>ML681993.1:18838975-18888987 GCA_007922195.1 Podocnemis expansa | reverse complement strand
TTTTTTTTTTTTTTTTTTTTTTTTTTAATTTGAAAAGGATGGCCCTCTTAGATATGTATGAGTTATGTATTGGAACTGGAGGGCATGCACTCATTATTGCTATTCTGTGCTATGTATGGCCCTGTGTTTCTTAGCCAACAGATGCTTTCAGATGGGAATGGCAATCTAAGTAGCATGATGAGTCAGACACTCAGATGTCACACACAATATCTAAAGGCCTATTCATTTTTCACATTGTATAACAATTAAATGGAAAATGTTACTCACTCAAAGTAAGTTGAGCAATGTGGTTCAGTGGAGAGAACATTGTGGTTGTCAGCAAAGCCTGGATTAATCTCTGTTAACTCCTCCTGGAACATCAGCTTGTGCATTTTCTAGTCTCATCTGATTTCAACAATACAAAGTACAGCCTTAATATTGCATTAACCCAAGTTTGTTTTCCCTAATTGAATACCTAGGAAATTTTATAGAGGGGGAAGAAACAGAAACAGATAGTGAATGAATATTGTGCAAAGAAAAACATTTATTCAGTGTAACTCCAGTGGATGCACAGGCCTGCTTCTTTAGAGTCACAAATAGGATCAGGATCCCATGTGGGGAGAGAGAATGTTTATTATCTAGATCATGGCGTCCCAACCTTTTCTAGGCCAGAGACCCCTTTTTAAATTGAAAAAAGTTTGTGCCCCCACACCCTTCTGGAGTTTGCATGTAGCAACCAGAATTTGGCTTGTGCTGGCAGGATGTAGGACCCACCACTCTGGAAGGGCACCTGCCAATGGGACCCAGCCCCTGCACATAAGGCCTAGTAGGGGAGGGGAGCCAAGCCATGGCTCGCTGCTGAGCAACTACAGCAGTGGCATGGCTAAGAGCCAACACCTGCACATAAGCAAGGGGAGGCAGCCTGGCTGACAAGCACCACCATGGCTCCTGCCCCCTTCAGGTGAGTAGGGCATTTATGGCCCCCCAGGCAGCCCTCTTTGTACCCTCCCAGGGCTCCCACCAGCTCCACAACCCTCACCCCCCCCCCAGGGCTCCCACCATCCCCACAACCCTCATGCCTCCAACACTTACCTGAGGAAGCTGCATAGTGGTCTGCCCAGACTCTGCAGATTTCTCCTACCTGTGACAGCCCATGTGGTTGGGCTGTTCAGGGCAGGAGATCTAACATAAATCCAGCTCTCAGCCATGTCTGTAGACCTCCTCCTGCAATGCCTCTGTGGCCCCCCAGGCATCCACAGACCACAGGCTGGGAACTACTGGTTTATATTCTTAGTTCATTATCAAAAGGTATCTCATTGAGAAAAAGGAAAGATATGGATAATTTAAAAATCAGCTTCCTACTTGGTGTTCTACAGACACAGGATACTAGAAACTGCAGTTTTCTGAATGGGGCTGCTCTTGCACCCTGAAAGCAATGTCAAAGTTCCTGTTGATTTCAGCTGGTGTAGGATCATGCCTAAGAGAATTTATGGAAAGAAAAGAAAAGAAAAAAAATGGGCTTCAAGGCCTTAATATAGGGAGGCGCAATACTGAAATTGATTTGAGAGTTCCCTATTTTATAGTATGTTAAGGCTTAAATAAGATTAAGGGTATTTCTGCACTTCAAAGGAAAATCTGTGTCACCAGGTGTCAGAGCTCAGAACAATTGCCTCTAGCTGCTGGACTAAAAATAGCAATGTAGCTGTTTCCACTTGGGCTGGAGGCCAGTTCCAAGACCCTCTAACCTAGGTAGAATTCACAGCCTAATGTCAGGTAAAGCAGGAGCATCTGCATTGCTATTTTCATTCACCCTGCCCAACCCTCATGAACCAACTGACTCAGGCTCTGAAACTTGTGGCTGTGAATTTCTCTTTGCAATTTTCACATATCCTATGCACGGGCCCTTAGGAAAAGGGTTACTGTCATTTAAGTTTACCCATCTTTAAAACCAATCTGTATGCTTTAAGTGAAAATGTATCTGATACAGTTGCATGTGTGTATCTGGGATACATATTTAAAGTTTGGAGACTGAACACTGAATATCACATCAGATAATCCACAAATACTCCATAGCATGCATGCTCTTTTTTTGCTTGTGTCATTCTCAGAATATTTTCAAAGATAGTGTGGTATGTAATGAGACTGGTATGTGAATGCTTCACAACTCATAAAAAGATAATTCACCTAATTTTATTTTCAATACTACTGACTGATGTTTCCATATAATTCATATCCAGTTTTTTTTTTCTTTGCTGTTTAACATTTTTTGTTACTTGCATCAACTGTGCAAAAGTAGTTTTATAAATAAGGTTGTTTAGGTTACTTTTTAGCCTTTGAATGAAAATCCAAAAGGAAAAATAAGACTTTTTGAAAAAAACAATATGTGGCATGATTATACTGGGAGGAGCTTCCTATCATGTACAAGGAGTTAGGATCTAATGAACAAGGTGCATGGGGAGACTATTTGAGAAAAGTGCAACAGATAAGGAGCAGTAACTGAAATTAGCTGAAGGAAGTGATCTGTGGAGCTGATTACCAGTATTTCTCCTTGTTTCAGGAATATCTGAGATGTGTATTTTTTTTTTTTTTTTTTTAGTTTTGCCTAAATAGATTCAAGCAGAAATTACTGATGGAAGCATTCAAATCCATTTAAAGTAGATAGAAGTGTCTTTAATTACCAGTGAAATTAAATGTAGCTTAATCTTCCCCACAACTCTGAATATTTCTTTATTTGATATTGAACTTTATCAGTGGGCGGCCAGGGTCTATCGACGTAAAAGAAAATACCTTTGAAGAGGCAGGGAACTCAGATCCAGTAATCTTATGGGCTTAATGTAGACAAACAATACTATTCAGGCAAGACATTCTTTTGGAAAGGCAGACTTCAATGAAGTCAATAACAAAACTTCCATTGACTCACTGGGGCCAAGATTTCACCTCTAGACTTCTAGAATTAAACCCAAATGAATAATTTAGCACTTCAGTGGATCTTTGGGTTATAACCACCAAGCTGCTGTGTGATTGCATTTTGACTGGTTTGACCCTTTGCAGGAATATTCACCCCAGCTAAATAAAACTGTTTACACAGGGTTTGTTTTCCTGCTTTCCTAGTATGTATATGGTACCTCATATGCAGAATCAAATCTCTTTTGTTTTATTGACACGTAAGTATGAATGGCCTTCACTCTTCCTAAGGCAGTGAACCTCAAATTTGGGGGTGTGCCCACTTAGGTGGGGGGAATAGTGGAACATGTGGACTGGTATGCAGCACAGCCTGCACCAGCTCCCAACATAGGAGGCTGTGAGGGAGCACCACATTTCCAGCCCCACTCTTCCCCAAGATCAATTCTGTCCCAGCCTCACTCCCCAACCCTGTTTAGATCCAGATCTGCTCTGCCCCCAGAACCGGGCCAGCAGGGAGAAAACACCACACTTTCAGCCTCACTCTGCAACAACAGCCATGCTCTTAGCCCCAGTCTCTTCGCTGAGGTAGCCTTGGCTGTGCAGTAATCAGGATATGGGGGTCACAGACAGATTCCATTGCTGGTAGTGTGGTTGTGTGACTGGAAGAGTGTGTGCACCACAGTTGTAAGGAAATAGCCCACAAAACTCATTATTGTAAAGTAGCTTACATTCACCACATCTCCTTTTGTTGTGTTGACTGCAGCTGAAGGAGAAATGCTTTCCTCATATCCTTTGTTTCTAGAGCCCTCAGTGCCAGATTTATAATTTTGTTTAATTTTCGTCCAAAAATACTGACTGTTTTGTGCCCAGTGCTTTACCAAATTATTCTTGCGATGCTTTTCTCAGTGTATACAGACTTGTGTTAGCTTTCTGCCTCAGCAGAGGAGAGCTTTGCTGGAGCGTAGACTGTGAGATGCTTCCCTACCACACCTATCTTAATGGCAAACTCCCAGACTCTGCCAATATAGTCAACAGTCAACTCCAGTTCCTGAGCTCTCCAGAGAAGTCTTTCTGCAGTGCTCTGGCCTTCACACTGGATACTTATATGATGATGATTTTGCTTCCTCTAAAGAGACAGCAGTCTGTTAGTTTAGTAGCTGTACCATGTATTACTATGATATACAGCACTGCAATGGTTTTGCAATAAAACAAGAAAAATTTCATTAATAGATAATAGCAGTAAGTGATTGACAAAATTTATTTAAAAAAAAAAAGGTGGCATGTTTTCCAGTGCCTATGCTTTAATTCTACCAAGCTATGGCTTTGCTTAGTAGTTTTCTTTCACTTACTTCAAGCTATCAGCATCTAAATTCATGCCAGGATAGAAGATGCAATGTTTAGAGAATCAGAGGGTTCTGTCCCAATGTGATGAATAACTAGAACATCTTTTTGCTGTACTTATATTTTCCCCAAAAGCATTTATCTTTGTCTTAAACATCCAGGAGGACCTCCTGAGGGTTGAGTCCTGTGTCTCCTCCAGTGTGTTCACAAGCTGTTTCCTCTGTCAATTGTTAACTTCATTGCTCTGTTTACTAGATAGATATTACAAAGCTTGACCCAGACAAGTACATTCATATTCCTTTTTCTAAGGGGCATTTGCCTCCACAATGTATTTCCAGTATACATAGACAACTCGTTATACATAACGCATACACATGTCACACAATTAAATTTTTGACCAGCCTGCCCCCTTTTTTCATGTGATATTGCTTAACTAAATATTCTGACAGAGTTATTTTGCTAGTTGTCAGAAGGGGGTCCTTTGAGTCACAATTCCATTTGAAGTTTTAGCAGAAGAAGGGATGGCAGCGATCAGTGTCTTTTCTAAACCCAAATCTCATTGTTTTATGGACTACAGTTGAACTTAGGCAATAAGTAAAGCCTTCATGTTGAGCCTGCTGGGGATCTCTCATCCTTTCTCTTCTTAATTCCCAGGCAAGTTTGCCAGAAAGCAAGAGTCTAAAGTCCAATTGGCACCCAATCCCTGATGATTTTATTGCGATTAAGAGCAACATTACAAGGGGATGACTCTGCTCTAATCAGTCCCCTCTGTTCCAGTTCTGAAACAGTCATTCCTGTTTTTTCCAGTGCCTCTCAGGGAACAGGGTGCTCCTATGGGGAGGTTTCCTGCCCTCAGGCAGCACTACTATACATCCCCATCCACAATCCCTGTCCGATGCAGGAATGTGTTACAACACCGTGGGAAGTCAAGGGAGGCCATATGTCACTTTAAGGGTCATAGTGGCTTCCTCCTTAGGGACTGTATAATATTGTCTGTCTTGGCTTTGTCCTTGCACACATGACTAAGACATTAGAAGCCCCATCTTATCTAAATTCCCTGTCTCTGACAAGTTGAGTATCTCATTACAACCTCATACAATCTCCACTTCACACTTCCTTAACTGTTCCACATTTTCTGTCTTCCCTCTCATTGCAGCCACAATAGTCACAGTTCCTTCTGTGATCCTTCCCTCCTAGCCATAGTACAGCTGATGACAAAACAAATCATGTCCTAAGCTGAGGACATGGATGGAATGCTTACCAGAGTGCTCCTACTCAGTGGTGCCTCTTTCTTCCTTTTCCACAGAGAACTGGGGTTTCTGAAACTGAAACCACTCCTGTCTCCTAGTGAAATTGTGTGTCTGGCATTGTGGAAAATCCAGTCCTTGGGTCTCCAGAGCAATTCCCCCTCTGACCTTGTAATATCCTTAGTAGTAAGTTTACTGGAGCCTTTGTATCTGATGTTCTATTACTGACTGCTCACCTCTCACTACTCCCTCAAACCCTGGTTTCTTCCTCTGGATCCTCCCTTATTAGCTGACCCACCTCTTTGTATTTGGCACTGATTTCCCAGGATAATAGCATGTGTTGATTCCCCACTCTGATGCATTTGCCTCTGGATAGCTGTGTGTTCCAGAAACTGGGGCAGATGATGGGGAATGGGCTCAGGGTGCTATAGCTACAAATGTTGCACAAACTGCAGATAACTCAATTCCAGTCATTTCTCAAGTAACTCCATACCCACACCTGGATATGGCTTTTGCTGGTGGACATTGATCATAGATAATCTAGGTATTCTGCTCCAAACTGTGTCCATGCCAGTATGCAAAGGATGTATCCCACATTGTGTTTTTTGTTTTTCCCCCCCCAGGGATCCTTTTCACTTCATGCACTGCTGTCCTACAGGAGAATACCCCAAACAATTGTTTTGCCACCTTCCCCTAAATCAGAAATGTGTTTGTCACACTGCCATATCAGTCCCTAATGTGCCCTATCCAAGCAGGCTGTACCATAACTCCTTTTGATCCTCATGAGAACCTCAGGGTCTCTGCCTACTTCTGCAATCCAGGGAACAAATCTTGGGATGTATTTCCTAGCCAATTCAGCAGTGTCTTCAGGTCCTGTAGGGATAGATGGCAAATCTCTTTCTATACTACTGTTTTAGAGCCTGGTGTCCGTCCCCCCCCCGCACCCTAACCACCCTTAGGTTCCGCTAAACACTCGTCTAGAGCTTCTACAGGATAGCCTGCCTTTTGGTATCATGACCGTGTATTGCCATCTCACAGCATCTACTGTCAGTTGTGGGTATTGTGTGTTCTCAGGGTAAGGCAGATGAGGTTTCTCCTTTAATGTCATAGGTGGAGAAGATGGTTTGCCCCTTTCACACATTCATCACACCCATTTTCCCACTTGAATCTTGCTGTGACTGAACTCCAGCCTGTGTGATGGAATGTAACCTGGTAGCCCCCCTGATCAGAGAACAATTATGTGGTGGTGTCTTTCAGGGTCAGAAAACCACAGACTAACAGTTTTCTAAGAAACCCACTGCAAGTACCTCCAGACCGGTTCAGACCAGACCCTGGGGAAGTGATAAGATGAAATACAGTGAACATCTGTGTAGTGATATGCTTCTAGAAGTTTGTGAATTTAGGGACACTCCCTAGCATGGGCCAGTGTTGTGTAAATTGGGAGACGTGTCCCAGAGAAGATCTAACATGGCTGCTCCCAGGTACACACCTGGATATCTGTCTGTATGATTAAAGTTCTATTCATTACTCATTCAGTAGTATTGTCTTTAATGAACCCTCAAGATCATTACAATCTGCAGAGCTCAAGAGAAAAACAAAACCTACTGACCAAGGTCAGTAAGCTTCCAGGTAAGCAGGCGATATGCTAACTCTGGGGGTTTTAGCCATAAAAAGGGGGCTCTGTTTTGGGACACGTTGGAGAGACAATAGGTCAGCAGCCTATCGTGTCACCAAAGGATGTGGCTGCCCCACAGCACTTCCCGCCATCTATTAGGGAGGTGCTAAACCCCTTGACTGATCACCAAGGGAGCCTGCAGTTCTGTCTCTCTTTTTGCAGATCTTTTTTCTTTCCTTTGTCCTTTTTGACTCTTTTACTACTTTCTTTTTCGCCTGGCCACCCCGAACTGCAGGGCCACAGGACTCTGCCTCTTAAAAGGGGGGAACAGGGGGTGTTCAACTGGTTGCAACCAGTCACGGTGGGCTCTTGATTTTTATGGCGACAGGTAGCCACAGTGAGCTTTAAGTTCGGTTGAGTCCATTTCAACACCGGGCTGGTCAAGTGCAGGTTTTCTGAGAAGCGCTCAGTTGATTGACATCAGACCAGTGGGCTGCTGATTTTTGAGACTGCAGGCAAGCTCTGTAAGCTGCACTTTCCGTCGAAGCTGATTGCTCAACACTGCACTGCTCTCTCATGCTTTACGCTCTATCTCAAAGAAACAGATCTGCTGTCTGTCCCTCCAAAGATAACATCCAGATGTGGTAAATATGACCTGGTCAAATTCAGGATTTAAATTGGGAAATGCTTTTTGGGGTTGTGTATATGTATTATCACTGCTCTAAATTTACTAACCCCACAGATCAAAATCAAGCTTGTGTTTATTACCTCTAACTCCTCTCCCACAATCCAATCTGGGCGACAACAGAGAAAAAGAGTATGATGAAAGAATAAATCCACCTGTATTTCCCACCAGGCACTCCAGCTGACCCTTGTAACTCCTAGCTGCAAACAGCCCATGGCGAGCCCCATTGGTCCGTGACCCATGGTGCCTGGATAGCAAGGGGGAGAAGCAAGGTGTTTGTGCTGTCCTGGGCTATGCATGATGTTTCAGTGTGTATGTGTGTTAAATAGAAAAGCTCTTTTGTCGACAGATTGTGTTCTCTCTCTGTCTCCCATGAACCCCACTCTGCTAAACTGCACCAACCAGGATTGGCACCAGGGTTTTACTTCAGGGTTAGGCACAGGGAGTGTGATACACATTGTAGTGCTCTATTTTCTGTTTATTGGGCTATTAATTTGTACTTGGAGGATCTTTAAATGCCTTAAAGAAATACAATTCTAAAAACACAGTTTGTGGGGGGGGGGGTTGGGACAAGTGGAATTTAATAGGAGTTGCAAGCTTTTTAATTTTAGTAATAGGAATATTAGTAATTTGCTTAGTTTGGTTTAGTAGCATAGAGCTTACCAGAAGTATGCGACCACTAGCTGCTATCGCTGAATTTGATAAATGTTTAAACATTATAGTTAAATTTTATTAGAAAAAAAATATTAACCTTTTTCTTTTCTGTACCCATATATATTTTAATAAAAGTTACATAAATAGTGATTAAACAAAAAATACTGGTCTGGTCTCTTGCCTCTCGATTGAGACACACTCTCACATTGTGGGGTTTGTGCCCTGGTGCCCCACTCTCGCACAACACCATGCTTACTTCAGTATAATTCATCCTTTACATCTGCCGCTTTCCCCACCAGGTTGTCCCTCTGCTTCTAAATTGTCTCACAAGACTCTGCATAGGCACTGCTGCAAATCTTTAAATCTGCCACTTCCAGTGCCAGCACAGATTTTGGTATTGAAGCCTTTGTTGAACTCCTGTCTCCTCAAGAGCCTTAATATGCTGGAGGAGATCAACTTCCCATTTTACCCAGTAAGCCATTCCAGCACACAATCCATGTAAAAAGGGTTTTCTTTTTCCCAGTATTCCTTTTCCTTGGATCCCCGACTTCTCACCCACCTTCTTTTCAATCTCGGACCAGGATGACCCTGGTACCTGATATGGCATCTGATATCCATTTGTTTAAAATGTGCAAAACAAACAAACAAAGAGTCCTGTGGTACTTAAAGACTAATGAATATATTTATTGCATGCACTTTTGTGGAAGAAAAGCCCACTTCATCAGATGCATCTGACAAAAGTGGGATTTTCTCCCACAAAAGCTCATGCAATAAATGGATTTGTTAGTCTTTAAGTGCCACAGGACTCCTTGTTTGTTTGTTTTACTGAACTAGACTAACATGGCTGTCCCTTTGGATCTTTAAAAAGTGTGTTATCCTAGTGTGCAAGAACCCACAACTCCCTTCTTGAGAGGTTGCCATACCCAGAACAAGCAGCTGCACTTACAGTTGTCAAGGGGGACTTCCTGGCTGCTACCTACCCATACAGCCACGTGTATCTGAATCACAGTACAAAGCTATTATGTCTCCTCCATCCTTTCTCGTCTTAGTTCTCAGACACAGTTCAGAGTCCAATTTTCAAGCAATCTGCAATGGATTCACAAAAGACAAAAATAAAACTATAACTGTAATTCTAAGCCCTTCACACCAGTAAGACTTATCTCACTATATGCTGACTTTCCTAATCCATAGTTTTACACATCTGTGGGAGTTCCTTTTTTCCTAACCACAGATTTGTATGCTGGCGGAGCTCCTTCCTCCCCGATCTTCTTGGTAGGGTTAACTACATCTCTAGGTACTCCTCAACTCCCAAACCACCTCTTGCAATATATGTTTATATTTCATTTTGCAGGGTCAGGGTCTAGGGACTTTGGTACAACTTTTTTGGTATCTCATGGAAGGGAGTAGGGAGTGACATTACATCTTTCCCATGGTCACTTTACGTACCTATAGCATTTCTTTCTCAGACCTTTCTTCACCTGCCTTGTATCTCCCAGCTGGTTGCTTGGCTTTGCTCTCATGTCTGTCTTAAAGAGGAATCAAAACTTTCCCTCATTTGTGCATTCACGTATCAAACTTCTACTACACCTCAAAACATGTTAACTGTATCCCTTATCTTTCTCACAGGAACAAAGAAAACCCATCTGGCTCTGGGTAGACAAGAGGAACACACTATTTCTTTGTTATTTGCTTACAGGTGTATCTTAAAGACCTTAAACTTCAGGTAGGCAAACAGATCCAAAAGCAAGCCAAGGAGGCCATCTCAGGAAGATACACAGACCTAAATACATGCCCAAACCTAAATTGTTTTATTTTATCCTAACAGAGATTTGGAAGAAAGAGGCTAAATTCTGAGTATCAGTGGCAATTTGTGTGAATTATGATGCTATTTTTTATATTCTAGAAACACCTTTAAACAGCCTTAAATTGACTGCATTGTTTAGAAAAATGCAAGAGTGGGAAATGAAAAAAAAAATCATCTGCATATTTTAAAATAAAAGGGAATGGTATACAGAAGTTTAGTGAATGTGTTGGAAAATGGATGGCCCACCCCTTCAGCATGATGGGTTGATGTTTCGGTTCTTTTGGACATATGACTGGGCAATCATCAGACCCCTATCCAAAGGAGATTCATAGTATTTCTGACCACAAAGCTTTTTAAATAAAAGTGTTTCAAATGCCCAAAATAATGAGTTTGACTTAAGAATCCTGATTAAAACTGAGTTCTTTTCATTTATCATCTGATTCTTTGTCTTTAGGGTGAACTTGAATCATGTTTCAAGAGGTCTAGTCTGTAATCATGAAGGCTAAAAACTTACTTAGTTTTGATTTCCTTTTAATAAAAGCTGAGATTACACCTAATTAACTGATTCTGGAACTGGGCCTTCAAGAAAAAAAGAAAACAAAACCAACAAATATCACACTCCCTGAAATAATAATATATTGAGATTGGCAAAACTGGATTCACTGCAAATCAAGGACTGAAAGAATTCTGTGTAGAAAGGAGACCTATTCATGCACCAGGAAAAGTTGAGACTAAATATCCTATTGCAATAAAGTTCTTCTCACGTTCTCAAGTGAGTAATTCTGTATTTGTCTATTCCTCCCAATATGCCTTTCTGCTCAGAGTGCAATGTTTAGTGCCAAGAAAATTAAAAGAAAGGCTGTGAAGGCAGCTATGCCCAAGAGAAAAAGTCAACAGAAGTATCATTGGTAGACACAAGGTATAGTGTTGAATTTTTACTTTTCGTCAATTACTTGCCATGTGGGTCAATAAATTAGCACATAAATTTTGCATACAGATTTCTTTTTATTCAATAAGGATTTTATGTTTCCATCTGCTGCACAGTGGGAAGAAAAAGTATATTAAATCCTCAACTTGCATGCATTTGTATATGCAGAAAGAAGCAGCACAAGCCTGAATTACTAAGTAAATATCACCAAAGGAAACTTTACTTACATTGCATTTTTAGAGATGTAAATTTTGTATGTGTCCGTTGCCAATTAAGTTAATTGGATGGCCGCCCCTCCCAGGCCATCAGTTAAGTATGTGAAGTATGTAAAGGGGAGCAGATGGACCCTTCAACTGAACTAGATGGCCATTGACACCCAATTGAGTTCTACAGGGCTTGGTGTAGGTGGGCACTGCCAAATTGCAAAATCTTTGAAATAGTGAAGGCATGAGTCATGCCCACCTGAGCTTCCCCCTTATCTGTAACTGTGGCCAATCATAGCAAGTGGTGGGAAACAAACAGTTTAAAAAACTCAGGGTTTGGGTTGATCAGGCTGGATGGTTCCTGACATCCTGCCTGGCCTGATCACCCAGACACTGACCTCCTCCACTCACGAGTTCTCCCCAGAAGCGTACCACAATTGAAACTGCCAGCCAAATAAGTCTCTATCTCTCCTGCCTGTAATGCTGCTGCTGCTGGTGGTGGAATTGGTAAGAGCCTTCTTTAAAAATAAAATTACCTCCTCTTTGGCTGCTGGTTTGCCATTGCTCTCTCCCAGCTCCACCAAGCCCATGCTTCTAAGAGCAGGCTTGTTTTTTTGCCTTCTGGCTTCCCCCTTTTTCTTAGATTGCTGCTTCACCATCCACTGGTTAAAAAAAGCTCCTGTGTTTCCAATTGTTTGCCACTGTTCTGTATTGCTTGTTGTATCTCTCCCCTCTAATTTGTTTGAACTTATCTTAGAAGTACTATTTTGAGTTGTAACATTGTTTAGTTTAATCTGTAAGCCTTAGAAGTGTTAAGATAGATTGTAAGATTGTTTCATTTAGTTTGTAAGCCCTAGCATTGTTGTGCTAGGTCATTTTGCCTTCCCCTCTGTGACTCCCCTGAGTTAAATAAACTTTTTTTAAACCTTCCTTGTCCCCTCTTTATCCCCCCCCCCATGTATCCCCCTCCGATTTCCCGCAGCTTCTTTTCCTGCCCCTGCGGCTTCCTTTCCTGTCCCCGCCACTTCCCGTGGCTTCTTTCCCTGCCCCCACCACCTTCTGCAGCTTCTTTTCCTGTCCCCTCCACCTCCTGCAGCTTCCTTTCCTGCCCCTGCCACTTTCCGCGGCTCTTTTTCTTGTCCCCGGTGCTTCCCGTTGCTTCTTTTCTTGCCCCCGCCACTTCCTTTCCTGCCCCCGCCACTTCCCACAGCTCCTTTTCTTGTCCCTGCCACTTCCCATGGCTTCTTTTCTTGCCTCTGCCGCTTGCCGCAGCTCTTTTCTCAGTCCACGGCTCCCCCAGCCGCTCCTCCGCCACCCCTTCCTCCCCGCTCCCACAGCTCCTTTCCCCACCGCGCAGCTCCCTCTGTGCCAACCTAAAAACTCCTGCTCCCCGCTTGTTCTCACTCATCATTGTTACTGCCACACACTGAGTCTGAACTGTACCCCTTTACTTGTATGGTATTAGAGCATCTTTTAAGCCACTGTGATTCATAGGTCAAGTTAGTTTGAGAACCCCCATTGTCCCCCAACTTGTTCCACCCCATAAACTTAAGTGTATTTTGCAAACCCCATTGAAAAAGCCGTGACAAACCTCATACACATGCACTTCATAATTCATTTTGCATCAATACCCGTTTTTTAATAAAGATGAAATTGTACCCCCTCTGGTGTGGAAATTGCCCCCCAAGATCCTCAAAGTATCGAACCTGCTGGCAGGGTCAGTATGTATGCTTTACAAAGAAAGGTTAGAGTTATTTTCTCTTTAAGTAACAAAATGGTAGATACTCATAGCGAGGTTGTATAAAATCAACCTAAATATTCATTGCTGTAGGACAGAGAAATATCACACCATGAGAATATGGGGAGGGACTGTGCCTTTGTAGGAACTGAAGCCCCCCTTAACTCCTCACTTAATATAGGAATGTGTAGGCTGCACCATCTGAAGCTGGTGCTGTGAAGAAAGCATGGCACCATTCATTCCTTTTCACTCATAACCGCCTTTGGGGAAATGTGTGCCTTTAGTAATCATCCCTGTCAATGGAGGTGGCAGACATAATGGCCACCCCGCCCCCCAACATAGCCCTCTAGATTGTGGAGCTCACAGGGAGGAGTGTTAAGTATCTATCTCCCCTGATGGGTCTCATCTCCGGGCCATCCATCTCAAGGGGAAGAGTGTTAAGGATCGATCTTCCCTGATGGGCCTCAATCTCCTGTGTGAGTTTCTGCCTCCCCAGCTTTGTGTCAACAAGGAGGGGCGTGAGTTCCTATCCCCCCTGAACAGTTTCTCGGCACCCCCGTCACCACGAAGGAGGGGTCATTGTCTGGGGTCCCAGTTTTATCATTGGTCCTGACCAGGATCCCTCTCCTAATTGGCTATTTTTACTCTGGCTGGTCAAAATTCTATTAAAACCCCGTGTCTCAGCTGGCTTGTTGTTCTCTCACCCTCGGATGCTAAAGGGCACGTCGCGACCCGGTCGGACTGATCCCCTGACTGAGACAGAGAGTACCCACCCCCGAGACCCTCTTTTTTTTGGGGGGTGTACACGGATTGCCAGCCGAACGATTAAGTGCTGAGATGCTGCAGCTGGTCTGCCTCCTCGCTTTGGGTTCTACTGCGGTCCTGGGACAGGTATTATAAATCGATATAGGCCTCCTACCTTCTTTTAATCATTCTACTTGGTACCATTTATATATAGTCTGTGATTCTAGCTTTTTCACCTGAGTTTTTCATAGTTTATGTAGTTGTTATTATTTTCTCTGTATCCTGCATAATCTTTTTATGGTATAGTTGTTTAAGGTCTAGCATAGTTTTGTGTTGTTAATTTGCCAGGTGTTTTGTTAGTCATTTGTATTTTGCATCCTTCTTACTGTATAATTGTTCATTACTCTGCTTCTGCTCTAAACTGCTGGCCCCAAACTTCCCCAGTGTACAAGGGGGGAGTGTGGGGGTTTATTTTTCTCTCATCTGACTTTTTTTCATTCTGCCGCCCACCCTTCTTGGCTAGCAAGGAGGAATGGCTTCCAGCCATTGGTAAATACGCGTTGGGTGGGCTGGTCAGTGCCTATACCGATGTTGAGGCAGTAAAAAGCCAGAAAAGTCCTTGACTTATTATGGCCACCCTCTTGTAGGTCATTAGTCCATACTGTTATTTAACTATAAGTACTTTTGTAGGTTGTAAGTGTTTTGCATAGACTCTCATACTTTATCCTGTTGTTTGGCTGGAGGTGTTTTACAGGTGCTTTATATAGACTCTTGCGCCACACTGTTACTTGGTTATAAGTGCTTTGCATAGGTTTTTAGCTTTATTTTGTCATTTAGTTATAAGTGTTCATTTAGATTTTGCTTTATGCTATTAGTTGGTTGTAAGTGTCCTATATAGATTTTTGCTTCATATTGTTAGTTGATTACAAGTGTTTTTTGCATAGATCTCCTTGTTTTACACTGTTAAGTGGTTAAAGGTGTTTAAGGTGTCACTATAAAAGTAGCTTTTTTGTTTACTTGAACTGGTGTCTGTCTCATTGGTGGGTGTCGCTGGTCCATCCCAGTCACATCGCGAACCCGGGGTTCAACAATCCCTATGGTCCCCTATATCTCAAATGCTACAGCTGTGACTGTCCTTTGTGCATTTCAATCTCAAAGTGCACTGATGTGCTGGTAAGAGGGAGAAAATGATAAAACAAAATCACCTGCACACCTTAACCAGAGATAACATAAATACTATCTTACTGTCAGACTAATATGGAGAAGAGAACTGCCCAATATTTTGTCCCCCTTGGCCACTCTCAGAGAAATAACCATCTGATTGGTCTGTGGTTCTATCTCAATTTCTGCTGTAGATATGAAATGTGCGGCCTTATTTATTTATCACTTGCCATAACTGTATACTGCATCTTCTGAACAACTATAAAGGCACGTTCCATGAGAGGGTATGCATAAAAGGATTATTATTACTTTTAAAAAATATTTCATTAACAAAAAAGGCGAGAAAGACATGAGCCCACATCTGAAGTCCATACTGCCAAGGAAATCAACAGTACTTTTGCCTATTTAAGAAAGGCAGAATATAGCCCTGATTCTGTCTGCAAAGCCACTGGTGTAGACTCCTGTGTGCATTCTGAGCACTACTTCAGCCAATGGGCTGGATGCATCCATACACTTCATTTTGCAGATCAAGACCTCTTCAGAGTAAACCATTGTCAAAACAAAACAAAAGCACCACTGAAGGCCCATGTAAATCTTCCAAAAAGGCCAAAAGTGACACTTAAATGTCATGCAGGCCTTTTGCTGATCCTGCAAAAGTGGAAATTTCACCTTAAGTGAATATTGCTAATAGATGCAGATCAGCTATTTTGAATTATGTCATGTCATATGAATTTGTTCATAGAATTCCTGTAAGTCTTCTCCATATATAGGTCTATCTCAGAAATTGTTTTGTATCTTTATGAGTGATATTTTATGTAACTTTTTTCTCAAGGCTTTTTTTTTTTTTTACCATATTGATCAGAAATTTCTCATCTAATACTAGAAATACAGAAATGTTGAATTATGGTTCATTTTTTCAGATTGTATTAGCAACTTTATGTTATTAGTCTAGCAAAAAAGGTTTAGTTGCTTTACCTTTCTTTCTGAAAACTAGACAGTTTTTTTTTTTAATCTTCATGTAATTTGCCTCTGATACTGACCCCCCCCCCTTCCTCCCCACTTTATGGCTATTAACTATTTTATCAATATCCACCTTACCTCAGTGAGGGATGTATACATAATACAATTTGGGAGTTACTATGGTGATAGGTGGTCCTGGAAAGCCCAGAAATGTTTTAAAAAGATACAATTTAGTATTGCACATCTATGGTCTCACTGCATTGTATTCTCCCACAGTTCACTTCTGCTGCCCCCAGTCTTCCTCATTTTCTTGCCAGAATCCTCAGCGATGGAAAAGCAGAGAAAGCATTGTCATGTGGTGATACTTAAACTGATAAGAAAGATTTTTCTAAATGGTTTTCATCAACATTTTTTTAAAAGAGATACAAATTTAGCTTTGATTCTTAAATGCGCAATCCTTTTGATACTACAAAACTAGTGACCAGAAAATTTTAGAAGACATTGTGAACACACTGCTATCCAAGCTTTTGCCCCAATTCTGCCAGCACATCCAGGGACTGAAGTATGCTGGAACACACTGGAACAGCATTCTGGGACCCAATATTCTTAGGGGCTCAGCATTCCAGGGACCCTAAAGTAGAAAATGGACCAGGAACCCTGCATTCCGGTGCCCACCATTTTAAAATAGTGAACGCCAGAACACAGCATTCCAGATTCATTTTCTATTCTTAGGGACCCGGCGAATGCTGAGCCCCTAAAAATAGCAGGCCTCCATAATGCCATTCCAGCACATGGCAGAAGGCAGGGAGCTGCCTTGGGCTGAGCTGGCTCTCATTGAGCATGATCAGAGCCTCAGCCAGGGCTAGGATTGGAGGTGGGGCCACTCAGCCCCATGGCCAGGTAAGGGAGTCCTGGGGGAGTGGGGGGCAAGCAGACCAGCGAGGAGGGAAAAGAGCACAGGGGAGGGGATCAGCATCAGGCAGTGGGGGAAGACGACGTGGCATGGTGCGGCTTTGGGGAAGGGTTGGGAGACCAGTGGCCAGATAGGGACTGGCGGCAAACATTGGAGGTGGGGAGCTGCCTTTTTGGGGGCAAGGGCTAGGTTGGGGGGCTGGTATTTGGGGGCCAGGGGTTGGAGGTTGGGTAGGCATGTGGGGGGAGGAGCTGGGGTCATGTCTTGGCATTTGGGGTACAGTAGCTGCGGTGTAGGAGGGGGGCCCAGACATGTGGAAAGGGGGCCCAGACATGGATTAGAGGGGCCCGGATGTGCAGAAAGGTGGCTCAGAGCTATGTGAGGGAGGGTGTTGAAAATTTAGGAAGGTCTTGGAGCCCGCCAAATTATCCTTTACCTCCTGAGAACTTCTGAATATGAATTATCCTATTCAGCTCAGAGGATCAACATGTATTAAGTAACTCATGACCTTAAGCTCTTACAGGAGCAGGGGCACAACATAATTAAAAACATGTACAAAAATTAATCAAATTAAAACATTAGATTAAACCATAATAAAATATTAAAAAAGAAGATACATCAAAAGCAGTAATTAGGATATTGTATATAAAAATTAAATGCACCATGTTGCTTTTAAAATACATTTTGATTGAATCAAAAAAGCTTTTTCTCCAACTCTCCAAGTGCCTGTATATATACTTTGATTTTATATTAAGTTATATTTTGCCTTTTATTTTATTTTATTGTTCTTCTTTAAGTTAAGGTTTTCTGTTAAGAATATATCGATTCCAAAGCTTTATGGACATTTGTGTGTCCATTAATTTGGAAAAATTACTGTCAGTTAAAAAATTAAAACTGATAAAATTAGAAGAAGATGGCCAGATACTGATTACATATAAACACCTTACACATATTAGCACCTTACTTCACAACTGAATCAAATAATATCAATGGCCATGTTTACACTGCAGCTTTAAGTCAAGTTAAAGGACCTTAAGTTGATTTAAATAAAACCCAGGCCACCCTGCAGGCCAGCAAAGTCAACTTTCCTGGTTACTAAAGTCGACTTTATAAGTAATGTGGCCTGGGAGTTGCCTTAAGTCAACATAAGTAGTCTCCTAACCATTGAAAACATGGGGAAGGGTGCTGGAGAAAAGGCACAAAACATCTGGGAGCATTCCCAGCTATGTGCACCACATCCAAACTCCCCATGTTTCCCAATCTGATCTGGCATCTTTCAACCTTCTCAGCTGGAATTGGCATCTCTCCGGCTTCACAGCCCAACCCAACACCTCCCCCATTCTCAACCTGACCTGACCTGACATCTCTCTCATTCTCAGCCAGACCCGGCATCTCCCCCTCACTCCCCATTTTCAGCCAGATGTCTCTCCATTCTCAGCCTGACACCGCAGCTCTCCCCTTTCTCCGGCCCGACCCCCACATCGCTCTCCTTCACCCGACCTGATCTGACATCTTTCCCCCTTCTCAGCCCAACCCCACATCTCTCCCACTCTCCAGCGCAACCCTGCCTGTCTCTCTTCTCCTGCCCTTCTCCCGCATGTCTCTCTCCCTTTCTCCAGCCCAACCCCCTGTGTCTCTCTCCTTGCCTTCTGCAGCCTGACCCTAGAATCATAGAATCATAGGATTGGAAGGGACCCCACGAGGTCATCTAGTCCAACCCCCTGCCAAAAAAAGCAGGACCACTCCCATTAGATCATCCCACTCAGGGTTTTGTCCAGCTGGGACTTGAACACCTCCAGAGATGGAGATTCCACCACCTCCCTAGGCAGCTTATTCCAATGCTTCACCACTCGCCTAGTAAGGAAGTTTTTCCTAATATCCAGCCTGGACCGCCCCAGCTGTAACTTGAAGCCATTGCTTCTCGTTCTGCCCTCTGTTACTACCGAGAACAGTCGAGCTCCCTCCTCCTTGGAGCAACCCTTCAAGTAGTTGAAGGTTGCTATCAAATCCCCCCTCAGTCTTCTCTTCTGCAGGCTAAATAAGCCTAGTTCCTTCAGTCTTTCTTCATAGGGCTTGTGCTCCAGCCCTTTGATCATTTTGGTTGCCCTCCTCTGGACTCTCTCTGATTTGTCCATGTCCTTTTTGTAGTGGGGAGCCCAAAACTGGACACAGTATTCCAGATGTGGCCTCACTAGTGCAGAATAGAGGGGAATGATCACATCCCTTAATCTGCTGGTAACACTTCTTCTGATGCAGCCCAGTATGCCATTGGCCTTTTTGGCAGCAAGAGCACACTGCTGACTCATATCCAGCTTCCCATCCACCATGACTCCCAGGTCCTTTTCTCCAGTGCTGCTATTTAGCTGATCACTCCCCAGCCTGTAGCAGTACATGGGGTTTTTTCGTCCCAAGTGCAGGATTTTACACTTATCCTTGTTGAACCTCATGAGATTCCTCTTGGCCCACTGCTCCAGTTTGTCTAGGTCTCCCTGAATCCTGTCTCTGCCCTCTAGGGTGTCTACCGTTCCCCCCAGTTTGGTATCATCTGCAAACTTACTAAGTGTGCAATCTATCCCATCATCCAGATCATTAATGAAAACATTGAACAGAACTGGCCCCAGGACCGACCCCTGGGGCACACCACTTGTTACTGCCTGCCAACTTGACATGGAGCCATTGATTCCTACGCGCTGAAACCGTTGTTCTAGCCAGTTTTCTATCCACCTTACAGTCCATGCATCTAACCCATACTTCCTTAATTTGCCAATGAGAATGCTGTGGGAAACCGTATCAAAAGCCTTGCTAAAGTCAAGGTATATCACATCAACGGCTCTTCCCGCATCCACAAATCCAGTCATCTCATCATAGAAGGCGATGAGGTTGGTCAGGCATGATTTACCCTTGGTAAATCCATGCTGACTGTTCCTGATTACTCTACGTTCCTCCAAGTGTTTCAGGATGGATTCTTTGAGAAGCTGCTCCATGATTTTTCCAGGGATTGAGGTGAGGCTGACAGGTCTGTAATTCCCTGGATCGTCCTTTTTGCCTTTCTTGAAGATAGGTACTATATTTGCTTTTTTCCAGTCCTCTGGCACCTCCCCCGTTTGCCACGAGTTTTCAGAGATAATGGCCAACGGTACTGCTATCTCATCAGCCAGCTCCCTCAGCACCCTTGGATGCAGTTCATCCGGCCCCATGGACTTGTGCACATCTAGTTTCTTTAAGCAGTCCCTAACCTGACCTTCTGTCACCAAGGGCCTCTCTTCTTCTCCCCAGTCCCCCGTACCTAGTGTAGTGGGCTGGGAGCTGACCCTGCTTGTGAAAACAGAAGTAAAAAAAGCATTGAGCACTTCAGCTTTTTCCTCATCCTCTGTCACGAGGATGCCTGCCCCATTCAGTAAGGGACCTACACCATCCCTGATCCTCTTCTTGTTATTGATATACTTGTAGAACCCCTTCCTGTTATCCTTCACATCCCTTGCTAGTCGCAACTCCATTTGTCCTTTGGCCTTTCTGATTTTATCCCTGCAGTCCCGAGCAATGTCTTTATATGCCTCCTTAGTCATCTGTCCTAGCTTCCACTTCCTGTAAGCGTCCTTTTTATGCTTCAGCTCAGTGCAGAGCTCTCTGTTAAGCCACAGTGGGCGCCTTCCACATTTGCTGTGCTTTCTCCTTATTGGAATTGTATCTTCCTGTGCCCTTAGCAGGGTTTCTTTAAAATGCACCCAACTCTCTTGGACACCTTTCCCCTTCAGATCAGCCTCCCAAGGGATCCTGCCCATCAGTTCCCTGAGGGAGACAAAATCTGCTTTTCTGAAGTCCAGGGTCTGTGTTTTGCTTCTTTCCTTCTTTCCTTTAATCATCAACTTGAAGTCAATCATTTCATGGTCACTGCTACCCAGGCTGCCATTCACTTCTACTTCCCTGATAAATTCTTCTCTATTTGTGAGCAGCAGATCGAGAGGCGCAAGGCCCCTCGTTGGTTGCTCCAGCATTTGTACCAGGAAGTTGTCCTCAACACTCTCCAGAAACTTCCTGGATTGCCTGTGCACTGCTGTATTGGCCTTCCAGCAGATGTCAGGGTAATTGAAGTCCCCCATGAGAACCAGGGCCTGTGCTCTAGAAACTTCTGTTAGTTGTCCACAGAATGCCTCATCCACTTCCTCCTTCTGATCTGGTGGTCTGTAGCAGACACCTACCACAACATCCCCCTTGTTGCTCTCCCCTCTAAACTTAACCCACAGACTTTCAACTGGCTTGTTTCCACTTTCATAATGAAGCTCTGAGCAGTCATAGAGCTCCTTTACATATAGTGCTACTCCTCCCCCTTTCCTTCCCTGCCTGTCCTTCCTGAACAGTTTATACCCATCTATTGCAGAGCTCCAGTCATGCAAACTATTCCACCACGTCTCTGTTATCCCAATCATGTCATAGTTCTTTGTCTGCGCTAGTGCTACCAATTCCTCCTGCTTGTTTCCCAGGCTCCTTGCATTTGTGTATAGGCACCTAAGATACCCAGCTGATTGCCCTACTTTCCCATTTTGACATTCAATTCTATTGTATCTACCTCCCTGGATTTTCTTTTGGTGTTGACCTCCCCCACCTGCCTCAGGCATTAGGGCTTCATTAGAGCATCTAAGAAAGTTATTTGATTCCCCCCACATGTTCCAATTATCCTCTCTTCTATCCCTGGAGTTACAGTCCCGGCACCCCCCAAGTTCCATCCCATCCCCCTGGTCTCCCACATAGTCACTTACCTGTGGGCTTTGGTCTCCTTCCCCCTTCAGACCTAGTTTAAAGCCCTCCTCACTAGGTCAGCCAGTCTGCGTCCAAATATGCTCTTCCCCTTCCTCGAAAGATGGAGTCCATCTCTGCCTAGCAGTCCTTCTTCCTGAAACAGCAACCCATGGTCAAGGAAGCCAAAGCCCTCCTGACGACACCATCTTCGCAGCCAAACGTTCATCTCCAGGATGCATCTGTCTCTGCTCAGGCCTCTACCCTTGACCGGAAGAATCGAGGAGAACACCACCTGTGCTCCAAACTCCTTCACCCGCGCTCCCAGAGCCCTGAAGTCACCTTTGATCTGCCGAGGATCACCTCTTGCAGTATCATTGGTTCCTACATGGATGAGAAGCATGGGGTAGTAGTCAGAGGGGCGGATGATTCTCGACAATCCCTCCATAACGTCTCGGATGCGGGCACCTGGCAGGCAGCATACCTCTCGAGAGATCTTGTCAGGGCGACAGATGGGTGCCTCCGTCCCCCTCAGAAGTGAGTCCCCAACCACCACAACTCTACGTTTCCTCCTAGCTGTGGTGGCTGTGATCCTCCCAGCCTCGGGGGTGCATGGCCTCTCCTCTTCCACCTCCTTCACCGTCTCTAGCACCGCATAACGATTCTTCACCACAACAGAGGGTGGGTTGTGGGCAGGGGTGGAGCACTGCCTACCGCCAGAGGTAACCAGCTGCCAGTGTCCTCCCCCTGCCACAGGCTCCCCATCCAGCTCGTGTTGTGGCAGTAGTCTCTGGTACCTGGTCAGTGCCCTCCTTCTTGCACTTCTCCTCGTGGATGCTGTCGAGGAACTTCTCCAGGGTGTGGATACTCCTAAGCCGAGACACCTCCTCCTGTAACTCTCCCACCTGCCTCCTGAGAGATTCCACCAGCAGGCACCTGTCACATCGATTCATCTCCCCAGCCTGATCGTTGGAGACAGGGAACTGCAGGCTGCAGTCCCTGCAAGTCCACACCAGGGTCTGGGTAAAGATATCTATGGTCAGGATGTCTGTCTGGCTACAGGCACAGGTAGAAGAGACAGAAGGGGTGCTGGCAGCAGTGCGGCTCCTCTTCACCATCGTGGTTTCACAAACTCCTTCCCAAACTCCCTCCCTCTCAAACTCCCCTGTTTGCTGTCCCCTGTTCGCAAGCTCCCTCTGGTCGCTCAGCCACTGGCTTTTAAAGCCTTCTCTGCCTAGGTCAGGCCTGGCCCCTTGTTAAACACACAGGGGAAGGCTGATCACAAGGCTGATTGAGGCTGGTGCACAAAGGTGATCAGGGAACAATGGTGCAAGCAGCCCCCACCCACAGTAAGAAACAACTAACAGAAGTCAGCTGTAAGGGAAAAGTCAAACAGACAAACACACACAGTTAGCAAACCCTCACCCAAGCACACTCTGTCCCTTGCTGCTTTCAGCTAGGGGATCGCCTTCACCTCCTTCTCGGGGCTTCACAAACTCCTTCCCTCTCAAACTCCCCTGTTTGCTGTCCCCTGTTCTCAATACCCTGTGTATCTCCCTTTCTCTGCTCAAACCCATGTGTCTCCCTCCTATCCCTTCTCGGCCCAACCCTGTGTGTCTCCCCTGCTCTGCCTGACCCTGCCTGTCTCTGCCCTTGCCCTTCTCAGTCTGACCCTGTGCGTCTTTCCCATCATCCATCCCAATCCTAGTTATCTCCCCTTCTCAGCCCCCTCCCATTTTGTTATAGAACAAAGAAGGAGTCCTGAGGCACTGTTTAAGACTAACAAATTTATTTATTGCACAAGCTTTCATGGGAGAAAATCCCACTTTGTCAGATAGTATGATGATGGGGGAACTTACAGAATGGTAGGAAATAAATGCAAGGGAGTGTAAGAGATAGGATCAGGTCATACAGTAACAGAAAATCAAAGCAGTTCTTAAGATTCAAACACTGGGAAAGAAGGAAAGCTCCTAGTTCTTTCAGATTAGATTGTGTGAAAGCAGGATTAAGTTATGACTATGGATTTTGTTCCCATTACAACAGGTGATTTCACATCACCTTCCTCTATGTGCTGTTTCCTAGTGTTTGTGTCTTGACAACTGCTGCACCTTGCCCCTGCCCTGTCAGTTGCCCTGTGGCACCTGGTCCAGAGCAGTAGGAGTCCGGGCAATGTGGGGTGGTTGTGGAGTGCTGTGCTGGCACATTGCTGGGCCACGTCAGGCTCCCTGACCTCCCTGGGCTCCCTGTTGCCACACACAGTATGGAGGGTGGTGTAGTCCACTCACTCCCTGTAGTAAAGGGGTGGCTGGGAAAGAGGGGTACTTCTGCTGTGGTGCACTGTGGGTCAGCCACCCACAATACAGTTTTGTCTGCTGAATCTTCTGAAAATAAGCCATAAAAGGCTTTTAGAGATCCTTTGGTGCAACAGATCTTGACACACAGCACAGCTGAGTGGGTAAGGCATTTGACTGTAGGACAGGAGATGGAGGTCTTGCAGAGGGGACCTAACAGCTGCTAGTGTGGACGTGGGCAGTCTCCTGGCATTTTGAGTGTGGATGCTCTAAGACGACTTAATGATGTCTACTTTAAGCCAGCTTACAGCAGACTTTAGTAAGCTGGCTTAATAAAGCCCTATAATGTAGATATAGCCAATGAGAATACTTAGAGTTACCATGGGTTTCAGAGTGAGATGGAATTAGTGAATTAATATAAGACTAAAAGCTTCTGTTCACTAACCCTCTATCTCAGATGTGGTCAAAATGTGGCTCGGAAGCCACAGGTGGCTATTGAATGAAAAATTGTGGCTCCTGGAAGAACATTAGCAAATCAATTTAGGAAAGCAGCCCCAGCCTAGGAGTTCAGGAGGGGGCTGGGACGGAGGGGAGAAGTGCGGCATGGTCAGACATGGCAGGGAGAAGTGTGGCATGCTCAGGATTTTAAATAACTCGCCACTAGCCTGAAGTCTTCTACATCAAGCAGCAGCTAAGTTTTTACTGTATAGGCCTAATTTTTATGGTAATCTTAAGTAATTATTAGAATCTGACATTAGTAGGGTTAATATTTGTCCTTATTTTACAATAAAATTAAAGTATGCAATGAATTTTAAATTGAGTAGTTTTGCAGTAGGTAAAGGTATATGGCTATGTGCCTCAGTGCGGCTCTCATAGGTTTAATAATCAACTTGTGTGGCTCTTGATTTCCCTAAATTTGACCACCCCTGCTCTATCTGTTCACTGATACACAAGTTCATCTGCAGTGGTCTTTCAAGCTACCCCTCTGGAACCTGTCAATCATCACTGTAATCTTAGGCTATGTTCAGATGAGAGTTTTATTTTGAAACAACAGTCATTGTTTCGAAATAAAATTTCTTATGTCCACACGATGTTCCATTATTTTGAAACAATGGGATCCATTGTTTCAAAATAGCGGCTGTTATTTTGAAACAGTAAAACCTCACTTGAAATCGAAATAGCCATTGTTTTGAAACAGCTGTTTCAAAACAACGGTGTTCGGACACGTTGTTTTGACACAACCTCATTGTTTCAAAGCAACATGTCCAAATGGCCTTATTTTGAAATAACTATTTCGAAATAACAGCCGTTTCAATAGCAGGCTTTCCCTTAATTTGAATTAACATTTTCTTAATTTGAATTAACTTATTTTGAAATAAGGACTTTATTTCAAAACAACTCATTTTGAAATAACTTATTTCGAAATAACAGTTTACGTGTGAACATAGCCTTAGAATGACATATGGGACCTAAAACAGACATATTTAAACCAAAAAATCAAGTCCAATAGTGTTTACAGAACTGATCTCTTCATAGTTATGTTTGATCTCTTTAACAAAGGAAATGTTTTACATATTTTATATTCATTACAATTACAATCATTCCAGTTGCATTTACACAGTGTCTTCTAAAGAATTTAGTAATTTACTAATAAATTTAATTTCTGAGAGAAAACAGAAAAAAAGTTGTTAGAATGAAAAACAAACAAACAAACAAATAAATAATGTAGTTGTACAAACAAGACAAGTAAGACCGCATTTTCTATCATTGTTGAGATGTATGGTAGAAAATGCTCTGGAAAAAGTGATTTGGAAAGAATTGGTAGAAGTAGGGTGAAATTTCAGCAATGGTATTGCAATAATGTGAAAAGTGATCTTTTCTTTTTTCAGTGACTAATCTAACCTACTGAAGTGACACTTTCAGTTCCTGCTGGCTGATTTGTATCTTCATACGCTGGGTTCTAGCAAGCCTTTAACATAGCCATGCAAATTACCACCTTTATTTTAAAATTTGTGTATCTAAAATTTCAGTGGAATTTTATTCTATGTTTAAGTTGCTGTTATAGCACCCTTCATCTTTGACTTTGAAAATACTTCATAAAGGACTTAAAGTATCATCTTCATTTGACAGATGGAAAAACTAAGGCACAGAACAGTCACATAAGGTCACAAATGCTATACAGCAGAGAGAGAATGGAATCCAATATAATTCAGGATAATGAGAGTCAGCACATTTTTCTACATATCCCAATTTTTATAGAAAATGAACAATATTTTACAGCAAGGGAAGGAAAATGTTTGGCTCCTTTAAAGATTGCCTCTCTGTGTAGCTTCCTCCCATTTTCACAGGCTTTTAAAATTCCTGATCTTCAGGAAGAGGGTTTTTGAATGATGCACAAGAGTACAACAAAAGCCTATTGGCTCTTATGCAAATAAGGCAGGGTTTATAAACCCATTCCCATGCCCAGATGTTTCCCTATTCTGTTACCTGTACATTATTGTTTACTATTCTCAAATTCTTAGCTTTAATGCATTAAATGTAGCCTGTATACTTAAGCTGTAGGTTTTTTTTAGTTGTTGTTGTTGTTGTTTTGTTTTTTAAGACATTGCCTCATTTTCTCTAAATTCCTTATGCTACAAATAATAGTTACGTGGTCATCTGCCCCCAAATATACTGTTATAAGCATTTTTCTTCAGCCCCACCCCCAAACATCTCATATTTGAAAACTTGGAGTTGTCACAGTGTTTTACTGTAATTTGATACTGAAAAGATGCTGACTTTTTTGTTTGTTTTTTTATGACAAGTGGTTACTCAACATGCCTTCTGGGAGCTTATGATTATGGTTGGCTGGAACTGAAGGATACGAAGTGATTACAGATTCTTGTCATGTAATTCGCATCAAGTATGAACTTACATCTAAACAGAAACCAAAAGTTTCAAATAAACTCTTCTTACATATAGTATCAGGATCAAAAGAATTTTACATTGCTGACTCTGGTCTTGTTAGCTTTTAACTCTGGATTTTGAGCAAGATTTATTTTTAAAACAGAGGCTTGAGGTCCTCGAACAAAGACACACACAACTGAACATTTCCACTGATGCATGCAATTTCTGTGACTGCATGCACAAATTGCGTGACTGTGCATCCAAAGGCAATAATTAAACTTTTTTGTTTTGTTTTGTTTTTACACAGCAACAGGTATAGTGAAATAGAGCTATTGAGAAGATTATCCATAACTCTAACATAATTTTACCTCATTCTGGTAGTTTAAGGGTGACTTCAAGTGGGTGTAAATTGCATTATATATACAATAACTTTAAGGGATCCGTATATGGCCAGAATGGTATAAACTGGTTTACATGTTCCAGTTGTATTTTCTATTCTTAAAATGGAGGATACTTAAACCTAGTAAAATTTCTAGGAAAAACAGAATGACATTTTTCCAGGTACCTCATTCTGTGCTTATAAGCCCATCATTTCACATGGACCTTTATTGTCCTTATTAAAATATAGATTTTAAAGTCCAGTTCATATTTCCTTTTTTCAAAGGAACCAAAGGATGTGGGGCGGGGGGTGAAAGAGAGAGAGAGAGAGAGGATATATAGTAAAGAAGGTGGTAAAAGAAATGTTTTAATCTCCGTAGATACTGTACTATAGACACTATTACTGGGATTGATAATAATTTGTTTATTCCAAGGAGTGACCGGAAGCATTCCAATTTGATGGCAATATATTCTAAAACTAATCGAGTTATAATATAATCTCAGCTTCCCTTAGATGTTACAATTTCCATGAAACACAATAATGCTTTAGGCGGGGGGGGGGGGCTACTGAAAAGCACCTAATAGAAACCTGGTTAAAATTTCCCAAGCTTAATTGCTCAATTGATATTTTAATTTATACCAGAATTTAACTATATTTTTACAATTTGGTGAGAAAGATTTTGGGGGGGGGGGGGGAGCTGCTAGTCCAGTATTTTCTATGGCTATGTCTACTCTTAGAAGGTTAGCTTTAATTAACTAAATTTGAGCTCATTAATTAAAACTAATAATTATTAGTTTGAATTAAGTTAATTTGAATTAACACGGCCAAACTAGAAACCCTAATTCAAACTAGCATGTCCATACACAGCACTAGCAAGTTCGAATCAGGTTGTGGGCACTAATGCATAGGGAAAATCAAGCTGTGGTTAATTTGAACCAATACTTAGTTAGAATTAACACAGCTACATTGGGTTGATTCAAAGTAATGAACTTGAATTAACCTCAATTTGAATTTAAGGGAGGTTTTAGAGATTCGAACTATGCTTTCCTTAGTTCGAACTAACAGAACTCCTTATTTAGAACTAATGAAAGCAAGTGTGGACATCCACTAATTTAGTTTGAATTAAGCCTCATTAATTTGAACGCAATTGTAAGTGTAGACATACCCTAGGAGTTTTATCACTGCTAACATTCAAAGATATTAAAAAAAAACAAACAAAAAAAACCAGCTCACCTTCCCTCAATATAACTCTAAAAAATGGACTCTATTTTTATATAACGTAGAAACTGAGCCTGTGTCTGTACTGTTCTGCAGTTTGGAAGAGGGATCTGAATATCAAATTCCAAAGGGATAGTCATGTTAGTCTAGTCCAGGGTGGGAAAAAAGGAGTTGTGTGGCACTTTAAGACTAACAAATTTATTTTTCACATGAGCTTTCATGGGAGAAAAATCCCACTTCATCAGATGCTTTGAAGATGGGTGAACTTACAGAATGGAATGAAAATAAATGCAAGGAGTATAAAACATAGGATCAGGTCATACAGCAACAGCAGATCAGATCAGTTGTTAAGTTCACACTCTGGGAAGCCTGAAGTCAAATTTCCTTTCGTAATGGGAAAAGAACCCATAGTCTCAATTCAATACTGCTGTCACAGAATTTAGTTTGCATATGAATTCGAGTTCAGCTGTTTCTCTTTGAAGTTTTAATGTCCCAGTCACATCTCTGATGACGGTCATTAACAAATCATTTATCGAGGGATTAGAAAGATGGAAGTGCTTAGCAACTGTTTTTGTTTTGTTTTGTTTTGTTTTGTTTTGTTTTGTGATTTCTGATATCAGCTCTATGTTCATTTATTCTTTTGAGCAGGGATCATCCTGTATGTCCAATGTATAAGGCGTTGGGCATTTCTGGCACATGATGGCATAGATCACATTAGTAGATGAGCAGGTAAATGAGCCTTTGATGCAGTAGCAGGCTTGGTTAGGACCTATGATGGTATCTATTGTGCAGATATGTGGGCAGACTTGGCAGCATGGTTTGTTGCAGGGGTGTGTGCCTGCTTTAATGGTTCTGTTCTTAGATCTATAGTTGCTGGTGAGTATCTGTTTAAGATTGGGTGGCTGTCTGTAGGCAAGGAGAAGTCTGTCTCCCAATGCTTGAGAGAGTGAGGGACCATCTTTTAGAATAGGCTGTAGGTCCTTAATGATCTGTTGCAGAGGTCTGACTTGAGGGTTGCATGTGGTGACTAGTGGTGTTCTGTTGTTTTCTTTCTTGGCCCTCTCCTGTAGTAGATGACTTTGGGGAACCTGTCTAACTCTGTCAATTTATTTTCTTACTTCCCCAGGTGGGTACTGTAGTTTCAAGAATGCTTGATAGAGATCCTTGAGATGTCTGTCTCTGTCTGAGGGATCAGAGGAAATGCGGTTATTTCTTAGGGCTTGTCTTTAGACAATGGATCGTGTGGTGTGTTTAGGATAGAAGCTTGAGGGATGTAGGTAACTATATCGATCAGTAGGTTATTGGTAGAGGGTGGTGGTGATGTGTCTATCCCGTATTTGTACTGTAGTGTCAAGAAAGTGGATCTCCTCTGTGGAGTGTTCCATGTTCAGTTTCATGGTGGAGTGGAAATTGTTGAAATCTCTATGAAAATCTTCAAGAGCATCCCTGTCATGTGTCCTGATGATGAAGGTGTCATCAATGTAGTGTAGGTAAAGAAGAGGTGTTTTGGGATGAGATTTAAGGAAACGTCGTTCTAAGTCGCCCATAAAGATGTTGTCATATTGTGGGGCCATGCAGGTGCCCATAGCAGTGCCACTGACTTGCAGGTATAAATTATCCTCAAATCTGAAATGATTGTGGGTGAGCACAAACTCACAAAGTTCAGTCACAAGCTTTGCTGTGGCCTCATCTGGGATGGTTTTTTCCAATAGCTTGTAATCCATCCTTGTGTGGGATGTTAGTGTAAAGAGCTTCTACATCCATAGTGGCTAGAATGGTGTTTTCTGGAAGCTCACCAATGGACTGTATTTTCCTCAGGAAGTCTGTGGTATCTCAAAGATAGCTAGGGATCTTGATAATATAGGGTCTGAGGAGGGTGTCCACATTGCCAGATAGGCTGGCGGTAAGAGTGCCAGTGCCTGAGATGATGGGGCATCCAGGGTTTCTTTTTTTATGGTTTTTAGGTAGTAGATAGAACATCCCTGGCCAGGGTTCTGGTGGTGTTTCTGTCTTTATATGTTCCTGTGCTGTCTTAGGGAGTTTCTTGTGTAGGCATCTTAATTCCTTTTGGTATTCCTCAGTAGGGTCAGAGGAAAGTGGTCTGTAGAATGTTGTGTTGGATGGTTGTTTATAAGCCTCCCAATCATAATCCAATTTATTCATGATGACAACTGCACCTCCTTTGTCAGCCTCCTTAATGATAATGTCAGAGTTGTTTCTGAGGCTGTGGATGGCATTGGACAAACAGGATGATCCTTGTGCAAAAGAATAAAGGAACAGAGCTGATATCATAAATCACAAAACAAAACAAAACAAAACAAAACAGTTGCTGAGCACTTCCATCTTTCTAATCACTCAATAAATGTTTTGTTACTGACCATTGTCAGAGATGTGACTGGGACATCAAGACTTCAAAGAGAAACAGCTGAACTTGAATTAATATGCACATTAAATTCTGTGAAAGCAGGATTGAATCAATACTATGAGTTCTTTTCCCATTACAAAAAGTAATTTGACTTCAGGCTTCCCAGAGTTTGAACCTAACAACTGCTCTGATTTGATGTTACTGTATGACCTGATCCTATGTTTTACACCCCCTTGCATTTATTTTCATTCCATATATATTTTCATATATATTGCTTCATTTGACACCTAATGTTGGAGCCAAAATCTATCTAAATTTATTTAACACACACGTTAACAGAAATGACAACTGGATTTAAACATGAGGGCAGAACGAGAAGCAATGGTTTCAAGTTACAGCTGGGGCGGTCCAGGCTGGATATTAGGAAAAACTTCCTTACTAGGCGAGTGGTGAAGCAGTGGAATAAGTTGCCTAGGGAGGTGGTGGAATCTCCATCTCTGGAGGTGTTCAAGTCCCAGCTGGACAAAACACTGACTGGGATGATCTAATGGGAGTGGTCCTGCTTCTTTTGGCAGGGGGTTGGACTAGATGACCTTGTGGGGTCCCTTCCAACCCTATGATTCTATGATTCTATGATAGTGAAATAAACAGATTTTTATGTAGGCATGTTTTGAGTTATATTTTGTGTGTTTTTCTAGGATGAATTAGCTGAATACTGAACTCATACATATGTAAAATTACACTGTCATCCAATATAAAACCATGAAATCAGTAAAACTAAGATGCAGTGTAACTTGAACTTTGCATGTTAACTGCATCTGAAAATTAAGTCTGTCTTGCTAGTACATTCTCTCTCTTTGAAACACCAGTCTCACTCTGTGCCCATTACGTCATTTTATATTTGTCTAACCTTTAAAAAAAAAAGAGTTGCTACTTAAATATCATCTTGTATCAACATTTTACATGTAAACATAGCTAGTAATCCTCTTAAAAGTAAATTAAGCTAAATTCTGACTAGGTGGATAAAGATATATAAAGTTTCGGGTTTCTCTGGTAACTACTTAGACCAAAAGTTTGACAGATGGGTGCCTAAATTTAAGCTCCTAAAATAATACTTAATACCTAATTGGTCTTTCTGTGAACCTCACCTCGACCCCCTTAAAAGTTAGAGTTCACATTGACTTCAAAAGGTCAATGTTGTAAAGGAACTTTGAAAATCTGATCACTTTTATGTTGGTGCCTAGACATGGATTTGGAAGCTTAAGTGGTGCACCCAGCTTAGAAAATATTATTTAATAATATTTATCATATATTTGTCTTTAAATTATGTGTAACAGTTCAAGCTGTGGTTTTCAAATGAGACAATTGACTTTCAATTGTAATTGGGTGCCAGAAAATGCTGTGTGAATTAATTCAATCCAATTTATAACTGTGTGTACATTCATCTGTGACCAAATTTGCTATATTTTTCATAATCGTAATACGTATACCAAAATCACTTGTGCAGGTCTTTAAGTAAAGTCCTGCAAACCAGGCAAACATTCATATGATTTCAGTAAGACATGGGCCTTGCTTCCTCATCTGAAAGGTTGCTTCTCCCCTTTCACAAGACAGACAAAGATGAACTTTGGACCATTTAGAACACCTTATAGACCCATACCCATCACAGAAGCAATGAAGACAATGAAGATTCTCCACTTGCTTTATTAAGTTTACACAACTGGCAGTGTGTCTTACTTTACTCTGGCAAATTTACATGAAAATCTGATTAATTTCCTCCACAAGAAGGGCAATCATTCAATGCAGATTTTTCCCTAGGATATGCTGTTATAGCTGAAAATGAAATAGCTCAGCCGGGTGAGAATGGATAGTTTGTAATGTATGAAGAAATACCTGATTGTCTAATAAAAGGCTTGTATATGTATGATAATTGAAATTTTAACAAGCAATATGCTAAATAAATAACTTGCCACATGAAAACCAGTGCCTAACTAGGGAGAACAAACAAAAAAGATAGGTAATGATTTGATAGTTGAGGAAGCAGATGAAGATTTGATTTCCTGCACTGATATTTCAAAGGACAGATAGTGAACAGAAGAAGGGAGAGGTCCTAGGAAGATATGAATATTTGTTTGAAAAGCCTCATCTAGATTGTTCAATAGATTAAGATGAAGTTTACAATGATCCCAATGGGGATCTAATCTTAGGAGATGTTTAAGGGCTTTGATGTAGTAGCAATACTAGCAATATTCAAAGCCTCAATTTATTCATCCACCTAGACTTGTCCCTTTGGACTAGCTAACTTGAATGGGATCTCGCCTAGTTGAAGCAGGCTCTTCAGATAAATATAAGTATTCTAACAGGCAAAGCTTTCTCTCTACATCTGTGTCAGGAAATTCTTTGGTACCCAAGCTCACCTAAACTCCCGTTAAGCATACCAAATGTGGAAAAAGGCCCCAAACTAGCCAAGGCCTTTACCCTTTCTCAGAAGCAGCACTAATAAATGCACAGAAGCAGGACCCATTTGCCTCTAATAAAAACAGTAAAACACAAAAACCCTAAGGTTATGTCTACCTCTAAAAATTTAGTTTGAACTTGCAAGTCCTAACTAAATAAGTCCAAGGTTAGTCCAAACTAGCCCGAGGCTAGTTCCAACTATCCATGGCTTTTTAGTTCAAACTAGCCGTGTGTCCTAGTTCAAACTAACTTTTTAGTTTGAACTAGAACACATGGCTAGTTTGAACTAATGGCTCAGTTTGAACTTTTTAAGTTCAAAGTCACCATTACGTTGTGGCTTGCCCATGCTCGGTTGAAACTAAAGTTCGAACTAAGTCAGCTAGTCTGAGCTAACCAAGCTATTTACTAATTCGGCAGGGATGGCTCTACTATAAGGCAAGAGACAGACATGGCTTCATTTGACAGTTCTTAGGGGCACCTAGCCCCCCGAAGATCAGGCTAGCTCCTGCCTCTTTAAATCTTTCCTAGCAGCTCAGGCACTGTTAGTCAACCTGCAGCTTAAGTCATGTAGGCAGAGCTCACTTTAAATCCCTCTTCAGACAGACACTGCAGATTTAATGGAATGCATACCTTCACAATGACTCACAGTCCAGGAGGGAATAAAAATAGGTAAGCAGGATTGGGGCGGGGGAGTGGGGTGGATAGTAGCCACCGGGGACTGATGGAAGCTCTAGTCCTTGGTTACATAGTTTGGGAATTGCAGGAAGTTCAAACACTCCCCACCCCCCTCAAACTCAAACAGCCTGGCTGGGGGGTCTCTCCTTTCTTTCATCTTCCCCTGCACAGAGCCCAAGCATCTGTGTTTCCTGGGGTACCAGGAGGAGCTGAGGTGAGAGCTGCCTGTTTCTTGAAATGGTACCCAGAACAGTGAGTTCAGTGGGGTTCTTTGGATTGTTGTTTCAGTGCCAGATCAGTGGGGAAAGAAGGCAAACAGGGAAAGCAAGGGGCACAGGATTTTTAGGAGTTTGTTTTCCACATCTTCAAAGCATCTGACAAAGTGGGATTTTCTCCCAGGAAAGCTCATCTAGTTCCTCTTGGTGGCTGTTGGGGTGGGGGATGAGAATACCAGGGCTTGCTTACAGTAATATGATCTAGTTTAAAAACAATGAAATGTTTCTAATTAAAAAAAAAAAAAAAGTTAAATTATCCACAGAAGGAGAGCACTTCCTGGAGCACTTGGCTTGGCACTTGGGAGACCACAGGTCTCTTTCTGGCTCTGCCATCAGCTGTTTGGGAAAGTCACTTTTCCTTCCTGGGGCTCAGTTTCCTCACCTGAAAAACAAAATTGGTGATGAGGCTTACCTCCCTTTGAAAAGTGCTTTGAGATCTACATATAAATATTGCTAAATTGACACAGAAATAATCCCTCACTCCTGTTAGATTTATCCCTCATAGCATTCTTCATCTCAATGCACTTTGCAAATGGGTGCTGAGGAGGGCTCCCCCAACATAGCCCAGACAGTGTGGCTGGGGTCTCTCCCCTCGTCTCCCTCTGCACCAAGCCCAGGTGGCATCACAAAGGGGGGGGGGTGAGGGTGGCTATACCACTCCCCCCACAATACTAGCAGCAGGATCTCTTCAGGGGACAAAGCAATAGACCACATTTATTTGTAAACGTTAAAAAAAAAAAAAAAAAAAACACCACCACCAAACCTGACACACACAACTACATAATAGCCAAGTTAGTCTAGTTCAATAAAAACAAACAAGGAGTCTTGTGGCATTTTTAAAGACTAACACTTTTATTTATCACATGAAGTTTTGTGGGAGAAAATCCCACCTCATCAGACTTCATGAATTCTGTAATTTCCCTCATCTTTGAAGCATCTGACAAAGTGGGAGAAAATCATGCAATAAATAAATTTCTTAGTCTTTAAGTGACACAACACTTCTTGTTTGTTTTTACAAAGCCATGTTGACTGAGGTTGGTCAGAGGAGACAAAGAAATCACCTTTGCCAGAAAGGGAGTGGTGAGGAGTGAAAACAAACTCTTCCAAGTGTCAAAGGGGTAGCCCTGTTAGTCTAATTCAGGAGAAAAAAAAAAAAGCAAGGTGTCCTGTTATTCACCTCCTGCAGCCCCCCCACCAATTCCATTCCCACAGCCACCCCACCCACACTAGCTTCTGCCACCCACTCCCATCTGCCCAGAGATATCCATCCCAGCCTCCCCCACCAAGCCCATTATGTGCATGTACAGCGAACCTCCCATGCCCAGCCTCACCTGAGCATTCCCAAACCCCCCACTCCAATGCCATTAAAAGCTCCAACTCCAGCCTTTCCCACCCTAATCTCCTCCTCTTACCTCATTACTGCAGAAACATGAATCCCATCCTCTCCACACATCCCAATTCCCCCAGTCACCCATCACAGTTTTCCCCAACCATCCCTAAGCCCCCAAAATACGCATTCTAGCCTCCACATTCACCCCATTCATCCACTCCAAGGACTTAGATCAAGAATAAATGATACAACAATTTGCTGTTATTAAAGCCCAAAAAGTTACCCTTTAAAGCTGAAATTTTACTAAGTAAGTATATTATAAACGTTACTTGTTAATTGAATTTAAATTTATCAGTATTACTTTTTATTTTTGTATTTAGATTAAAGGAATGAATTGATCTTTCTATTTGAATTTTAGGTTGCAAATACAATTTGGAAAATCTTTTTACGCTTACGTGAATGAGATGGAGGGAGGTGCCAAAGCAAAATTTGGCTCTGGGCACCCCAACCTCTTGAGCCAGCCCTGTAGTTCAGACTAACCTTTGCCTAGTCTGAACTTAGAAATTTCTTAGTTCAGACTAGCCAAAGACTAGTGTAGCCATGGGCCAAATTAGTTCAAACTAATTGGCTAGTTTGGACATAGTCTATAGGATGAATTAGGTTCCCCTGTCACCTGACTACATGACCTAGCCCTTCATCTCTGTCATTCTTTTCCCTCCTCTGCTTACCCAGCACTAGTGGAGTATGATGGAACTGCATAATGTGGATAGGTGCCGTCTCCTCTGCTTGGAGCAGAATGAAGCTGTAGGCTGCGCTTCCCATGTACATGAGTTCTGTGCCCCATCCATAATTCTGAAATTCCCAGACATAGAAAAAAAGCTATTTTATTTTGCTCTGTTACCTTGATAGAATCCTTCCCAGAATAAGTCATCATCAGTTCAGTGCATATGAAGCCCGAATGGCTGTCTGGGGCTTAAAAAATAAATAGCTCCCTATAGGGTCACTGTATTTTGCATTCATATTAGGACTATTAAAATTAATATAATAAGCATCAAAGGGTATGTCCACACAAGTCTTATTTTGAAACAACACTGGTTGTTTCAAAATAATAAAAAAAACCTGTATGTCCACACAACGTTTTCTTGTTTTGAAACAACAGAGCCCATTGTTTCGAAACAAGAGCCATTGTTTCGAAACGGCTTAAACCACTTTCATTTAAAAACAACCATTGTTTTGAAATGATGTTGACATTCCTCCCAGGGTGCATAGCACTCAGGGAGGAAGTTCCCCCCCACAGCACCTTGGCCAGGGTGCTGAGCACAGCGCAGGGGGGCAGCGGACACCCTAGCCGGCTTCACTGCTGCTTCCCCTTGTCAGGGGTAGAAGGGGTGGTGAATGCAGCAGTCGGCTTCCCCAGCCACTTCTGCCTGCTGGAAGCAGGGAGGGGCTGGGTGCCTCAGCCCCTTTGCCCCCCCTGCCCCCAGCAAGGGGAAGCCAGCTGGGGCGACCACCACCCCTTCTGCCCTGGGCAAGGGGAAGCGGCAGGGGAAAACCCGCCACTCTCCCTTGCCCAGTACGGGGGGGGTGACAGGCACCCCAGCCAGCTTGGCTCACTGCTGCAGCTGGGCGCCCCAACTCCTCTGCTGTCCTGGTGGGTAGGGGATACCTGTGCCCTCTCTACCTTTCTGCCAGGGTTCAGGGGGGAGCTGCCAGCCTGCACAAGCTGGGGGTGCCAGCTTTGCCCCCCGCCCAGGCTGGGGGGGAGATGCTGCACCACAGGAGCCACAGGAGCCAGCTTTGCCCCCCTCCGGGACTCAGGGAAAAGCTGGCACCTGTGGCTCCCGCGGCTCCCGTAGGGACATCAGCCCCCCCCCAGCCCGGGCAGGAGTCAAAGGCGGCTGCCACTGCCCCCCCCGCCTCGCCTGGTCAGCAAGTGGCGAGGGCGGGTGGGGGGGCAGAGCCCCTTCCCCTGCCACAGCCCTGGAGGCAGGTGGGCAGGGGGCAGGTAGGGCTGTGGCAGTCCCTGCCCTGGCTGGTTGGCAGAGACCCAGCCCCAGCAGGGGCAGAGCAGGCTCCCTGCCCTGGGGGCATGGCTTGCCTAGCCTCCTGCTACCTCCTTTCCCCACCCCAGCATCAAGGCAGGGAGCACTGTGAAATTGACTAGGCTGGGGAGCTTCTTGCAGTCTGTGGCAAGCAGTTCCCAGCCCCATCGGGCTCCTAGCCCCCTGATCCTACCTTGAGGCTGTGGTGGGGAAAGGCGGTATCAGGGGGTTAGGCGAGCCATGCCCCTGCTTAGGGCAGGGGGGAAAGCCAGGGGGAAGAGGGGCTTCCCCATCTGTCCCCCTCCCTTCATTTTTTCCCCTCCCACTGGCTCTGGAGAGCCAGTGGTAGGGGATTGGTTGGCAACATGGCCCTGCTGGGGGGCCATGTTTCCACACCACCCATCAAGCCCCTCTCCTAAATTGAAAAAGCAAGTCCTGTGTTTGGACATCCTATTTTGATTGGGGCTTTTCTCTTATTTCAAATGGATTTTTAGTTATTTCGTATTAACTCATTTCGAGATAAGGGCTTTATTTCAAAACAAGTCATTTTGAAATAACTTATTTTGAAACAAGGCCCTGTATGTGGACATAGCAAAAGTAAACTTGAGAGATATTCACGAGCACTCTTTATGTGCAAAATTATATCATAAACAATCTTTCATTTTGAGGCATTTCTTCAAAAAAACCTGATTAAGCACCCTCCCCCCAAATGCTGTTGAAGTCCTAATGATCAGTTTGCATGGCCTTATGTTGTGCAAAAGCCAGATGTAATTTTTTTGCAAAATCAGGGTCTATAGTGCAGGTAATTATAACATGGAGCAAACATCATTACTTAAATATATCTATTAAATGCTGGGGAAGTCCTTTAAACATTAATTAAAGGCAATTACCACTGGACTCATTATTCAACAAACCTAGCCAGTAGTTCTCTTTCTGCTCTTCTGTTGGCAGTCATACCAATTATCATGGGCTAGGAGGAGGAGGCAATGCCTTTGCATCTCCTAGGTTACGCACCTGTTCAAAGTTCCATAGGCTGCAGAGCCAGGGAGGTATCATAGCCCAATTGCCGTTAAGTTGCAGTCCCATATTAAGTCAGTACAGCTCCTGCAGGAGCAGCATGGAACATTGCTATGGCTGCACTGTTACAATGCCACTGAAATTTGGCCCCTGTGCCCTGACATACAAATAGAGATGGTCTGCCAGATTTCAGAGTGTGGCATTGCAGCCAAGCACACAGACTTGCGATGCCATTAATATTTGTTCTGGCCATTTATCAGTCTAGACAGACATGTAAAAGCCAAACAGTGTTGTAACTGGGCACACAGGGAGTCTATTCTTACATGGTAGAATCCACTGGGTACTCGAGTCCTGGCACCACAGTTCTATGCACCATGTGGGTAAAAATAGTTGAACTTCCTCGATGAGGAAAACTTTGAGTCCCAGAAGGAAGAGGGAAATGGATGAAGCAAGGAATGCAAGTGTCCTTGTTGGCGAATGAGGACTGGAATTTGCCCTTGGCAAGCTATATCTGAACTGGTGCCATTACCTACTGGTGCTGATATAGTTTATTAACTTATTACCTGACCAAAATTTCTGATTTCTTTATGACTCATAAATGTTGCTAACTTGCAATGGATTTTTCACTTGTGACATATATTGAAATATTTTGAGTTTTATTTAATATGTTTGCTGATTTTTCATAGAAATTAAAAAAAAAAAGAATTATGTCCAGTTTGATGGATGTAATTTTGCACCTGCCTGTACTGGGGAAAAAATGGAAGGCACAATTACAATTATTTAAAATTTGATATTTTCAAACAGAGTCTGGAGGGTAGCTAGATCACTAAATATTATAATGAATTCTGCCTGTGCAAGTCAGGGAGACCTAGACAAATTAGAGATTTGAGGGGGGGACCTCATGAGGTACAACAAGGACAAGTGCAAAGTGTATGTAGTATGGAAAAATCCCATGTACTGCTAGAGGATGGGGACTGACCAGCTAAGTAGCAGCTCTGTAGAAAAGGACCTGGTGGTTATGTTTGACAGGAAGCTGGATAAAGTCAACAGTGTTCCCTTGTTCCCAAATAGACCAGCAGCATAATGGGTTGCATCAGTAGGAGCGTTGCCAGTAGATTGAGGGATGTGATTATTCCCCTCTAATCGGCACAGGTAACGCCGCATCAGGAATATTGTGTGCAGTTTAGTGTTCCCCACTACAGAAAGGATGTGGACATATTAGAAAGAGTCCAACAGAGGTCAACAAAAATGATTAGGGGGCTGGGGCACATGATTTACAAAGAGAGACTGAAGGAACTTGGTTTCTTTAGTCTGCAGAAGGGAAGATTTGATAACTACCTTTAACTACTTAAAGGGGTGCTACAAAGAAGAGGGAGCTAGAAAGAAGATGGAGCTAGACTATTCTCGGTGGAGACAAAGCACAGAACAAGGAGCAACAGTTTCAAGCTGCAGCTGAGGAGGCATAGGTTTGATATTAGGAAAACACTTTTTCACTAGGAGGGTCATAAAACACTGGAATGGGTTGCCTAGGCAGGTGGTGGAAGCTCCGTCTTTGGAAACTTTTAAGACCCAGTTGGATAAAACCCCATCTAGGATGATTTAATATGAGTAGGACTGCTTTTAACAAGGGGTTGGACTAGAAGACCTCATGAGGTCCTTTCCAGCTCTAATATTGTATGATTCCAAGATTCAAACTAACACTCAAAATTAAGCACCAAATTTACTCTTAAATGTGTAAGCCATGATGCAGTTGGTAGGGCATTTTGTTGTTGTTCTTTTTTTTTTTTTAATTATTTAGAAAGGCGAGTCTCTTGTAAGTGAAAAGATAAATGTACATGTCTGCAGGATCAAGGGCATAGTCAATGGGGCTTAGTAGGCAAAGCATATATTATCAAATTCATAATAAAGAAGTGAATTATAGTGCACAAAATAATCAGCTATTATTTTATCAGATATATCTACAAGATAAATAAATCTTTCTAAGTAGCATGTCCTCCAGTGTCATAAGTGTTAGACCTGAACTTTATCTTGTATCTACTGAATTTAATGGTTCATCCATCATTGTACCATGTAGGCCCCCATGCACAAATTAAAATGCTACCAAGTTCATTCAAAAGGACCATTTTGAGTTGGATTTTTAATTTCTTTCCTTGATGCTGTACACTAAACAAACAAACAAACAAAGTATTGAACGTAAAGACTTAATTTATGTCGCCTATTCATAGATGTAAGAGTACCTCAATTAGCAAAGTGGTATCTGATATGGATCAAATTGCTCTAAATGAGGACTTGATACCTTTCTACTTTTCTTGTCTCAATTTATTCTGCTTTTTGAAACTGACAGCATTAGCTTTGCTTCAGTTATTTATTTATTTTACTAGTAGCAGATCAATATTGTTGCATTATTGGTTTGAAGTAATTACTCCCAAGATTAGCAGTCACAAGTGACTTTTTTTACTTCAGACTTAGTGATACTTTCCGTATCCATGCCTATTTCCAATATTACTGATTCTACACAGTTCTTTGCAGAATTTATCTTTTAACTACTCTGTGTTCAGTGGTTTAGACAATAACATCACACAATAAGGACTGGAGTTGTGTTTTTATTTGTTGTTGCTTTTATTTACGGTTTTGTGTGTAACTCTTCGGTCAGGGCAGGCTGGCAGAATAAGGGCTGTGTTCTATAGCTAGGGGTTTCCCAATGATGAAGCAGCACCAACTGGCTGAACCCCGTCTCAGATTTCTGGGAAATTCTGCACTGTTCCCTGGGCATCCCAAAGGGGTAGGGCTTCCCCGCTCGCAAACACTAGTCTGAGTGTAGTAAACAGAACTTTTAATAGTAGTAAACTAGAGTGTAAAAGGCCAAATAATAGAAATCAGTGCTTATTTAGCAAACCAGTAAAGAGCAAAGTTCCCAACAACCCACACTGCATAACAGAACATACAAGACTGAATGGCAAAACTGGCACTGATCTGGGGAATCAGTGCTGACTAGGCTCCCAACCAACCCTAGGATACATAGGGAGTGTCTTTCACACGAACTGTCCACCGGCGCCATCTATTGGCCATTCACTCCATCCAGGATCACCATCCCTTGGCTCCTCCCGCCATCCACTGGCTCCACTCACTGGTCACTCACCTGCCCAACTCACCACTGGCCGCTCTCACCATCTACTGGCTCCACTCACCGGTCACTGACACCATCCAGCTTGCTGCTGGCTACTTTCGCCATCTGCTGGCTCCTTCGTCTGCTGCTCCCCTTCAGCGATTTTAGCTCAGAGAGATTTTCTCTATCTCTAGTGATGTTAGCAGAGAGAGAAAGAGAGTTTATTCCTCTCTCTAGTAATGCCAGCTCTTAACTTGAAGTAGTTGCAAACAGCTAATTTTATTTAAATGACAAAGGCCTCAGAAAAAGCCTAGCTAGAACTATCATTAGACAGGGGAAGCAATAGGAGGAGAGGCAGAATTAGCCTCAAATCCTCTCCCCTGTCTTTTCAACTTCTTTCAACTTGAAACATGCAGTAGCGTCTCTTACAAATCTTTTTTTTTTTAATTTTTTAAACTAAGGGTGGCTTTTATCCTTTAACTAACCCAGACAGATTTGAAACAAACAGAGAGTAGCAATTCACAAAAAGATAGTATTTCATATTTCCCCTCAGTAGAATTACAGATATTGATGGATTGTGATCAAATAAACTCAAATACCATTACCCATATTGCTCTGAACCCATAGTTTGAATATGCTGTGTTCTTTGTGCTTATGCAAACACAAAACCCATGCAGATTAGATACCCCCCCACCCCAGGAGCTGTTAGGCACAGCTCCTAAGCCTGCCTTACATGTGTAAGTTATGCAATTGGATCAAGAGGATGAGATGCCATCAAGAAATTTTGAAGCCCCAGACTGTGTCATCATTATTCATACTGATGAGTACTTACATTCATAAGCAGTCTCATTAACTTAAGTGGGGCTACTCGTTGCTCACTGCAGCAGCATGCAGTAAGGCGTTTGGTTGGCTGTCCAGAACAAATGTGGTTGTTTATCCCCATAAGGGCTTCTTCTATATTGGGTGATAGATGGTGAAAAAGGAGGTTTAGCTGGACAGGGCAAGCAGGAATGAGATGGCATTGCTTAGGTGGGATGGCATTGCCCTTTCACGTGACTGAAGAAAGGGAGACATTTAAACCTTAGGACATTCCAGTGAAGCCATCTTTCACTGGAATTTGTCTAGCAACACCCATCCTCCAATCCATGGAATAAGAATCAAACCATTCGCCACTGCTGTTGCTTTAGGGGAAGGTAAATCAGGCACCATTTCCCCACATTCAAGTTCAGTCATAGGGAGTAGGGATCATGGAACAGAAAAGGGAGACAGAGAAGCTGGCAGGGCACTGGAAAAATCTCCAACTGTTAATAAATTTGAAGTGTTGAGTATACTCCTTTGGAATTATCAAGACAGATATGAAGCATACTTATGTCAGGATTTAAGCCTCCATATACATGGAGGCATAAGAAGTCATGCAATGTGTAAATATTTGAGTCCATAGTTGGGTTGAGTAATATTGAAAATAATGGAATTATAGGGCCATTTAATCATTTCCCTACAAAGAACCTATGATTTCTCCCTGGGCTTGGTGACTAAGAAGGCAGCTGGCAGGATTCACTTGATTTACCATTTTTTTATACCCATGGAAAAATTAATTTAATGATGAAGTAGTTCCGGAATTATCTTCAATATACTATTCCTGCTTTGACAAGATAGTGTTCAGAGCTAAAACTTCTGGCTTAGAGGCTTGGTTAGCAAAATGTGATGTCAAGCTTTTCAGTTGCATCCACTGCATCTTTTCAGTTTGTACCTTGTGAGTTTCTATTTTGAGTGTCAACTGTATTTTGAGAAGGCCTTGCAAATGAGATATTCTATTTTGCTCCTTGCATTTGAGAAACTTAGCACAGTGCCGGAATGGGCAGTGGCACAATCATATGGTTCACTGAGGATGGTATGCTACTTAGAGTAGATACAGGGAAGATTCTGAGGAGTGTGCTAACCTTTTGGTTACATTCCAGGCCCTATCTCACAAGTTGATGGTACCTCTGGCAGGGAAAAAACAAAACAAAACAAAACAAAACAAAACAAAACAAACAAAAAACACCAGAAGAGTCATTTGCTAAGCTTACCTACCTAGGGATAAGCAGACAGAACATTTGAAAATGGTTATTCAGGCTAGAGCAGCCAGTAAGGTCACCCTATGGGAACTACAATCTGTTGTTCATCTGAACTTCCCATGCTGGGTTTTGTCCCTTGAGTGGAGGCTTTTAATCTGTCAACTGCCACTGTGGGAACATCAAAACCCAATTTATAAGATTTAATAAAGGCTATGTGTACAGTTAGAATGTTAGTTCAAATTGACTTAATTTGAACTAATCAATTTGAACTAATAATCATTAATTCAAATTATATTAATTTGAAATAAAATGACCCCACTAGAAACCCAAATCGAACTAACATGTCCATGCACAGGACTTGCTAGTTCAACCTAGGAAGGGGACACCATGGGAAGTATGGCAGCATGGCCCCCAAGAAGGACCATTCCCACAGCCAGTCCCATAAAAGCAAGAAGTTACCTCAGCCCTCTGCTCACTGTGGCTGACAAGAGGCAGAGTGAGCAGGTCAGGGACCAGGCCCAGCCCCTACAGCTTGCCACTTGTGGTATCCAACACCCACATGACTTTGTACAGTGCTCTGCTTGTCTGGAACACACACTTCTTTGTCCCAGGCACCATAGAGGCAGACACCAGCTCCATCACCATGCTGGCCCTGCCCTGTTGCCATGGCCACTCTGCTGCTACTATGCCCCGTACCTTCTGGGCACGTGAAACCAGCAGCAACTGGCAGGAACAGATAGTTCTCACCACATGAGATGGCAATCAGTGGCTACAGAACTTGAGGATGAGGAAGCAGAGTTGGCCCATGAGCTCACCCTGGTCCTGCAGCCAGAGATGGCCTTAGGCAATTGGGGGCCCTAGGTGAAGGACCATTGTGGTGACCCCTAAACGCCCCACTATAGGCCCCCATTGCCACCCTCCCCATTGTCCCAGTGCTACCTGCAGCCCTAACTGCCCCCCCCACTCCTTGTTTGTTTTGCTGAACCAGACTAACATGACTATCCCTCTGGAATTCATTAATTATTCTTGGGTCTATATTTCTAAAGATCTTTCCATCATGAAGCTTGTAAGTTGATCATCTTTCATATAACATAAATGAGCTAATGCTGAAGTACAAAGTTAAAATGAGTATTTATTTATTTTTTTTAAAAGTATGTGAATTAATTGATAGTTAAACAGTGGTAAAATTAATGGCGGTTCAAAAATAACTGAAATACCACATTTAAAATTCTGGCAGTCAAATCCTACAAATTTTGTATATAAGCTTATGTTCATGTATGCTAGACATTTAAGACAAATAATTATAATAAATAAAAATAAGTGAAAACAAGATTTCTAGTGTGTAGCTATAAATGAAGAACACCAAATTTCAATGAACTTCTCTGAAGTACTCACATTTATAAGACTCTTTCTCCATCCAAAATATTAAATAGTAACTACAAAAGAAGCTAAAAAAAATTACTTATCAAAAGAAAGACGTACAGCACAGACATCACAAACAGCTGTAATGATTCCTTGAAGGCAGCGCTGTATTTATATGTAGCATCCTATATCGCAGGGGTGTCGCTGGTGCCTGGCACATGGGACATGTGCCCTGAGTTTTGGCGCCAGTGATTTCAGATTCACACGAAGTTTAGCAGTTAAACATCCTTGAGAACATCTGGCTACCATCCCCTGTGTCTCAGGTCAAGTTTCAACTGCTCCCCATTTTTCCCCTTTTCCCTGGAAAGCTACCACTACATGTAGTTGTTATTATGTTTGCTGCTTCTGACTGAATTCATAAAACATCTTTCCTGGAGCTGATTACAATCCCAGACCGGGGAACCAGGGCCCAGATGCCTGCCACAACACCTGACTCTCCGGGCCAGAGCCCCAGCCAGGGATTGAGGCCGGGACACCTTCAGCGGAGACTGCTTCTCCCGGCAGGGGATTGTGGCCGGGACGCTCCTGGCAGTTCCCGTTTCTCCCAGCCCTGAACCTGGCCGGGGACCTGGGGCCAGCATAGATGCAGCAGGAGCCTGATGCATGATGATGATCGGGCATGGGGCACCAGATTGTGGCCTAGGAGGCCTGGCCCAAGCCCAGAAGGCCCTAGGTTTTCCCAGGGGCGATGACATTCCTGCTATATGGACCTACCTGGTAACCTGAGCTAACCAAACCCAAAGGAAAAAAATCTCAAAGGCAAAGGAAAAGACAAAAGAAGAACAGGTAAAAAAAGAAAAGGACAAGGCAATATTTCACAAAATTAAAAAGTGGCAGAAAAAATGGTCACACAGAGGAACTAAACCACTGGAAACGTTCCTTCTATTGTGCTGTTTGTTGCTTGCTCCTGCTTTTATAGCATGTCAGTTTGAAGGTGATGGGCAGATAATGGTGAAATCTGCAATTCAGATGAAGCACAAATCCAAATGATTGTTTGCCTTAATGAGCTGAGACTGAAAAGTGCTTAGACTTCCAGCCCTACTAGCTTTGCTAGGTGGGAACAATTTCTAGATTTTTCTATATTTTCATTTCTGTCCACCAAACTGAGGATGGGGCCCCTTACTGTTTGGGGCTCTAAGTAGCCACCTGCTTTGCCTACCCCAAAAGCCGCCACTGCCTGCAGTGAACAGACACCCACCTCAGACCTGCCCTCCCAATGGACAAGAAGGTGACCATCGCCCCCTGGAAGATAACCACCCCAGACACCTATCAGTCAGTCGCTCACCACTTCAGGATTGGGAGGGCCACCATGGGGATCATCCTCCTGCAGGTCAGCAGGGCCATCAACCAGGTCCTGCTAGGCCTCCTTGTCACTCCTCGCAATGTGCAGGACACCCTGGATGGCCTCAATGCCCTCAGATTCCCCAAATGCGGGGACATCCTCAATGTGATGCACATCCCCGTCCAAGCCCCGGAGCATCAAGCCACAGAGTACCGAAACTGCAAGGGCTACTACTCTGTGCTCCTGCAGGCCCTTGTCAGCCACTGAGGCATATTCACCAACATCTATGTTGGCTGACCAGGGAGGGCACACAATGCCTTCGTCCTGAGGAACTCCAGCCTCTACAAGTGCATGATGTGGGCACCTTCTTCCCGGCACATGACATCGCCCTTGGGGTCATGCAGGCGCCCATCTTTCTTGCCTGGGATACCACCTACCCACTGCTCCCATGGCTTATGAAGCTGTACATGGGACACCTAGATGCAAGCAGGGAGCTGTTTAATAGGAGGCTCAACAGGTGCCGCCAGGTGGTGGAGCGTACCTTTGGGTGGCTCAAAGCCTGATGGCAGTCTCTCCTGATGTGCCTTCCACCTCACCAGGAAGACGATCCCCGAGGTCGTCAGTACCTGTGTCTCCCTTCACAATCTGTGCAAAAGAGGGGTTTCCCCTCATTTGGGAGGCAGAGGCAGAACAACTCCCTGCAAGTTTTGAACAACCAAAGACCAAGCAGCAGACGGAGCAGGCCCTGAAAGAGCACACACAATCCAGGAGGCACTGAAGGACATGCTCTTCAGAGTGGAACACTGAGGACTGGGCCTGCTACCAGGCACCCTCATTGCCCCCATCCTGCCCCCCCACCTCCACCCTCCCACCCTCTCCCTGTCCCCAAAACAATAAATTTAATTTGAATTCATCCTCATTAATTTGAATTAAATTGTAAGTGTAGACAAACGGAAAGTGATGACCGAGGATTTGGTAGTTCGGAAACTGTTTCTGATTTTTGGAGGGTGGAATCATAGAGGCAGATTTAAAGATTTACTCAGATGCAGTGAGGGGGTTTTGGAATATTTTACCAAGCTGGGTTTTGTGTCCTGAAAGTATCTTTGTGGTTGGTAACAAAAAGGCATAGGGAATGGTCTGGCTGGAATCAACATGAAAAGGGGGAGGACTTAGAACGATCTACAGAGGTGAAAATGGGTAAGAAAATATTGGTGACCTGCACTGTACAATGTATTTCTGGGTATTCCAAGATATTTTAGGCAAGTAAATGTGCAGCCTAATTAAGCCACATATGCATCATTGCTTGCTGTCTTTTTTTCGTTATGACCAGACAAGTGCTCCCCAATGTATATAACTCTTGTACAATCTTCCAAAGATGATAGACTGTGTGCACATGTGTTGTGTTACAAGTGTGCTGTTAGGTTGCCGAAAACATCTAATTTCTGTGCTTTCGCAAAGACTAAGAGGAAAACTGTGGTACCACATACGTGTTAAAAAAAGGGAACAACTTATTTTAATTTATTTTAAACAATGCTGCAGCAAAATCCTCTTCTCATTCAATGCATTACTACAAATATACACTGTGAAGGGGTATGTCTACACTGGGAGCTCTTTTAAGTTGACTTAACAAGGTTGACTTTAAGCTGACCTACCTCTTGCCTGAACCAGTGCCCAGTCCAGCTCTTGGGGCCTGATCCAGCCACTGCCACTGCTGGCAAGCAGCTCAGAGTCAGATCTGACCCCTTCCACTGCCAGCAAGTGGCTCAGAGGTAGAACTGCCCCCTGCTCTTGCTGCCAACAGCAGGCAGCTCAGAACTGGCTTGTGCCACCACTGGCAAGTGGCTTGGAGCCAGATCTGATCCCTGTTCTTGCTGCAAGATGTTGCCAAAGGCCTTCTGAATGTCCAAGCACACAGAGTCCAGTGGATCATCCTCATGCACATATTTGTTGACACTGGCAAAATTTCTCTTTAAAAAAACTGTATTGACTCTTCCCCAACATATTGTGTTTATCCATATGTCAGAAAAATATAGTTTCAACCAATTTGTCTAGTACTGAAGTGTAGTTTTAACAAACCTATAATTTCAGTTGGAGGGATCAGATTTTTAATGGTAAATATCAGTAAATGTTGATTCACAGTACATGAACAAGCCAATAAAATATTCCATAATAACTGAAATTTATACTGAGACAAAATAAGAAAAGTATTGCTTGGGAATTTATTCAAATTTGATTGCAGGGTATTTGCTTTGTATATTTTGATATGAGAAAGACACAATTTGTGTTTTAATGGTTATAACTTAAAGCTATAACTAAGGGTAACTTTTTTAATAACAGCCTTTCCTGTCATTAGTTATTTTGTGACCTCTCCATATTGTATGAAACCCTCTTACAATTTCCCTCAGCTCTGAACATTTGAATTGATAAAAATCTTTAGAACCCATACCTTCGCACAACTGTGAAAATTTAAAATGATATAATGAACTATTTTAAAATGAAACTTGAAATTATGTATCCAACAAACAAACAAAAAAAATCTGCAAGATCTACCTATAGCAGTGAAATCTGACCACAGAGAAGACACTCCCTGTTATGCTTTCCCCATATAAGTTTTACAGGATTGCCAAATCCATTCAAATTTATCTAAAAATAAGTAAGCCAGACGGTGAAAAGGACATAATTTTTGTGATCTTTTTGATTAGCAGCACACTACTGACTTCATTGACATTATACCTTGTGACACTACTGGCTTGTTTAGTGGGAATAATATTGCCTGCAATTAGTATAAACTGAAGCTCTACTCTTTTGGGGTATGACACTGAAGTTCAGTTTCCCCTCTGATATTTTTTTTCTTCTTCTTAGTATCTTGTATATTACAGAACTAAATTGGATTATTAATATGCAGCTTATTTTAAAGAGCTGAATATCTTTGAGTGCTGCTAAGTTATACCTTCCCTTTCCATTAAAAAAAGGTGTATAAAAGAGTAATTTTAATGTGATTTATAACATTACTTGCAAGTGAAATGCGAGCATGATGGTGAAAAAGAAATTACTGTGAATGTAAGAGGCCCACATGATTTTGTGAGGTTAATTTTCTTTAGCTTTGCTTTTGGAATATTTCGATCTGCTGTACAGTACTTGTATTTTGGGGCAGTAGGACTTCACTGATTAACTGACTTATGGGTTTGAATCTTTGGATACAGAAATATTACAATGTGATTTCTGGGGAAGGTGGAGCCTTGCAAAAGGAACAAAGTGAGTGTTCTGCTTAAATGAAACATCATGACAGGACTGTCGCTGGCTCCTGGCACAGGGGGCACATGCCCCAAGTCCTGGAGCCAGTGCCCTGAATGGCTGGCATGCCCCCTGCCTCTCCTGGCCCTGTCCTCAGCCTGTATCCAGGGTCAGGCCAGCCACAGCAGCACCTGCCTCTCCCAGCCTGGGATTCGGGTGGGGCCACCTGTGGCAACAACTGCCTCATGAGGCCCCATCCCTGGCTGGAGATTGGGGGCTGGGCTGGCAGCAACAGGAGCCTGGGATCCCAACTTCAGATTGTGTGTGTGTGTGTGTGTGTGTGTGTGTGTGTGTGTGTGTGTGTGT
>ML681993.1:18818303-18831519 GCA_007922195.1 Podocnemis expansa | reverse complement strand
GGGGGGGCTGAGCGGGAGCAGCGGGGGGGCTGTCAGGAGCGGGGAGAGGGGAGCGCAGCGAACAACCGGAGTTGCTCAGCTGCCCTCTCCCCTTAGAGGGAACATTGGAGAACACCACTAGTCACCACATACAATGCTCAAGTCAGACCTCTGCAAGAGATCATTAAGGACCTCCAGCCTATTCTAAAAGGTGATCCCTCTCTCTCTCTAGCCATGGGACACAGACCTCTCCTTGCCTACAGACAGCCATCCAATCTGAAACAGATACTCACCAGCAACTACAGATCTAATAACAGAAACATTGAAGCAGGCACACACCCCTGCAACAAACCACGCTGCCAAGTCTGCCCACATATCTGCACAATAGATACCATCATAGGTCCTAATCAAGCCTGCTACTCCATCAAAGGCTCATTTACCTGCTCATCTACTAATGTGATCTATGTCATCATGTGCCAGAAATACCCCAACATTAGACAAACTGGACGATCCCTGCGCAAAAGAATAATTGAACACAGAGCTGATATCAGAAATCACAAAAGAAAGAAACTAGTTTCTGAGCACTTCCATCTTTCTAACCCCTCGATAAATGATTTGCTAATGCCCATCATCAGAGATGTGGCTAGGACATCAAGACTACAAAGAGAAGCAGCTGAACTCAAATTAATATGTAAGCTAAATTCTGTGAAAGCAGGACTTAATCAAGACTATCGGTTCTTTTCCCATTACAAAAGGTGATTTGACTTCAGGCTTCCCATGGTTTGAACTGAACAACTGCTCTGATTTGATGTTACTGTATAACCTAATCCTATGTTTTACACCCCCTTCCATTTATTTTCATTCCATTCTGTAAGTTACCCATCTTCAAAGCATCTGACGAAGTGGGACTTTCTCCCACAAAAGCTCATACGAAAAATAAATCTGTTAGTCTTAAAGTGCCACACGACTCCTTGTTGTTGTTGTTGTTGTTTTATGCACTATGTAATGCCAGTGTGAGATAAAACAGGAAAAACTCACAAGTGTGATTGTCAATAAGCACTTCCTATTTTCTCACTGTGGAAATTCATTATATTTCTTACTAATAATCATAATTAACCATTAGTATTTGACTTTATGACTAGCAATAGGAGCACTTAATTGTCCAACTGTTCAGAAAAGACAGCTGTAGTTTAAAACTAAATTATTAGCATCATAATTCAAATAAACTGAGAAAGGCCAACCTTGCATTGTGATTAATCAAATAATCCATTTTTAGGGAACACTTCAAATAATTGTACATATACCAATTATCTATAAGAAATATTTTAAGAATATGTTTTAATATTTTAAGAATTTAATACTTTAAGAATATGTTTTATTACTTTTGAGAAATTCTTCCTTGAAATGTGAAGGCAGCCATTGTTTCGAAATAAAACTTGCCATGTCCACGCAACATTTTCCTTATCTCGAAATAGGAAAGTCATTTTGATATAGTAAAACCTAGTATCATATTGAAATGACTGGTTATTTCGAAAGTGTGGTTTTGAAATAACCCGTGTGGCTCTATTATATCGATATGCCTGGCATATCGATATAATAGGTGACCTTCCTCCCACCCCCCCAGCACCCTTGCGAGGGAGCCCTCAGCACCCTGGCCAGGGTGCTGAGTGGAGTTCCAGCAGCACGCAGAAGGCAGCCCCAGCGGGATGAGCCACAGCCCCGGCAGCTCACCCCACGCCCTGCTCAGCAGCCCCCGGCGGGGTGAGCTGCAACTCACAGCCCCTCTGAAGTTGGCGGCGGGGTGAGCCCCCTGGGCTGCTCCCACCTAGTGGGGGCTGCAGCCCCCTGAGCAGGGAGGGGGTGAGCCACCCAGGCAGAAGCCACCTGGCACCTTTTGCAGCTCCCTTGACCTGGGCAGCAGAGCCTGGGGGTTCCGCGGCTCCCCAGAGGGCAAGCGGCTTGGGGCACCCCCAGACTCCTAGCAACCCCTCTCGCCCCCTCCGTCCTGGTTGTTGGCAACATGGCCTGCAAGGGGCCATGTTGCCACACCTCCCAGGGTGCCCCTCTCCTGAAACTAAATAGCAGGTCCACACATAGGACCTGCTATTTCGCTTTCAGGTTTTTGGTTATTTCAAACTAAGTTTATTTTTAGTTCAAAATAAGCCGTTTCAAAATAAAGGTTTTATTTTGAAATAAGTCATTTCGGAATGACTTATTTTGAAATAAAACCTTGTGTATAGACATAGCTGAAAAGGGGAAAATATTGAAAAATGATAGATGACTGTAATTTACAGAGGAAATTAGATCAAACTTTAAAATACATTTACAGTTTGATTGCAAACTAGATATACATAGATCACTTCACCAATCATTGAAATCAGCTAGATTATGAAGTGAAAGGCAGCAGATTTTAAAAAGTGCATAAACACATTTACAAACTGTTTACAGCAGGAAGTGGAAACTACCTTAGCCACCTGATGAATAAGAGACTCAGAGGATCCAAAGGGGTAGCTGTGTTAGTCTAGTTCAGTAAAACAAACAAACAAGGAGTCCTGTGGCACTTAAAGACTAACATATTTATTTTTTTGCATGAGCTTTCATCAGCAAACATCCCACTTTGTCAGATGCTTTGAAAAGTCAGAGGATGGCCACTTTAAAACCAGGAATGTCTTTTATCTTTTTGATTTATACTCACTTCTAGGCAAGCTTATGAATTGTATAGTTTGGATGTAGATGCTATTTGTTCCACACAGACGCTAAGCTCCCTTAAGTTTTAGTTCTACTTCTCATTTAAAAGATTGGTTCTAATATAATAAGGCTTCATTCTGGGTTACAACACTAGTTTACCATTGTGACATGTTCCAGAGGGGTCACCATGTTAGTCTGGTTCAGCAAAACAAACAACAAGTCCTGTAGCACTTTTAAAGACAAATTTAACAAATTTATTTTTCGTATGAGCTTTCAAGGGAGTAATCCCACTTCATTAGATGCATGAAATGGAATCATAGAATCATAGGGTTGGAAGGGACCTCATAGGCCATCTAGTCCAACCCCCTGCCAGAGGCAGGACCACTCCCCCTTAAACCATCCCAGTCAGGGTTTTGTCCAGCCAGGCCTTAAACACCTCCAAAGATGGAGACTCCACCACATCCCTCGGCAGCTCATTCCAAGACTTCGCCACTCTCCTGGTAAAAAAGTTTTTCCTAATATCCAGCCTCGACCTCCCTAACCGCAACTTGAGACCATTGCTCCTCGTTCTGTCCTCCATTACTACCGAGAACAGTCGAGCTCCCTCTTCCTTAGAGCATCCCTTCAAGTAGTTGAAGGTTGCTATCAAATCCCCCCTCAATCTTCTCTTCTGCAGACTAAATAAGCCTAATGCTTCCAGTCTTTCCTCATAGGGCTTGTGCTCTAACCCTTTAATCATTTTGGTTGCCCTCCTCTGAACTCTCTCTAGCATGTCCCTGTCCTTTTTGTAGTGGGGAGCCCAAAACTGAACACAGTATTCTAGATGTGGCCTCACCAGTGCAGAATAGAGGTGAAGGATCACATCCCTTGATCTGCTGGTAATACTTCTTTTGATGCAGCCCAGTATGCCATTGGCCTTTTTGGCAGCAAGAGCACACTGCTGACTCATATCCAGCTTCCCATCCACCATGACCCCCAGGTCCTTTTCTACACTGCTGCTACTTAGCTGAATGTTTCCCAGCCTGTAGCAGTGCATAGGGTTTTTTGGTCCCAAATGCAGGATTTTACACTTATCCTTATTGAATCTCATAAGGTTTCTATTGGCCCACTGTTCCAACGTGTCTACTGGTCCTCCCAGCTTGGTGTCATCCGCAAACTTACTGAGAATGCAGTCTATTCCATCATCCAGATCATTGATGAAAATGTTGAACAGAACCGGCCCCAGGACCGACCCCTGGGGCACACCACTCGTGACCGGCTGCCAGCTAGACATGGAACCATTGATTCCTACACGCTGAAACCGTTGATCTAGCCAGTTCTCTATTCACCTTATAGTCCACCTATCCAACCCATAATTCCTTAATTTGGAAGCTGTAACATATATGAATAAGTAAGTACAGGACAGGTAAGTTGCAAGATCAATTCAGTCATTTTATCAAACTAAACAAGTTGTTTTGATTCAAATGTTGTTGAACATAGATAAGGTGGGAAGGTTAAAAGAACAGAAAATCACCATTTGTAAAGAGAGGAAAATCATGATTTGTGATGAGTGAGCCAGCCCAAATCTCTACTCAGACATAATTCAAAGGTGTCAAATTTGCATATGAATTCCAGCTCTGCAGTTTCACATTGGAGTTTTGTTTTAAATTGTTTCTGTTGGAACACTTTAACTGGCATTTCTCACAGAATGTGCAGGGAGGCTGAAGTGGTCCCCTCTTGATTTTTGAAAGTTACCAAATAGCAATAGGGAAATACTTCAGCATCCTTGCACATTCTGTGAATTACATGACAGTTACAGTACTTCAACAGAAACACTTTAAAACAAGACTCCAAACTGCAGACTTGGAATCATATGCAAATTTGACACCATTAGATTAGGTCTGAGTAGAGATTTGGGCTGGCTCACTCATTATAAAAAGAGATTTTTCCCTCTTTTAATCGTCTTACCTTCTTATCTGTGGCTCCACAGTGTTTGAATCAAAGCATCTTCTTTGAGTTGCTGGAAGGAAAAAAAAAATGACTTTGTGACTTACCCTTTTCTGTACTTACTTATTTACCTAATAGGCTACGGTTCCATTTTATGCATCCAATGAAGTGGGATTATAATTGCAAAATCATATACAATAAATCGATTTATTAATCTTTAAAAGTGCCACAGTGCTCCTTGTTAGATTAGCAATGACTCAGAGATAAGAATGCTGACAATTCAGCATCAGCTGTATAGTCTTCCTTCAAGATATTGGTTTCTCTTGGAAAGGTATCATCTTAGTTGTGTTTACATAACACCCCCTTCTCCCATTCCATTCAGAACTCAAGGTTTTACATGTACCTGAGACTTATTTCTTGGTATTGACTAATCAACTATTGAGATAGAGTTTTAAGACAATGGGAACTTTTGGGGAAAACGAAGCATTTGTGTGAGCTGACAAAACTCACTGATTTTGTATATTTTTCTAGAGTGCACCTGAGCCTCCCTTGATGATTTTGTACCTGTGTGAATCAAAAATTACAAGTGAATCTTGGAGGGCATGCAACCTAAATAAATGGTGGTAGCGGTGGGGGATCAGTTTACATTTGCCAAATGCATATGGACCAAAATCAGATATTTCAAGTCTTAAACCATACCACACTAGAAAGATATGAACTAATGCATGAGATATGGACAAAAATGAAATATAAATAAAAAGAATCCTAACTATGATTCTGTTTGCATCACAGTGTTACTTAATGCCATTCTTATATAGGCTTCTTAAAGCAATATCTTCATCAACTGGATACTCAACTCAGTAAGTTGTGGTGGTTTGGTTTTTTTGACTTACATAAACTGAAGGTCTGGCCCTGAATTTCCAATGTCATTCCTCAACAACAAAATTATCTACTGCTACCTGGTCTTTGAAAACAAACATATAACATATATAGCAATTAATCCTTCAAACCCTGACTATCACTGTTCTGATTCTGAAGTTTTAATCCTTTGCAGCACAAAGGCTGCCAGAAGGTATGATGCATAGGTTTCTGCACACCATGTAAAGAATGTATATAACTGCAAATGGTAAGTGCTATGCACTATATTTTGATCTTTGACATGCTGGTTTATAGTGAAACTGAGCAGTAGTTCTCTGTTGTTTTTCCTCTTTCTTTTTCAGTTACTGACAGATCTTGCCCTTGCTTCTTTTAATATCTATAGGCAGCTTAAGCTTTTATTCATGCTATATTAATTTATTAGAAGGTCTCTGTCTCTCATATATTTATTTTGTCTGGATAAAATTATTTTGTATAATTACAAAAAGAATTACAAAAAAATGCTAAATGTGCTAAAAATGCTAAATGTGCTAAAAATGATGTGAACACATAAGACATGATTCAAGGAAGTTTGCAGTATGAAACTGTGTGTGTACGATGAGAAGGAATTGAGATCAGTGGGTACAGCATACCTGATTATGTCTGGCACATATACTGATTATTCTATTATGCTTATTAATTATTTTGGGTGATTCTGATCATCCCATTTCTCCCTTCTTCCCTATAATCATAAAGTGAACTCTGAGGATATGACAGTCCCCCAAAAATATTCTACTATTAAATCAAAAAGATCCTAGAAATATTCTAGGATGCCATCAATATTCTAAAGTTCTAAGAGAATGGAATCATATTCAGATGTTATGGGGGGGAGGTAATACACTCTATAAGATTCTAAAGCATCTTAATATGTCGTGTCTATGTAGATCCTATTGGCAAACATAAATGGTTTTCTGGTGCACTTCATGTAATTCTGTTTCAAACACCCCTACATTAATATGCAATGAAGGATGTACACAGATCAGTGATGGACAGCCCATTAGTGTGTTACCCAGGGTTACCTTCACTCAGTACTTTTAGTGAATATGAGTCAATATTTGGACCAGGGAATACAGTACCTGCACCTTAAGAAGAGAATACCATGGGGGATTTGATAGCAACCTTCCACTACTTGAAGGCGTGCTCCAAAGAAGAGGGAGCTGGGCTCAGTAGTAGCAGAGGACAGAACAAAGAACAATGGTTTTAACTTGCATCTGGGGCTGTCATTGTTGGCAATTTGGAAAAACTTTCTCACTAGGAGAGTGGTGAAGCATTGAAATTGGTTGCCTAGAGAGATGGTAGAATCTCCTTTTTTGAAAACTTTTAAGGCTTAGTTAGACAAAACCCTGGCTCGGATTATTTGGTGGGAGCGGTCTTGCTTTTAGCAGGGGGTTGGACTATATGACCTCATCAGGCCCTTTCCAACCCTATGGTTCTAAGATTCTGTGTTAGTTGATTAAATACATTTTCGACTACAATCTATCCAGATTTTCTGTTTTTCAAAGACATTTGCCCCAGCATATTCAAAGAGTGAGAATACGTAAAGACAGGCTCACTTCACATGTTCACTGCCTACTCCCTTGTTCCTTCCCCATCCCACCACACCCTACCCCAGTTTTTCCAGTTATGCTAAGTTACTGCAAAAGCTGGAAAATGGCTAAAAGCAGACAGCAGAATAATTTGTAGTCCATTCCAGGAACTGGAATAGACTTGTGCATGTGGCTGGTTGCAAAAATGCCCTGGTTAGTGCACCTTAGAAATCATAAACCCCATATGCTTTATTATTTCACTGTACAGACAAGCCCCAGAAAAGCTACCTGACAGAAATTCATATTTTCAGTTAGTAAAAAATGTTAAATAAACTTGGGATATTAAGGAATGAAATAAGACATTTTCAAGAGATTAGTTTTAAATGAAACATACTAACACATTATATGTCTTTCCTATTATTAAGTCACTTAATAAATTCCCAGCATAGAATGACTTCATGCCACAAAGAAGAAAGAAAAATTAAACATCTCCCCCCCCCCAAAGCTGTATAAAGTTCAGAAAGATTTTTGTCCTGGTTTTCCTATCACTTGTACCATCTTACCACCAATTTTACTGTATTGATTATAATTAAGTTGTTTTTACTTTCCATTAGTGTAGAGGAAAATCATGCCCTCTGTTTATATACTGACAGATAAGTAGGCCAGTCTGTGAAGCAGAAGCTTCTGTTTCTCACATCCCAACAAGTGTGCTGTTGTCCTTACAAATTTGATGATAAACAGATTGAGCATAACCTGAAAACTAATTATTACATCTGTGCCAAAACTTCATATACTTTATATACTCATATACTTCATATACTCATTTTGACTAGGGCTTCATTTGCCAAGGTTAGCATTGGTTGCTTGTTCATTTGTTTAAATAGATGAACATTCAGTAATAATAATGTTAAAAACATTTTGCAACATTTTGTTCTGCATTCGTGATTCTGTAGGCTTTGCTACCTGTTTTTCCTCTTACTAGTGTCTTTGATACATTCTGAAAAGAAAAGTCCATTTTCTAATTCTCTTAAAAATATGTACCATCCCCAGGATAAACCTGCTTTGAGGCCATTGTTGAAGGTCAAGAGACTGGAGATCTTTTTAATAATAAGTATTTCACAGATATCAAGAAACTGAAAATGTCTTAAGAAAAAAAAAAAACAGAATGAAAAGCAAACAAACAAACAGAACCAACAGTGTTTCTTCAGGACCTGATTTAAAGTTCATTGAAGTCAGTGGTAAGATCTCCATAATTTCTAATTTTTCAGAAAAAATCATAATGTCATCTGTATCTTCCCTTTATAATAATTTATTAGGTGATTCATTTTTTAGAAGCAAGAATTCATGAAATGCATCCAACTTATACTGACATGGGTACATGAAAAAAATTATCATGGGTAAAATTACAGAACAATATTGGTAAGAAAAGCAGACTTCAAAATCATATATGGAATCAACAATGTATACTTTAATATTTTCTTTTGGAACTGAATGCTGAGGAATAGCAAATTGTAAGTCTTGTGGTGGTTTATCGGTTTTAACTGATATATAGTAGTACTATATTGGATTGGTGCATGGACTATCTAATGATTCACTTCACTATCTGCTGAGAAAGACAGCCCGGGTGGCGGAACAGAGCCAGGAGCCGGGGCTCCCCCGACCGCTTGCCCCACTGCTGCAGCGGCAGGGCACTCAGGGGGGACTGCGGCTGCCCCACTGGCTTTTCTCACTCTGGCTGCAAGCGGGCAGAGGACCCCCGGTCCCCCCTTCACTGCCCCACCACCGCGGCAGTGGGACAAGCAGTTGGGGGAGCCCCGGCCCGCCCTTACTGCTGGCAAGACCTGCCCCCCCCGGGTGCTTTTTCCCCTGCCTGGCTCTCCAGGTGAAATGACTTATTGCAAAATAAAACTTTGCGTGTGGACATAGCCATAGTGTTTATGATTCCTGCTTCAACATTCTTCATTTCAACAGAACTATGGAGATTTACAACGACTGAATTTCTGGCTTGCGGTTTGTAAATTGTACCAACTTACACTAGGTTGCTGTTGGATAACTCTTACAACCATTTATGTTGCTTTTGAGCTTAGCCCTTGAACTAATACAGTAAAATAAAAATGTAGGGGAAATAACTGCTAGTCTAATCCATGAACTCTGGGAGCACTGAAGATTATGTGAGTATTAAAAGATAAGTAAAGCTATACTGTTTCCATACATTCAGTTGATTAATAATCAACTAAATGAATGGGAACTGTGTAGCTTTACATATTTTAAAACTTAAAAACTTTTCAGGGAAGCAGTTAATTGTGAAGAGTCATGTGTGCATGTAATGTAAAAATTATCTTTGTTACTTTAACACATTACAATCACCCATAAGTATTTCAGGCAAATATCTCTTTGATATAACAATGTCTTTAAATATATCACATTTAGCTTTAGTATGACACCACTAAATTGTTAATAGATTATAATTGTAAATTATAGTTAAAAGCTTTAAATAGGGTCACTTATAAAATATTGCTACTTAGACTCAAATAAACTTTCCTGGTTGCTGACAGAATATTTTTTTATTATTATTTTATTTTAAAGAATTATCAGAGACTCTCCCTGTTTTAAACTGAGCTACGGGAACTCATTCTTCCAATCTTACTACTGCTTAATTCCTTAATCATTTTATCAATTGTGCCTCTTGAAGCACTGCTAGATGACAAGTTTGAATTTTCACAAATGTCCTCCTTTTCCTCACTGACACTTTTCACATTTCAAGAATAAACAATGTGTGTGTGTGTGTACTGTGTATACGTGTTCTGTGTATATGTGCATGCATGTGCTTATATATGTATATATAATTATTGTGTATATAGTTATATACACACACTATATGTATGCATATAATTGTACACACACTATACTTTATGTGTGTATACATAATTATAAGCAGAATAATTATATATACACATGAGTAAATATATATGTATATACATACACATATGCTTATTCATACAGTATAGTGTGTGTGTACAGTTATAAGCACGTATATAGTGTGTGTATTATATACACAATAATTATATATTTGTACATATACATATACAGTATATACACACACATATACATTATATATACACAGTTTATATTTATACACAAACACACATGCATATGCACACAGTATATGTATATATTCGGCCTTCACTCTAATGGTCTATTGCCTCAGAGCTGTTGTACCTCTAACAACACTGCAAACAAGTCTATAAAGACAGGAGTTGCTGCAACAGCAGAATGGATAAATCTGCTCCATATGCAGTTCCAGCTGATGTGTTCCCACACACTCTGTCTCCTCCAACACATCCCACAATCAGTGGTGGGGACAGAGGTAGGGGAATAAGAGGGGAAGAACATCTAGAACTGGCTGTAGAGGGGAGGCATGACACTGCTGTGGCAAGTCCTACCTCTACCAGAAATTACAAAAGAGAGAAATCCCATTCAGTGGCTGAACTGTATGTTAAACAATCTGAGAAAATTACTCATGAAGTCACTTTTCCATCTTTAAGAAATAAGATATGCTCTTTGTTATCTCAATTGTGTTTGCAAAAGAGAAGACATATTTGTGAGCTCTTTAGGACAGGGTCAATTTTTTACCCTGCATTTTGCAAAGTATCAGTGCATTTCAGGTATTCTGAAGCTGTGACAGTCTGCTCCCCTGATCCAATCTGGTATGCCACTGGCTATGTCTACATCTAAAAGCTTAGGTCAGACTTGCTTAGTCGAACTAAGCAGTTCGGAGTAGTTCATACTAACTGCATTTTTAGTTTGAACTAACTTTTTTTTTAGTTTGAACTGGCTGCACTTTTTTGTGGTTCAACCTAAATCAGGATCTGTAGCAAAGTCAGTCTCTGAGCAATCTGATAAGCACATCTGGCCTGCACTAAACTGTCTGTTTGGCTGTGTTGCCTGATTGGTTAGAAGAGTCAGCAGATAGGGTCTTAAGCCCAGCAGCAGCAGTTCAGTACCTGTTCAAAATATGTGTGTATGGCTATAATAATGCCTGCTTCTGCACTACCTCATTTCAGGTAACCTTGGCTTGAGACTTGCTTCCAATTTCTTTTTCTTGCTTTGGCTGTTGGACCAGGCACCTGGCCTCTGTGTCTTGTTTACTGACTCCAACAGGTGAGTTGAAATCCCAGTTACCAACACCAATATCTGCAATTTAGCATGAAATCTTTGTTTTTGTTTTAGTATACTGTTGCCCAGTCATATGAAAAAAAAAAACAGATTATGCAGAAATGTTGTTAAGCAGCTGTGTTGTAATCAGAGTTTTTAGGTATTTTGCTTTCTTCAAGGAAACCAGTGACACAATTTTTTTTTATTGCAGTTTCAAGTGGATAGAAGTCCTTCTTTAGTATTTTCCATGCTTCAGATTTCCTCATGTTTTCCATGCTCTTACTTGCAGATTTCCTGACATTATGCTTATCCCATGGACCTCCTCAGACACAGTTTTCCTGAGACTAGCTGCCTAGAATAAGTCATCCTCTTCTCCCCAGACTAAATTGTCATGATCCTTCCTTCCAACGACAAACCAATATGCTTTGTTATACTAGGCATAATTATGATACCTCCAAGAAGAGGGTTCCTACCAAGTAGCCAGAATTATCTCTGTGTTATAAATCTGTCTCCGTTCCTAGACAACTGGGGGTTGTAGTGGGAGTAGACTTTTTGTCTGACAGTGACACCGATACCAACCTGAATTCACTAGGAGGGGTATATACTGAACGCACCAGGTCCTTCCTCTCAAAGACAGCAAAATACCCTAAGTGAAAGGTGATAGTGCTGTGGCGGTAGTGATGATGGAGGCTATGCAAGTTTGTATTGCATGGTCTGAAAGGCTGGGAAATTCTGGCCCCAGTTGTTTTGAACCTAGAAATTGATAAAACTACTAAGGTGTGTTTGTCTTTCAAAACTTTTTTCCAGACTACCAAAGTTTGAACTGACTCAGATTAAACTTTCACATGAGAGCCCAGATCCACCCTTGAATGAACATGAGGCAGATTTGTTCTGTTCTAATATTTGTGGGATTATATGTTTTAGGCCTTTCTATTTGCTATTTGTGACTGATTTTTCCTCCCTTTCCTCCAACTGTGCCACCAGATGCTTTGCTTCAACTGTTTCCAGAATATTTTATTATAGATTCTGTTAACTCTTGTAAACTGCTCTGATTTGCTGTTACTTTATGACCTGCTCCTATGTTTTACACCCCCTTGCATTTAGTTTCATTCCTTGCTGTAAGTTCACCCATCTTCAAAGCATCTGAGGAAGTGGGATCTTCTCCCACGAAAGCTCAGGCAAAAAATAAATCTGTTAGTCTTAAAGTGCCACACAAATCCTTGTTGTTTTTTTACTGGACTAGACTAACACGGCTATCCCTTTTGAAATTCTATAAGGAGTTCATTTGAACATGTTACTTGATTCTATTCTTCCTACAAGTTCTTTGTGCAATAAACTGAGAAATCTGGCAGAGAGGTGGATTAAATGACCTAAGTGGTCTCTTTCATTTCTATTTTACATTCAGTCAGTGATCTCACCTTTACTTATTCGACATGCATACATCTTCTAAATCTCTTCTTGGTTAATTAGCAGAAGCTTTGCAAAAAACTAGATCAAGCTAAACCTAAACATAAAGGTGGGGCTGTATATCTCAACACAACAAGTAGCATTCTGAAGATTTAGAACAGATTAAGAAGCTGAAAGACTTGCAATATGATATGCATTACCTGCTAACAATTTACTGTAGACAACAACTTGCTTTCTACTGTTACAGAAAAGCTACTGAATTGGTGCTTAATGTGACTTTGTACTTGTGACAGGGTATATTGCTTTTGATAGCACTATTTGTAGACCTATTTAATCCACATTAGCATGCATTTCATTAAATATTTATTGTCTGTAGTATCTCCCAATGGCTGTCTTCAGGTAGAAAATTAACACAACTGCTTCCATGCATGAATGAGTACCCATAAAAGATATATTAAATATTCTTAGGTTGAAAATGGAAACTGCCTTATTTAGTAGAGATGGACCTGCACCAAAACTCCATGTTCCATGTCCAGATAACTTAGAATTTTGGAAGGCTTCAGATATCTATCTATCTATCTATCTATCTATCTATCTATCTATCTATCTATCTATCTATC
>ML681993.1:18807510-18817704 GCA_007922195.1 Podocnemis expansa | reverse complement strand
AGCTGTTACTCTGTGTTACTGCTGGCCCATCTCCCCTGTTGGTTTCCCCTTTGCACCTCTGTAAATAAACCTTCCTCATTCCCATAATCCCTGTGTTATCCCAATGTGTGAGTGGTCACTCTGGGGGTTTGGAACAGGTGCCCCTGGAGCAAAGGGGCTCTCCTTGCTGTGTTCCCGCACACACCCTTCTCTGGCCAGAGCCACCTGCAAGGCAAACTCAATCTGGCCACATGGGTGTTACAGTTGCTTATAATGAAACACTTAAATAGAGAAAACCAGATCAGTATTATTTTGACATGAAGGGACAGATTGTGTCTGAACTAAACAGGTAGAAAGCAGGAGAGGGGGTTTACTTAATGAGGATGGAGTTTTAAAAGCTAGCTTCTAAATGACCAGATGAGCTAGCAAAGAAGGTTGTTTTGTGAAGAACTATAGAGAGGGAGCATGAAAGGCACACACCTAACATTCTCTAAACCATTCTCAAAACATTCTCTAAGCAGCTTTTCCTACCCACACCTTGGGGAAAAAAACATAACAAAAACTCACTCACTCACTCAGACAAATAAACAAACAAAAAGCTGAAGGAGTACATATAATGCAGGTAGAAATCTAGCAACAAAGTGGGGGTTATCCAGTTTATTGCACTGAGTGCAGCATATAAGTTTACCTGCCTTGTAGGCAAGAGCGCTATCTGTGCAGTTGGTGCAGGCAGCTCATTGCCCTCAAAGACTGCATATAGATTTTTGAGGACAGAATAACTGAACTGGAGAAGCTAAAGGAGAGGTACATAAATTAGACTTTCTGGAATACAGTAGAACAGTTGCACCCTCAGTTTGACATCATCTGTGTTGTTGAGAAGGATGGAAGACTCGAAAGGAGAACATCGAACTTAGTAGAGGGAAACTATCCTACAGTTGGGAATTGTCTCGAGCAGGCCTTGAGGCAGGTTCTCAGATTCTGTGTGAAGACAACACCTGAGTCAGGAATGAAGCAGACTACAAACTTTATTGAATTACAGCCAGATTAAACCCTAACACTCACCATCACGTAACCCAGGGGAGAACCGTGCCCTGGCATGAGTGGCTACACCGCCACCTCGTGGTTAGCGGCCTCCTTCAAATGGACTGAGACCCCCAACTCTCGGCATCTTCAGACCCAAGAGAGACTCTCGCCCCTCCTTTATTGTGGCTTCCTTTTATATCCTGATACAAACAAACTAATGTTACTAAAGAGCAAAAGCCAAAAGCAGAACAAGCTTGCCACTTGAGCCAGACATGTACTCTTCTCCCACCCCGGGGCGGGGGTGGGGGGGAGGCTGCTGCTTGTATTTAGCAACTTCTTCTTTTTCCAGGGGAGACTAGCAATTTGCAGTTTCAGCTGGCAGCTTAGCATGACTTTACTTTGGTTCAGGCACTTGGGGCCTGCCATCCCTCTGGCTACCCTGAAGTGACATGTGACAATGTCTTCCGGTAGGTGACCACTACAGCATACTCCTTTCAGATGATGCCATGGTGTCCTCTCCACTGATGATACCCTTCTAGGAGTGTAAAATCCTTTGTTATGACAAGATGGGTAATAGTAGTGAGACATTTGCTTTTAAAAATATAGGTAGTTGGGCCTGTGATGACTAGAAGAACCATATGGTAAATTATCTGCTGGTGTGAAGGCAGCATAACTCTCAAAATGTCTAGGCAGACTTATGTGCGATTCTGGGGAAGAGCTCATGGTTATGGTTTATAGAGGGTGCCCATGAGATACAGGAAGATAAGATAGCAGAAGATAAGGAAGAATAGTTTTAAGTTTATTAATAACAGAGGAACTTTTGGGGGAAGAAGATTGCAAAGAAAACATTTTTTCTACCTAAGCCAAAACAGAACCAGATTGTTGAGGTGTAAAATTAAGAAGGCTGTAGAAATGTCTTTGAATTAAAGGATGGGGGAAGGCTAACAGGTGCAGAGAAGCACGTGAATTGGACAGAGATATTCCTTGAGTATGTCCACATGTTGGTTTTAAAGTGAAACAGCACTGCTGTTTTGCTTTAAAAAAAAAAAAATTGGTCCACATGACATTTTGTTGTTTCAATATGACAAGCTCTGTCATATCGAAACAGCAAAAGTTAGAGTGATGTAATAAGACCTGGCAGGGAATCTAAATGACCTTTGAATCGAGACAGTCATTTCAAGACAATGCTGTTGGGACACATTGTTTGAAACAACATTGTCTTGATTCAATGGGTTGACCTTCCTCCCAGGGTGCCTGGCACCCTGGCAGGAAGACCCACCCTCTCAGCACCCTGGCTAGGGAGGGGGGACACAGGGTGGGCAGAGGCACGGATTGCAGGGCACCTGGCATCCCCTGCCATTGGCTGGGCTGAGGGGAAAGGGAGCCCAGCGCGCCCAGCATCCCCTTGCTGCTGATTCAGATGTGGGCAAAGGGAGCCTGGTGTGATCCACATCCCCCCCACTGCTGGCTGGGCTGTGAGAAAAGGGAGCCTGGCATGCCCAGCAGCCCCCTGCGCTTGCGGGGTGGTGGGGGGACAGAGATCGCTTGGCACCTCGCAATCTCTGTCCCCCCTGCCACCCTGCAAACATGGGGAGATGCTGGCCATCCAGTGATCTCTGTCCCCCCGCTGTCCTGTAAGCGGCGGGGGATGCAGGGCACCTGGTGATCCCTCCCCTTGCCTCCTGGCCAGCGGCGAGGGAAGCCTGGCACCTGGGGCTCCATCCCCGCGCCCCCAGCAGTGGCATGGGGAGCCAGGCACTGGGGGCTCCATTCCCTGCAGCCAGCAGTGGGGGATTCTGGGCACACAGGATCCCATCCCCCCCGCTTGGTTGCACCTGAAGGTTGCAGACAGTCTCGGGGGAAGTCTTTTCCTCCACTGGGCTCCAGGAGCCCAGATCCACTGTTTTGTTTTTTTGGTTTTTTTTTCCCCCTGCTACTGACTCTCCTGGGGAGAGCCAGGCAAGGGGCTGGGTGTCAACATGGCCCTGCTAGGGGTCCATGTTGACACACCTCCCATTGTCCCCCTCTCCTAAAGCAAACTAGCAGGTCCTGCCCCAGACATACTAGTTTGATTTTTATTTTTATTTATTTTAGTTTTAGTTTTAGTTTTAGTTTTAGTTTTAGTTTTTGTGGGGACCCATTAAATCAATTTCAGTTAAATCTATTTAATGATTGTTATATCAATTTAACTTAAATCATTTCCATTTAAATAGATATAACTCCCTGTGTGTGGACAAAGCCCTTATTAGCATGGATTCTCTATATCCTAGTAAAAAGGAGATGCTATACGTTGATAAAGTACAAATAATAGCTGGAGACGAACAGTCAAATAAAAAGAGTCCCATTCAATTATCTCACATGAAGACAGACTACTAAATATTGATAAGATTTAAAAATGTTTATATACACATGAAAGGAGTCTAAACACTAAGATTAGTGAATCTGAGTAACAGATATTAAATTTGGATATTGGTAGAATAAGAATCACAGAAACTTGATGAAATGATGATAGTCAATAGGACATGGTAATGCCAGGGTACAAAATGCATGAGAATGACTGAATAGGTCATGTTGGAGGAAGAGTGTTATTATATGTGAAAGATAGCATAGAGTCAAATATATTAGTAAATGAATCAAATATATCATAGAATCTCTATGGATAGAAATTCCATGCTTGAATAATAAAGGTATATCACTAATAATGTACAACCAACCACCTGTCCAGGATGGTGATGGAAATTGTGAAATATTCAGGGAGATCAGGTGTGCTATAAAACCTAGGAGAAAAAAAAAACATGGAAAAACATGCAAGGAGACTTGTGGCACTTCCGAAGAGTAATAGATATAGATATAGATATAGATCTGGATAGATAGATAGGGGTGTGTGTATACACAAATATACACACACATAGATAGATAGATAGATAGATAGATAGATAGATAGATCCTGTAAAGTGCCACTGGATTCCTTGTTTGGTTTACTGAACTAGACTAATATGGCTACCCCTCTCGAAATAATAATAGAGGATTTTCATTCCCCTCCCTCTACATATTGACTAGTTATATGTCACCTCAGGAAAGGATGAAGTGATAAAATTCTAGACAAAATTAATGACTGATTCTTGAAGCAACTCGGACTGGAACCCACAAGGAGAAACGCAATTCTTGATTTAGTCCTTAGTGGAGCACAGGATCTGATCTGAGAAGAGAATAAAGCTGAACTTTTTGTTAATAATGACCTTAATGTAACTAAACAATCAATAGGGTCACTAGATGATCAGGTGTTAAAGGAGCACTCAGGGAAGACAAGGCAATTGCAGAGAAGCTAAATGTATACTTTCTGTTAGTCTTCACTACAAAGAATGACCACAGTTTGTTAGGAAAGACTCAACACAACTTTTATAAAGCGAATTTACATCCTACCAACTTGTTAGAATTCTCTGAGGGAGTTAACAAGCATGAGGCCAAGGGAAAAACAGTGGAAATAGTGTTGGTCAACTTTCACAGTGAAGAGAGGTAAATAATGCAACCCTCCCAGAATCTTTGCTGGGATGAGTGCTGTTTAACATATGCAAATCTGATCTGGAAAAAGGTGAAGTGGCAAAATTTATAGATGATAAAAGAAAATTACTCAAGATAGTTAACTCTTTGCAGTCTGCTTTGGGCTTACAAAGGGATCTCATAAAACTGGGTGGCTGGACAAGAGAATAGCAGATTAAATTCTATGTTGATAGAGGGCAAGTAATGCACATTGTTAAATATAATCTCAACTATATGAATAATATCATGGAGCATAAATTAGCAGATACAACTCTAAATGGAAATCTCTGAATAATGGATAGTTTTCTAAAAATATCTGCTTATTGTTCAGTGGTAGGCCAAAAAAAAAAAAAAAAAAAAACCCCACAAAACAACCCTAAGAATGTTAGGAACTATTACAAAAGGGACAAATCAAAAGAGAATAAATATCATAATGAACTGTATCAATGTATGGCACACTCACACCTTCAATATCACAGGCAGTTCTGGTTAAAACATCTTAAAAATACATTAGAAATTAAAAAGACTACAGAAATTGTCAACAGAAATTATTAGAGATATGGAACAGATTTCAAAATGAGGAGAGATTTTAAAGAGCAAGACTATTTATCTTAGAAAAGAGATGACTAAGGTTGTACAATAAACATCTATAAAAACTTGAATGGTGTCATGAATGTGAGAAAAGAAGTGTTATTTACCCTTTCACATAGCAAAAGAACCAGGAGTCCCTCAATGAAATTAATAGGGCAGCAGGTTTAAAACAAACACATGGAAGTATAACTTTGAGGAATATACAGTTGGCCCATAGAACTTGTTGGCAAGTATATTGTAAAGAACAAAACCACAACTGGGTTAATAAAAAGAATTAGAAACTGGAGTGTAGATCCATTAATGGCTATCAGCTCAGATGGTCAGGGATGTAATCCCATGCTTTGTGTTTCATTAAGCCTCTGACTGGCAAGTGCTGAGACTGAAAAAGGGCTGATAATTGTTTAGTTATGTTCATTCTCTCTGAAACGTCTGGTATTGATCACTATTTGAGGACAGGATACTGGTCTAGATGGACCACTGGTCTAACGCAATATTGCCATTCTTGAGTTTTTATGATGCAGAAATCATGGATCTTTTTCTATTCTGTAACTGTATCCAGGACCCAGGACCCTTATTCTTTCAGTCAGAAAGTCTATAAGCTGCAGCAAGTTGGTATTTAAAAGTCACAAAATGTGAAGGATGGGAAAAGGGATGCTGTCCCAGCCTGCTTTCAATTTCTTCTTCAATTTGCTTTGAGTTTTTTCCAAATTTATTCACACCTCAATTTCACTGAAACTTGGGATTCACAACCCTTATATGAGCTGAAACCCTTAAAAAAGGTCTGAGACTATTGCTTATGTATCATGCTTATATGGCTTGTATGTCCATTGCTTATTTTCCCAGTACTGGGGTAAGAGCAATAGCTGTAATTTGATGCAAAGACAACAACAACCTGATATATCATAGTCAGGTCAGCCTACTTCAACTCCACATTCCTGCTGTAAAGGCATGGTGATATGTAAAAGAAAACGTTACTGGGCTAACATCACAAGTGGTGTAAATTAGCAAAGCTCAGTCAATAGATCATTGCCAAATTACAGCAGCTGATGATTTGGCCCATCATTCCATGCATTGGTTTACTAGCTGGAAAATGTTTGAAATCATGAATACCTTTGTCATTTTTTATACCTCTATGCAAAGATATGGCAGGCAATGATGCATTGTAATATAGATTTTAATGATAGCATTTCATTATTAATTGTGACATTTTGGCCTTACTTTGCAGAGGTCCTTATGGTTCCAGAACAATTAAGCCGCTTTTTCATTATTCTGGAGATTACTTCAGATATGTTGTGGAGAGTTCTTTTGGCTATTCTTTCATATTTTATTTGAATGATTTAATACCTCTAGGGGGAGAAAAAAACCCTCATATTTGTAAGAATTTTATTAAGTAATATATATAAAAAAAAGTAGCCCACAAGGAAACAACACCTTTGCATAAGTTTAGTCCTTTCTGGTTCAAAAGAAAAAGAGAGTTAATTAGTACTAAAAACTATGAGATCCAGATTTAACATGGAAGCACCAGAGTAACCCCCCAAAAACGGCATTCAGTCAATAGTAGTTGCATGTATTAAAAGAGACATTGGTCCTTTTAGACACAGAAAATGACAACCATCCAAAGATTTGAGTACTGAGCATTTTTCTTCAGGGATTGGTTTTAAATTTTGCATTTAGTTTTAATTAAAGAATCATAATGAATTGCAGTTCTGGAAGGAAGGTTTCTTATAGGCAATTAAAGGAAAATCTGAGACATTTAACAAAAAAGCAGCACTTTAGGAGATAGCAATGATTTGATCAAAATTGCCAAATCCATTTAACACTATTAAAGAGGCCGTAAATGGCTTTAGCCATATTTGATCAATTTTAAACATGAATTTGCACTTACATGATCGATGGAAATGGTGTTATTCATTTGAATTTTGGTGACTTCAATAAAATAAATCACAAGCAGTTTGTCTGTGTTAAATTATGATGTAATAAAAGCTTTTGTGTATAGTGATGAATTCATTTTTAGTTGCCTATGCTTACTTAGTCTACCAAAATAAGTGTGGGAGGGAGGGAACGTAAATTAGCAGCTATGAGCCTGATTCTTATATACTCCAAGACACCTTTATGTACCTCTAATATTATAAAAGGGCCTTAAAATGAGAGAAAATTACATTTATTCCTATGTTTAGCCCCTTACCCAACTGTGTCATACTAGTGTTAAGGGTGTCTTAGTATAAATGAGAATCTGGCCTTCAGTCTGTCATTCCAGAGACAGGGAAATGTGAAAAGACACAATTTAAATGCCAACTCCAATACAAGTGTATTAACAAAATACTGAAATTAATCATAACTACTGCTCTTTTCCTTGATGTGTGATAAATAAGACAGAGACCTTAATAAACCTTTCCTGCCTTCTGAAGGAGATAGAAGAAAGTCTTTGGGGTTATGTTTAAACAAAGTTTTTAGAGGTTAAAGGCATCCCAGGGTCTTCAATATGAGTCACTTCAGTGGGGTTAACACAAACCAGAAATATTCACTGGGATAACTCAGACCTACCGGGTAACTGTCGAGGAAAATAGAAGGCAAAACAGAACTTCACATGAATAGACTGGTCTAGTTCCACTATGAGTGACGTAAAGGGCACCAGAATTATGCTATTTTCAAATACATAGTTCATCTAGCTCTTTAAAGTGGAGTGGAAATAACAGAATATTGTTCTTGTGGAAATTGTGTAATGTTGGTAAGTCACTTATGACCAAAATTTTGAAAGGGGTCCTACTAATTGTCTGCTTATCAATATAAATTGGTCGTACTTGGGTTGAACACCCAAAAACTGAAGAATCCACAATCCAAAGTCATTTGCACATGCTAGCCTTAATCTCAGCACTTCAGTTTCTCAATTATAAACTTGGAACAATGGAACAATGTTCTCTCAGATGGCTTTTGCATGACATAATTCATCAATGTTTTAAATTATCTTCTGGTCTTTGTTTGAAAGTCCTAGTGGAAGAGCAAGGTTTTAGTATGTTTTATGCATGAAATGTATGTTGGAAAAAAGCACTAGCGACTAAGTCAATTTACTTTTAAAGACAGTAAAATTATTGCTAAGGTGAAATTACAGGTTTTCTGACACAGGTATAAAGATAAACAGGAAGAGGGATCAAGTTCCAAAGGGGTAGCCGTGTTAGTCTAGTTCAGCAAAACAAACAAGGAGTCCTGTGGCACTTAAAGAGTAATAAATGTATTTATCACATTAGGTTTTGCAGGAGAAAATCCCACTTTGCCAGACACTTTGAAGATGGGGGAATTTACAGAATGGGAAGAAAATAAGTGCAGGGAAGTGTAAGTCATGGGGTCAGGTCATGCTGTAACAGTAAATCAAAGCAGTTTTTAAGCTTCAAACACTGGGGAACAGCATATACAGGAAGATGATGTCAAATCACATATGCTAAACAATGTACATAATGTGTAATATTCCCCAGTCTGCACGTCCTCTCTAGTGGCTGGCATTAAAATATTACAGTGGATTGAAAAATTCAGCAGTTACTAGCTGCATTCCCCATTTTGAAGATAGGAAATATCTCTGAAAATGATCTTTTTAAGTGGGACTTTTTATGGATTTCCACTGTAATTCTACAGAGAAGATAGATGGGTTCAGATAAGGCAGAATGGAATAAAAGGGTTAATATCTAACTGTTAAAAATCTCTCACAGAGGAGAATTCAGTACTGACATGTTACAATCCCCCATGTGCTAGCCACCTTTTTGAATCTAACAGGACTGAGGTGCAGATTTAAATCCTCTTTGTGATCATGTCTGATTCATCCATTATTATGGTAATTCAAATCAGTAGAGGCAAAAACTGCCCCTAGTTTTGTCTTCCTATTCACTTTGAAATAAGAGCGTGTAAGCAAAGTTCTCCATCCCAGATAAAATTTAATGTAGGTCGATTAAATTGTTTCTTATTCCCTAGGGGAAATATTTTATCACACAGGTTAATTAAGAGTGCCGGCAATCAAGCTGTCTTGTTTAATCAAGAAATAGCTCACTGATATGAGTGTCTAAACTCTATTCATTGCATACCTAAGGAGACTGATTCAGCATTGTGTGATTCAAGTTTTGCCTGGGTATAACTCCACTGGCACACTGCAGTAAATCAAGGAAAAACATCTCAACATTCTCCAAACTTTTGATCATGGATCATCGAGCGTCTGGAAAATAGCAAGTCCCTGACACTTCTGGATTTTGATGAGACAGCTCTCATCTTCCTATATAAAGGCACCTGTGTTTGTTAGAATGCCAACCATTGACAGACTTAATTATATGATTGTTATTTACTATCTACTAACTGGAAATTGACATTGTAGCAGAGATGTCCATGATATTCTCATTTTCAGTAAATGGATTTAGGTCAGAGTACCACAAATAAAAGACAATCAGCTGAGTGAGACCTTGCAGCTTTTCCCAACTACTGGTAAGGAAATGTAATTGCAATGAAAATAACTGGCGGATGAGTTCTTCAACAAAATCTATTAGAGAAAGCATTGAATCCAGTTATTAATATTTGCAAAACTTGCATTCACTATTTGCATTTGTTCGCATATAACAAAGTACATAAAATAACCAATAAGTCTGGAATAACTGTGGCATACTTGGATTCGTTCCATCATAATAATTATCAGAAAAAAACAATAAAATAAAGGTAGCCTCTTCATCTGTTTGCAATTTGTCAATCTATACTTTCCTCAAATGTACTGATTTGTTATATCTTCTTCTGTAGATCGCATAAGAGGGTTATTTATATGCATTTGATATCAGACACTTGAAATGTCCTCTGCATTGTCTAGTTTTATATACAGATTTAAAACATTTATTTAGTTCCTTAATTGTATGAGTACATTACTGAGGATGAAATCCTGGGCTCATTGAAGTTAAGTGGAATTTTTCCCATTGATTTTGATGAGAGCATGATTGTACCCTTGGAGTCAGATTTCTGGTGTTAGTATCAAGTTCATAGGCTCAAATGGTCACCACCTGTGTCTCATTTATAATATTTTTTTAACATTTACTTTTT
>ML681993.1:18770371-18792510 GCA_007922195.1 Podocnemis expansa | reverse complement strand
TCCCTGCCCTCTAGGGTGTCTACCGTTCCCCCCAGTTTGGTATCATCCGCAAACTCTACATGCAGCCCACTTCAAATTAAATCCTGGGAACTGAGTAATGCTGGCTATTTGGCATCCATCCTCCATAGCTGGCTAATGAGTGCCAGAATCTCCTGTGCAGGGAAAAATTGCCTTATTTTCCTCTTTCCCTCTGTGACTGCCACCTCCCTCACTGAAGGAGTCTCCTTTTACCACTCTCACCTCAATTTTCCATATCTGTTGGTGGGTATTGGATGTTTCACTTCCAAGACCATATCTGTACAAGCACAATAAATAGCAATCAGTAGCTTTATTGTGAGTGCCTTAATAGCATTGATGCTTGACCATTATATATATAACACACACATACATGCATACATACATACCTCTGGAAAAGATTATGGGAGAAAAAATGTCTGGGGTCTCGGTGCAGAGTAAGAGGGACAAAACCGTTAATTGTACCATCATTTTTGGCAGCTAAGGGCCATAGAAGCTGATATCTTACTCTTCTGAGTAAGCAAGAATGCTCGAATGCATGTTCTTCATGTGAGCAACTTCAAGCTGAGCTTGTATACTGCTTACCTGTGTGCTACTTTGGTCCCCGAACAAGTGATTGTCTATTGGTGCAGCACAATTCCCTTCAGTGCTGGAAGAAACAAAGCTGCTCTGCCAGTGAACCTTTGGCAATAGATTTGGGAACACCCCCAGGAAATTTTCTTTAGATGTCTATGCAGGATTCCTATGAAATATTAGTGTTTGCTAACAAACTTCTCTGCTGCACTGCAAAGCTGAAGAGGGGGATGAGAAGCACATGGAAACACATCTACTGTTGCACATTTTTACTCCTTTAAACACATCTATAGTGAAAAAAATAGTTTTATTTCAGGTACATAACCCACATCTGATTAAAAAATTCCATTCACCTGAGTGACTGTCTCTTGTATCTGGCATGCCAGAGCTGAAGGTCTGGGACTGGCTGCAACTTTCCAAGGTCAAGAAGAGCTCCTGACTCACCACATCACCAAACAAACCACTCCACCACTCTGGGTCATCCATCAACTCCATCTCTTCATCAACACTTGATGCCAGCATCTGCTGGCCCCATCGCTGTGTAGGTAACCAAAGCCTTGAGTGGGGATCACTGCTGAGGATGGCTTATATCTCCTTACAGAAGGAACAGTTCTTTAGAGCTGCACTAGAGAGATGCTTTGCCTTGTTGGCCTTCTGGTAGCTCTGTCACAGCTTCTTGATTTTTGTTTGGTACTGTATTGTGTCGTATTCATATCCTTTCTCTGTTATGACTTGAGAAATCTGGCCGTAGATATCATAGTTCCTATGACTAGAACAGAGCTGGGATTGCAAAGCTGACTCTTCCCAAATGCTGATCAGGTCCAGTAGTTCTGGTATGCTTCAAGCAAGAGAATGTTTGATGCATGGAGCAATATGAGATCTCCATGCCAACCAAGCAGAAAGTGGAATTTCAGAAATTCGGGAGCTTTAAACGGGGAGTGTCAGATGGGTAGGCAGGACAGAGTGGTCAGGATGGGAACTGGGGGACAGTTTGTAGAGGACATTTCCTGCAACATAACCAAGTGCAGTGTTTATGCAGACAATGTGTCCATAAATGTTTGCAAATAAAAACTCCACAACTCTCCTTGAGGAGGAAAAACCAGGGCTGTCCTATCTGTGGAAGTTGATTGTGCTACATTTCTTAGCAGCAATTTGCCCACAACAACTTCCTTTGGTCAGCACAACTCTCTAATGTGGACCAGGCCTTAAAATCATCTCTCTGATAGACACTATCAAACAAGGATTTAACAGAGACAACTGTTTTTGTGGCTCATTATGAAAATTAGTAAAATGTCCTACCTGTTAACCCTCAATTGCCCACTTTATTTTAATTGGTCTCCTATAGCGTGCTTAACAGTCTACTCCAACTTGTATTTATCTTAGACTATCTAGTTACCTTTCCCACGCCAGAAGAAGAGGTCTGAGAAGCTTAGAAGTTTTCCCTTAAAGGTAGTTCAAGACAAGATATTACTGCAACTACCTTGTCTCTCTCATACCCTGGGACAACTTAGCTACAGCAACACTGCAAACTGTAAATAATACTACAATTTATAAATAATTAAACCAAATTTTACAATCCTTTTCCTTTATCCCTGCTAAGAATGTATTTACAGTGTATGAAAAATCCACAGGAAGTTATTAGAAAATGCAAATACAAAATAGACATAATAAAATACAGTTTCAGCAATAAGTAATTTAACGGGTGATAGTCCTTCAAATGTGTCTTATCAAAGAGTGTTACTATAATAGGTGTTGCATCCAAGGACCCTCACGAATTAAAACATGAGGAACATTAGAGATACATAACTAATTTATGTAAAGCCACTAGTTTGAATGACTATTGATAAAGAATTTTGTAAAGTTTTAAATCAAATAAAAAATTAATCTAAAATTTCTCTCCAGAACACAGGCAGTGTGATTGCAAGTTATTTATCCACTTCAGAAGGAATACCTTACATCTAGAAATGTAAAAGAGGTTTTACAGACAATAAAAATGATGGTAACAAACAGAAAAGATAAATGTAATTGACTTTGAAAAGGTCAAATTTGGTTCAATTCAGTTTTTTTAACAACTGAATTAATGCATCCTTTTAAATTTTATTTCCTCCTGTCACTGAAGTCATTAAAAAGAGGTCTTTTCTCTGTTTCAGGTGGATGCACGTCTCCTAATTCTTCTGCAAAGGCAATCTTACCCACACTAATTTCAAACTACATTTCAGTCAAACTTCCATTTATTTTGAAGGTGGCAAAAAGCAAATTTATATGGGAATGGGAGGGAAATTTTCTATTAACTCCCTCCCTATCTATTTGCAGAGCTTTACACTAATCCCAACTCAGTGACTGCCTGTGGTCCTAATGGCTTTACTACAGAGCATTTTATATCTGTCAATCATTTCCCTTTTTTTTTTTTAAGAGGAGAAACATTCTAAAGAGTCTAGAAGGGATTTAGAGTTCAGAATTATTAGGGTTAGATTTAGGGCAGTTATCACTAACAGCCTAGATGTGTGCTAGATATATACTGAATGAGGTTTAAAAGACCACAGCTGAACTTTACACTTGGAATGGAAGTTCAGCTATGGTCCACACATCCCTTGCAAAATTTACCAGCAAGAAATCAAATAACTCAGACAGTAAAATGCAAGTTAAGAGCTGAATGACCTGATCCCATGTTTTACACTCCCTTGCATTTATTTTCTTTCTGTTCTGTAAGTTGCCTGATCTTCAAAGCACCTGACGAAGTAGGATTTTCTTCCATGAAAGCTCACGCAAAAAATAAATCTGTTAAACTTTAAGGCTATGTTCACACACAGAGGGCTTGTTTTGAAACAAGACATTTCAAAACAAGCTGTTTCAAAATAAAGGGTTATTTCGAAACACCTTATTTCAAAAGACAAAAACTGCAGTGGGCTGAGCCGGGGGCCCCCGACCCCACGGCGGGCTTTGGGGGCAGCCCGGGTGGGGGGTGCAGTGCCCGGCTGCGTGGCTCTCCGCCGGTGCCTGCAGTCCCCCTCTGCAGACACCCGTGGGGTGAGGCGCCTGGCTGCGCTTCATCCCGCTGGTGCCTGCAGTCCCCCTCTGCCAGCCAGAGGAGACCCCTCAGCACCCTGGCTTAGCACCCTGGGAGGAAGGTCAAATTTTGTTTTGGAACACTTTGTTCCGAAACAACATGTCCACACAGGGTTGTTTCGAAACCACTGGTTTTGAAACAACCTTGTTTCAATAGGAAAAAGGGTTAAAGCCATTTTGAAAGAATGGCTCCCATTTCGAAACAAGGGGTTTCCTTGTTTCGAAATGGCTGTGCGTCATGTGGCCATGGCAATTTTTATTTTGAAACAACCTTGTTGTTTTGAAATAAGAATGCTGTGTGAACACACCCTAAGTGCGACAGGACTCCTTTTTTTTTTTAACTAGTCAAATCCTGAGAACATTGCATTATTTCAAGCAGCTTCGAAAAACTGGTGACAATTAACTCTTTCATTTCTGTAACCCTTTCACACTTGTTACATGCTTCTCAGTTTCATGTGCATTTATTTAGCATGACTACTGAGTACAATACAAATAATATATTAGTATGTCTTCACCGAAGTGTCCACAAACTGAATTCAAATTTCACAAATTCCTTCTCTATTGCATGACATTTAAAAAAAAACAGTTAAAATAAAATTATATTGATAGCTACCTCAAGAGACTTACAGAAATTTAACTGTATTATTCCAAAATTAATATTTTTTTAGACAAGGGAATAGTTACTACACAAGAGTCTAGATCCACCAGTATTTTAGGGTTTGTTTTTTTTTCTACTAGTTGAGTAATGCATTCTGTCAAACTGTATTACACTTGACCTAAACTGGTGTGATTAATACTTATGAGTTATCACAAATCAGCAAACTGGTATTTCCAATGTTATTCATTCCAATGTTGTTCATGTTACAACTATTGATCCTAGTGTCATCAAAGATATCTTGTTTTATTTGTCCTCATTTCATAGAATCATAGAATCATAGGGTTGGAAGGGACCTCATAGGTCATCTAGTCCAACCCCCTGCCAGAGGCAGGACCACTCCCACTAAACCATCCCAGTCATGGTTTTGTCCAGCCGGGCCTTAAACACCTCCAAAGATGGAGAATCCACCACCTCCCTTGGTAGCTCATTCCAAGGCTTCACCACTCTACTAGTAAAAAAGTTTTTTCTAATATCCAGCCTCGACCTCCCTAACCGCAACTTGAGACCATTGTTCTCCTTGTTCTGTCCTCCGTTATTACTGAGAACAGTTGAGCTCCATCTTCCTTAGAGCATCTCTTCAAGTAGTTGAAGGTTGCTATCAAATCCCCCCTCAATCTTCTCTTCTGCAGACTGAATAAGCCTAATGCTTTCAGTCTTTCCTCATAGGGCTTGTGCTCCAGCCCTTCAATCATTTTGGTTGCCCTCCTCTGAACTCTCTCTAGCATGTCCCTGTCCTTTTTGTAGTCAGGAGCCCAAAACTGAACACAGTATTCTAGATGTGGCCTCACCAGTACAGTATAGAGGGGAATGATCACATCCCTTGATCTGCTGGTAATACTTCTTTTGATGCAGCCCAGTATGCCATTGGCCTTTTTGGCACCAAGAGCACACTGCTGACTCATATCTAGCATCCCATCCACCATGACCCCCAGGTCCTTTTCTACACTGCTGCTACTTAGCTGAATGTTTCCCAGCCTGTAGCGGTGCATGGGGTTTTTTCGTCCCACATGCAGGATTTTACACTTGTCCTTATTGAACCTCATAAGATTTCTATTGCCTTTATCACATACCATGCCCCACCTTTGTGTTTAAGCAGATTGAGAGAGATGAGGCAGTTCATAATTTAATTCTAGCTGGAAATGGTGCTGCATGGATCAATGACAGCTCTTCCCTGTGATAATAGATCAGAGATCATAGACATGACTGAATAATTGCAAAATTTACAGTGAGACTCAGCTCAAAATCTCACATAGCAACTCAGAAATTACTATGAATCATCACAATTCAGTATGCTGTAAACAGAAACATTTTGGTTATAAAAATATGCAAAAGAATAAGTTTTTGTTAAAAAGCATTGAAGAAGTGAGACAAAAATATTGAAGCTTCATGTTCTGTCAGGGAAAAAAGTAATATTGATCATGATTTACATACAAAAGATACTACTGATATGTTCAGTTACCTGTAAATAAAGCAGAGGTGGACATAAAGAGAACCACTTCATTTCCAGTTGTGGAAATCGATCACTTTTTGTCAATGCTGAAGTTGTAATTCAAACATGTCAACATAATAAGTCAAAAGCACATTTATAAAAAAACATCAGCTGCATTTCTTTTTTGGAAATTGCTTAATTATAGAAGAATCTGCTTTAGAACCTGATTCTGCTATCCAATTCACAGGAGCAGTTTCCTATCACTGGGTAGACCCCACTGAGTTCATACATATGCAGATATAAAACTGGAGTAATGGATTGGTAAGTGTGATGATTTGTGTAATGTGGTGAGTTAATATTACTATGAATATTGGAACCTTTTTGCATTTCATGACTTCCTTATGTTTAAATATGTCACTTTATATGCTTTTTTATGGCATTTAATATTCTAACTTACTGGTCTGTATATTTCATGTTCACCCTGGCTGCCATGTTGAATGTCAAAATATTATTAAATATTTATGGAAAACTTAAATTTCTATCTCTGTTCTATCATGAAATAAGGAGAATACACATGGATGCAGCTGGCACTTAAAGATCAATGCAATGAAAATTTAAAAAAAGTGACATTTCTGCAAGGGAAGAAAAATGGTTTCATTACATTGTGAGGGGATTTTATGTGGAAATGTGATTGACAAATGCTCTTCAAATATGTCTATACATGTTTAGCATGCATAGTAATTTCTATTGAACCACTTTAGAAGCCAGCTGGCTTTAGTTCTAGAAATACATACTCCCAGTTGCCATATAAGTTGCTCTATACCGCAGAATTAAAAACAAAACAAAACAAAACAAAAGAAAACAAAACAAAACACTTTATTCAGAGCAAGGAACTGTAGTTAATGTTCTCAGCATGACATTGTTTTTGACATGTTCTCCTTAATTTTGGGATGGGGGGGTAGGAAGGAATGCAGATCAAGGCAGATGGCATCTTTCCTGTATTGCTGTGGAGTTATTCTCTCCTCACTTGAAGAACGAGGGGCTCTATATCCTGTGATTAAATTCTGTTCAGATAGGCAATGCACAATTTTGTTAAATATGCAGAGCTATTTGTGGGCAATAATTAATTTAAACAAAGAAGAGATTATATGCAAAGGGCAGGTCAACAAAGGCAGATGTCCACAGATGCAAAATGACATTAGAAGATATTTTACAGGGTGCAGAACACTCACTACTGTGCGAAGAAATGGTGAGAGAAAGAAATGACTGATTTGGAGATCTGCTATCTTGTATTTTCATCAAGTCACAGTATACAAGCTTACTGGGAGTGTGCCATACCATGATGTTTCTGGGAAACTTCTAAAAAACCCCTACAGCAGACACTCCAGGATGTGGTATAGGTGTCATTGTGGGGTACATGTTTTCCTTTGAGTTATTAATCAAATATATAGAGAAAGCAATGTGCTTCTGCAATTGTCATTTCTTTCTATATTTTTTTTCCTTCCCCCTAGATATCTCTGTCAGTAAGGATGTCTTTTGTTAAGAAGAACACAATTAGAAGTGGAGAAAAGTTGGTACCATTATTAAGGCCATGACTTGAAAGCAGAAGATTTGTGTTCAAATCACAATTCTGCCACAGACCTTAATTTGGATTTTCAAAGGGATAGCTGTGTTAGCCTAGTCCAGCAAAAAAACAAAAAAACAACAACAACAACAAAAACCACACACCAAGGAGTCGTGTGGCACTTAAAGACTAACAGATTTATTTTTCACATGAGCCTTCATGGGAGAAAATCCCACTTCGTCAGATGCTTCGAAGATGGGTGAACTTACAGAATGGAATGAAAATAAATGGAAGGGGGTGTAAAACAGAAGATCAGGTCATAAAAATAACAGCAAATCAGAGCAGTTGTTAGGTTCAAACCATGGGAAGTCTGAAATCAAATTACCTTTTATAATGGGAAAAGAACTGTAGTCTCAATTCAACCCTGATTTCACAGAATTTAATTTGCATATTAATTCGAGTTCAGCTGTTTCTCTTTGAAGTTTTAATGTCCCAGTCACATCTCTGATGATGGTCATTAACAAATCATTTATCGAGTGATTAGAAAGATGGAAGTGCTCAGCAACTGGTTTCTTTGTTTTCTGATTTCTGATATCAGCTCTGTGTTCATTTATTCTTTTGCGCGGGGATCGTCCAGTTTGTCCAATGTTTAAGGTGTTGGGGCATTTCTGGCACATGATGGCATAGATCACATTAGTAGATGAGCAGGTAAATGAATTTTTGATGGAGTAGCAGGCTTGATTAGGACCTATGATGGCATCTATTGTACAGATATGTGGGCAGACTTGGCAGCGTGGTTTGTTGCAGGGGTGTGTGCCTGCTTCAATGTTTCTGTTCTTAGATCTGTAGTTGCTGGTGAGTATCTGTTTCAGATTGGGTGGCTGTCTGTAGGGAAGGAGAGGTCCGTCTCCCAACGCTTGAGAGAGAGAGGGACCATCTTTTAGAATAGTCTGGAGGTCCTTAATGATATATTGCAGAGGTCTGACTTGTGGGTTTTATGTGGTGACTAGTGGTGTTCTCTTGTTTATTTTCTTGGGCCTCTCCTGTAGTAGATGACTTTGGGGAACCTGTCTCACTCTGTCAGTTTGTTTTCTTACTTCCCCAGGTGGGTACTGTAGTTTCAAGGATGCTTGATAGAGATCCTCAAGATGTCTGTCTCTGTCTGAGAGATCAGAGCAGAAGTGGTTATATCTTAGGGCTTGGCTGTAGACAATGGATCGTGTGGTGTGTTTAGGAATTAATATGCAAATTAAATTCTGTGAAAGCAGGATTGAATCGAGACTATGGGTTCTTTTCCCATTACAAAAGATAATTTGACTTCAGGCTTCTCAGGGTTTGAACCTAACAACTACTCTGATTTACTATTACTGTATGACCTGATCCTATGTTTTACACCCCCTTGCATCTATTTTCATTCCATTCTGTAAGTTCACCCATCTTCAAAACATCTGACAAAGTGGGATTTTCTCCCACGAAAGCTCATGCAAAAAATAAATCTGTTAGTCTTAAAGTGCCACATGAGTCCTTGGTATTTTTGCTGTACTAGACTAACATGGCTAGCCCTTTGGAAAGTGAGAAGCTGGAATGAGTAAAGACCACAAGACAGTTTCTATAACCTTGGTTTTGATAGACATTTTTCTTGGTTTAAAAGTTACTACATTTATAAATAAATTAAAAATAAAAAAGAGGGTCAAGTCATACAAAGCAGCATGTATGTTTGAGAATTCTTTTCTGCACACAATAAACAGAGCTTAGATACAACAGTGATCCATGTTATAGGAAACAATTAGGTATAACATATATAATACCTGAAGCATAAAAAGACATTATTTTACATAGATAATATATTTGTAGATGGTTCAGTGCAGTGTAGGTCATTTTTCATTTACCATGAACAAAACTCAGATAACCAAAGATTATTTCACTGAGGAATTCAAAGATAAATTTGAAGTTGAGCTTGCCAGAAGCAAATCTTTTGCCAACTCCTTTGTCTCTATGAAACATATTTTAATTAATTCAGGAATAAAATCATAAATAAAATTTGTTTTATATGTAATAGATGATCTTGGGATTTTTATATATAAATATGGCATTTTGGGGGTTAGAAAAGGAGGTTATTGTCTAATCTATTAAAAAGTTACTGGTAACAAGTTTTTTGATTTCACATGGTGATTGACCGTATTTGTATTCCAATTTATCACTGATAGCTCACCCACTCTATTTTTGATTTCATCAGTTCTTTTAGATATATTGCCTGATATGATATCAGAAGATTTAAGAATTAAAAAGAAAACAAAACAAAAAAAAATGGTCTTGAAGTTAGTGGTTTATTAGGACTATGGTGAAGCTGTTAACACCATCACCACAAGACTTCCAAAGAAAGAAAGATGCTGAGAAGTTAGGGTTAGAATGTTGTAAGGACCCACCTGCATCATTAATTTGTGGACATTATCTATCCTAGAATTTTCCAGGGAGTAGCTGTGTTAGTCTGTGCATAGTAAAAGCAGCGAGATTCCTGTGGCATCTTATAGACTAACAGATTTCCTTGACCATAAGCTTTCATGGGCTACAACCTACTTGCATCTGACAAAATGGGTTGTAGCCCACTAAAGCTTATGCTAGAGGAAATCTGTTAGTCTATAAGGTGCCATAGGACTCTTGCTGTTTTTATTATCCGTCCTAGTCATTTCTGTTTGGTATGTATCTAAAATTACAGTAACTAAAAACCTGCTTCAAAGCAAAGGACATTTATTATGCATCTGAACTCTCAACAATCTCAGAAGTACTTGCAAATGATCTTTATTGGACTAACTCACACATTTTATGCTATCAAATCTGTAGGCTGGCTTCATTTCTAAACAGCTGCACTGTATTTATGATTCATTTAATGTGTTGAATATGTTTGGGTTCTTAGCAGAAGCTCTATCCTACTTGCTGAAAATAGGCTGACTGCCCTAGTGTAATTGACATAATATGATAATGAACATGTGACCATTTTATAATGACTATACATTTGAATTTTGCAAGTTATTGTTGCCCAGTAATACATTCTGTATTGCTGAAGAGATTTTTCTCATTATTTTGAACATGGCACAATGTCAGCTAGTGAAAGTAGTAATTTTACAGCCAGTGCAGGCAAATAACTTTTATCGCATTTAATAGTTATAAACCAATTTCATTACTAATTGAGAATTTTAAAAGATCTTAACCTAAGGCTATTGCCAGAAAAATCTTCATATATAATTTACTGACTGAACTGCCTCTGTAAAAGAAGTTCAATTACTCAATGAGACTAACTATCTAGCAAACCTTGTATCTGTTAATTGTACTATACTGCCTTCAGAAAAAATCTCTCTCTCTCTCTCTCGCTCTCCCTTTTTTTTCTGGTCAGGAAGATGAGTCATTGGGCAGAGGAATATCAATGAATTTTGACCATAAGCTATTAAAAGAAATGGACCTTTACCCTTTATAGCAGAAATGTATCCAAAGTTTAGAGTGAGGTCTTGATGCAGAGATGGATTTCCCAAAAGCTGTTGCCTGGTTAGATCCATAGGTTTAGTTCAGATCTGTTTCTGTTTCTGATAGGGGGAAAAAAAAAGTTCTTTTGTAAATAATGTATTGATAGTAACATTGACACTATCAGGTATTAGTAGGAGGGAAAAGGTATTGTAACTGTTATTGTTATGATAATATATTAAATACTTAAAAATATGTTCAGCTCTGGATAAGCAAATAAGGAAATGTAATTTCTGCTCCAAGAGTCTGCAATCTAGATTTGATGAGACAAAACAGTTTAGGCATATAAGGGCTCTGGTTGTGTACCCTATTTGCAAATATTGCATGAATTTTAACAGAAGGGGTTTGGGCTCATGCATATTAAAACCTAAGACCTACCTAATCTTTTCAAGTGAAACCCTGGTCACACTGAAGTTATGTCACTGACTTTAAAGAGGCCAGAATACTGCTCTATGCCTTTTTGGGTGCTCATCCAATAATATCTAAGTGCAGTTACAACTTAGAGAAAGTGTTAACATTTACAGAAATCATTGCTGAAAAACTTAACAGAAGAAATGTTTTTTTTTAATTTTATTTTTGTTTTTTAAGGATGGAAAGAAAGATATTTGGTGTATGAACAGGAGAGGGAAAATTATTTGTTCATCGAAATTGGAGTGAAGACAAAAGGATACAAATGGAAATAAGAGGACACAAAGGCTATGTTCACACTTAGAATGTAAATCAATTGAATTTAAATCTATATAATTGAATAGCTACAAAAACACTGAAAAAGAATTGATTTAACACATCCCTACTAGAAATCCAAATCAAACTAACATGAGCATGAACAGGACTTGCTACTTTGATTTAGGATAGGGGCGCTATAGGAGGGGTAGCAACATGGCCCTGAAGATGGGTTGTGCCACCTACCCAATCCCCTGCCAGGCTTTCACCCGGTTAGCTGGGTGGTGGGGAAAACAATGCCCTCCACCCAGCTCTGGGCACTCTGAACCTGGTGAGGGAGAACACATCCTCTGGCCTGGTTGCAGCCCCAGGCGCACAGCTGGGCACCAGGGAAGGGCCCCTGCTTGTCCAGCAAAGGAAGCCCTAGCCAGGCATAGGGAAGGGACCCCCACGCCCAGCTCCTCCAGTGCATCCCAGGTGGAGGGAAGTGACCCCAATGCCTGGCTCCTCCAGGGCTGGACGGGTGGTATGGGGAGAAGCCCCCAACCACCATCTCCTGGTGCACTGGCTGGGTGGCAGTTCCTACCACCTGGCTTGCATGCCAGGAGCCAGGAGCCAGTAGCAGGGGGCTCTTCTCCCTGCCACCTAGCATGCACTGGAGAAGCCAGGTGTGAGGGTTCTTTCCCTGTACCTGGCATGCACTGGAGGAGTCGAATGTGGAGGTCCCTTCCCTGCCATCCTGCTAGCACTCAGGGAACTGGGTGTGGGGGGGTGCCTTCCACCTCCTCATCCCCTTGGCCAGGGTGCTGAACCCTGGCCCTTACTTCCAAAATGCCATGCACCCTGGGAGGAAGAAAGTCAAATTGTGTTAAATCGATATGGCACTTATATTGAAATAACACATCCCCACAGCATTATATCGGTATAATTATTTTGATTTAACGGTTATATCAATATAAAGCTAGGTTTTATTATATCAGTATTATCTTTATAGAAAAATGAGAGAGCTCATCATCAAAATAATCAGCATTATTTCAGTTTAAAGTGTTTGTGTGGACATACACAAAGAGAAATAACAGAACCTATGTAAGCATGAATTCTTTGTTTTGTTTACCATATTCATCAATTATTCTTGTAGTAGTTATTCGATCAAGATTTAATTCAGTAATAAAACATTTAAATAATTTATTTTATTTACTTAAATAATATAATAATTGTTCACCAAGTAACTGTTCACTTAGGGTAATGGTAAGAAAATCTTTTTCATGTGTAAATAATTGGTGCAGTGACTTTTTCCAATCATTGCTGTAGCTCTTTAAATTACTGAACAGTGCAAGTGGTTAAAAAAAGCTAAACTGAAATTCAATGGTATGCCAAAAAACTAAAAGGATGACTATCCTTCATCAGTTTTAGATTGCTAAAGATTCTGTATCCCCTAACAAAATGATTTTTATTTACCTTGACATTCATCTTCATGAAGAAAATTTAGAAGATGAATCTTGTAACTGACTCTGTGTGTGTGTGTGTGTGTGTGTGTGTGTGTGTGTGTGTGTGTGTGTTAAGCACATGAAAGCAAGTGAATACTGGTATATACCTGTATGGGAATAATTACTTTCAGAATTTGAAATCTGCATTGTGTGGAGGAAAAAAAATAAAACAAAAACAAAATGTTGGTTAATGTTAATGAGACATAAAATAAAAGACAGTGATGACCTAAACCACTAACAGGAACTGGAAGTATTGAAATTAAAAAATACTTTCCTCTTGGGTGCTAACATTTAAGACAGAGGAATTCCAAGAATCCACTATTCCTTTGGACTGAAATAAAGCATCAAGGATGAAGGAAGTATTAACTCGGCCTAGAAATCCTTTTATAATGTAATTTCAGAATCATATAAAAATATTTTTCAAAATATTTTGAAGCTGGTTTTGGAAAACGTTTATTCGCCACCCAAATTTTACATTTCATAGTTTTCAAATCTGTTTTTATATTGCCAAATATTAGATCATACATCTAGGAACAAAGAACACAGGTCATACTTACAGCAGGGGACAGGAGTGTCCTTAAATGCATCAAAAGACTTGAGAGTAATATCATATACTTTGAGGGCATAATACATAAGAGGGCAAATGTCATACTGAGATGAATAACCAGGGGTATATCTACACTGGAGGCTCTGTTAAGTCAAGCAAAAAAAAAAAAAAAGAGTTGTGTGGCACTTTAAGACTAACATTTATTTTTCTCATGAGCTTTCATGGGAGAAAATCCCACTTTGTCAGATGCTTCAAAGATGGATGAACTTACAGAATGGAATGAAAATAAATGCAAGGGGGTGTAAAACATAGGATCAGGTCATACAGTAACAGCAAATCAGAGCAGTTGTTAGGTTCAAACCATGGGAAGCCTGAAGTCAAACTACCTTTTGTAATGCAAGGTCAATTTAAAGTTGACTTAAAGTCAGCCTTGTTAAGTCAACTTAGAATGTCCACATTGAAAACTCGTCACCTGCCTGCATCCACATTGTCAGATGCTAGGTTGATGGAGGAGTGGTGCATTGTGAATAGCTGTCCTTGGTGGCTAGGAACCACGGGGGGGGGGGAGGCTGGAGGTCAATTAGGTTAACTTAAGACCTTTCTTCATCTACATTGGTTTTAGTCAACTTCATAAAGTCCACTTAAGGGTGGTGTTATTAAATTGACTTAAGGAAGCACTTAAGTCAACTTAATAAAAGCCCTGTGTGGCTACAGGAGTCTGTAGGTCAGTTTAACCTTTCTTAAGTTGACTTAAGGCTCCAGTATAGACATACCCCAGGAGCCTATGAAGTGGAGATAGGGATGCAAGATTACTTATGGATAGAGCACTAGTGAGAAGCCTCAATATTAGGTCAACATTTAAAACAATAATTTTGAAAAAATTGAAACGGCTAAGAAAAGAGAGGCAGACATGGATCAAGCTCTGGAAAGCATGCTTATTTAGGTTATCCTAGGTAAAATTAAGAGCTAAATTGATTACAAGTGACTACCTTGGAAACAAAGATTTTGGATATTAGATAGCTCTTTCATGCAGTGGAAGATCTTGTGGTTCACAACTGAAATTTGCAAATACACTAAAAATATGTCTCACATTTTCTAACAGTGAAGGTAATTAACTTTTGAAATAACTTTACCTGGATATGTGATTGATTTTTCTTTACTGAAAATATTGAAATCAAGACTGAGTATCTTTCTACATCAAACAGGAATTTATGAGGATCATGCAAAAACTATTGGGTAAAGGCCAGTAGAAGACCATTGAAATCAGACATCTGTGGATCCTTCACACACTAATCTGAGTTAGAAAGAGATTCCAGAAGCATTCTTGCTGACAAACTGAAGTGTTCCTTCTTTAGTTTCCCTTTGAAGGGATGTGATTCCTGTGTAAATGTTTTGTGGCGATTGGTGAGAGAACTGCTTGCTTTTCAGTTTGCATACTCAAAGTAAAATTAATTATGGTGTTTGAAATGGGGAAAACAAAATGTCTCCCACAGCATATCAGTCAATAGATATAGATACTTCTTGTTGCTCTTGTTCTTGTTTCTGTTATCCCTCACACAAACACGCATGCCCTTCCTTAACAGTATTCTGCTAGGATTGTCTCCTGGTGAGAGATGGTTTAATAATGAGTGTTTGACAATCACAAATACCTGAGGTCTGGGCGTAATGGTGAGCGGCCTGTGGAGTGCTGCAGGTCTATGTATTTTCTTATTGACAAAGATTTCACTCATCCATACAAAACACCAGGCATTATTCAGAACCATCCAATTGTGCAGATTATCTAACTAAACAGCTTCATGATCCAGTTACTGTTATTTTTTTATTTATTTACTTTTCCTCCTTTCCCAATCTGTCTCCTCTTGTTTGTTATAAAACTTGTTTGGGCTCATCTGTAAAAAGATCACAATCTTTTGGGAGGCAAGAAGTGTACTTTCCCTAGTGTTTGCACACTGCCTAGCATAACAGAGCGTCCATCAAAGTTGTGTCCCTTGAATAATACAAACAATAATAATGCTTCTCTATTATACCCAGCAGTCTATTTAAGAATGCAGTTTGACTTATTCTATTTTAAGAGAAGTTGGAGTTGCAGTCTTGCTCTTTAATCCTTTTACCTAGAGTATTTTTTTAATCTCCATGCCATCGAGAATGGTGTTAGCAGTGCACCATGTCTTTGTTTCTATGTTAGTTCTTTTTTTTTGTTTTCTTGCTCTAGCCCTATATCTATGCTGTATTGTGTTCTGTCTTTTTTCTAGTTCCTTAAGTCTTCCAAAACTTCTCTTTCAGCCTCAGTTTTAGTGATTCTGAAGGAATTTGTTTCTTTTACTTTCTTATGTCCCAGAACTCCTCAATCTTTAATTTGAAGAACATCTAATTCTGTTAAGTAAAGTAGAATAATACTTTCTTTATTATCTTTCTTTATTATTGGAGAAGGATATGTGCATTACAGATTATGTCAAAGAAGACAAAGTGTCCCCTGATGCTTAATGTTTGACAAAATCTACTTCGGCCATTTACCATATGAAGACATCCAAGAAAGAAAGCCCAGGTGAGTGTGAAATACAGAAAAGGTAGAAAGATGGAAGTGGTTGTGTCAGCGCAGGCGTCACCCCAAATGCCATTCAAGACAATCTACCAATTCAGGCAAAAGTTCATTGTGATTTTCTCCTCCTCAGAAACTTAGAGTTGAGTGAGAAGCATTATGGCACACAAAGTTACAACTCCACTCCAGTTTAGCCTGGCTACCCCTCTGTTATGGTTTGTTTTGTAAATAGACCGGTATCTTCTTCAACACTCAGAGTCTATCTCTGCCCCTTTCTGGAAATGACTTTCTACTGAAAATGTAATTAAAGACAGTGTTGTTTTGGAAGATGGTTAGACAGACATCCAGATGAGTCCACAGTGGAGCACTCATCATGACAGCAAGTTGAGATTGACTCAGAGATGATATAAATGCTGTAAATGCTGTATTGATTTCTTTAAAATATTCAATCTGAGCAGAATATTCCATTCAGGGATCAGACTGAGAGTGGAGGATAGAATATTACGTTAGTAGGTGGAAAAAAGGGGTGAAAAAGGGGACTAGTAGATCACACTTGAGGGAATTTTTAATTTTTGGCAGTAGGGCCCCTTTATCCACATCCCAGAAGTAGCCATGTTTGTCTGCGTACAGCATAAACACCCAGAGTCCTATGGCACTTTAAAGACTAACACATTTCTTTGGGCATAAGCTTTGGCATGTCCCAGGATGAGGCCTGTTCACAGCAGTTGATTAGAAAGTGAGAATGTATGAACATGAACAATTACTTTTTATAATATGCAAATCATTCCAACTCCCTATTCAGGCATAATCAGATTTGGTCTGGAACTTGGAATGCTAACTTGGAATGGTTAGCACATTACAAAAAGTAATCTTCTCTGTTCACACATTCTCACCTTCTTATCAAGTGGGGTGAATGGGCCTTATCTACCATAACTGAATTGACTTTTCTAACACTTGCCTTCCTTCATGCTGGCACGTGTATATATACCTCTCAGCTGTAGTTTCCACTTCATGCGTCTGATGAAGTGGGTGGGAGCCCACAAAAGCTGATGCTCAAAGAAATCTGTCAGTCTTGAAGGTGCCACAGGGCTTTTGTTGTTTTTTCCGCATCAGTTTTTACAGCAACAGGTGTAAACCAGTAGGAGAAAACAATGTACAATAAATATGTGAGATTTAAATTACCTTTCTTTTGGATGCCTATGCTTACTACAATAAGCTCTCACTTGTGTAGACTGATCAGTTGGCTATAGAAGATCCAAAACATATAATGTTTCTAAACACCCTTAAGAAAACAGTGTTCACAATTGAACAGATGCTGAAGGAAGAGTCAGCATATTTGGGAAACTGGTTTGAAAATCATCCTCAAATAAGCTCAACATGAATCTAGTATTTACATGTGTTAATGAATATTAATGATTTTAAAAATAAACATACAAAAGCAAATAGGGATGTTTTCACAGTACAAAATAAAAAGATGGTTTGATGCACTCAAACAGGAAAGATATGAAAAATATCAAGTTGTCGGAGAGATCAAAATATTTAACATTTAATTTCCAGCCAAACTTTATGGATAGTAAACACTCAGTAATTTGAGCTACAATTTAACTTTCTTGTCATCATCCTAACTACCATAAGAGAAAGGTGATCATAGATATTGACACAGGTTGGTGTTGCTTACTTGGCCATAATCTTTGTGCAGAATAAGTGAGAAACTAAGCAAGTTATCAGAAATTCCTTTTAATCTTTGAAAGAAGAAAAGAAACTGCAACTGTGCCAGTGCTAAATCAAAGTTAGATTTGCCAGATAAGAACTGACACATGATAGACTCACAGAATAATTAAGTAACCTACGAGATGTTTTATTGTATGTTATTGTGCATTTCTCAAATATTAAACATGCACTGTAATTGCTTCAAAGTTAAGGTCCCTAGACTGACCTCTTTCTCTGTGCCTAACTGTTTACATGAAGAACTCTTTTACTGTTTCCAGTTATGCTGTGTGTCTATTTTAACAATGATCCTTGCACAAGGTATTTTTAGTAATCAGAAAATGGTCTTGATAGTATTAAAACAGTTGGAAAGTATTGGTTAAATAAAAGAGATTAGCAATTTATAATTGAATGGAAGATAAAAGAAATGTCAACAGTGAAGAATTGTAATTTTAGATTTAAAACTGTGAAATAATTGTATATAAATCATTCAGATTAAAGATTTAATTAATGATCATGCTATGACAAATATAAGGTATAAAAATTAATGAATGAAAATGCAAGTAAATTGTCATTACCTATACTCAGAGTATCAGTTAGTGTCCATAGGCTTTACAGATTACCGGTGTTTTTTATTAAAACGCACACAGAATAGAGGAACTGAGAAGTGAATTCTAGGCAGGAGCAGTAATTTGCAGACTATTGAATATGAAGGTGAGTTCATTCTCCTCATGGAAGAGACTCAATCACTTGAATCTTCAATCTAGCAGATCAAAGCATATCAAGCTCCAAAGGGTAGAATCTGGAGCTAGACAAATTCAGATTGGAAATCAGGTTCACATTTTTATCAGTGAATGAAATCAGTGAATTAATTAAATAATCCGTGATGGTTTTTCATCATTTGAAGTCTACAGATCAATACTGGATACCTTTGTAACCGTTATGCAAGAAAGTCAGATTGGACTGTCAAAATTGTCCCTTTGAGCCTGAAAATCCATTAATTCATGATTAAAAATTATTTGGACTGACTCTTGTACTAAAGAAAACAATTTTGGGCTGTCAGTGTCCTGAATTAGATGACTTTTCATATTATTTTTTTGTAACTGTCTTTCTGTGGTAACTAATTAACTTCTAGGACCTGGTATCTCTTGAATATTTGCAGTTTTTATCCTCTGAGAGGAAGATGCTACTGCAAGAAAAATCCTGTAATAGACAGTTGTTGGTTTTAGTTTTCTCCTGATTAACCTATATCATAATTTCCTTGGGTGCCTCAGTGTTTTCTATTATTCGGTTTCATCACTTCATACTTTTATTTATCTGACGGGATTCTGGGGCTGTCATGGGAGATAAAGCAATAGAAAAGATTGTATTTTCAAATCATTACTCGTGTAACCTGTGCCTCATTGATGTGGTGTTCAGTTCCCCCTTCATTGGCACCTAGCCCAGCTAGCACTTGATAACTTTACTAAGAACCCTAGCTTAGTGTGAGGGTTTGTTTTGTTTTGTTTTGTTTGTTTGTTTGTTTGTTTGTTTGTTTGCTTTTTTAAGTTCATGCAGTAGAGGCTGATATACTAGGAGTCTGAGATTCCAGGTTTAATCCTGCCTATCAACAACCTAGATCTGTCCGTGTTACACCAGTACATCTTTTTTTTGTTTTGTTTTTTCTCCACTATGAGACATGTTTCAGAATATCCTGGAATACCAAGAATAACACAGTTTTATTTATTGTTAAGATGACTGTTTATGAATTATTTGTATTGCTAAAAATCTATAAAATAACACTTCTGTTAGCTGTGAGGCTATAAGAGACTGACACAGTGAATTAATGGCTTGGAAACCAAAGTTTTGTATTTGTAGAGAAAGACAATAATGACTGGGCAATTCAGTAACAGAAATTAGTCTATATATGAAATCCATGGAAATTTTTCTTTCTCTTTTCCCACTTGCAGACAGTTCATCTGGGTTTAGGATAGGCCCACAAACTGAATTCTGTTTGTTCATTTATAGGGATTGCAATCCCTCCAGATACTTCAGGTTTCCTTTTTTAGTTTAGGTTCTCCTTACTTAACTTTAAATGTTTTGAATGTCTCACTCATTATCCCTTCTGATTGCCTGGTGAATGTGGAGTTTTTCATGAAAATTTCAAAATTCTAGTCAAAGAAGCCTATATTTATATTTTTTGTGAGCATTTCCTGTGAAAATCCAAAAATGATCAAAAGTCCAACATGATGCTCTCCACTTCACATGCCTCTTTCACATCCATATGTTCAAGAATACCTTGTTTCATATATTAGTGAACTATTAATCTAGTGGTAAAGATTTCAATCATCTTGGAGACACTTTGCTGATGTAAATCACTGCAAACAATTTGGTCGGAATTTGGTGGCAAGACCATTCAAAGTTTATGGTTAACAGCTAAAGAACACATTATGCAAACACTGTGACAATGGTTCACTTTACAAATTAATTTTGTTCTCTAGCACTCACATTTTGCTTAGTAACAATCTTGCAATCTTCATAGGTTGTGGTACTAGATTTTAGATGGACACATTATAGATTAATTTGTAAGTTGTTTTGCAAGAAGTCTGTGCTTTGTGCTAGCACTCCTGACTATGTAAGTAGATGCTTAAAGTTTATGTCAAAAATGAGCTGTTAAAAACTAGGGAAAGAGATACAAAGAAGAGGGTCTTCTTTTCAAAGTATTTCTTCCTGCCAAGACAAGATACTGTAGCTCAACTGTGAGAAACCTATTGAACAAGCTTGAGTGCCAAAACAATGAGACAAGAAATTGCTGTCTTCAGGCACTGTGCAAGAGGCCAAAGCTATGATAGAGGCATGGATAATGACAGGGTGAAAAACTGAATCTCAACAGACTGAATCCCAAAGAAATACAGAGAGAAATCAAATTCCTTTTAAAAGAAAGCCTAGCAGCCAAAAAAGAGCTTAACTGCAATTTTTCAATAATTGGTTATGTAACTATCACATATTTCTATGGACAGAGAGGAGACCAGAGAGGTTCCACCCCCCCCCCCCCCACACACACACAATTTTTCACCTCCTAAAGGAACACCCCTGATTATGTGGTGGCACTGGCAAAAAATAAAAGCATACGACAGGGTATGTGACTCCTAATCATAGTCACCTTCAGTTTCAAGTTCAGCAACACAATGGTTGTGTCCACATGTCCATGTTTAAATTGATTCAAGTTGAATCTATTTAATAAGGCCAGACATGAAAAAAAAAAAAACAAAAAAACAAATCAAACTAGCACACAGGACTTGCTAGTTCGATTTAGGAGAGGGGCAACATGGGAGGTGTGGCAACATGCCCCCTGGAGAGCCAGTGGTGGGGGAAAAAAGCCCCCAGGGCAGAGATGGGAGGGTGCTCCTCTTCCCCACCGCTTCCCCAGCAGTGGGGCAGGGATCGGAGGTGCTCTTTACCCTTACCACTGGCAAGGCAGCAGGGCAAAGCTAGAGGTACCTGCATCCCCCCATTTCCCCAGTGACAGGGCAGGGTTTGGGGGCACCCTGCACCCCTGCCACTTTGCAGGAGTTGGGACAGAAATTGAGGGTGCCCCTCTTCACCACTGTTTCTCCAGTGCCAGGGCAGAGATCGGGGGTGCCCTTCAGCCCCTCTGCTTCCCAGGCAGCGGGGGCAGGGAGATCAGTGTGCCCCGCAGGGCACACTGAGATCCCTGCCCCCGCTGCCTGGGATGTGGTGGGGATGCCAGGTACCCCCAATCTTTGCCCCAGAGGCAGGAAAGTGGCAGCGGAGAGGGGTGCCCTTGACCCCTACCCCACCAGGAAGCAGTAGGGATGCAGGGCACCCCCCATCCCTACCCTGCTGCCCAGCCAGTGGTGGGGATGCAGGGCACCCTGATTTCTGCCCCACTGCCCAGGAAGTGGCTGGGATGCAGGGCACCCCAGATCCCTTCCCCCACAGCTGGGAAGCAGCAGGGAAGAGAGGCATCCTGAGCTCCATTCCCCACTGCCTGGCCAGTGGTGGGAGGAGTGGGGCACTGGATCCCTCCCCTGACACCCCTGCACCCTCCTGCCCTGGCCAGGTGCTGAGGAGATGGGATCTCCTTCCAGGGTTCCATGCACCCTGGGAGGAAGGTCAAAGCCTTCCAGTGGAAACAATTTTCTTTGAAAACAATGCGTCCTAATGACGTTGTTTGGAAACAACCATGGCTGTTTCATTTTCTGGGGAGGTTTTAAGGTTTCAATTTAAGTTTCATTGATTCAATATGAAGGAGCTCCTCATCTGGACATAACAACTTTTTTTAAAGTGAAGCAGTGGTCATTGTTTCTCTTTAGAAACAATAGCTGTGTTCACACACACATGGTTATTTCGAAACACGTTGTGTTGAAACAAC
>ML681993.1:18721526-18769971 GCA_007922195.1 Podocnemis expansa | reverse complement strand
GGCCAGGGTGCTGACGATCCAATGTTGTTTCGGAACACTTGGTTCCGAAACAACATGTTCATACTTGTTGTTTCGAAACAATGGTTCCGAAACAACCTTGTTTCACCCAGAAACTAGGTTTAAGTTGTTTCAAAACAACACAGTTGTTTCGAAACAAGGGCTTCCCCTTGTTTTGAAACAACTGTGCGTCATGTGAACATGTTTTTTTTTGTTTTGAAACAAGGAGGTTGTTTCGAAACAAAAGTGCCGTGTGAACACAGCCAATGTGTGGACATAGCCAAGATTATTAACCTTAAGGTAATCCTGTAAACTGTAGATTAGAAAGAATCTCTTAGTAAAAAACAGATGGAAAAAAAACCCCCAGAGTTAATAGTATAACTGTTATTTACTGATTGATGATTTACTGATCCATCATTGGGCATGAGGAGATCAGGAAGCTGAGTGCAACAACATTTAAATAACTAATTGACATTAAACTACTCTAAACTGTAAGGGAAATGGAAGGTAGAAACTGACTGCAGTATATTCCCAAGAGGGTTGATTTCTCCTTTTCGTTGGAAAGATAGATTTCAAGTAATAGAATCTTTGATTAATTTCCATAATAGCAACTAAATAAAAAAATTGAAAAGTACTGTGTTCTATATTGCTAAAGGTCTTGTTCCAAATCACTGCTGTCAAGTGGCATTTTTTCAGTGACTTCAGTGATCAGGTCCTACATTTACAAATTTACATTATGTGGTAGCTGTTCTCTAAAATAAGAAACAAAATTATGTAGTAGGAGACTTTTACAAATAAAATATACACATGGATTTGATATGGGAAATCTACACAACAAAAGCAATCTAAGTCATCCAGTGATTCTGCAATACTAATGTACAGTTTATTTGAACACACTTCTATCTATCACGTTAAAACATAGCAGAAGAGGCTATACAGTTATAATGTCTGACATAAAATCTTATCAAGTATCAAGTATAAAACACAACATATGGTTTACTTCTTTGGCTCTGTGGTATAGATTGGCAGATGGTTAATTGGTAAGTTTTGAGAAACACCCTTTCTTAAAAATTCACTTTTAAAACTCTCTGTATATCATTTTGATTGGAAAACATAAGACAGTCATTCTTCTTATTATGAAACCCAATATTATGATAGAATGAATGTAATTTTGACATAAGTGTCTTCATCATTACTCTGGGTTCTTTATAGTTGTAGTATGTTAGTTAAACAGAAACCTTTGGAAGATAAATCACTGTCTGCAGAAGTGGGAGATGTGATTTATACCCCATTTCCGTGCATTTGTTTAGAACAGTTCAGTGAGATTAAACAAAAAGCTAAATTGGCTGTTGACTCATCAGAAAAGTGAGCACTTGTAAGCCAATTGTGCTTTATAGAATGGTACTAGTAACATTAAACACAGACTAGTAACATTCTCCGCAGCAACTAAATGCCAGATTTTATCTAGAGAATAAATTATTTTGGGGGACCTAATTTGCTAATGTCCTTCAGAGAGAGTGCCAAGTTCTTTTTAAAGATTTTTCATTCTTATCTTACAATTTATGAATAATGAAGGCAATGCAGTCTTGTTTACTTTTTGTCTAATAGGAAGCATGTACTGGCTGGCTGCTTCGTATGCATACCCAACAGCTGGTGGGGTACAAATTAGCAAGATTCCCCACCACCACCTACAGAAATATTTTCATGTCATTGCAACTGTGAAGCACCTAGGAAGTGATGAAATCAAAAAGGATAAGATGTTTAATGGTTATTTTGTTTTAATCTTCACTAAAAAGGTTAATGGTGAGCATATGTTCAGCACTGTTATTATTAACAGCAGAAACAATGCAAGGCAAAATAGAGAAAGAAAATGTTCCAGAATATTTAGATAAGTTAGATGTATTCAAACCATCAGGGCCTGTCAAAATTCATTCTAACATATTTTCAGAACTACCTGAAACAATCAAGGAGAAGGACAAATTCAGTACCTCTCATTAAAAGGGGGAACAAAAGTAAAATAATTACTGATCAGTCTGCCTAACTTTTATACCAAGAAAGATACTTATTAAAGAATTAATAAATTATTCGTATTCTTATTAAAGAATCTATTTGTATGCTCCTAGAAAATAATAGGATTAAAATGAATATATATTATGGATTTAACAAGAATTAATCTTGCCAAATCAACTTAATTTCTTTCTGTAAGAAGGTAGAGTGGAAGCAGCAGATGTGATATATTTTCATTTTTAGTAAAGTATTCAACCCTGTCCCACATTACATTCTTGTAAGCAAACTAGGGAAATGCAGTCTAGATAAATGTACTAGAATGAAGTTATGACTGAAAGCATCCCTTTATTCACAATCTAGAGACTATTATAATAATCATTGTAGAAAATATGCCTTGTGAAGTATCATCTGAAACCTAATAAGTTGCAGGTCATTAATAGCATAGTGAAATCTGTGTAGCAACATGAGAGGTAACATTATGACTGTAAACTAAAATTATACAATGTTGGTTTTTAGCAGAGAAGTCTGGAGATGGGGCAAACCTGCTTCCTCAAAGAAAAAAAGGGCAAGCTAATGCTTCTAGGCAGGTGCCAAGTTAATTGGCTGTGAACTACCAAGTGACCATTCTTTGTCAACAAGGCGGGGGGGGGTGCAATAGCAGAAAAAACTGGAGTTAAGAAAATAACACAGAACTTCTTTCATCGTAAGATTTCACGTTCCATTCCTCACAATGGGAAGGAGTTTTACCTAGAAATACATTTCAAAGGGTGACTGGACCATAAAAGCGAGGGGTAGAAACATCCCCAGAATTTAGTCATTTCTGGAACTTGGAATCAAGTCTAATTTGTTCAGTTTTAGCTACTAGAACGTGGTTTATCTTTATTTCTCTTGTAATGATTTTTAACTTTAATACCTTATGCTTATATTCAGTTGAAATCTCTCTCTCTCTCTCTCTCTCTCTCTCTCTCTCTCTCTCGATAAAGAAGATCTTTTTATTTTGTAACCAGAATAAATCCACTATTATGTTTAAACTGAGCTATTTGGTAACTCCAGCTATGGTAGCAGGCTGCTAGATACTGGCTTCTTAGACAAACAGCAGGATTAAAATCCCTGAACTCTCCAAGAGAGGGCTGGACTGTGTAGAACAAGTTTTTGTGGAAGATGCAGAACTGCATACTCAGCATACAGTGAGTAACCAAGGCTGTTGGAAGCCAGCGTGTGGCTGGTTTGTGACTGAAAGGCTTCTGAAATCAGATTTGCTAGAGCAGGACTGCAGTTATGTAAATCTCAGATTGTGACCTACTTACACTTTGACGGTGGTGAGCAGCCCCATTTGGGATCTACAACTGGAAAGCATTGCGAAACACCTGGTGTTTCTATGCCAGGGTGACACTACCCTTATTGATTTAGATTGCATCCCAGAATGTGGTAAAGGATGCACAACCAGTTGAGAGACCATACTCAAAGATTAGTTATCAATGGTTCAGTGTCAAATGAAGAGGACATATCTAGTAGGGTGCTGTAAGGGTCAGTCCTTCTTCTTGTACTATTCAGTATATTTATTAATGACTTGGAAGTTGTAGTGGAGAGCGTGTTTATAAAATCTGAAGATAACACCACTCTGAGTGGTGTTGTTCACGTGTGAGAGGATTCTGGTAGAATTCAAAACAACTTTGACAAATTGGATAATTGTTTTGAATTTAGAAAATGAATTGCAATAAAGATAAATGCAAGTACTTCCCTGAGGAAGAAAAAAAATCAAATGCACAACTGCAAAATACAGAATGGCTAGCCAGACTGTTAAAAATGATCTGGGGAATACAATAGATCAGAAACTGCATATGAGTCACTAATGTGATACAGTTCTGAAATATCATTTTAGAGTGTTGCAATATCGTGTTGGAGTGTATTCCCTGCTTGCTCAAAGTGGCACTCTGTGCCTCCCTAATGATGGCTTGGGTAACTAGAAGTTGCTGAGTCTTCTACAGCTTTAACTAAGAGAATGTCCACACACAGTCTTTAAATCGAAATAATGCAGATTATTTCAATTTAAAAGATCACAGGTCCACACTACACTTCCTTATACTGAGATCAGGAGCTCTTTTATCTCTCAATAAGGAAAGTCATTTTGATATAATAAAAACTAGTATTATATCAAAATGATGGTTAAATCAAAACTGTTATTTTGAAATAACTCTGTGTGAGTGTGTTATTTTGATTTAACTGTTATTTCAATTTAACACTTTTGCTCTTCTCCTTTCCAGGGTGTTGTCATTTTTCTATATACTGGCTGGGGGCATGGCCCTTCTAGGGGGCCATTGTGCCATGCTTCCCATGGTGCCCCTCTTCTAAATCAAACTAGCAAGTCCTGTTCAGGGACATGCTAGTTCAATATGAGGTTTTTTTTGGGGGGGGGCAAGTTAAACTGATTTGACTTAAGTCAGTTTAATGATTTTTGTAGTGATTTTATTAAATCAATTTAACTTAAATTGATTTAACTGCCTAAGTGTGGACATAGCCAAAGAGACTTTCAACGTAGGCAGTAGAGGCTCATTCATTAAATTCAAGATGGAATAGGTTTAATTCCCAGTAGTAATATCTCTGTGTGGGACAGGGTTGCATACGCAAGACACAGGAGGTAGTTGTCCTATTCTACTAAGCACTGGTGAGGCCCAAGCTGACGTACTCTGCCCAGTTCTGGGATCCCCAGTTTGAAAAACTTTGGCAAATTGGAGATTCCAAAGGTGACTGACAAAAAAATTAAAAAAAAAAAAAAAAAGGTTTAAAAACATGACCTATGAGCATAGGTGTCACTGGGGGGGTATGGACCCGGGGCATGGGCCCAGCCCCTGCCCCTAGAGGCAGGCCCCGCCCCCTTTGGAGAGGCCTCGCCCCCTGGCCAGGGATAGGGTTAGGCCACCAGTGGCTAGGCCGCGGCGCGGCCCTGCCACAAACGGCAGCAGGTGGCCAGGCCCCCGATCCCTGGCTGGGGATAGGGCCGCCGCGGCCTACTACTTTACAGGGAGCTAGATTGAATAACTACTTGAGGTTCATTCCATCCAGAGATGATGCATGAAGGATAATGTTCCCCTCTCCCCCAAATGCTTTGTCTAATAGAATGGCTGGTCCTCTTCTTACAGGGTAACCGAGAAAGTGTTCTGTGATCTGCTTTGGACAGAGACAAGCAGCTTCTTTCCAGTCAGGAGAAGTTGCATGGTGGTTATGTGACTCAATTGTTCCAGGGTTGTACGCAGTAGCATGTGTCATCTCTGCATCCAGGTCTATATGTCTATGATTCCATGTATTTTTACCATAATATCCTTATATAATGAGGTGAGGATGACAACTTTCTGTCTTCAAACGATTATTCTGTTCTGCATATTTAGCTCATCTTTAATTTCAAAATATGGTTCTGCTCCTATATGAACTTAGCTTTTGTCTTCTGGCCATCCTGCTAGTATCACTATTTTCCTAGCTTGTCACTGGGTGTCCCTTTCTTTAGCCTCTTTGATTTCCTTTAACTTTGCTGTTGAAATTGGGAGATAGTGGAGGTTTGTTAATGGATTCCTTGTCCTGATCTTCTTCCCCCGACTTGTGCATTCTGGGTATAGGTTACATGCTCAGGTTGTTTGTTAACACAACTTATGTCCCCGGGGGGGGGGGGAATCTGATCTCTACCTGATGGCAGAGGTGGCTTATCAACATGTGCTATAATCTCTTTGGAGCAGTAAGACGGGGTTTTGCCTTGATTGTGCCTAGGGATTTTTTCTCTGATTGCATGATTCCTGGCTGGCCACAGGTATATGAATGGAATTAGTCTACTCAAAGTCCCATAGTCAGAAGCTCTTGAATTCAGGTGTGTCCCTGTTCAGTGTGAGAGGACTCAGCTGGCAGAAGCATCTGGCAGCTCCTCCAAAAGATCTACACTAAATTCTTTCCTTGATGCATCATACTGAAATGTCAGTGGTTCTACTTGCTGGTATTTCTTCAGGAGGAAGGCATCCATTATTATTCGTTTCACCTTGTCAAATGCTTTTGGTTGCACACCCTGTTCAGTCCACTCATCATCTCATCTTGTAAGCTGACATATCTGTTTTAATACTGTGGATAGAAAATGAACAGAAAATGTATCATTCCTGTGAAGTACTCCTTTTACATACATAGCAGTGGACATGTCTCTAAGGGTATGTCCACACATATCTGTTATTTTGAAATAACACTTGTTATTTCAAAATAAAAAAGATTAGGTCCACACAATGTTTTCTTATTTCGAAATGACAGGCTGTGTTATTTCGAAATAAGAACTGTCATTTTGAAACAGCTTAAACGCCATTCATTTCGAAATGGCTGTTATTTCAAAATGGCTATTTCAAAATAACGCTGTTTGGACATGTTGTTTAGAAACAACATGTCCAAACGGCCATATTTTGAAATAACCATCTTGAAATAACAGCTGTTTCAAAAGCAGACTTTCCCTTAATTCAAATTAACATTTTTTAATTTGAATTAACTTATTTTGAAATAACAATTTATGTGTGGACATAGCCTTACTGATTGAGCTCCCTGGGATCTTCTTTCAACTCTTCTGTTATGAGAAGATGCCCAGAGCATGCCTTCTCATCCAATTATTACATTTTTTTTCTTGGTTTAGTTTTATGTTCTTGTTCCTGCAACACCATAGAGAAGCTGATATTTTTGTCATGATCTAATTCAGCTTTTGTATCATTACCCCCTTTGCCAACAATAAGAATATCATCTGCATATATTTTCACCCCAAGCAATTCTTGAAGCACTTGGATTAGTCTTCTCTGGAATGCCTGTAGATTTCTGCCCAGCAGCATGTTTAACCATCTGAAGCAACCAAATGTTGTCAGCATGGTGGATTCTTTAGCTAGATTTATGTGTCAAAACTTGCTCATCACATTTCAGACTAGAACAATTACAGATTAGGAGAGTTCTACCAAGATGTTACTAACTGTCGGGAGTGAATATTGACATCTTTTCATTGCCTTATCCAGTGACTTGGTTATAGACAGTTGCATATTTCTTGATTGCTTCTTTATCACCATCATGCTACTTACTCAGTACTGTACTGGCTTCTACAGATTCTCTGATACCCTTTTTGAAGACTTTTAAAATCCATGCCAAACTTGTTTTCATAGTAAACACACAGGTTCAGCTGTGCACTGTATTTCCAGTGGAAGCTTTTTTTATGAGACACCTGTTGCCTTTGAAGACAACCCTTTATGTTTTTAATATTGTCTCCATTGTTAATGAAACATCCCATCCCCATTTTTGCTTTTTGCATTGTAGCTATACTGGGATGGCTATATTCCCCAAGAGGGATCAGTGGTGATTACTACAGAGATTTGTGATAGCTACTATGAAATCACATTTTATATACAACACATTATGTTCTCAATGTACATTATTAGAGTGTGTTCTCTTTTCTTAATAAGTTTTTTGACTCCAATTCATACTAGAAATCCCATTGCAGGAGGTCTCCGTTGTCCAACTGAAGTTGCATAGATTATTTCCCTAGTGTCATAGTTGCATTTATGGAGCAGGTATTGTCACTTGTTGCTTTTCTTTTCCAAAAGCCTGAATGTGATATGCTGATAGACTTAAAAACATAGTTATATCTGATGTGCCTTCTCTCTTGTACAAGTCTGACTCAATATTTTCAAGACCTTCCTCTACTTTTGCACATACTGGTAAAGTGATTCAACTTGCCATATTCCTTACAACACTGTCCTAGTGTGGGCACTTCTCCTTTACCCACTGATGTTGTCTCCTTCAGTAAATGCTGTATGGGACCCTGGCACCTGCTATCCTTTGCTGTGTCTCATGGAAATTACTTCTGAGAATTCTGTGCCTCTTAAGACCTTCATCCTTTCACTTTAGACTTCCTTTGTTTGCAAGAGGCTGCTGTTCTATTGATGCTCCAAAGCTAACTATCTGTCTGATGAGACATCATTTTCCTTAAGCTGCCAGTGATATCATGTGCTGCAGACTTTCCTGTCCTGAATAAAAGAATCTGTTAAGTCCCTAAAATTGCATGTAGCAAGCATTGTAGTTAAGGCAATAATAAAGTCTATTGCTTCCTTCAGCTTGGTCTACAGTGAAAAATCTGTGTTATTCCATAGATTGTTTTGCTTTGAGGAAAAAGATGTCTATGAGTCCTGCAAATAATGTAGTGGCTAGCACCTTTGCTTAACATGCAGAAAGTCCTGGGTTCAATTCCCAGGAGATTAGACTGGATGATCTCACAAGGTCACTTCCAGCCCTATGATTTGATTTGAGCCTTCTTCTGCTACTCTGAAACTTGAGGGTAGGGAACACTTTAGACTGGTACTGATTCCTCTGCCTTGTTCCCCAGCAAAGTAAAATAGCAGTTTTATTTTCCTGAACCTCTGGTCTTCCTGGATGGCTAGGTCTGTGCACTGCTAATGCTCTTCCTAGCAGTGGGTCCATCTCTGAGCTAGGTTAGCACCTGAAAAATCCACCAGGAGTATCAGAACAGTTTCCATGATGCATACTACCAGGAGTTGCAATTCTGTTGCAGCTGTCATGGATTTTGTGACTTTCTGGGGCTTTTGCAACTTCTTTAGGGGCAGGATTAGAGCAGCTGTCAGACCAAGGACTTCCAGAGAAGAGGCCATTGAATAACTGACTGGCAGCCAACCCCAAACAGCTGACCAGCAGCCAACCCTTGGTCCTCTGGAGCAACACTTGAGGTTGGGTCAGACATCTTGGGGCTGCAGCAGTAGTTGTCACTCCCCTGCCAGAGGAGGAAGGTGTCACTGGAGCAGCTGTTGGTCCCCAAAGTGCTCTTTTTGTCCTCCATCTCCTAGAGTATTTTAAGTAAAAGTGATGGGCTAGTCATGGGTTTCCATGATTTTTTATATATTGCCCACAACCTGTTCCTGTCTTGACAAAAAAAATCTATCTATCTATCTATCTATCTATCTATCTATCTATAAAAAAAAAAATCCTCTCTCACCCCCTATGGGTGGTATGTGTCATCCTCAACCTCGGGTCCTCTACCAGAGGCCTGGGAGTTTGAGGGTTCTGTGCAGTATCTTAGCTGTTCCTAGCACTGCACTCTTCTGGACAGAGAGCTCTGATGTCGTTCCTGGGATCTGTTGGAGCCACTCTCCCAGCTTCGGAGTCACAGCCCCGAGTGCTCCTACCACCACCGGGACCACTTTGGCCTTCACTTTCCACATCCGCTCTAGTTCCTCTTTCAGGCCCTGGTACTTCTCCAGCTTCTCATACTCCTTCTTCCTGATGTTGCTGTCACTTAGCACTGCTACGTCTATCACCACCGCTGTCTTCTGGTCCTTGTCTACTACCACGATGTCTGGTTGATTGGCCAGTACCTGCCTGTCTGTCTGGATCTGGAAGTCCCACAGGATCTTAGCCCTGTTATTCTCCACGACCTTCTGTGGGATCTCCCATCTGGTCTTGGGAGGGTCTAGCCCATACACTGTGCAGATGTTCCTGTACACAATGCCAGCTACTTGGTTATGCCGTTCAGTGTATGCTGTTCCTGCCTGCATCTTACATCCTGAAACTATGTGTTGGACTGTCTCTGAGGCCTCTCTGCACAGTCTGCACCTTGGGTCCTGTCTAGTGTGGTAGACCCCTGCTTCAATGGATCTGGTGCTCAGTGCCTGTTCTTGTGCTGCTATGATCAGTGCCTCAGTGCTGTCTTTTAGTCCAGCCTTTTCCAGCCACTGGTAGGATTTCCCAATGTCAGCCACCTCAGCTATCTGTCGATGGTACATTCCATGCAGGGTCTTGTCTTGCCATGGCATTTCTTCTGCTTGATCTTCCTCCCATGTCTGCTGCTGCTGCCTCAGACATTCTCTCAGCAGCTCATCTTTGGGTGCCATCTTACTTATGTACTGCTGGATGCTCTTGGTTTCATCCAGGACAGTGGCTTTGACACTCACCAAACCCCGCCCACCTTCTTTCCGGCTGGTGTACAGTCTCTGGGTGTTGGATTTGGGGTGGAAACCTCCCTACACTGTGAGGAGCTTCCGGGTCTTCACATCGGCAGCCTCCATGTCCTCCTTTGGCCAGCTCACTATACCGGCAGGGTATCTGATGACTGGCAGGGCGTACCTGTTGATGGCGTGGATCTTGTTCTTCCCATTGAGCTGGCTCTTCAGGACCTGTCTTATCCTTTGGTGGTACTTGGATGTTGCTGTCTTCCTTGCCTCCTCATCATGAGTCCCATGTGACTGTGGGATGCCAAGGTACTTGTAGCTGGTCTGTATGTCTGCTATGTGGCCTGCTGGTAGTTCCACCCCATCAGTCTTGACTACCTTTCCTCTTTTTATTACCATCCAGCCACACTTCTCCAGTCCGAATGACATCCCGATATCCTCACTGTAGATCCGTGTCAGGTGGATTAGCGAGTCGATGTCTCGTTCATTCTTAGCATACAGCTTGATGTCATCCATGTAGAGGAGGTGGCTGATGGTAGTTCCGCTCTTGAACTTGTATCCATATCCAGTCCTTGTGATTATCTGGCTGAGGGGGTTCAAGCCAACGCAGAACAGCAGTGGGGACAGCGCATCACCTTGGTATATGCCACACTTGATGGCCACTTGTGCAAGCTGTCTTGAATTGACTTCCAGTGTTGTCTTCCACAGTCCCATTGAGTTCTTGAGGAAGGTCCTTAGTGTCCTGTTGACTTTGTATAGCGCCAGACATTCACAGATCCATGTGTGCGGCATTGAGTCGTAGGCTTTCCTGTAGTCAATCCAGGCTGTGCTCAGATTGGTCTGTCTAGACCTTGAGTCTTGGGCGACTGCTCTATCTATGAGCAGCTGGTGTTTTGAGCCTCTGGTGTTGTTCCCAATGCCCTTCTGAGCTGTGATCATGTACTGGCCCACATGGTCCTGTAGCTTGGCGGCTATGATGCCTGATAGGACTTTCCATGTTGTGGGGAGGCAGGTTATTGGCCGGTAGTTGGATGGTGCTGTTCCTTTGTGGGGGTCTTTCATGATCAGCACTGTCCTTCCTTGTGTTAGCCAGTCTGGGTGGGAGCCTGCTGCTAGCAGCTGGTTCATCTGTGCTGCTAGGCGTTCATGCACTGCTGTTAGTTTCTTTAGCCAGTAGGTGTGGATCATGTCCGGGCCAGGTGCTGTCCAGCTCTTCATGTTCTTGACCTGCTGTTGGATGTCGGCTATTGTGATGGTGACTGGTTCCTGTTCTGGGAGATTGCTGTGGTCTGTTCTCAGGTCCTGAAGCCACTTTGCACTGGTGTTATGAGTCTTCTCTTTCTCCCAGATGTTCTTCCAGTACTCTTCAGTTTCTGCTGTTGGTGGCTCTGCTGTTATTGTGTTGTTGCACTGCAGTCGGGAGTACACCTTGGATGGTTCTTTGGAGAACAGGGCATTTATCTTTTTGGCCTCTGCTTCTCTAGTGTATCTCCTTAGCCTGGTGGCCAGTGCTGTGAGCCTTTGCTTAGCAGTCTCTAGGGCTTCAGATGGAGTCAGGCCCTTGTATTTTCTCAGTAGCCAAGTCTTATCCTTAATCTCTACACCCTTCTGTAGTTCCACCAGCCGGCTAACTTCTCTCTGGGTTGCCTTGATCTTATCCTCCAACCTCATTTTCCAGGGAGGGTATGTATTGCTGTTCTTCTTGATTGTGTAGCCAAGCATCTCCAGGATTACAGAGGCTGTCGCATATACCAGTTCATTGGTTTCAGTGATGGTGGTAGTAGGAATTGTCATTAGGGCTCTATTGGCATCTTCTAGCATACTATCTGATGGTACTTCTCCCACAAGCCTTGGTAATCGGTCTCGAGGGTTGACTGTAGCTAGTTTATCCATGACTATATATATATATATATATATATATATATATATATATATATCTGTGAAAGACTCTTAATCTGACTTATTAAGAAAGAATGAAACTGAATGCAAGTTGAAGAAGTGGTATTTAATTAAACCCTCTATTCTGGTCTGTCTCAGTGGCTGTAGTGCTTGATTCTACCTGTTACCCATTTCCTTGGTGTCCCATCAATAACAGCCTCTTCTGGGCACATGAGGCCTCTGAATCCAGTTTCACTGATCATGATATAATTGGTTTCAAAACAATCACCAAGAAGAGAAAGGATCTTGCCACTACAAGTCCTTTTTGCCTTAATACTTTACTAGCTCAGAATGACTTTTTTTCATTTTTCTTAACACAATAAATAAATAAATCAATAAAAATTAACATTCCTTATTCTTCTTGTATAAAAGAAAGTAACCCATTTGTTGGATTGGAGAGGTCATAACATGCTAAGTTTTGATTCTAAGCACTACTTCAGTTTACCTGGAGCATCCCCTCTGTAACGTGATTCTTATGAGAAAGTATGTAGTTCACAGTCCTCAAATTCACTTTCTTTTCTTCTTTCTTTTTTTAAGTAACTGCATAGGAGTGTATCAGGTTTCAAAATGCAGTGTCACTTTTAGTTGTATAATTAAGGACATGATGTGAAACTAAATTTGTTCTGCTCCAATATGATATCAAGTTGATAATGTGACACAGTTTTGAAAGTCTGAATAATCCAAAGTATATTTTTCTCTTAAACATACATATAATAAGTTGGGAAAAAACTCAGCTACTGTACTGAAACTGATATAGAATAGACCAAAATTCTACTCAAACCTTTTTTGTTAAATAGTCATTGATTTTTTAATGGTACATTCAATAAATATTGTCAGAAAGCAGATTAACTTTGTTTCAATATTTCTCTCAACTTTTATCCAGTAGTTTAATTTTTAAAATATGAGTGAATAAGCATGTAAAGGGAAAAAAAGTTAGGGCTGTGACTAGTTACAGAATGGTGAAACAGAATCTTGTTCTAAAGAAAAATGTTAGAAGGGTACGTGTGTATAATAATTCTTTTAATGGGCATGCAATTCAATATATTTTAAACTGAATATATTAGCTTATGTACTACATGGCATAACAAAAAAAAAAAGTTAATGAAGCAAGTTGCTCCCTGACATGACTCCATTGACTTAATCGGAGGTATGTCAGGAATTCAGGAATTTAGTTAGTATCTTTTTTTTTGCATATGATCTTCTGTTAATGTTTAATATGACTTCATACATGATATTTGGGATGTTGTGAGCACTGTCAAAAATGTGCAGTTTGGAAGTGAAATAGGGTTGTACAAATTGGACACTGAGACATTTGAAAACATAGATGTGTGTGAATGTTATCAATGGGCAGGCCACACCTGTTTCACAGAGTTAAGGACAGGCATATGCTCTGTCAGAATCAGCTCCTCACTGAAAGATAAGTCTGATGCTTTCGTATTCATTTATATGCAACAAATTGGCTAGTCATAGTCTAATATTAAATAATTTAAGCAAGCTCCATGGATTGACATATGGAGACCTCATCCAGATAGGTACCATAGCAAAAATGTAAATTAAAGTCATTTTAACCTTTTATTAAATAAAAAGGAAAGGAGAACAATCAATTAAAACATTTGAAATGTAAAGTATTAAATATGTCTTTAATTTTAGCATCAGTTGTTCTCTTGACCTTCCGTTACAGTGCATTTTAAGAAGGAAAATAAACAAAAATGTCTTTCTTGACAGCCACTGAGCTGATAGCAAACATGATAATAAGTGTCCTCTTTTTTGCATGGGGAAAACACACACACAATTAGCTAAGATGGACTAGAGCTGCTGTTGCTGAAGTATAATACTGTTTAGCTCTGGCGGCATTTGTGATTTGTAGAGTTGGCAATATCATCTGGGTCCTTAATTCTGGCCTAGAAAGGTCAGGACGTCTTCATGGACTTATGCAGTCCCTGGTGAGAGTGGATGTGGCCGTTATGAGGATGAAGCTTGCACCAATGGTCTCCGTCTGTTTTTTTTTTTTTTTCTTTTGCTCCCAAAGTCTCTCTCTCTCTCTCTCTCTTTTTTTTTTTTTTTTAAGATACAAAAAGGTAATTGTGAATGGAATAGAATGGAACCTCATTATTTTATCCAAGAATTAGACCTAATATCTGAAACATCAAATATAGGTTCATTAATTTCCAGGTCTAGTTTTTCTCTTTTTACCAAGCATGATTTCAGAATAGTCCTTCAATTATATCAACATGGCCTATTATGTTTGCTTTAATTTAGTTTGTCTGTCTGGTTCTCTTGTGCTTGCATACCATATTCTTTATTAAAAATAACAACCTACTTTCAATGGTAAATTTCTAAGCAGGCAAAAGTTAAAGATCACTTACCTCAACTACACTAAGGTGCAAAAGCGATAGCAAGTGCTACAGAACTAAAAAGTGGCAGATAAGCAGGGGTTACCTCAGTGAAAAAGAAGGTAGACAGCTCTTGGGATTAGACATACAGGTAAGTGGGTGAGTGCTTTACTTAACTTTAGAATGTCAAAAAAAGGAAAAGCCCTTGAACTTAAGAGTCAGAAGGTCAAGCAGCAATCATTTTACCTGGCCTGAGTAAGCTGAAAGCCAGAGAAAAAGATCAAAGATTCCCAAAATCAGAAAATACAAAAGCTGACTTCTCAAAATTGATAAAGGAAAGTTTATTTAGTGATCTCCTTTTAGTTACTGGATATAGCATGAAGAAGGTATGAGATATTAAGGGCAGCCAGCACTCTAAGAGGGACTGAAGGGAAGGATACAAACTGTAGATTGTTAAGAGCTTGTTTCCCTAGTGGCTTGCTGTGGTTACTGCAGGGCAGTCAGAGGCACCTGGGATCAATTAAGGCCTAGCCTGGTGTCTGATAAAAGCTGCCCTGCCCCAACCACAGGTTGCACAAGCTGGAGGAAGAACATAAGGTTAGTGCTATGCTGCAGAACTTCAAGATGGCATTGTAGAAAAGAAAGGTGATAGACAAACAGAGGAAAAGATAGAGAGAGCTGAAAAAGAAACCCAGCAGATGGGGAAACCAGGTGAAAACCCTAAAAGTATAAAGGTGGGGGGAAAGTAGCCCAAGAAAAAGGAATGCAGGACTGAGACTTGATCAGCAGTGCATAGCTGCATCTCTTAGGGCCCCCTGGGCTGGGACTCAGTGTGGGAAGAAACCAGGCAGAGTCGTGGAATATGGCTAAGAAGCGTCCTGGGAAAATCCTGGTGTCCTTTATTTATACAGTTTAGCATATCTCTAGCAGTCATTGCAGTGATTAATATACCTGTTTACTTTGCCTGAAAGGTGGTGTGAGCTTCTCCAGATCCTCTTTCCCAAGAGCCAGGGGTGTGGGGGTAGCATGCTTGTACTTTCCCATAGTACACAGAATTCAGGGGTCATGCTGCGAACACAGGTGTGGCCTGCCAGCGTCCATGCTCCCAACATCTCCCCCTGTCTTTTAGAATTTGGCACGACGGGGTTTGGTCACCTCCCTGGAGGACCAGGGGCAGCCATGAAAGCACATGGCAACAAGGGAGGGGATGCATTGAATGCCGCAACAGAGGAAAAGAAGACAAAGCAAGGCTAAGGGAGAAGTGGGAGCACACCTGGCAGTTTGTTACATTTAAATCCTATTAATTTAAGCTTACATTAAGGATTATAACATACCAGAAACTATACTGCAAAACACTATAGCAAAATTGAAGAGAATACCTTAAAAACTTTAGAAGCCAGAAATTTACACACATATAAATTACAGGTAACAATGACAACATTTTTGATTTCATGGAGCCCCACAGACTTGTTGGGACCATACTAAAGAGTCTTTAGGCTATTTTCTTTGCAGATATTAAGAATGTGGTAGTGGCAAATCCTCTTCACTTTGGCTTGGCAAATCCTTTTTAACAACAGGGGAGAGGTTACTAGCACATGCACCCTGTGTTGTTAATTCTTCTGGGTTGTTCTGGAGGTGTAGAACTTGTACAGCGTGAAGCATGGATTCACATTGGCACTTGACTTCTGTATTGGTGATTAACAAAACCTGAAATGGATCTTTTAAAAGCTTTTGCTAACAGTAGCAAAAACTGGCTTAACACAAGGACAGTCTTTTAGCCATCCTGAAAAGGTACATACAACTAATACAAATTTATAAAAATACACTTTGGCATTTGTATGAAATTAATTTTAAAATGTACAAAAGGTCCCCTTTTTGTTTTTACAGGCTTGCCAATATTATGGGCTTGACAAATTGTACAGGTATAACAATATTGATCCAGTAAAATGGGTTACTTTAAAATACTTTGTGTTGCAAACAAACAACATATTTAGCCACAAGCTTGCCTTGTAAATTTTTTTTTTTACAAGACCCATTTTTTTATAAGAAAAATCAGGATTTTGTAAAGGAGTATCTTTAAATTTAACTCAAGGCATTGTTAACTGACTGGTGACAAACAAGCAATTATGAGGTTTTCCATCCAGGAGAACTGGGAATAAAGAAGTGGGATTTAAAACAGAACATCAAATAAGAATAATATTGTTTGCAGACAACATAAAAAATGTATATTAGATTAATTTAGTCTGAAAAAATGCTGTATTTAGTTTATAAAAGGACTGCTGCAACAGAGTGTGGGGAAGCAACCTTTTGCCAGGCTGTTCTCATGAGAAGGAAATTAAGGATTAAAGGGTTGGGACATGGGCAGTGGAGGCATTGTTGCAAAGTTAAGTGTCCCTTCCTGCTGGCCAGGCCGGTAAGGACACTTTGTCTTTCAGTGGCCCAATTGTCCACAACAGTGGCATGTGAAAAATTTTTTTAGAATGCTGGAATGCGCCCCATACCACATCCCCATTAGCAGCCAGGGATCCCCTGCATGGCTGCAGATAACCCTGGAAAAGGTTTTTAAGCCATCTATATCATTTTAGGAAAAGGCGGGGGGATTAAGCCTGCTTTGAGTTCACACACTCAGGCTCAAGGCTAAGACAGCTTGCAGAAACAGCAAAGAACAGCAAAACACATTATATCAGGCCCCAGCCAGTTTTTACAGGAGACTGACTTTAGCTGGTGCTTTGGGCTTGGAGCCTAGCATTAGTTTATGGTCGGGTCGCTCCCAGGAGTGGTGTAAATACCATGCTACCTTTTGGTTACACAATTTTTGCTTTAGCCCTGCATTATACCCCTGATGAGCAAAAATCATTTAATTGGCAAAGCATCCCTATAATTAGCAAACAACTGCAAAACATTTAGCAGGATGGCTTGTGCCATTTAGTCTTCACACCAACCACCCCAGTTTTGAGGCTGAACAAACTATTTTTGAGACTGGGGTAAGTTAGTGGCCACAATTAGCACTGCAAAATTTAGCTAACCTACCATCTGCACCTTATTTGTAGTATTTAATATTATACAACTTAAACTTATAGCTACCACTTTAACATGCTACAGGCTTTTTAACCAATATAATTTAGGGCCTGTCACATTTGCCATAGTTCCTTTTAATTTTGGACCAAGGCTCCCAAAGGGAAGCCAGTTAATCTACAACTTAATTACTTTCACATGAAGGCCTACTTAGTGCCTTAACATTACCAAAATGCCAAAGATTTGTTTCCATTTCTATCTTATCCCCAGGATGATGTTCATAACTTAATGCTTTTTGTGTTACCTTGGGGTGAGGGGAACAACAGATTCTCTGCACTACTTTCACAAATCTCTTGCTTAAACCAACAGCTCACATTACAAAAGACAACCAAAATTATACCAATATTAATATTTACATTAATCACATCAAATTGCAGTTACAAAATAACCAGATTGCATGATTTGTACCTGTTGAGGGGCCACGCCAGATAGTTCCTTAGCTTCATTTGTAACTAGGGGTCAGATGTCCTTTGCAGGATGATCCCCTGGCTCAGCTTCTTTTTTTTTTTTTTTTCCATACCCTTACCATTATTGCTGAAATTTCACACATTTCCACTGCACATTTTAGGGTTCCCATTTGATGCAATCAGGGCCTGAACTTTTACTTGGGACATGGTGGGGTGGTGGTTCTGTGGAGAGCAGCAAGGGTGGATTATTACCGCAACCCCCTCTTTCTTGCTGGCTTTCTGCTGGATGGCTTTCAAAAGCACAGCAAGCAAGGAGTTTTTCTTTTTTCAGAAGTGCTCTGATAACAGCCTGTTTCAGCTTTTTATCCTCAGTTGTTAACCCTTTTTTTCTCACATTACTACTGTTACAAGTTTCAGGTCCCGATTTCACAGTGCAGGGTATGCACCTTTGCCAAGAAAACAAGAACCTGGGCTTATTGCTTAAGCTAGGGGATGACAATGGCACTTGAGGTGTACTGGGTTTATTTAACAAATTTGACTGGCCAGTAGTATTTTGGAGTTTTTAACTTTTAAACTGAGTTTTTAGCTTGTCCTGGGAGTCCTTTAGACTCCTGACAACTGATTTCTGGTGCCTTTTAGACATATTTTTTTATATATATATATACCAATTTAAATACATATTTTACTGGTTTGTAGGGGTTATGCCCCCTTAAAAAATTTTTTTATGTACCAAATTATACACATTTTCACTTTACCTTACTTTATAAGAAAAACAAAACAAAAATTTACAATACACACCAAGGTTAGTAACAAGACAAACACCATAAAACACAAAACATAAACAACAACTTTTGTTACAAAAGCAGATCCATGGATTTTTTGTTTAGGTGTTTTGCTGGTGCCAGGTTTTTTGCTTCCGAAAAAAACAAAAGAACATTTTCCTACCCGATGAGAAGGGAGACAGGGTATTGCTTAGAATAACCACATAAACTAAAAGTAAACTTTTTACTGAATTTGTTTGGTTCTGACTGCCATACCCACAGCCAGCTTTTCAAAGTGTTAAATGCTAACAAAGCCAAAACATGCAAGATTTTAAAACCAAAAGTGTTGGCTTAAGTTTTTAAAAGCTTACATATGTACACGATTACAGATGTACACAAACTTTTTTTTCCTGAGTGATTTCAATTAAATTATTCACATTTAAATGCTCTAGTTATGATTTACAGACCATTTGATTGACAAAAGACCCATTCTTTTTTAGGATGACTGCAAAGAAACTAAGACTTTACCTTTTACAACACCCTTTTACATTTAAAGTATGTGCAAAATATTTTTTCACTTAAAATTTGGCAAACCAAAACTGCAAAGGAGGAGTAAGGTGAAAAGCCACCAATTAACCCTGTTTAGAATACAAGTTACAGCACCATTTCAACTGTGGCTTTAACTTAAACTCTTCAAATAAAAGTGACAGTGACAGAAGAGGAGAAGAAAGCACTTTATGAAAAAGAAAACTCTAAGGTTAAAAAGGTACAGAAGGCAATAGGCCATCTGAAAGGAGGCAGGCTGTCATTGCCAATTTTTCCTGCCAGGCTTCCAACTCCTGCATGTCTGCCCACACATACCAATAATCCAGTTGTTTAGGGTGGAAAATCTCAAGGATTTTCCTGAGGTACCTCAATTTGTCCGAATCTAAACTTCCTAATTGGGGCCATTGTAAATTTGGATTTTCATGGCTGTAACCTGGCCAGTTTATGTGACAAAAATCAATCAATTCCTGGTTTGTTTGTTTTTTTTTTCCAAAACCCCAGTGGCCACGAGTCAACTCCAGTTTACCAGAACTTTTCCTAGGGGACTTTCTTCTGGGATGGACTGACCCTGTCCCATTGTCACCCTAGGCGGACGTCCCTTTCCTGATCTGTCCAACAGATCTGGCCTGTCCAACAGGCCTGACCCGTCCAACGGGTCTAGTTCCTTCCTGACCTGTCTTCTTGGCCCAGCCTAGCCTACCCAACCTGGAAAGGGCAGGAACAATTCTCCAAGAATTCTAGACTGCCTCAGACAGAATGGAGGACTTATCCAGAGTACAAAAATGTGAACCACACAAGAATAACAAACAAAGGAGTCACCTTATCGCCCCAAAGGGGTTGCCGTCCTGCCCCAAGTTCCCATAGGTGAACTCACCCAGTTTGTTGGCCGGCCGGGGTTGGGGCTGGATGGCAGCACCTCCGGGGTGAGCTGGGTAAGTCCTGCCGCGGTCACCAAATTTGTGGGGGAAAAATCTAACTCTGGCCCTCAAGTTCAGAAAGAGGCACACCAGAGCCTCCCCAATGAAGCAGACCCGTTCCCAGCCGAGACTCCAATGAGCAGAGAACGAGGTGCGGTTCAGGATTTATTATTCAGCTGAATAACAAAAGGAACTGCATCAGAGGGCAGCAAAGAAGTGCTAGCCCCTCTGAGCAGGCCCCCCCAACAACTCGAGTACAAGAGAGAGCCTTGAGGGGCAGCATTACAAGACTTTTATCCAGTACAGTATGATAGTGCTATGATAATGCTTACATGATTGACAATGTTTTAGAGACCCTTATATGGTTACATTAACATTATTAAATACATATTAATGATTAAAGAATGCATATAATTATCCCTGCCTCTGTTTACTGTTGACATCATTTGCATTATCCTGGGCAGCCGCAGGACCTGCAAACTTATTAAGTTCTGCCTAGAGATGCTGACCTTACATTCTTGTGAGGCTGTGGTGCCAAGAAGGGTGAGCAGGAGATAGGAGGCAATACTCCCTTTTCAGTTAGAACAAAGACGGACAGTCTAGCTTACATTCCTTGTCCAGATGGTCAGGAGAAAAAGCATGAGAAAGGGGAGATAACACACTTTAACTATTAATTCTAGGCCGCTTGTTAAAGAAACTTAGATACATGACTTGCCAGAGAAACGACCCCACTACCATAGCAACCCCCGGCTCCAACAAGGCCTACACTTCAGCACCTTTCTCACTGTTCTACAGAAGGGATTACATATAATTTTTCTTACACCTTCAAGCTGAGTATATGTAAGAGGGTACAAAGACGGGAGTTCCTTGTCCCATTGCTCCAGAAGGGGATGTTGTCCCTCACGCTGTGCCCGCTGAAGAGCGGCACGGACAGCCCCTGAATGCACCTGAGTCAGAGACGGCTCAGGAGGGGCGAGAGCCTGAGGAGCGGAGGGCGCGCTCGGGGCTTGGTCAACTGATGGGGCTGGGGGCAACACGCGGGGATAATCTGGAGGAGCTGGCCCCGCGAGTAAGGGAGATGCAATGGGGGATGCTTCTGCCCGTAATAGCCCTATTGCATCTGCACAGTGCTGCCAAACAAGAATGTGCTGGATTTCTGCCCGGGGCTCACGGAATAACCGCTCCCCAATTTTTTGCCAATCGGAAATGCTCAAGGAGCCCTTATCAGGGTACCATGGACATTTATATTCAATTATGCGGAGGAGATCCTCCAGCTGTTTTTGAGAGGCAGCCACACACCCGGTTTGCTTGAGAAGTTTTAAAAGCTCTTTCGCATGAGCCTTTTGCTGCACGGATAAATCCCCCCCCACACACTCACGAGAGAGCGAAAACGCTGTGGTGCACCAAGGCTTTGCCAGTCGATGAGGTGGAGGGCTGGATCACGTCGGGGTCACCAGGTGCGGGAAGAAACCAGGCAGAGTCGTGGAATACGGCTAAGAAGCGTCCCGGGAAAATCCCGGTGTCCTTTATTTATACAGTTTAGCATATCTCTAGCAGTCATTGCAGTGATTAATATACCTGTTTACTTCGCCTGAAAGGTGGTGTGAGCTTCTCCAGATCCTCTTTCCCAAGAGCCAGGGGCGTGGGGGTAGCATGCTTGTACTTTCCCATAGTACACAGAATTCAGGGGTCATGCTGCGAACACAGGCGTGGCCTGCCAGCGCCCATGCTCCCAACAACTCAGAGGAGAGGGTGGACCTGGGTGTCATACCCCCTCCTTATGCCAGGAGTGACACCACTGGCAGCCCTTATGGGCAGAAACAAGGAGGAATGGGACCTCTGTGACCCACTAGCCTTCCAGAGTGTGAGACCCACCAGCATGAAGGTACTGTTGTTTGTCACAAATGGCAGAAAAGAGACTGGTGGAAATTAAAAGGACTGAGATTAAAATTCAGAAGTGAACTGTGTGGCGTTCCACTCTTTTTATATAAATGATTGCCTGCCTTCTGGATATGTATCATGTCACCTAAGAAAAATTGAAAAAAATCTTTCCATTTCTCTAACACACTCTTATTCACTTTTAATTACTCTGTTGTGTAATGAAAGGTGGAAAGACATATAATTCAAACTGAGTTTTCAAGCTAATTACATTCCCTCCCTATTTCCTGATGTCTCACTGCAAGGATTCCCAAAATACTTCAAGATGAGCTGACAGCTCCAGAGATTCAATTCAATTACACTTACATCAGTAGATTTCACAGTGAAAATAATAAATTGCAACATCTTGAAATTTAGTATGCTCTCTGATGCCTGGCTTAAAGAAACTCAGAAGCTGGGCAGTTTTTTAAGCTAGGTAAATCTAGTTTTGTAAATGGTGCCTTTTGTTTAACAAACACATTCAGGTTCTGTTAACTGTATCAATAATTGGCATACCAACCATTCCTTGCTTGAAAAATTTAGGGAAAAAAACAAAACTACTTATTTGAACTGGGAAGGGGGGGGGGAGTGGAAGTTCCTCACCAGTGCAGCCAGTAATCCATCCCATGACTACTTACTTCAGTTAAGGATGTAGGTACTTTATAATTACTAGAGCTAGGTGAAATTTTTCAGGAGAAAAAAATTCTTTACAGTTCTACAGCCAGTCATTTATCTCCCATTTTATATTTGTGCATTTCCCTATGTAAAATCTTACAGTTGTTTGCTGAATATTTTGTTGTCTGTAGCCCAGTTCTCCAACTTCTCAACATCCCTTTGAATTTTAGTGCTATCCTCCAAAGTATTGGCAACCCTCCCTGTTTTGTGTCACCTAGAAACTTGATCAATAATCCTACATCCAAGTAATTAGTAAAAGTTCACCACCACTAGACTGAGATCTGATCCCTGTGGAATCCCAGTTGAGATCATTTTCTAATCTGAGATTTTTCTGTTATGCCTTATTTGCACTTGTTTTATCAGTTATGTATCCACCAAATGGTAGTTCTGCTGAGATTTCTCCAGCTTACGTATCAGAATATCATATGGAAATGTGTCAAAAGCCTTGCTGAAGTCCAAGTACATCATGTCCATACTTTTCCTCTATCCACCAACAATTTACCATGTTAAAGAAGAAAATCAAGATGGTTTGGCATAATTTGTTCTTAATAAATCCATGCTGGTTGTTAGTGATTACTCCCTTCATCCCCCTGGTACTCAAATTGAATATTTTATAAATTACTCTAGTATCTTCCTAGGTATCATAGTCAGGCTGACCGGCTTATAATTCTGCAGCTCCTCTTTTTCCCAGTTATTAAAGATGGACACTATTAGCATTTGTACATTTTTCTGGGTATTCTCCTGTCATCCATGAATTTTCAAACACTACTAACAAAGTCTGAGCTTTCTTCAGCCAGTGTCTTCACTGTCCTCAGGTGAATAGCATCAGACTTGACATGTTTTTTACTTATCACAGTCTGTAACCCTTCCACTTTATTCTCTGTGGTAACTTTGCTAGTCATCCTGTCACCTGTTTTGATTTTTTTTAATGAGAGATTGAAGGAAAGCAGACACTGAATAGTACTGCCTCCCTATCATATTCCATTACAAGCTCACCAGCTGCATGGAGCAGCTGACCCACATCATACCTGGTTTTATTTTTTGGCTGACATATTTGAAGAACCCCTTCTTGTCTCTAACATTCCTTGCCAGGTGTAACACATTCTTTCCCTTGTCCCTTTACACTTGTCTCTTTGCATGCTTGCTTCCTTGGTGACATGCCCCTTTTTCCCCACTTCCTGTATGTATCCCTTTAGGGTTTTAGATGCATAAAAAGTTTCTTGTGCAGCCATATGAGCATCTCATAGCTCTTATTATTTTTCTTGGCATCAAAGTAGCTTGATGTTAAGCCACTAGTATTACAACTTCTAGGAACTGAAAGCCCCCTGTGACTCCTTTTCTCCCTAACTGGTCTTTCCATGGGAACTTGCTCAGGCCAAGGGTGAGACCTGAAATTAGAGATCAGAAATTAGAACTGAGGATCAGAAATTAGTCACCAGTAGAGAGGTTGGGTAGGATCAATGCTCAGGGCAAGGCAAAACCATGGTGAGGATCAAGAAGGTACCAGGTGATATTGCAGTCATCTATGACTGCTTTAAGCAGCCAGCGAACTGTTGATGCTGCTGGGATTAAGAGCTGGTGTTTTGACTCTTCCAACCAACTGTGCAGACCTCTACAGCCAAAGTGTGCTCATTAGGTTCCCTGGAACTGGTTCAGCTGTAGACCATACACCTGGAAAAAAGAATGCTAGATGTCCCCTGACTCATCTGAATGATCATCATTTGGACTTGAAATCATAAAATCATGGAAACTGGAAGGGACCATGAGAGGATATTGAGTCCAGTCCCCTGCACTTATGGCAGGATGAGGACCATCTTAAACCATCCTGACAGGTGTTTGATTAACCTGCTCTTAAACTTGCAATGATGGAGATTCCACAACCTGTCTAGGAAACTTATTCCAGTGGTTAATCAGCCTGACAGTTAGGGCTTTTGGTTGGTTGGTTTTTTTTTGGTTTGTTTTCCTAATGTACAACTTAAACCTCCCTTGCTGTAATTTAAGCCCATTGCTGCTTGTTCCATCACTGGTGGTTAAGGAGAATAATTTTTCTATCTCCTACTTATAACAACCTTTTAAGTACTTGAACTCTTATCATGTTTGGTCTCAGCCTCCTCTTTTCCACAGTAAACAAATTCGGCTCTTTCAATCCTTCCTTAAGTCACATGTTCCAGACATCTAACCATTTGTGTTGCTCTTCTCTGGATTGTTTTCAAGTTGTCTACAATTTTCCAGAAATGAGGCATCCAGAACTGGACACAGTATTCCAGCTGAGGCCTAATCAGGGCTGAGTAGAGTGGAAGAATTACTGCTTGTGCCTTACTTACAATACTCCTGTTAATACATACCACAATGGTGGTGGGTGGTGTGTTTTATTTTTTTATTTTTATTTTTGCAAGTGTTACTCTTGACTCATAATTAGCTTGTGGTCCACTATGACTCTCAAATTCCTTTCCACAGTACTCCTTCCTAGTCAGTTGTTGGACATTTTGTACGTGTTCAGTGGATTGTTTATGCCATTTGTCTTTATTAAATTGTTTACTTTAAAGCATTTTACCACTTTGTCCCAATCGTTTTGAATTTTAATCCTATCCTCCAAGCACTTGTACTACCTCCCCCCCCATTCTGTATCATCCATAAAATCTACAAGTACACTCTCTATACCATCATCTAAATTATTGATGAAACTATTGATCAGAACAGGACTCAATACTGATCCCTGCAGTAGCTCAGTCACTGTGCACTTCCAAGATGATGGTGAACCATGGATGATTATTCTCTGGGAGCAGTTATCCAATCAGTTTTGCTTTCATCTTATTGTAGCTCCATCTAGGTTGTACTTTTCTACTTTGTTTGTGAGAAGCCAATGTGAAAACATATCAAAAGACTTATTAAAATCTAGATATACCACATCTACCATATCCTTCTGTCAAGTCTTGCTGCCCTTGCATAGAAAGCTATTGGGTTGGTTTGATACAATTCGTTCTTCACAAATCCGTGCTATCACTTAACACCTTACTCTTCTAGATACTTGCTAATTGATTCCTTAATTATTTGCCCCATTATTTTTCCTGGTACAAAGGTTAATCTGACTAGTCTATAATTTCCTGGGTCGTCTTTATTTCACTTTTTGTAGATGGGCACTATATGTGATTCTTTCCAGTCCTCTTGGATCTTTCTAGTCTTCCATGTCATTCATCTCTCCTGTCTTCCAGTCTTGCTAGGATCTGTCAAACATCTCTGTAACACTCCATGGAAGAACCACTGTGAATAAATTTATGAAGAAGAAACTAGCCTCTTTTGTGTGCCCTTAGGAGCTGGAAGATGCAAGGAGTACTGCAGAAGTGGCTAATTGGTAGGACTACTGTATAAAGGAGAGAAGTTTTCTCCTCCTAAGTAGTTTTATCCTAGACATAGAAATATAATTGGTAAGTACAGGAAGCATCTCTTATTACCCCCACTGAATTAGTCAATGACAATGTCTGGGCTAACAGAAAATTTGAGGTAGCTGATAGACTAATACCAGCATGTAGCAGAGACAGGTCACTGTGTATGCAGAGGCCACAGTGTCCAGCACAAAGTACCAAGAAGCTCCTGCACTCCCGTTGCTGGGCAGAAAAGCCTCCTACACGGGACCCAGCCTGGAAACCCAAGGGTGGAGACGGGGAAGGAGGACTGGATAAAAAGGTAGACCAGGGACTCACAGGAGGAGCCTCTTAGGGGATGGACTGACCAGCCACCAGAGCTCCAGCCTGCGCAGAGACCTGACATCCCTCCTGCGGTAACAGAGGAGCACTGGGGGAACAGGTCCTGACCTATATTTTCCCCAAGGTGAGGACTTAGAGGAGTTGGAGAACCAGGCTGGGGGATAGACCACAGAGGCACCCTGTGGCTTGAAGGAGCTACCCTCTGCTGAATCCCCAGAGGGTCTGACGGCAGCTGGTCCCTGCAACTTGGAAGAATTAGCACTGGAGGATGGACTGGAGGGGCTACCAGACCTACTACCCATAGATAGTGAAGGCTTGACCAGGCTCCCGCTGGCTGTTTACCCGGAAAATGAAGAGGACGGTGGGACCGAGGAAACAGGAGGCAGTAGCCCAGGGACAGCAGGTAGTTGCCTGCCTGTTTGGAGGTGAGCATGATTTGGCAGGAACCCTGCTGACCTAGTGGCATGTTGTTCTGCCACTGTTAGGGCCCTGGGCTGGAATGCAGCAGAGTGCGTGGACCTGTGTAACCCATGCACATAAAAGTGCAATCTCTTTCAGGGATCCTTTGCGGCTGGATTATGTTGCTGGGCAGATTTTGCAGCCCAGAAACTTCTGGTAAGAAGGTGTGGGAGCACACTGAGCATGCTCCACAAGTTTGTTTGTTTGTTTGTTTGTTGTTGTTGTTGTTGTGTTTGTTTGTTGTTGTGCTGGAATTACATGCCCGAGGAGCAGCCTGGAGAGGAGCAAACAGAGCTGCAGATTGCATGGGCTAAGGGACTCAGTGAAAGGAGCTGAGCAGGAGTGAACTGCAGGATGTTTTCTCCCTGCTTTGGACTGTTTTGCAGGAGAGTTATCTGCAGCAGAACTGAGAGTTCGATGGCCAGTGACCTGATTGCATGGTGCTGGCTGCACAGGAGGAAGAAAGGACTGCGTGGCATCTGCCTGAAGATTCCTGCAGCTAGAGAGGATGAGGATTGCTTTCCTTCTTTTAAGCCTCAAGGACTTAAAAGAGTGTAATAGAGATAGGGGTGACTACACCTGAACTTTGGGACTCTTGGGTTTCTTACTGTTTTGTTTTAATGTATTATGGTTCCTTAGGATAAGGTGTGTTTAGTTAAAGTTCATTGTTGCGTTTCTGCTGAGTGGCAGTTTATTGTGGGATGGGAACTCTGAGCAGTCTTCGCTGTGAGTCCTTTTAACAACTGGATCCTGGCTCTCCAGTTGCTTTCTGCAGGGGTTTTCACTGTGTGGCCCTGGAGAGGGGCAAGCAGAGGCATTTGAGCCCACCCTAGCAGGTTACACCTGCATTCCCCTCCTTTCCCATAACTTTCTGAGAGCTGTGACTATGTAACTTTGCCCTGCCTGAGAGGCTGAAGGCCAAAGTCTCTATTGTTCATGTTGCCTTACCCTGCCTAAGGGGTTAAGAGGCCCAAGACTCAGTGATTGTGCTGCATTGCCCTCCTGGAAGGGCTGAAGGCCAAAGACTCTGGAGGCTATGGACGGGAGAGTATTTTGCCTTGCCCTGCCTGAGGGGCTAGAAGGTAGTGGACATTAAGGGTGTGTCTGCCAGGCAAGTAGGCCAACTCTACCTGCTGTGGCGATCAGCATGCTACCTAGCATAATACTTTTTTTTTTTTCCCCCTTTTGGAAACCAGAGGATGGAGTCATATTGTTACCTCTTGTAATATTTGGTGTTTATGACCATATGAAGTGATCCTATAGGGCAGAATTGGTTGAGAGGAAAGAGACAGCTGGCAAACTGGTTTCGGAAAGTCAGCACACTGAAAGAAGTATGAAAAAGGAGCAAGAGAAGAAAATGATAGTGTTTTTAAATTTGTTTATTTAGCAGTAGAAATTAAGCAAATATAAATCTATCAACTTTTTAAGTGATCTGGTAGTCTAGCCTACTTGCAGCCCTCAATGCCATTGTATATGGTGGTACTATTTCAAAATAGAATAATCAATTTGGCCATTTCAGAACATTGTTACAACACAAATAGATTTAAGAAACCAGTTTAGCAGCACATTCATGCTTCTGTAGTTAAGTATTGTCAACCTTTTTTGTTATAAACGTCTGTCTTCAGAGGTGTATTAACTTGAGAGTAAAACTTGCTCCACTGAAATTTGGCAGTATTTAAGTACTTAGGATAGATTTTTTTTTTTTCCAAAATATTGAAAAAGTTGGTGTGGCAGCTTTCAAACAGCAAGATGTAAACCATTTAGTATGCAGCTTCTGGGTGCTATGTTGCATCTGTTTCAACTTGTATATCACTGCCTTACTTTCCTCAAACATTTTCTGACTCTACTTTTACTTTGGCTTCATCTTTTCCATTTATATCTTTTCTTGTGTTTTGCATCTTGGGCACAAAGTTGCATTCCCCCACCCCCTGAACTATCTTTTTCTTCCCCATTATAGTAGATATGAATTCTTTCTCCTGCACTGCATTTATACTTTTATTATGGACATATATATTGTGGTGGTGCCTATGAATCACCATCATACCTCACTGTAACCACCCTACAAACACATTTGGAATAAGAGATATTATTTTTTGGTATGTCTGTTTATAAACTTATCCCTATGTAGCATATTGTCTTTTTTTTTTTTTCTAGATGCACTTTTCCTTCACAAAGAATAAATGGATGATTTACTCTGCAGACTGAGTTGGACAGAAACATACTTGTTTTGTGAAAGCTGGTGGGGAACTACTGGATCCGCAGTTGGAGAATGATAGTCCTTCACAAGGGGGGGGGGGGAAGATTCCAATAGTTCTTAATGAAACCTTTTGTAAGACCAGTGTTCAGAAAGCCAGGTATGAATGCTGACAGTCTGTAGTGTTGACAACTCTATTGATTTTATTCATTACCTTTTGAAATCTGGTCTTTTCTGTTAGAGCCAGTTCCTAGGGATCTAGGATCAACTAGAACCAACACTTGCATAAAAAAAATTCTATCTTTCATGGCTGCAAACTAAAACTTGCAAACATGACCCCAGTGCAACCAACAAGCTCAAAAGCTAGAAGGCACATGCAAAGAACTCCAAATGTGTTAGCTTTCTTTTTTAAAAAAATCTCATTATCTTTACCCTACACTCATGCTTTTCAAATTATTGAAGTTGGCAATACTGAATCCAGTACCGAAGGAAGCTATATTGAATAGTAAGAATATCGTTGAAAGGTTGTTTCAAAGGCTGAAGTTGGAGGAGTTTATATTATGGTTATGTCTGCACCCAGCCAGTTAATTTGAATTAACAGCTATTGAACTAACACATCTTTGCTGCAAAATCAGGCTTGAGTTAGCAAGTCCTGTGCATGGATATGCTAATTCAACCCAGGAGGGGCGCACCAAGGGAAGTGTGGCAAAATGGCCATCAGGATGGGCCATTGCTACAGCCAATCCCATACAAGGAGGAAGTGATTTCACCTCTTCTGCACACTCTGGCAGGCAAGGAGCAGAGCAAGGCCAAGGAATGTGCCCAGCTACCCCAGCTTGCCACCCCCTGTGCCCAGCAGCTGCTCAGCTGTACACACAGTGCTGTTAGGATGTGGCATTCTCCACCTAGACAGCAGCAGCACAGAGCTGGACAGCAGCACTGCCAGCATGCTGGCTTTGCAAGTGGTCACTGCCACCCTGCTATGCTCTGTGCCATGTTGTGTGTGGGTGCTTGAAACTAGTGGTGACTAGGGGGAGAGGACCACTCTGAGGACATGGGATAATGAGCAGTGCCAGCACAACCTATGCATGATGTGGCAGACCTTCATGGAGCTGGTCAGAGAGCTTGCCTGTGTTGTCCAGCCCAGGACCACACATGTGATCTGTCCTCCCTGGGGACAGGTGAGTGGCTATTGCAGTATGGAAAATGGCCACCATTGAGTCTTATTACTCCATAGCAGGCCACTTCAGGGTCAGGTGGGCCACTGTGGGAGCTGTGCTAAGGCAGGCCTGCAGAGCCATAAACCTGGTCCGCCTCAGTGCCCCAGGCACCCCGGAAGATGCCCAGAATGGGGTTTCTGCACTTGGATTCCCTAACTGTGCAGGCATCTGGGATGCTACCTATATCCCAGTCAGAGACCTGGCACATCATGCAGCGAAGTACCACAATAGGAAGGGGTACCACTTCCTGCTGGTCCAGGTGCTGTTAGACCACTGGGACATATTTATTACCATTTATGTTGGCTGGGCAGGGAGAGCACATGACTCACAAATGGTCTGAAAGTCACTGCTTTACAGAGGCATGCAGGTGAGCACACCCCCCTCCCCTCTGAGATGACCATCAGGGATGTGTAGGTGCCTGTCTTGCTCATGGAGGATGTTGCCTAGTTGCTCCAGTCCTGGCTAATGAGGCATTCACAAGACACCAGCTGAATGAATGCCAGGAGTACTTCAACAGAAGGCTGAATAGGTGTTAGCAAGTTGTGAAGTGGGTTTTCAGGCAGCTGAAAGTGAGGTGGAGGTGCCTGCTGAGATGCCTCCACCTCTCTGAGGTCACCACCCCAAAGGTCATCAGTGCTTATGTCACCTTTCACAATTTATGTAAATTGCAGGGGGAGAGGGGCCCCACCATCTGGGAGACATAGGCTGAGCACATTGCTAGTCACTTTGACCAGCCAGGACACCGAGTGGGCCCCAACCAGACCAGTAAAGGATACAAGAGGAGGTGCTAGTGGACCTCTTCCTTGAGGATGCGTACTGAGGACTGCCTGCACAGCCACACACCCTCAATGCTCCCACCCAGCAGACTCCCACCCTACCCATACACCCCACCTTACCTAAATAAAAGGCACAGAACTGTTGGTTCCAAATGTTTATTGAGGTAGAGTCGAGGGGAGGTCTGGGGCTGGGCTGGGAGGGTGGTGGAGCAAAACGGGATGGTTCGGAGGCAGAATGAGGGAGTGGGGAGATGGAGGGATCACATTGGGGTAGCTGTTCACACACTATAGAGGTGCTGGGCTCAGCCTTCCCCATGCCCACCCCAGGTCTGGGGGTGCCAGGGGCAAGGTGCACTGGGGTTCCGGCAGGGCAGTCTGTGGGGACTGGGTGGGGGCAAAATGTTCGGCCAGCCTGGCCACCATGCCCGGGAGCACCGTGCCCACAGTTGGCAGAGCAGCACTGACCCACTCAAAGGCCAGCAACTGGTGCTTGTGGATGGTTGCCTACCACTCCTTGATGGCAATGGACTGCTCAAGGAGTTGGAGGGCAGAGTCCTGGTGCATCACGACCTGCCCCTGCCGGGTCTGCATACTTTCTTCGGCCTCCTGGCCCAGCTTGACGATCTCCTGGAGGAGGTCTTCCCCTGTGCCCTTCTCTGTTGCCTGGGGCCATGGCATGAGCACCCTGAACCTCAATGACTGCTGCCACAATGAGTTGCTGGAGATAAGTGGGAAACAGCATTAGAAACATGATGTGCTTGCTTCATGCTGTGCATGGTCTGACAGCAGTAGGCACTTGCATCCACAATGCCCCTGCCCCCAATCGCTCCCTTCTTGGATGTTTCCCCCTACTTGGGGCATGTGCGTCCATGCCCTCTGGCCCGGGCTGGCTGTGATGCCCACAGTGCCATGCAGCTATGGGATGCTGCTTGCACTTGGCGCATTTCCTAAGGCCTTGTGCCAGGGGTGCTGTCTGCATGCTATATGCCCTCGATGCTGTCAGCTGTGGCTTCCCCCCATCTCCTTCCCCTCCTTGTGCCTCTAGTGTACAGGGGTCCATTTCCCCTTCTGACAAACACTCCCCAGCCCCTGTACCTTGTGGGATCATTCCCCACCCTAACCCAGGGCCCTTGCATCCTGCTTGCCCGGGGGCCTTTACTCCCTGCCCTGCCACTGCTATGGACTAGCACTGGCTGATCCATGTTGGGAGACTAGGGGAGGACATACCAACAGCTGCCATTGATGTCTGCCACAATGGCCTCCCCTCGGGGTCCTCCTCTGGGGAGGGGGGCTCCTTCTCCCACACCTTCTGGTCACTGGTAGTGGCTGGTCCCTCTTCCAGGGTAGCAAACACCTTGGGGGTGGCGGATGCTGTGGGGAATGGTGCTGCCCCCTCAGATTCCCTGGCCTTGATATCTACAGGAATGTCTTTCACTGTAGAGCCTCCCTCTGGGGCACTGGGCTTGGAGGAGGGTTTGCAGAGTCAACAGTCCTGCCAGGAATCCCACTGGGTTAATGGCCAAGGAATGTGTCGAGCTCCCCGGTAGTAGGGGCACTTGATCCCACGTGCCATTCCCCGGATCCGTCTTGCCTCTTGAACTCTGGGATAGAACTGCTAGAGAGTCTTTATTTTCACCCTGTCTGGCAGTGCCCATTTGCATTTAGGGCTGCCGCAATTTCGGCATAAATTTCTCAGTTGCAGTGGCTGCTTTGCAACTTGGACAGGATGTCCTCTGTCCCCCAGATACTGAGGAGACGGAGGACCTTTTGATGGCCCCGAACTGGAGCCCTGTGATGTCTCTGACTCCCTGTACTGCCCTCTGCCATTTGTGTGGCTAGAGGCAGCTTCTTTAACAGGCAGAGGCAGAGGGTGCACCTGTGAGGGTGGAGGGGGCACTGTGCACTGGGCACTTCCTCTTGCTGGTGCCAGGCACCATGGGAAAGGGAAGGGAAAACCATGGTTAATTTGAACTAATGCTAGTTCAAAATAACATGGTTACACAACATCAATTTGAAATTGATGGTTCAGATTGATGGTCGCTTCAAAGTTACATGAGGTTTTGTAACTTTGAAGCATTATCTGCTCAATTCAACCTAAGAAAAGCCTTACATCAAATCAACAACACTGAGTGTAGATGTGCCTTTTCTTTAATTTGACCTAATGTTTTTTGGGTCAAATTAAACTGTGTGTGTAGACATACCATATGAGTTTTAATATATAAATTAAGTGACCAGAGCACAAAGTAAGCAGCTACAAATTATTAGGTACATTTGCAGAAGTGTAGTGTTTTGGGTTGTCTTAGGTCATTGGGGTTGCATAGTGATAGTGGGAGGATTGCTTAGGTGCCGGGAAAACCTGTCTGACTGAATTTCAGTTCTCTTTCAATAAAGGTTCCATGTGGAGCTCTGAGTATGCTGCCTCTCAGCATCTGATTACAATTCACCATGAGACAATGGCTGGTGGGCAAGGATGGAGACGAGATGGAGTGGGTGAGGATGGAGATGAGATGGAATTGACTATTCTACACAATCCCATTACCTAAGCAACCTTCCCACTATCACTATGGCAACTCCAAAGACCTACAGCAACCCTAAACACCACTTCTTCTTTTGAGTGCTGCTCACATAATTCATTTACAGTTGTCTATATGCCGCAACACATGGTAGGTTGGCAAATCTTTAGCCTAAGCCTTTCAGGTCAGGGACAGCAGCCAATGCCCCCTCCATGTCACAACCGTGGCTATATAGCTAACCCTGACTGTGACCCCCTCAGTTCCTTCTTTCTGCCTCAGCGACAGCATAGGAATAGCCGAAACTTGAGATTGCAAGTGCCTGTCTTTGCTCATTCATATCAGCGATGCCAGGATTCAAGCCTTACCCATCTTGCTGTAAAGCCTTCCTGATCAATGATGCCCATGAGAAATGCCTAATGTGTTTTGGTGAGTCACACTTCATGGAGAATTGCTCCATTTGTAAGTCCTTCAAGTGGCAAATCCACAAGGACAGGGAAAGGAGGCAGCACAACCTGGCTCAGGAACGGGCATCCCAACCAGTGCCCAATGGACCTTGTGTGCTAAATTCTTTGCTGGCACCACATGCAAACTCTGCACCAGAACCTGTCCGGCGCCAGTCTCCAGCTCAAAGTATAAAGCTGTGATCGGCATCTGACTCGGCACCACTTCGGAGCCATCTCACATCCGCCCTGGCAACCCCACTAAGATGGTCAGGCCTGGGGCACTTTTTGGTATTGTCTACCACAGAGGCCCTGGCGGTGGCGAAGGCCTTGCTGCAGATGCCATTTCCAGTACCAGCAAAGCATGCCTGGTCCTGAGGCAAACTGGTGCTATCAGTGAAGGAATGTTCCCGTAATAGTCTGGTACTGACCCTAGCCTCAGTGCAGAACAATTAATTGGTTCCACAAAATTGTACAGATTGTTGCTCATGTGCCTAGAACTCCTTCCAGGACTCTTCACATGAATGCTCGGTGCTGTGCTCTCAAAGCTCTAAAAGGGCAAGATCCTCTTCCACCTCTTTGGCCTCTTCTGGCACTTCCCCTCAGTACCGCGGATCTCCAAGGACTCCAAAACTGACTTCTGGTACCAACAGACAGGTGGGTAAGTGGCGCCAAAAGCGCTCACTGATGTTAAAGCCTAGAGAGGATGTTTCTCTGGCGACTTTGGGCTGTTCGCCTATGGCACCAACCCCAATTCCGCTGATGCGGACAAGTCTGTCTTGCCCTAGAAGCGGCAGTGTGGGACCTAACAGAGAAAGAGGCCGGTCCCAAACCCATTGGTCCAAGACTCTACATTTGTTCAATGACTGGTCCCAGGGGTGGACAACCTGGATGACTGATAATGACCCCAGATCCTGGCACCTATCGATACTGACATTGACCGAGACACCTGACTCATTGGACCTCTCCGATGACGATCCCAGTCCAGACTCTACCCAGCATAGCAGATTGTGGGTCCATTCCTCCTCCTCCCCAGATGAGGTAACACCAAATACCTTTGGTGTACAGGGATGACCCCCATACTCAGCAGGAACTGCTCTGACACATGGCGGCAAACCTTAACTTGGACTTGAGGGTTGTCAAAGAGGAGTGTGACTCTCTTTTTGATGTCAGGGATGCTGCCCCAACTGCAAGAGTCTCTGTACCCCTCAACAAAGGGGTCTATAGCATCATGAGGGCATGATGGCAAACCCCATTGTAAATCCCTCCTGTGTCTAAGGTCGTCAATCGAAGATATCATGTTCCCTCTGATAAGTTCTCGTTCCTCTTCCACCACCCTGTGCCGGGGTCCCTGATGGTGGACACTGTTAATCAGAGGGAAAGGCAGGGCCAACCAGGCTCTACCCCTAAAAATAAGGAAGCTAAGAAATTTAACTTGTTTGGCAGGAAGGTTTATTGCACATCCGTCTTGCAGTTATGCATCACCAATCACCAAGCTCTCATGGGGAGGTATGTGTTCAACCTCTGGAGGGCCATGGAGAGCTTCCACAATAGTATCCCCAGGGAACACCTGCAGGATTTTGAGACTATAGTTGAGGAAGGGTTTCTAGCCTCTAAGGATACCCTTATGACCTCTTGGGATGCTTCTGACACAGCCTCATGGAACATGGCCTCTGCTGTTGCTATGAGGCAGGCAGTCTGGCTGTAAGGGTTGGTTGTCTCCCAACAGATACAGTTGATTATTCAGGACCTCCCCTGTGTGAGCCTGCACTTTTTGCTGAGTCTACTGACTCAAAATTACATGGGATGAAAGACTCTAAGGGTACTCTTAAGTCCTTGGGCATGTACATGCCACCACCAACTAGACACTCGTTCTGGTCCCAGCAGCATCAGCCATAAGCCCAGCAGCTGCAGCAACAAACCCAAGCCCAAGGTCCGTGCTTCAAGTCCTAGCAGTACCTCTTGTGCCACTATGGGGGTCTGGATAGGGATAAGCCCTGCTACAGCAAGGGGCAAAAACCCCAGCCCTCTCAAACCAGCCGCCAAGGGCAGGGTACTTCAAGCTCCATGGGGCAAAAGCAGCATTTTTGACAGTCAGCCTGAGGGCAGCAGCGCCTTAACCCGAACCCCAATCTTCAACAACCGTCTGGCCATGTTCTCTCATCGCAGGGCCAGCATCACAACCAAACGCTGGGTACTGGACACAGTCTCAAAGAGATATTCCATAAAATTTAGGTCCATTGCTCAGAACAGAAAACCGCCCCCACGCTCATATTTCCGAACTCGGAAAGTAAACATGGTGCTGAGGAAAGAGTGCAACAAACAGCTCTCCATCAGGGCCATAGAAAGAGTCCCAAAGGGGCAGCGGGTAAAAGGGTTTACTCTCGTTATTTCCTAGTCCCCAAACCCAATGGGTTCACTTACATAGTTTAAAAATAAAATAAAATAAAATAAAATGCAGTCATCCTTAGAAAAAGTATTGAGAAGCCACCTCCACTGGCCCACTCAATCTTCACCTTCCTGGTCTGACACTGGCAACAGCAAAGCTATGAGTCAAAGCAGCAAGGGCTATTTCCACATACTTTCATAAAAACCTACCACGTATACCAGTGGCTCCCAACATTTTCTCTGCTGTGACACTACCTTTAATTAATTTAAACCATACAGTTTCCAAATGAACTCATGAATATTCATGAGCCACTGAGCCAATCCAGAGCTCTCTGAGTAGTTTTTCAAAAAAAAATTGTGTCACACCTACTTAAACCTGATGGCACACCTGGTTGGGAAACACTGATGTATACAATACATATTTAATACATTTTCTTCAAAGATGCATAATTTGAAGAACAAATTTTAAGATTTTTCTGTGATTTACCTGACTCTTAACACTTTAAAACTTCATAACTGCTGTCTTGGGTTCTGAGTAAAGACTAGGATTCTCCATTTTCATACCTATAATTGACTATTTGTTATGTAGGTTAAGTCACGACAGTAATTTTTAAAATGTAGAAGTGCCATATGTTACATGTTCAGAATGATTCATGAATGTTATTTAAGAATTTTCCCTAATATTCTTGGAAGAATAGAAGGGACTAGTAACTCCATTGATCCCAGTGGAATTATACTGTGGGGCAGGGGGAGAAAAAGAAAAAACAATGTGAGAGCAAAATCAAGGCTAACGTAAAGCACTTTGACATGACAGCATAGCTCCTCCCCTGGGAGAGGTGGGCAACTTCCATTTAACTGGTTCTATGCTGATCAAAGAACTAGTGGGGAGGCCCTCTTTAAGATGATATGGGGATGCTCATCGTAAGGAAGAATTGAAGTCATGGACGTAGAGGAATTAATCCTAAATTTCTCTTGGGTGACAGAAGAATCAGGGTCATGAATTCCCATCACATTGCTGTGAGTTTAGTGTTACTATACATGTTGTATAGACAAGAGACCTCCAACACAGAGAGTTCAAAAAGTTTGATTTTCATACTTCATAAGTGTATTGTGAAGATCAGTTAATGTTTGAAAGTGTTTTATAGTGTGTAATGTCCTATAAATGCTAAGAATTGAACCCTTCCTTTTTTACAAATTTGGCCCTAATGATTTATTATTAGCTGCACAGAGTAAATCAGAGGAACAAAATGGCATTCCCACTTTGAATCTTATTTAAAAAAAAATTCCCAATATCTAAATTTACTTCAGTGGAATTATTCACGAGTTAATTTACTCCCATGCATAATAGAATAGTTCCGCTGCTTAATCGGGAAATACTACAAATAGTAACTTGTTTAAAAAAATGTGAGTATTGATATGTCATAACTGCTGCAGCACAATTTCCCCAGACTAGGAGGATCAAATAGATAAACGCAATCACTGTAATGGTTGGAAGTGATCATTGCTTATAGTGAATGTGTATATCCTCATCATCACTAAATAAAGAAAATATGAGATAACATGCTTCTGGCAGATTGGGGTTGAATTTGTTTGGTTTTCTAATTCAGTGTAAAAGTTTCAGACTGATATGAATATACCAATATCTGGGTAAAAATTATTTGCATGAAATAATTTTGTAAATGTGTAGGTGGTTTCAACAAAACTGCACTTTGGAATGTAAAGTAGCAGAAAATTCTAAAACAGCTTTCCTTGGGTACCACAAACTTTCATTAGAATCTTGGGTATTTACTGTGCTAAAAAGTAGTTTACTTTCTTGAAAGTGCTGGGGGGGGGAGGGGAGTAAGCAGCTTCCCCAGGACTAGGGTTACCAGATGTCTAGCAAAAGGAGGATGTGTTCTCCTTTTCACCTTCATGTCCTCCATCCTCCAGGCATTCTAAAAGTAGGTGATTGTTTCAGGCTTGTTACTTGTTATGAATAGAATGTTTTAAAATAAAACAAAGCAAAACATGCCCAAAAAAGGGCTCAAACCCATTAGCCTGAGGCTGTCTCCTGTACATATGAAGTAATGGGGAGCTGAATATACAGTTCCCTTGATTCCAAGAGCCTGCTGTAACAGCAGTGTCTGTGGTTCATTTGGTAAAGCACTGGACCAGGCATGGCCAAACTGTGGCTCGGGAACCACATGCAGCTCTTGAATGAAAAATTGTGGCTCCTGGAAGAACATCAGCAAATCAATTTAGGAAAGCAGCCCCAGCCTAGGAGTTCAGGAGGGGGTCAGGATGGTGGAGAGAAGCACAGCATGGTTGGGGATAGCAGGGAGAAGTGCAGCATGGTCAGGATTTTAAAAAACTCGCCACAGAAGTTGTTTCAAAATAAGAAAGGCCATGTTCACACGATGCATGGCTGTTTTGAAACAACTTAAACCCAATGTGGGGACGAAACAACGTTGTTTCAAAACGACTGTTTCAAAACAATGCCGTCTGAACATGTTTTTTTGAAACAACAGTGACACGTTTTGAAATAACTGTTGTCTGAACTTGCTATTTCGATTCCTGCTTTTTTCCTTAATTCAAATTAACAAACTGTTAATTTGAATTAACTTATTTTGAATTAAGGTGTTATTTCGATACAACTTGTATCAAAACAACTTGTATTGAAATAACTCCCTGTGTGTGAAAATAGCCAATTGGATTAATCAAGGGCTTGTCATGATGCCACTAGCAACATGATATTTTGCTATCCATAAACCTAAAGCATTTCCAACTGATTCTGATGTTCCAGCATTCCTTCTTGCTGCTGTCAGAATGGGAGTTATGTGGTGCCCAGATTTATTTATAATCTGATTACTATATTTAACTGAATAAACTTCTTATTTTATAACTATGTCAACTTCCTCACATAAGCAAAGTGTTTCTCAGGCATTAAAGCACTGATGCATCTGTAAGCAAGTGGAACAAATAAAGGCAACATCTTTCAGAAAGTTATAAGAAATAATCAGAAAACAAATAAGGAATAAAAAACAAAAGCAAAAGCCTCAAGCCATATTCTGAAACTGTGTTTTGTTCTTTTTTTTTAAATTGAATTCCCTACTGACATCAAAAAATCTTGTTTAAAAATCGATGATACAAAATTATTCTTGCTTATTAAGCCTCTGCAAAACTTGTAGACACTTATAATCATCGTTTGATAAACTGCTGGTCAAATTCTGTCCTCAGATATGTCTGTGTGAAACAGCAGTGTAAAACCATCTACAGCTTGTTTACAAAGTTGTCCACCTGCACAAAGCTGCTTGCTTTTTGTCTCATTCTCTCTTTCTTTCCCCCCATTACCTTCTCTAGTCCATCCCTAGGGAGAGTAAAAGAATGTTCGGAGATGTCATAACCCTTATGCACCATCAGATCCATTGGCTATCACATTGTTCTAAATGATGGAGAGGTCAAGATCTTACCAGTCTACAAATCCTCCACAACATCATTCACTCTTCCTACACACTTGCTTGTGAACGGAAGCATTGCCTGTAGGGAGCTTGCTTTTCATCATGATGCCTGAAACTGAGATGGAGACAAGATGTAAAGGGGAGGTGGGGGGAGTATATGAGTGTTCTATGTCTTATTCTTCTTGACAGTCATATTAAGGCCACAATCCAAACTTTAATGAGGATGAAGAAACACTGAGTTCATTAACATCCTGTGCAGCAAATGTGATAACTTCATTGAAAAGCAGAAAACTAACTGGGCCAAAATTTAAACATTTATCAAAGATGAGAAATAAAGGTACAAGACACCATTACTATTGTCAAGAATGCCAGTCATAGTTTGTGATCAGTTTATTGTAGAGAGGGTAGACTCCTTTGTTCATATATTTGATGCAAAAGCAATTATGTGTTTACATTATTTAGAATTCTAGCTTTAATACCAACAACTCAATAATTTTAATATTTAATATATAATTTTTATATTTAATTAAAATTCTATCTTAGCAGTTCACTTTGGATCCCTTTTCTCACTATTATACCCTCTTTTTGACAGACTGCTTATAAATTTACCTCTTTTCCAAAAGAAAAGTGTTTATTAAAATATCTCCTACACTGAAGTGTGTCTGAAAAAATATTCTTCAAAATGGAACCGTTTATTTATAAAAGTACCTATTTAAATTCAGAGAGCTCATTATCGTACTTCCAGAGATCCCTTCGGTAACTCAGTGCCTCTTTCATAACTAGCTAAAAGACTTTTTCCTCTAATTTCCACCAAGCTTTGTAGGCCTGGAGCTTAATTATTTTTTTTTAAATTTAATCTTCTCATTTTGGTTCAAGCACAGGCTCCATTTCTTTTCATGTACCTGTTGTTGCAGAGGCAAAAGCAATTGATTAGAATCCAAGAAGGGAAGGAGAAAAGAGTTTTACTTCTAATTTCTACTGTTTATTGATCATGTGAATGTAATGTTTTGGTTTATTCTGGTTCGATAACTTCCGTCACAATTCATTGACAGTTTTCAAAACATGCAGGCCTTTATGCATGTATCTGAGTTTATGGGTCTGTATCACTCATCTCTTAAAGCTGGGTAGATCAATAATTTAGGGCAAAGAAACTTAGGTTTGCATGGTATTTTATCATTTTCAGGTTAAGCTTCTTAGGAAAGCGTGTGAGAAGAAATCTGATTAGATAGAGTAATATTAAATTGGGCTCTAAATAACCTTAAATAGCCATGTTATTCATTGAGGTCCTGATCCAAAGCCTATTGTAGCACCTGGAAAGTCTAGCACTGTTTAGATTCAGGGTTATGTCTTAGACAATCAGATTTCTAATTTGGATTCTAATCACGCCCAAGGTGAAGGAGTGCTGATGTCTTGGATATTGATCAGTTGTAATCTATACCTTCTGGCATAATGAATTTGAGTTTACTCTAGGCTCTGTATCTTGTTACCTACCAAACTTCAGAACCATCTAGTTCTTTCATGGGTCTTCTATATGTTATCATTGTAGCAAAGGGTGAAATGAAAAAAATATTGTCCTCTGCACAACCAATACAGGAGGAGTCAGCTCTCCCAAAGATTTTGGTGCCTGTTGTGTCACTGATGTATTCTACAAAAAGAGGGAAATGTCTTGCGTGACTGTAAAAATAAAAAATAAAATAAAATAAACAAGCAGAAAACAATCCAACCAAACAATCTGATAAAAGACCAAATTGTTAGGTAGTGTATAAATCACCATGACTCCATTTATGTTAATGGAGCAATACCCCTTCATAGCATCTGAGGATCTTGGCCAACATCTCAAAGGTTGCTGAAGACAACTGTAAGGAAACATTCATGAAAACTCAATTTTTGTTGCTTTTTCAAAATACGTTCTCTTTTCCATTTTTCATCCATTTCCCCTCTGTTCCATGTTTCTGGATAAAGAAAAGAAAAGAAAAGAAAAGAAAAGAAAAGAAAAGAAAAGAAAAGAAAAGAATATTGTTAAGATGACAGGTTAATCTTCTTTGAAATTGTCTCATTCTGTTGGTGTGCTACAAACATTATTACAAAAGTGTGCTAGCAAAATAATACGATATAAAAATTAAATCCTCCAAGGCTATTTCAAGATTAATGTACAAAACAATTTGACTGGCAAATGGTGACTAAGAGGAAAATACTTGCTAAGCTATCAAAAGGCTTCCAATCTCCATTAGATTTAGAAAGTAAAAACAAACAAACATTTACATCATGAATCTAAAATATATTATTTTAAAATGCATATGTTGTTACCAACTACATGTTAATTATGTATGTTTAACTCTGAGATTTGCCTCTTTGAAAGGTTCTCTGACTGCCCCAAGACAATAACATTTCTTGAAATATTCAATAAATCTTTACTGGGAAAATTTTTATCTCTTGGGCCGGGATCTTATTTAATATCACTATGTAAATAAGATTAATACTATTGTATTGTGACAACCATTACATTATTTAATTTTCAAATGCATATTAAATTTAATTTTAAACTAAAGAGTACATAGATTAATCTTTTGTTATTGCACTATTTCAGTAAAATTATTAATATATGAAATAATTATCCTATGTTATGCTGCTAGCATTAGATGCCAGATGTGTTTTATGTTGAATAACATTTGTCCTTAGAAATAGAACTGAGGAAGTTCTCAATGAAAGAAGCTGTTTCTGAACTCCTTGGATTGTTGATAAATAAAGCAATTTCTCTTTTCTTCACTGTTCAATACATAAAAGTGAATTAAACAGGGTTAGAGTTACTAGGAGTTGGAGTCAATTTAGAAAACTAAATTATACCTTTTGTTGGTGTGCTAAAGTAAGGAAGAGGGAGGCTCTTTGCTCTCTTCTTCCAATGAAGCCATGTAGGAGAAATATAAAACTAACACTCTGTTAAGTCTTTTGTGTTTGTGATACCAGCATGTATTCAGAGATGTTGCTTCTCATACCTGCAGGGATACAGACACACTTTAGATACTGTGTACAGAGGTAGTGAATGAATCATAGAAACACAGAAACTGTATGGTACCATGAAAGGTCACAGAGTCCAGTCCCCTACTCCCACAGCAGGACCAAATACCATCTTAAACCATTGTTGAAAGATGTTTGTCTCAACTGCTCTTAAAAACCTCCAGTGATGGAGATTCAATACAGGGCCATAACTAGAACTTCTGGCACCTGGGGCAAGCAGCCCAAGATGCGGCCAGCTCCCCCCGCCATGATGTGAGAAGGATCTGTATCCCCCTAGCCAGCCATCAGCTGGAGATAGATCCAGATCCCCAAAGACTGCCAGCAGCAGTGAAAGCTTCCCAGCCACTGCCAGAGATGGCGGGAAGCTTCCACCACCACTGGAAGGCTGGGGGGATCCTGATCTGTCCCGAGCCAGGAAGTGGCAAGTAGAGATGACCCAAATCCCCCCAACCTGCCAGCAGCAGCAGAGGCTTCCCAACACATACAGCAGTCGCTGGGGGCAGGTCTGGATCCCCCCAGTCTGCCGTGGCAGAAGCTTCCAGCGGTGAGCCCCAGCAGCATTGGATGTCCCAGGGAGGAATTTTAAAGGGTGCAGGGGATGGATCTGGCTCCCCATGGTGGCAACTTATTCCAGTGGTTAATCACCCTAGCTGTGTCTACACATACAGTGTTATTTCAAATTAGTAAATTCAAAATAACTACTTTGATTTTAAATCAAAGTGATTAATTCGAACTAAAGAGTCTTCACTAGGATCTTAGTTCAAATTGAAGTAGGCTTTACTAATTCAAGAAGATTACATTAGACTCTAACTCAAATGGGGAGAGCCACAGTGGCAGGCTAGTGTGACAATGTGGGTGATCTGGGGGAAGGGATGGAACTTGGGGGGGGGGGGCTGGGACTGTAGCACCAGCAATAAAAGAAAAGGTAGTTGGAACATGGAGGGGGGGTCAAATAATTGTCTTAAATGTTCCACTGAACCGCCAACACATGAGGAGAGTGGAGGAGGAGAACTCCAAGAAAAAATGCAAGGAGGTATATGTAATAGAATTTAAATTCAAAATGACAAAGTGGGACAATCGGCCGGGTATCTTAGGTGCCTATACACTAATGCAAGGAGCCTGGGAAATAAGCAAGAAGAATTGGTAATACTTGCGCAGACAAGGAACTATGATATCATAGGAATAACAGAGACGTGGTGGGATAGTCTGCACGACTGGAGCTCTGCCATGGATGGGTATAAACTGTTCAGGAAAGACAGGCAGGGAAGAAGAGGGGGAGGAGTAGCACTATACGTAAAAGAGCTCTATGACTGCTCAGAGCTCCATTATGGAAGTGGAAGTGTGCCAGTAGAAAGTCTGTGGGTTACATTGAGATGGGGAAAGCAACAAGGGGGATGTTGTGGTGGGTGTCTGCTATAGACCACCAGACCAGAAGCAGGAGGGGATGAGGTGTTCTATGGACAACTAGCGGAAGCTTCTAGATCACAGGCCCTGGTGCTCCTGGGGGACTTCAATTACCCTCACATCTGCTGGGAGGCCAATACAGCAGTGCATGGGCAATCCAGGAAATTTTTACAGAGTGTTGGGGACAACTTTCTAGTACAAATGATAGAGGAACCAACTAGGGGCCTTGCACCTCTCAACTTGCTGCTCACAAACAGGGAAGAATTGATCAGGGAGGTAGAGGTAAATGGCAAGCTAGGCAGTAGTGACCATGACATGGTTGAGTTCAGGATGTTGATTAAAGGAAGGAAGAAAAGAAGCAAAACACAAACCCTGGACTTCAAAAAAGCAGATTTTGGCTCCCTCAGGGAACTGATGGGCAGGATCCTTTGGAAAGCTAATCTGAAGGGGAAAGGAGTCCAAGAGAGTTGGTTATACTTTAAAGAAAACCTGCTAAGGGCACAGGAAGTTGCCATTCCAATTAGGAGAAAGAACAAACATGTGAGACAGCCCGAATGGCTTAGCCAAGAACTCTGCTGGCTGTGTTCACACAGTACTCTTATAAGAAATACCCTGTTCACACGACGCACGGTTGTTTCGAAACAACAGCACCCGTTGTTTCAAAACAACAGCATTATTTCAAAACAACTTAAACCCCGTGTGGCGACACAACAATGTTGTTTCAAAACGATTGTTTCGAAACAATGCCGTCCGAACATGTTTTTTTTCAAAACAACAGTGACTTGTTTCGAAATAACTGTTGCCTGAAACTGCTATTTCGCTTTGAGCTTTTTTCCTTAATTCGAATTAACAAACTGTTAATTCGAATTAAGTTATTTTGAAATAAGGCATTATTTTGATACAAGTTGTTTTGACACAACTTGTATTGAAATAATGCCTGTGTGTGAACACAGCCACTCTGAGCTTAAACATAAAAAAGGAAGCTTACAGGAAGTGGAAGCTTGGTCAGATGACTAAGGAGGCATATAAAGATATTGCTAGGGACTGCAGGGATAAAATCAGAAAGGCCAAAGGACAAATGGAGTTGCGGCTAGTAGGGATGTAAAGGATAACAAGAAGGGGTTCTACAAGTATGTTAATAACAAGAGGAGGATCAGGGATGGTGTAGGTCCCTTGCTGAATGGGGCAGGCATCCTTGTGACGGAGGATGAAGGAAAAGCTGAAGTGCTCAATGCTTTTTTTGCTTCAGTTTTCAGCTCCCAGCCCACTACCATTGGTATGACAGATTGGAGAGAAGAAGAGAGGCCCTTGGTGACAGAAGGTCAGGTTAGGGACTGCTTAAAGAATCTGGATGTGCACAAGTCCATGGGGCCGGACGAACTGCATCCAAAGGTGCTAAGGGAATTGGCCAATGAGATAGCAGCACCGCTGGCCATTATCTTTCAAACTCATGGGGTATGTTCACACACACTTCTTATTTTGTTTCAAAATAAGAACTGCCATGGCCACACGACGCACGGCCATTTCAAAACAAGCAAACCGCTTGTTTTGAAATGGCCACCATTCTCTCAGAACGGCTAGAACCTTGTTTTGATTCGAAACAGGGTTGTTTTGAAACCAGTGGTTTCGAAACAGCCCTGTGCGGACATGTTTTTTCAGAACAAAGTGTTCCAAAACAACATGTGACCTTCTTCCCAGGGTGCTAAGCACCCTGGGAGGAAGGGCTATCCCCTCAGCACCCTGGCCAGGGAACCCTCAGCACCCTGGCCAGGGTGCTGAGGGGTGTCCGCTGGCCGGCGGAGGGGACTGCAGGCACCCGCGGAGTGAGGCGCAGGGCTGCGCCTCACCCCGGGGGCTTTCAAGCCCCAGCTGCCCCCAAACCTGGCGGCGGGTCCTGGGCGCCCGCTGGAGCCCGCTGCTGCAGAGGCCGGAGTGAGTGCTGGCCCCGGGATTCCCGGCACAGCCGCTCCTGCTGGGGGCGTGGCCGGGGATACCGGGTACCACGCCCCCGGCAGGAGCGGCTGCACCGGGGAATCCTGGGGTCTGGCGCTCACTCCGGCCCCTGCAGCAATGGGCTCCAGCAGGCAGCCGGGACCCGCCACCAGGTTTGGGAGCAGCCGGGGCTTTAAAGCCCCCGGGGTGAGGTGCAGCCCTGCGCCTCACCCGGCGGGTGCCTGCAATCCCCTCCCCAAGCGAAATTGCATGTCCACACTGTGGACATGCTATTTCGCTCCCTTATTTCGAGGACAAAGTTTTTGTCCTTCGAAATAAGGTGTTTTGAAATAAAGAGTTATTTCGAAACAGTTTGTTTCGAAACATCTTGTTTCAAAACAAGCCCGCCCTTTTTGAACATAGCCATGGAGAATGGGGGAGGTGCCAGAGGATTGGAAAAAAGCAAATGTAGTGCCTATTTTCAAGAAAGGGAAAAAGGAGGATCTGGGGAATTACAGACCAGTCAGCCTCACCTCAATTCCTGGAAAAATATGTAGCAGGTTCTCAAAGAATCCATCCTAAAACACTTAGAGGAAAATAAAGTGATCAGGGACAGTCAGCATAGATTTACCAAGCGTAAATCACGCCTGACCAATCTCATTTCCTTCTGTGATCAGATGACTGGTTTTCTGGATGCAGGAAGAACTGTTGATGTGATATACCTTGATTTTAGCAAGGATTTTGATACAGTTTCCCACAGCATTCTCATTGGCAAATTAAGGAAGTATGGGTTGGATAGGTGGACTATAAGGTGGATAGAAAACTGGCTAGATCAACGGTTTCAGCGTGTAGGAATCAATGGTTCCATGTCTAGCTGGCAACCAGTCACGAGTGGTGTGCCCCAGGGGTCAGTCCTGGGGCCGGTTCTGTTCAACATTTTCGTCAATGATCTAGATGATGGAATAGACTGCATTCTCAGTACATTTGTGGATGACACCAAGCTTTAGGGAACAGTAGACACGTTGGAGGGCAAGGACAGGATTCAGGGAGACCTAGATGAATTGGAACAGTGGGCCAATAGAAATCTTATGAGGTTCAATTAGGACAAGTGTAAAATCCTGCATGTGGGACGAAAAAACCCCATGCACTGCTACAGGCTGGGAAACATTCAGCTAAGTAGCAGCAGTGTAGAAAAGGACCTGGGGGTCATGGTGGATGGGAAGCTAGATATGAGTCAGCAGTGTGCTCTTGGTGCCAAAAAGGCCAATGGCATACTGGGCTGCATCAAAAGAAGTATTACCAGCAGATCAAGGGATGTGATCATTCCCCTCTGTACTGCACTGGTGAGGCCACATCTAGAATACTGTGTTCAGTTTTGGGCTCCCCACTACAAAAAGGACAGGGACATGCTAGAGAGAGTCCAGCGGAGGGCAACCAGAATGATTAAAGGGCTGGAACACAAGCCCTATGAGGAAAGACTGAAAATATTAGGCTTATTTAGTCTGCAGAAGAGAAGATTGACTGGGGATTTGATAGCAACCTTCAGCTACTTGAAGGGATGCTCTAAGGAAGATGGAGCTCGACTGTTCTCGGTAATAACAGAGGACAGAATGAGGAGCAATGGTCTCAAGTTGCAGTTAGGGAGGTTGAAGCTGGATATTAGAAAAAAACTTTTTTACTAGTAGAGTGGTGTAGCCTTGGAATGAGCTGCCAAGGGAGGTGGTGAAATCTCCATCTTTGGAGGTGTTTAAGGCCTGGCTGGACAAAACAATGATTGGGATGGTTTAGTGGGAGTGGTCCTGCCTCTGGCAGGGGGTTGGACTAGATGACCTATGAGGTCCCTTCCACCCCTATGATTCTATGCCTGTGTTCACACAGCACTCTTATTTCGAAACAACAGAGGTTGTTTCGAAATAAGAAATACCCTGTTCACACAACGCATAGTTGTTTCGAAAAAACGGCACCCGTTGTTTCTAAACAATGGTGTTGTTTTGAAACAACTTAAACCCCATGTGAGGATGAAACAATGTTGTTTCTAAACAATTGTTTCAAAACAATGCTGTCCGAACGTGTTGTTTCGAAACAACAGTGACTTATTTAAAATTAATATTGCCTGAAACTGCTATTTCACTTTGAGCTTTTTTCCTTAATTCAAATTAACAAACTGTTAATTTGAATTAAGTTATTTCGAAATAAGGCATTATTTCGATACAAGTTGTTTCGATACAACTTGTATTGAAATAATGCCTGTGTGAACACAGCCTATAATTCCCTAGTTCCCTCTCTGCTTCTCCAGGGCTCCCCTGTCTGGGGAGCCCCAGAGGCTCCATTCTCCCAGGGAACGGAGACTCCCTTCTTGTTGTGGAGCCACAGGTCATGGGGAGAAGGGACCTACGGCTCCACACAGTGGAGGCCCAGGAAAGAGATCCCCGGAC
>ML681993.1:18699489-18716526 GCA_007922195.1 Podocnemis expansa | reverse complement strand
CAGGGAAGACAACCACCAGCAGCTCGCCGGACAGGAGAGCCCCAGACAAGAGAACGCCAGTTGCTTTCTTCTCCAGCAGCCCCAGAGCATCCCCATCTGGAGAGTGCCAGTGGCCACTTCTCAGGGCTTCCCAGTGGCATGTGGAGGGAGCTTGAATGGGAAAGCCCAGCAGTCACTCCTCCGGGGGTTCCCCTGTCTAGGGAGCCCCAGAGGCTCCCTTCTCCTTGGGAATTGTGACTTCCTTGCAGAAGGGATCTTCACTTCCTTCTACCCTGGACCTCTGTGGTCCCAGGGAGAAGGGAGCATAGCTCCCTTGTTTCCAGGAGCCGTAGATCAGAGGACAAGGGAGCCACAGGAGTCAGGCCTGGCTCCCTAGCAAAATGGAGCCAGATGTGGCTTACTTCTGCCAGGTAGCCATGCAGGGCTCTCCTGTCCCCAGGCAGGAAGTCCATTTAATTCAAAGTTACCCTTTTCCCTGTCTAAAATAGGGTTAGTTCTGATTAATAACTTTGAATTAAGAATCAATTTGAAGTAAAAGGAGGTTTTATTAAGTCAAATTAGCACTTCCTCATGTAACCCTTCTACCAGGGTAAGCTGGCAGACTAAGGGCTGGGTTCTATATCTAGGGATTTCCCAGTAATGTTACAGCACCAACCGGCTCAAATCCCCACCCAGTCTTCTGGGAAGTCATGCACTATTCCCTGGGCACCCCAAAGGGGTATTGTTTCCCCACTTGCAAGCACAAATCTGAGTGTAGTATATAGAACTTTTAATGGTAGAGTAAAAGAATGTAAAAACACAATAGCAAAACCGGCACTGATCTGGAGAAGCAGTGCAGAACAGGATTTCCACCAAAACCCCACAAAGCATAAAAGAATGCAAAGACACAATAGCAAAACCACCCCTGATCTGGAGAACCAGGGCAGAACAGAATTTTCACAAAACTCAGTATAGCACCCTCACCACCCCAGAGTGTGTAGAGAATGTACCTCATGCCAGCTGTCCAGGGCGCCACCTGCTGGCCACTCAAGCGCTCCAGCCCTCCACTGGCCACTCACACCCATCCATTGGCCCAACGTGTTGTCTGCTGGCTCTGCCCACAGGTCATTTATGCCCCCAGGCCTTCTGCTGGTCACTCGCTCTATCTGTTCTGCCTGCTGTCTGCCAGAACCGTCCACTGTTCACTCACTCTGTCCATTTGTACCACCCACTGGTTACTTGTATCATCCAGCCCTCTGCTAGTCACTCCCACTGTCCAGCTGCCTGCAGGCTTTACCCACCAGCACCACCCATTGGTTGCTCCTGCTGTCTACCCTTCAGTGATTTCAGCTGAGAAAATAGTCTCTCTGTGATTTTAGCTCTTAGAGAGTCACAGTCTTTGTAAGGTCAGCTCTTAAATACAGCAATCAGCTCTTCATATCAAAATAACAAAAGAAAGGCTAAATAAGAAGCCCAACCACTGACTTGTTTTTTGACTGTGGGGAGCAACAAGGGATCTACAATATCTCACTCACAGTTCTAAGGAAGCTAATATTAACTTCCACCCCTGTTTGCTTCCCTCAGATGGAAAGCAGGGGGGTGGCCCCTCTTTCAACTTTTTTTTTTTTCGCTAATGGTGACTTTTCACCCTTCAGCTAACCTAAACAGAGTCTGAACATTCAAAAGAGTAGCGTACAAAAGACAGTATTTTGTTTCTTTTCAGTTCAGTTACAGATATTGACAGATTTGTGCTCAAATAAACCCACATACCATTAACCACAATGCCCTGTACCCACTATGCTACTACTGAATTGTGCTCTTTGTGTTCATGCTAATACAGAACCCATGTAGATTAGTTGTTACCCCCTCTTAGAAGCTGTTAGTCACAGCTTCTATACCTGCCTTACATTTATTTTGAATTAAAGAAATGCTTAATTCAACTTAGTGAGATGCCTCCATGGCCAAGGAATATGTTATTTGAAATTAAGGCTCCTTAGTTTGAAATAATTAGTGAGTGTAGGAGCACCCTGAGAGTTGTGTTCTGAAGCCTTGATTCAAGGGAGATAGAGATGATGGTATGATACTTCAGGGGATTCAGAAGGTTTCCAAAGTCAATAGGGAGCTGAGAAGGGACTCTCCACACAAAGAAGATGAAAAAGGCTGGCAGTGGGGAATCTCTCCATGCAAGTCAAATGGAAGGGGCCTGGAGAAACTATCTAAAATTAGGGGCAAGAGCAGAAACTTAAAAAGACCAACAGCCCTGAGAGGGAAGAAAATGCCAGGCACCAGGATCTGGGTTTTGTAAAGAACTTTTCATCCCAGCAAGGGGCTGAAAAACATGTGGAGTGGGAGACAGATTTAGCTGATATGTGAACTGTTTTGGTTTAACAAACCTGCTCTGAAGCAGAGATGTTATTTGACTTGCACAAGAGGCTGGTGGGTGTTTCTGAGTATCTCCCAACAAGGGGAAAATAAAGCAGCAATAAGGACCAATATTGGTTCAGGTGTGTTCCCCTTCACACACCTATATTTAAGATGCCTGCATGTTAAAATATTAATATTTAGGTCTATCCATAAAGTACTATTATCCTATGATTTTTTGTAAGTTCTTAAATTTTAGGTAGTTAGCTAGGTATCAAAACAACAAATCAAAATTACAGGCTGCTTGTCTATGGGCCTTCGGTCACTAGGACAATTTGAGACCTTCTGCTTTGGCTAAGCAAAACAGGGAGCAGCAAGGGCAGCCATGAGCTGGGAAGTGTGTGGACTCATCTACACATTTCAAAGAAATTACATTAAAACAATGTAATGTGGTAATATTTTTTAATACTGCTCAATAGTTGTGCTTTTTGTCTGTTGCATAATTAAAGGTAAACTGTTAAGATGGTGGGATGTGATTAGTTAGAGAATTATGATGCAGTATGTTAGGATTGGTTAAAGAAATATCTTGGAATATTTTTTTAAGAAAATGGCTAGATAAAAATACACTATAAAACCCAAGGTCAAACAGGAAATAAGGGGAAGAAGGAAAATTACTGCTGTGAAGAATTGGAATTCTTGCTTGATTACCCCTATAAACCCATAGTATTGTCTGCTACTGGACTCCAGAATTTCACTTCTTCAGTAAACCAAGAACTGAGGGAGGGGGCCCTAATAGTATTAGCTATTCTATTTATTGTGTATCTTAGATGCTATTTGCATGTCTTATTTTCTAGAAATCTAGCCCTAGCCTTGCCTTTGAAACCAAGTGGACATGTCTATATGTCCTGTATCATGCATGCTGAGGTAAGTGACTTTTTGATCACTGCAAAATACTATAGAAAATTATAGTACTGTATCATAATAATTATTGATAGTATTCTCTGGTGAGAAGATGGATTCATAAGGACAAAATTCTAATATCTAAGGCCCCACTTTTTACAGAAAGTGGCTATCATTCATATTGGTAGCAAGTTATTCATGCAAGTAGTTCCACAGAGTTCAAACTCCTTTTTCTTTCTATGAATGGTTAATATTCTAACTCACTGTGATAATACCTATGCCTTGGGTGAATGTGACTAGCTCAACAATTTTAATTTCTTTTGTTTATTACCAAACTGACAAGCATCCTAATATTCTCATTTTTTAAAATGCTTTCAGTGAGAGAAAACATTGATTTTGCTATAATTACATAACTGTGTTGGAAGTTAATCATTTACTAGCTCAAAACACAAACAAAACAATCCTTCCACAAATAAGAAAACTGCATCTGAGACAGTAAATAAATAAGACTGAGCCTATAACAAGTTCACCTACTTTTGTCTCATGATAAACTCAGGTGATATGTAGTCAATAATCCATCCTTGGGGACAGTTTTCCTTTGCTGTTTCACAGGCCTGTGATACCATTCAGCTCATTCTTGTGTGTATGCTGGATTTTAAGGACCAATGTCAGTCATGGTGCAATTGCATTGACTGTATTGTGTACCATGTTCTATAGGTAAAGGGACCCTTCTGAAACCCCATTCCAGTTTTTGAGTGCACCCCTTATTAAGTGCAAGGCCCATGCCTCCACTTCTTTCTGAGGTAAAACCCAAAATCCAATTGCTGTCTTATTGTGCCTCATGGTTACATCCTCCTGATTGCCATACATGATACCCATCAGGTACAATATGCTTAGTTAATCTGTCTCAACATTCACCTGCTGACAGGGGTGTTGCTGGCGCTGGGCACTCCGGGGCACATGCCCCAAACCCCAGCACCAGTGCCCTGGATCTCCGGCCCAATCAGGCCGGAGATCGGGGGCCCAGCCGCCAGCAGCTGCAGCAGCCCCGTCCCCAGCCAGGGATCTGGGACCCGGCCACCTGCGGCGTCCCTGGCCCTGGCCAGGGATCCAGGGCCTGGCCGCTGCTGGCTGCAGTGGCCCTGTCCCCTGCCGGGGATCCAGGGCCTGGTTGCCGGCGTCTGCAGCAGCCCCGTCCCCCACCAGGGATGCAGGGCCCAGCCTCCTGAGGCTGCTTCCAGCCCCGTCCCTGGCTGGGGATGCGGGGCCTAGCTGCCCCCGGCGGCACAGCGGTGCCTGGCCCTGGCCCTGGCCAGGAGGCTTGGCCTGCAGGCTGGGGGCGGGGCCTGCGCCTGGGCCCATGTCCTGGGTCTCTCCACCAGCCAGTGACGCCCCTGACTGCTGACAACTTCTCACCTTTCTTTTGCAGGACAGACCTTTTAAACATTTAGTGTCTTTTGATCTCTCAGCCCTGAAAATAGAGCTGTTCAATAGGGTTGACGTTTCAGAGCCACATATTCACAGCTGTTACGATGGCTGTTGTATTAGAGTGCTTGTTGACCACAGTGATTCCTTTTTTTGCTTGGTTCGTTTGACAGCTCAATTAGATCTCACTTCTTAGCTAGCAACCCATCATAAATAAATATACAAAAGTATCCTCAACATTTGTTTAAAACATCTGTATACAGAATCATAGAAACTGGAAGAGACCATGAGAGGTCATTGAGTCTAATCGCCTGTGCTCATGGCAGGACCAAGTACCATCTTAAACCATCCCTGACAAGTGTTTGTCTAACCTGATCTTAAAAACTTACACTGATGGAGAATCGACAACCTGCCTAGGCCACTTATCCCAGTGGTTAATCACCCAGAGACTTATGAGTTGTTGTTTTTTGTTGGTTTGTTTGTTTGTTTTGCCCCCTCCCCATGTCCAACCTAAACCTCCGTTGCTGTAATTTAAGCCAATTGCTCCTTGTTCTATCATTGGCAGTTAAGAACAATTTTTCTCCCTTCTCCTCGTGACAACCTACTAGGGGAAAAAGATATAAGAACAGCGGACATGAAGAAAGGGAGTGTGGATAGGTTTGCAGTATATTCAAACAGATCAGAACCTTGAAGAAGATTGGGTTTTCTCCATGTATTTGTGAAACTAAAACTGGATGCTTGCTATAGATCTGGTTTCTGAAAGTCAGTAACTCCATTGGAAATGCTAATAAATGCAAGTTAATATAATTGGTGCAATAATATATTATCTGCTGGATAGTGTGTATTGAGGTAATGGGACCACTACTGTGAGGAACAATTTATTTTTTTGTCAGTACGTATCTATTATTTACTACCTAAAAACAAAATTGTTAAAAATAAAATAGAGAAAAAATAAAATGAGTTGTTTTCTTTTTATATTTTGCACTGCTTTAGGGGAAAAAAACAGATTTTGAGAAGTTAGTTTGTTTCTGAAGTAGTTTTACTATTCAGCATAAATGCAGATTTAATCTAGAGGATACCTAATATGTGGATTTAAAACTGGTCAACCAATGGATCTCAAAAAGTAACAGTAAGCACCAATCCTCACAAATAGTACTTTCCAATCCATCCTTGTTTCAAATAGAGCACTTTAAAGTCATTATTCTGCAATAGTGCCTGAGATAACAGTGCAGTCAGCTCTCTGAACAAATACATTTCTGTTTCACTAGAAAATACATTGCTGTTTCACTAGAAAATAACAAGAAAAGTCCAAAATAGTCTATTGAGAAAAAAATAATTCTAAACCAAGAGGTTTTTTTCAAGAAATCTAATTTTTAAATGTGTTTCTAATGTCCTTGCAGCACTTGCATATGATGAAAGCTTTGTTCCTCTTTACTTTGTTATAAGGTTAAAAAAAATAAAAAAAAATAAAAAAAATAAAAGAACACTAGAGCTTAGGAGTTTTCTCTTATCAACAGAGAACAGAAGGAATATTTGGAACCTATTATGACAATTCATTTGCAACTTGCTGTGGCCCACTTTTAGTAATGGCATCATTTTTGCTTTTACATACATCTTGCAGTAAATTGTAGTACACTTTTATTCTTACTTCTTTGGAAAATGTAACATATTAAATTAGTATGTAATTTCAAAAAGAAGGAATATAATTCTGTTTTCCCATCTGCAGCATCTAGGTTAAAACCCTGTAACTAATGAGGCTTTTCTAAGGAAGTCAAAATCTTGACTATAACATTTTGCTGTGCTTTGTCAAAAATCTGCAATGAAAAAATGCAATCAAAATGCTCTGGGTGTTGGTTTAGGTACCAATATCCTCTACTGTGACCTATATTCTGTCCATATCCTCTTAGTTTTAAATATATTGATGGCCAAGAATCCAATTAAATAATTTATGTTGGAATAAAAATCAGGTGAAAATTCACTTGAATGATTAAATAGACTATGAAAGTAACAATGATACTGGCTTTCTGTAGACTTTGACTCTGCATTTTGGAAACCACATTTATTGAGAATCCCAGGGATAGCAGTGGGTGGGGAGAAGTGATCCATTGCATGCATGTCTGATTCCCCATCATGATTTCACTCCTTTCTCTCCTCTCCAGGAGAACAATCCAGGAATTTTAATGCCAGTTGAGGCTATTATGCTAATCTAGTCCAATGTACTCCATATTACAAGTCACACAATTTCATTCAATGATTCCTATAACAAGCCCAGCAATTTACAGACAAACTACTTTTCATCCTTAAAGAAGATCTCTAGTTTTGATTTGCACACTCCACATTATGCAGAATCCTCCATTTCTTATGGTAATTTGTCCCAGTGGTTACCCTCACTGTTAAAATCCTGGATAAAATCCTAAGGTGAAATGTATTTGATTTTTATTCCTGAAGGTGCAAATAATGCCTTTTACCTTCTTAACACCCCCAAGGTTTCTAAAATTCTTCATAATCTGTAGGCCTAGTCCTACAATTAAAATAGGGGAGGCAGGCCATTGTGTCCATGTGAAATCTTATTATTTTTAATAAATTTCTGTCTAGGCATAGGAGTTTGCCCATGTGATTATCTTTGAAAAGTTGAGAGGCATCTAATAAAAAGAGCATCAAACATTCTTGAAATGCCTTTGAGGTACAACGTAGTCACCGTAACAGTGCAAAATAACCATACCAGCTCCCAAAATTAGATTAAAATATAGAGAGACCAGGTAAGAATGGAATTAATCAACCAATTAAAAATAGTTTGCATAGAATATTTAAAATGCGACTGGATTTTTAACAAGTCTTGAAATAGATTTTATCACTATTTCCTAGTAGAGAGGGAATATGCTGTATATTTCTATCTATTTCTATATAATTTAAAATAAGCATAAAATAGCTGTCCACCTTCATCTAGAGAGCACAGTGTAGTCTATATTGACTTTCAATTAAGTTAATCTCAAAATGTTAATTTTAATCTAGAAAGCCCTATATGATTTTGATTTTGGATTCCTTTCAGAGTTTAATCGAGTTCTTCAAATTCAGCAGTAAGACACTCATTTACTTATGTTTGGTTTGACTTAAGTCTTGGGGCAAGTCTACATTGACAGTGTCAAATCGCTGCCATCAGTTAGACCATTTGGTTTGATTTAGAGGTCAGTGAAGACCCACTCAACTGATCTGTAAGTCAATGCTGCAAATTCACCCTCTTGAAAAGAATAGCACTGAGTTGGAGAGGACATTTCCCTTTCACTCAGCACAGTGGAGATACCAAGGTAAGTAGGTATTAGACAATCAAAGGGAGATATGCAAGCTTTGTACACAGGTTGCATATCTCCCTTTGACTGCCACCAAAAACCTTGGTAGATCTGGCCTTAGTTATCACCTCCCTTCTTCTGCTTAATCTCAGAGGCTGAAATTGCTGGGATGTTTCAGCAAATGCTCTCTACATGGGAGGTAGAAAGCAGATATTCTTAGATGCAGGGTCTTCGTCTTCTGTTATAATTGGTGTCAGGCAGCCCTTGAAGATGCCTCATCAGTTTTCTGTAAAAGGATGCAGACACTGGATCCCTGACAAGGTGGGGAGAGGGTCTCAGTGGACCACAGCACTGTTTCTTCCTTGGCCTTTCTGGCAAAAGTCCTGGGAATTGACTCTCAGTCTAATATAAACAGAGTCCACAGACCCCTGCTTTAACCCTGGAGCACCAACATATCTCAGTAGTGTAAGAACATCCTTTGCCAGAACTCTACCCAAAAGTGTGAGCCTTCTGGCTTACTATTTCATATTCTACATGCAGCTTATGAAATACAGACACCTTACACCAGTGGTTTTCAAATCTTTTCTTGGGACTCAGTTGAAAAAAAAAAAATTCCAGCAACCCAACCTTTCACTATCCTGTGCCAGCCCCTCTTTCCCGACCCCCTCTGACATGCCAGTGGCCCCTTCCATTGAAAAAAGAAAAAAAAAATTAAGCAAACTTTGCCTGCAAATTTGGCAGCAGCTATGTTTGGGGTGTGGACCCTCCAGGCACAATATCAAAAGAAATCTGGAGTGGCTTCTCTCTGCAGCAGACCTGGGAGCCCCAAACCAAACCACCACCAAAAGGAGCCACTCCAGGTCCTTTCTTTCTGCAGACCTATAGGCCCATGCCTAGAGATGCCCCTGCTGGCTACTGCTTCCTTCCACCCCTTCTCTGGGAGCAGTAGCAGTGACAAGAGTTTGAGAAGTATGCGAGCTACCACTACTTCTCTGTGTCTGAGTTATTTGGTAGCTGAAGGTCTGCAATACAGAACTGAGTTGTGACCCACAATTTGAAAACCACTGTCTTACACAGAAGTCTAACATTACTGTTCTTTATCAATCAAACAAGAAATACACAGCTCTATACACAAAACATCCAGCATGTTTCCTCTTCAGGTCAGTGATTTCTCATCTGAAACACAGACCCCATCTCATTAAATCAGTTTCTTTTTTCTAGCCTTGGCTATATATATCTCGGGTGACTGGATAGCATAGTGGTTAAAAGTGCTATAGTGGTTAAGAGTGACACCCTTTGACGCAGAAGACTGGGGTTCAAATCCCGGTGAGTACCTTTCTCCCTTCCCAGTAGGGATCCTTGGGCAAAAGACCCCCTAATGCCTCACTTGCCTACCTCGAATATGAGAGTAACATGAACTAGGAGAGTCGTGCTGGCTTGGATGTTGCCTGGATTAACAAGCTCTGAATCAGATGTTGGGGAACCAGGATAAATTGATGATAAGTGGGCTACTGAAACAAATCATGCATGGATGAGACAAGAGAGCCCTAGAATTGATGGAATGCTACTACAACAATAGACCTAATGAGAGGGGATATATGAAACGTATGAGCGGAAGTATGGATGGACAGAAGACCTACATCCACACTAACTGAGAAACAGCTAGTTACCCAATGCTTCAACATGGAAAAGAGGAAGCTCCTCTCACAACTTGAGAGAGACCAACTTCACATTACATCCCAGACTCAAGAAGAAGACCCAGAAGAACAACTCGATATGCAGCCAACACCTGAAGCTGGAACTTCACTGCCACCCCCTCCATTAAAGAGCACAGCAGCTGATATGAGGCATAAGATCATGGATAAATTAGCTACAGTCAACCCTTGAGACTGATTACCAAGGCTCATTGGAGAAGTACCATCAGACAGTATGCTAGAAGATGCCAATAGAGCCCTAATGACAATTTCTACTACCACCATAACTCAAACCAATGAACTGGTATAAGGTACAGCCTCTGTAATCCTGGAGATGCTTGGCTACACTATCAAAAAGAACAGCAGTACATACCCCCCCTGGAAAATGAGGTTGGAGGATAAGATCAAGGCAACCCAGAGAGAAGTTACTCAGCAGGTGGAAATACAGAAGGGTGTAGAGATTAAGGATAAGACTTGGCTACTGAGAAAATACAAGGGTCTGTCTCCATCTGAAGCCCTAGAGACTGCTAAACAAAGGCTCACAGCACTGGCTACCAGGCTAAGGAGATACAATAGAGAAGCAGAGGCCAAAAAGATAAATGCCCTGTTCTCCAAAGAACCATCCAAGGTGTACTCCCAACTGCAGTGCAACAACACAATAACAGCAGAGCCACCAACAGCAGAAACTGAACAGTACTGGAAGACCATATGGGAGAAAGAGAAGACTCATAACACCAGTGCAAAGTGGCTGCAGGACCGGAGAACAGACCACAACAATCTCCCAGAACAGGAACCAGTCACCATCACAGTAGCAGACTTCCAACAGCGGGTCAAGAACATGAAGAGCTGGATAGCACCTGGCCCGGACATGATCCACACCTACTGGCTAAAGAAACTAACAGCAGTGCATGAACATCTAGCAGCACAGCTGAACCAGCTGCTAGCAGCAGGCTCCCACCCAGACTGGATAACACAAGGAAGGACAGTGCTGATCATGAAAGACCCCCACAAGGGAACAGCACCGTCCAACTACCGGCCAATAAACTGCCTCCCCACAACATGGAAAGTCCTATCAGGCGTCATAGCTGCCAAGCTACAGGACCACATGGGCCAGTAGCTGATCACAGCTCAGAAGGGCATTGGGAACAACACCAGAGGCTCAAAACACCAGTTGCTCATAGATAGAGCAGTCGCCCAAGACTCAAAGTCTAGACAGACCAATCTGAGCATAGCCTGGACTGACTACAGGAAAGCCTATGACACAATGCCGCACACATGGATCTGTCAATGTCTGGCACTATACAAAGTCAACAGAACACTAAGGACCTTCCTCAGGAACTCAATGGGACTGTGGAAGACAACACTGGAAGTCAACTCAAGACAGCTTGCACAAGTGGCCATCAAGTGCGGCATATACCAAGGTGATGCGTTGTCCCTGTTGCTGTTCTGCATTGGCTTGAACCCCCTCAGCCAGCTAGTCACAAGGACTGGATACGGATACAAGTTCAAGAGTGGAACTACCATTAGCCACCTCCTCTACATGGATGACATCAAGCTGTATGCTAAGAATGATCGAGACATCGACTCGCTAATCCATCTTACACGGATCTACAGTGAGGATATTGGGATGTCATTTGGACTGGAGAAGTGTGGCCGGATGGTCGTAAAGAGAGGGAAGGTAGTGAAGACTGATGGGGTGGAACTACCAGCAGGCCACATAGCAGACATACAGACCAGCTACAAGTACCTTGGCATCCCACAGTTACATGAGAACCACGAGGAGGAGGCAAGGAAGACAGCAACATCCAAGTACCACCAAAGGATAAGACAGGTCCTGAAAAGCCAGCTCAATGGGAAGAACAAGATCCACGCCATCAACAGGTACACCCTGCCAGTTATCAGATACCTGGCCGGTATAGTGAGCTGGCCAAAGGAGGACATGGAGGCTGCCGATGTGAAGACCCAGCAGCTCCTCACAATGTACGGAGGTTTCTACCCCAAATCCAACACCCAGAGACTGTACACCAGCTGGAAAGAAGGCGGGCAGGGCTTGGTGAGTGTCAAAGCCACTGTCCTGGATGAAACCCAGAGCATCCAGGAGTACATCAGTAAGATGGCACCCAAAGATGAGCTGCTGAGAGAATGCCTGAGACAGCAGCAGCAGACATGGGAGGAAGATCAAGCAGAAGAAGTGCCATGCCAAGACAAGACCCTGCATGGGATGTACCATCGACAGATAGCTGAGGTGGCTGACATTGGGAAATCCTACCAGTGGCTGGAAAGGGCTGGACTAAAAGACAGTACTGAGGCACTGATCATAGCAGCACAAGAACAGGCGCTGAGCACCAGATCCATTGAAGCAGAGGTCTACCACACTAGACAGGACCCAAGGTGCAGACTGTGCAGAGAGGCCTCAGAGACAGTCCAACACATAGTGGCAGGATGTAAGATGCAGGCAGGAACAGCATACACTGAACGGCACAACCAAGTAGCTGGCATTGTGTACAGGAACATCTGCACAGTGTATGGGCTAGACCCTCCCAAGACCAGATGGGAGATTCCACAGAAGGTCGTGGAGAATAACAGGGCTAAGATTCTGTGGGACTTCCAGATCCAGACAGACAGGCAGGTACTGGCCAATCAACCAGACATCATGGTAATAGACAAGGACCAGAAGACAGCGGTGGTGATAGATGTAGCAGTGCCAAGTGACAGCAACATCAGGAAGAAGGAGTATGAGAAGCTGGAGAAGTACCAGGGCCTGAAAGAGGAACTAGAGCGGATGTGGAAAGTGAAGGCCAAAGTGGTCCCAGTGGTGGTAGGAGCACTCGGGGCTGTGACTCCTAAGCTGGGGGAGTGGCTCCAACAGATCCCAGGAACAACATCAGAGCTCTCTGTCCAGAAGAGTGCAGTGTTAGGAACAGCTAAGATACTGTACAGAACCTTCAAACTCCCAGGCCTCTGGTAGAGGACCCAAGGTTGAGGAAGACACATACCACCCATAGGGGTGAAAGGGGATTTTTTTTTTTTGTCCCAAAATCTTCCTTTCTGAAATGTGATTCTTCCTTGGTCTAGTGGAACCAATGCTTTTAGCCTTTCCAAGAATCCTGCATTTATTCCGAGTGTGTGGGAAGGTACATATTTAAGGCTGACAATTGGAGATTTCCATTTTATTGCCGAAATTTAAGTTTTTATTACTCTTGATATTATAGTCTGAAAATGTGCCTAAAAATGTTCAGTGGTTTATTTAATAAACATACACTGTAACTGTACCACTGTATGGTATTGTTCAGCATCCATATAAGAACCATGCAACAATCTCAGGGGCAACCATTACTCCTCAGAAATCTTTTAGGCAACTGTATCTGTGGAGCCCAAAGGGGCAATAGAGCTTGTACAGGCTCATACAAGAAATGTTCTGGAATCGGAATTTGGCCCAGTGGGAATTTTGCCTTCATAGGAGTCAATAAGATATGTAGGATTTTGCCTGCTAATAACACTGAATTTTGCAACTCTTCTGCTGGCATGCTTATCTACTGTATTATTTAGAAAAATACATTCTACATTTGCAGGTTCTGAACTGTATGGTGAATTATTCATAAAGTAGTTGTACAAAAGCCTGTTCTATACCCTTCTGATTCTTCGCTTACCTCTGGGTAACGGACAAATATAAATTATCTTCAGAAGCTACCTTTAGGAATGGATTTTAGGGATTTAGTAGAAGTATATATGACTGGCTATCTGTTTCATAGCAACTGAATGAAATTTAAAAAAAAAAAAAAAAAACAATCACTCATAATAAAGCAGTATCTTATGGCAGTAAATAGAACTGTATAAGATATTACCCTAGAGTTATGTGAACTTTGAAATACATATGCTAAATGTATGAAATACATTTAGCTTTGCAAGCTTTCTGCAAAGCACTGTAAGTTTTCCAAAACTAAAAGCTTCCACTGTTAGTTGGTAGTAGAAATTAACTGTCCAGAAGAATTTTAAAATTCTTTCTGGAAGAAAACCAAAATTAAATTCAAACTTTGCATTAGTATATCCTGAAGAAATCATAGCCTCTTATAGACTCACTCAGCAGCCTTTATTTACCGAATTGTCCTGTGGACAGAAAAAAATTGCATATAAAATGGCTTCATATTTTCATGAATCATTCCTCATCTGCATTAAATGTTGCTTTTTTTAAAGTATTGTAACTCAAAATGTTTAATGGGAAAAAATGACTTAATTTGGGAGGGAAGAGGCAAGAAAGGGAAAGAATGTGTTTAAAGGCTGAGAATATATTAACCACTTTGTTAAATCAGTAGCCTAAGGCCTGGTGGAAAAAGAAGTCAACAGAAGCTTCTGTGCATAACATCTAAACCACAGGAAAGAGACAGGAGTAAATATTTAAAAAAAAAAAAAAGTTTGGGGATAACACTATTTTTTTCTTAGTCCAATTAACTTCCTTATTCAACGTTTAAAGAAAATGACTGTTATATGATTCATTGCCGTTGTTCCATGACATACTGAAAAAAATAAGATACCAAATGAAGAGCTAATTGTTATTTATGTATATGCAGCTAATTCTAATTTATACATAGGTTGCTTCTGTCTGCCTTCTCATAAGCTGGTAATTGCAGAAACAGGATTTGGTGACTCCATCATGAAGGCATTATGATATGAACAGACATGGACATGAGCAATGCTATTGGGAGGCAGAGGAGATTTGACTATTTGTGACTATTCCAGGCACAGGAGATTTGACTATTTGTGGTTCACAGTCAAAGATAAAATTTAAAGTTACAAACAAGCCTAAAAGAAACAATTTTGGTTTTTTGAGGTATTTAGCTATTAAACCATTGAAAGGAGCACAGATGTGAATTGAAAATTTGGAATTTGGTGGGAGTTAACTGTAACAATGCAGTTCAGCATACTGAAATGATTAAACAGCACACTGGCATAAAGCTGGAGAAAACATAATCAGAGGAATGAAGATTTACATTTTATCAGAATCATGAGTGTTCTAATTGAGTGAACAAATGTAATATTGATAAATGTGAAGAAAGTTTTAATTTAGTACTACTATATATACACCCCACTTCTAGTCTGCAGACTGTGTTTTGAGTTGTTTGTAACTGGTTTGCCTCACTTTAGTTCCCTGCTATTTTGCATTCCCAGCTTCAAGCTCTCAGGGAAGATCCCTTGTGGTGCTTTTAAGAGAAAAGCTAAATATTTTCCTTTTTATTTAGCCTGTTGGAGAGCTCTGGCTTTCAGGTAGTTGTTTTTTTCCCCAGTTACTTTACTGCAAGATGCCTTGGGATAGTCATACTTTAAGGTGCCATAGTGTTCTCTTATATTGTACTGTATGTCACAATCTCCTGACATAACCAACTGGACAGGAACAGAAGAAAGTGTGGATTTGTTTGGCATTTGTTTATATTCTCCACAGAAATCTGGATGCTTCCCAGGGTCCTCACATGGGGGAGGAGAAGGGTACACTTTATCAGGACCTGGAGGCCCTGTGGGAGCAGGGAGAGCACAGGTTGAGAGATTGTGGTATGTTTGTGGAGGGACCCCATGTTACTGGTTTGTACTGGGCCTGAAAAAAATTATGCTTGGGCTCTGGTCACAGAGTGCATTAACCTCTCTTTCCATGTTAAATGAACAACTTTATGTTATAATGCAATGTAACAATAGAGGCTTTTACAGTGTATACCAATCTATTTTATTGAAGGAAGTTCATATTTTCCTGGAACAGCTTGTATGAAGTTTTGGTAGCATGAACAGTGGTGTTTGTACTCTTAGTACCTTGAAATCAAGTTTACTAGAGGTGGGAATATTCTAGGCACTCATTTTGACTTTCTGAAAAACAAAAATATATTCCCATACAATTATCAAAACTGGGCCTGCTCCTGTTGAAATCAGTGGGAGTTTTGCTGTTGACCCCAGGACAGTCAAGATTGAACCCATTCACAAAAGCACATAAAGTGCAAAACACAATTGAAGAGAAATCATTAGCAAATTAGTCATTGTATTATGTTGTTACATCCATGCACCCCTTCTTTATGATCTATGTATTTTTTGTGGTTCACTTTTGCAATGTATTTATGTGGTATGATGCCAAATATTTCATGCAAGGTTCCTTTATGACTGCTCATAATGTATTCTACATAATTAGCATGATATCATGTTTCCTACAGCATCGTGCATGTGTACAGATGTGAAACATGTTACATAGCGCAGACCAGCAAGGCTGCATCAGCAGAGCAGCTGGAGAGCTATATGACAAAGGCAATGGCTCAGGTAAAACAAAGAGAATCACACAGCGGTGCGGAGAAGGTGGAGGTAAGTGTGTGGAGGGGGAGGCAGGAGGAATTGAAAAACAAATACAAGCACTTTGAAAAGGAAAGGCTTTTGACTTTGGCCAGAGAAAGTTCATCGTGTGAGCAACTACAAGAGATTGGGCCTATCCACATGGCGAGGAGGGCCTAGGCTGACCGAACAACACCAGTAGCCACTCTTGTGTGTAAGAATGAGGAAAAAAGACTAAAGAATAATCTTCGAATAGTGTTATTAGATTAGTATGTGTTTTATATCCTTTGTTTATTTGTGGAAACTCTTGACTTCTTTATTAAATGACTGTGCATTGATTTGGTAAGTACTCATTTAGAATCATATTCTAATCAAACTTGTATTTGTTTTGTCTAAAGCTTTGTGGACTTTAGAGGGCATGAATCAAAGAGGCTGGGCACATTCATTTCAATCTCAAATGTTTGGATGAGGGTCTACAAGTCTATGGTGATTGCAGAAAGGTCTCTTGCCTCCATAGGATGGAAGTTACTGGTGCGGTAGCTGGTGGCTGGAAATGCTTGCTTGGGGCCCAACCCTTGAGTGGCTAGGGTACACATGCTCACTGCCTGTCACCAATTACACACAGGAGGCTGCTGTGGACTGACTCAGGAATGAGTAGTCACCTGGCATAGTGAGGTAAAAGTCAGGGGTCAGGAGGGGGAGGGGTCATCGAGGCACCAGACCAGATTTTGGGAAAGCACCATCACAGTTTTTAATTGTTAAAATTTGGACTACGGTTCAAAGGGTCAGTCTTATCTGTATTAGATCTTAAATTCTACCATGCACTTTTATTTATGTCACAAGAGAACAGTCAGGAGTTACGGAGCAGGAGCACACTAAGGAGTTACTGGTCCTCCTTGGGATGGTTTTATTCTCACCTGGAAACTGTGTAATGAAGTGTTATGCCCTGTTTTGGGGCAACTCACTGGAGAGATATCAGTTGTATGTGTGTTCTGTGGTTCACTCCTCAAATATAAAGGTGGTAGCATACAGACAAGAAATAATAATAATAATAATAATAATAATAATAATAATAATAATAATAATAATAA
>ML681993.1:18592643-18699479 GCA_007922195.1 Podocnemis expansa | reverse complement strand
AATAATAATAATAATAATAATAATAATAATAATAATAATAATAATAACAAAATTGCTCTTCTATTAATGTTAAAATGGCATATGGAGAAATCAGAGTATTTGTGAGCAATAGAGTTTAATATTCTCTAGGTGGACTATATTCATATTTGTTGAATAGTTCATATTGGCAGCATTACTCTGGTCTTGACCCCATTTATTTTAATGTGATTACTCATAGATAAAGGTGATACTGAGTGTGGGTAAGGGTGTCATACTGTACCTACAGGTCTATAAATGAACTCAGTTTTAATTGTGGTCCTTTGCTTTAGCTAGTTTTCAGGCCCACAGCAAAGGAGAGGTTGCAGGGGCTTTTATGACCACAATTTCCCCACATCACTGCTGTTACTTGACCATTACTCTGTGCGGTGCAATGCAGAATTATGTGTGGTGCAGTGCAGAATTTGGTTTATAAGAGTTACAAGAAAATGACAGAGTGAGGCTAATATAATGGGACTAAATCATGAAAATGTTCAATTATGAAACAACACAAATCTGCTGTCTAACATACAGCTGTAATGAAAATATTCTCTTTATCAGCACCATCATATCATAATTGCATTTTACTGCTCCTTGATATTTTTTAGGTTTCTCTAGAGACACAATTATGTTGGTATGAGTGATATGCAGAAAAAAGTGTCTCACATGCCACAAGGTATGGTCACACATGCATCTGAAAAATAGTCAAGTATTCTGAATTGCCTTGTAATGCTATGCCTATGGGAACCTAATTAGAAGACTTTGCTTGAAGCTGGACTTTCTTTAACTGCTTCCATAGCAGAATTACAAGGTTAGATCCATCACAAAGGATATAAGATATGCAATAGATGCAACTATTGTAATGTCCTGAACCTATCTGACATTACCAGGAATCACAATTAATTGTTTGGCTTAAGTTAGAAGTAGGTTAACTGAACTGGCTATGTTTTTTCCCATTTACTAAGCATGGAATATTTCCAAAGTTTGATGCTGCAGCCTTCTAACCCCAAAGGCAACAGAATAACTTGCTATAAAAGCACTAGTGTATGACATTACATATCTGCTAAAAAACCCTCTGGAGCTAGTTTGCAATACCAGTTTAATGGGATAAGTCTTTTTTAGAATAGCTCTCCTTACTCTGTTGTCAGGGCTCCTAGAAATCCTATCCCTCTGGCCATACAGAATTAAGGCTCCCAGTGGGTCTTTATAAATCTGAACCAGTAAGTGGCAGTTAGTGACAGCTGGTTCCTCCTTCTCAGAGATAGAGAGCAGATGCTCTCTAGGGCCCTGACTTCAACAGAAAATGAAAACTGGTTGACGCTTACTGTCAACTATAGCTCCCCCTCTGGCTGCCCTTCAGACATAGCTGAACAAAATTTGATTATTACAGGCAGGACCAAACTGTGTTTAGCATCTCTGCAATGAAGACCATATGCTTAGTTCCATTATATTTAATGCACTAAATATTGTGCACTCTTACATCTTTTCTACATCTTTCTACTAGAGGATGAAGTGACTGCCAATGGACTCATGTTTATTATCAGGTCTCAAACATGACTCCATTCCTGGCCTACAGAGGGCCTAAAGCCTCCTCGAAAAGATAAAGAAATGGCTACAAATTGTTAGTTTCAAACTATGAGGTTAAAAAAAAGAGTAGAAACACAAAAGACTTATTTTTTTTTCTTTAGAACCTTAAAGGTGACAGTGCAGAAGGGATAGAGAATGAAAAGGGGCTACTGGCTCTTGAGATTCCACAGAAAGTAGAAAAAAAATGACATGAGGCATGACAGTAGAGTCAGTGGAAATTGATCCTGTTCTATGACATGGTCATTGACTTTCACATAATTTCCTGGCTCTAATCATGGGGTCTGGACAAGGTTTACAGTGTCTTAACAACACTCCCATGTATGTTACCTTTATTCCATGGTATAAATTTCATCATTTCAAATATTTCATCATTTGAAAACAGGTACCAGAAAGGGATATATGACATTACAACAGTTTTCCCCTGCCTTTATTATTATTTTTATAATGTCTGAAAAATATGATCTTTTTAAAATCCCCTGTACAATATGAAGGTAAGAAGAAAGGGTTTTTTTTTTTTTCCTATGAAAGCTGGTATGTATGTACCCACACATCAGTATTCATGCTTGCCATGCATCCAGGTCCATATATTCTTAACAAGAAGACTCTATTGGCCTGTATTTATGTGCTGTTACTCTCACACTCCAGACTAAGGGCTATGAGATATTTAGGTCAGCTGGCAGATACAGAGTAGCACTATAGCTGGTCCCCCAGCCTGAAGGGATTTGGTGCCGGACCCAAGTCCAATTGAAGGCATGGGGCAACAGAGAGAGGTGTGAAATGAGGTTCAAAATGAGGGATTCAGAGGGGGACACCAAGCAGGGAACCCCGGACAGCACCCACTGCTCCTGGAAGGCATCGAGGGAGCCAGTGTATACCACCCAGAGGAACTTTGCCCAGAGGCATGAATGAACAAGAGACTGGAAATAGGCCCCATAGATACAGAGATATATAACTCCCAGGGTGTTAAAGGGTGTGTATCCCAGCAATTGGCCAGGGTTACTGCAGGAGATTGGGAGAACCTGTGAGCAATTAGGAGGCAGCCAGGTGCATTATAAAAGCCCCCCCCCCCCCCCACAGACTGCACAAACTGGGGAAGGAGCAGGAAGCTAGTGCTGTATAATCTACAGGAGGCATTGAAGAAGGTCTGGAGAGGGACAGACAGAAGTGAAGGTAGAAGAAACCCAGGAGAAGAGGAGACAGGGTGAGAATCCCTGGGAAGAGCAGAACAGGGGGAAAAGCAGCCCAGGGGAAAGAGTGCAGGACTGAGTTTGGACCAGCAGCACATAGCTGGCATTCCTTAGGGCCCCTGGGCTGGGGCCCAGAGTAGAGGGTGGGGCTGGGCCCCAAACCTTCTTTCCTGTCTGGGAGAGATGCTGGCAATAGCACCCAAAAAAGGGGGAAAAACAAAGAGGGCTAGAGCCACCTTGAACCACTAGCTGGACAAAACATGAGACACACTGCTACAAAGGCATTGCTGTTGTTAGTCACAGGGCATAAGAAGCAATTTGTGGTGATGGCTCTCCAGTTCCTTTGTATTGCCACATAGCCTGAATTGGAATCCTCTATATCAACAGATTTCTCCATCTTCTTTCTTAGTCTATAAATAGCTATTGAAATATGTTTTTATATTACTGTAGCATAGTTAGTTTTATACAGTATAGAGTGTGTGTATATTTGTTTTTCCTGGGGAGACCCACCCTGAGGTCTGGGACTATGCTTAGCATCTAGGAGTTCATGAATTATGTCTCTGGCCCTCACTCCTTTTCTATGATTACACACATTGCTTCTCTTCTTTCAGTGAGACATATATCTTTGTTGAGTGCACCATCTGCTTATTGTTTCCCCTGCAAACACACAAAGCTCAAGAGCTTAGGTTAAGGTTATACTTTATGAAGTGACCTTACTCTGATGCATGCTAGGGAGACACCCCACATCCATGTACATGGATTCAACTGACAAGACTAATCTAGGTACCACATATTTCTTATATTGATGTCTTAAGAATTGCCAGTTAAAACTCTGAGGTTTGGAAGAATCTTTTCTCAAAATCAGGCTAAAAATTATTAAAATCCTGTGCAGTTGGGATTCTTGATGTACATAGTTGCAATGCTCAAACTTTAGGAACTCTTATATAGTTGTAATAGTTTGTAAATAGATTTAGGTAAGTCACAAACACCCTAACATGAACTAGAGGTAATACAGAATATGCATCTGAACATCCATATATTCATAACATCCCTTGCAAAACAACTTGAAACATTGGTCATTATCTTTATCACAATCACCTTCCATATCATCACCAGTGACTACCATTCTGACACCTCCTGAGGGCTATATTTCTCTTTCCTTGTGCCCACAGGCTAGGATACAGTGATAGAACATGTTAAACTGGTTCCACTTGGTTAATGCAGTCTAATTTGTTTTATTCAATAGGAGTCTCTCTCCTCTTCCTTACCTGGATTTCTTTCCCCTACTTATGTTGGGGTGCCCTTCTCCTGTAGGTTAGTATATTAACAATCTTAACTTACTGTCATATGTCAATTCATTGCCATAGCATTCTTGTTGTCAGATATCTATAGACATTTCCAGACTAAATATCCAAAAGCTGAATTTATCTCACATTCCTGTGTTTGGCTGGTGGTGGTATAGACAAGTTCTCCCTTAAACCCTCTATTACCAGTTCCCCCAGACTTAGGGATGATCATAAGGCCATTTATCAATGTCAAAGTTCAAAGGCCTTCAGTCTTATTCTAACTGCTGAAGCCAATGTCTTACAGAATAGAGACGTGTAGGCTCCTTGCATTACTGCTGAATCAGATTAATGCTAAAGTTAGCTAAATAGGCTTCAGTCCCCCTGAGCATGAGCTTGAGAGTGGAGACTAGAAGTGCTAAACCCAAGGACTCATTGATTATCCAGGGCTTTGTATGAGAGTAAGATGTTCTTTAAAGAATACAAAGGCAGATCCCCATCTGGGACTGTTTCTAAGAGAATAGATGGCTCCCTGAGCCAATGTGAGTTTGGTGAACCTTTATGCATGCATACATGTTAAGGGCTCAGGACCACTAAAGGCCCCAGAGCAGTAGGATAAAGGGTGGGGGGAAAGGACCCCTCTGTCTCATAAGTGGTTCTGACCCCTTACACAAAGATTAATATCCAGTAGCTCCATGATATTTTGGTGATACCTGCCCACCCTTTTAAGGGCCAGTCACCGCCAATGTCTCAGGACAGTTTATCTGGATGGACAGCCTAGTCTGTGGTGAAGACCAACCCTTGGAGAGCATAGAGGCAGTGAGCCACATCCTGCATGCTACAGAGAGTAATAAAGATGCTCAAATGGGATGACTGCTCTCAGGGGCTATGTCTACACTACAGGGCTTTCTTAAACTGGCTTAATAAGGTCTACTTTTTTAGAGCAGCCACACTCAAAATGCTAGGAGACTGCCCACATCCACATTGGCAGCTGCTAGGTCACCCTAGGAGTGGTGCCTTGTGAATAGCTGGCCCACAGTGCTCCACAGCAAAAGTGCCTTTCTCTCCCAGTCACTCCTTTACTACAGAAAGTGAGTGACCACATCACCCTCCATACTGTGTGTGGCAACAGGGAGGTCAGTGATGTGCCAACACAGCTCTCCACACCCTCCCTGCATTCCCCAGACTCCTCCGGCTCTGCTGCAGAGCAACTGCCAGTACAGGGGCAGGGCGCAGCACATAGAGGAAGGTGAAGTCAAATCACCTGTTGTAGTGGGGGAAAAAAATCCATAGTCAGAATTTAATCCTGCTTTCACACAACCTAATCTAAAAGAAATTGCAACTTTCTTTCTAGGTGCTGTTTCCCAGTGTTTGAATCTTAACAACTGCTTTGATTTGCTGTTACAGTGTGACCTGATCCTATGTCTTACACTCCCCTGCGTTTATTTCCTACCATTCTGTAAGTTCCCCCATCTTCAGAGTGTCTGACAAAGTGGGATTTTCTCCCATGAAATCTTATTGAATAAATAAATGTTAGTCTTAAACAGTACTTCAGGACTCCTTGTTTGTTTTACAACAATATTTGGGGGGTTGGGCTGAGAAGTGGAGGCACACAGAGTAGGGCTGGAGAAGGGGAGATACATGCAGAGTAGGGCTGAGAAGTGGGGGAGATGCCGGATCAGATCGGCAGAAGGAGAGAGATGCAGGGTTGGACTGGAGAAGGAGAGAGATGCGGAGCTGGGCTGAGAAGGCGTGGAGATGCTGGATCAAGTTGGGCTGGAGAAGGGGGAGAAATGCAGTGGGGGGCTGAGAAAGGGGGGAGAGATACCAGGTTGGGCTGAGAGGGGGGAGATGTGGGTTCGGGCTGAGAAGGGGGAAAGATGCTGGATCAGGTTAGGGGAAGGAGACCTGGGCTGTAGTCCTATCATGTGGGGCTGGGACTACAACATGGAGAGTTTGGATGTGTTACACACAGCTGGGAATGCTCCCAACTGTGTTGTGCCTTCTCTCCAGCACCCATCCCCATGTTTCATATAGCTAGGAGGCCAGTTAAGTCATCTTAAGTCTACTCCTGGGCTACATTGGCTTAAGTTGACTTATCTGTTGAATCAACTTTTCAACTGACAGTCATTAAGTTGACTTAAGCAAACGCTTAAGTCAACTTAATACTTTCTCAGTGTGGCCAGGACTTTGTTTAAGTTGACTTAAGGGGCTTTAATTATAGCTGGGAGATATAGCTGGGAGGAGATCTCAATGTTTTGAACCCAAGTGTTGGAGCTCATGTCAGAGAACAAAACTCTACACAGGCAACCCCTGAGCCTCATGATAAAAACATCATGCTACAATTCCAACTGGTACAGTATGCCACACATAATGATCTGATATGAGAGCAGGCAACCTATAAGCAGGACAAGAATACTGCACTAGAGGCTTGCGCTATGGCCACATACAGAGTGCCCAAGTCTCCAGTTATTCTCCCATAATGACTAATGGAGACTATCAAAATTTCAGGGGTGTTATTAATCAATGCTGCTTGTTGTTTCCCTGGATGTCAGTTATGAACTGGCATTTTACCTTCTTAGGGGCAAACCAATCAGAAAATCACCAGAAGTATGTCTCACTATTGCACAAAGAACAAGCAATATTTTCTCAGAGAATCTCTAAATGGATTTCTGGTTGCATCCTGCACCACTTAGCATGTATGCCCCCCACTCATGGGATAAGGGTACACACTATAAGGCTATGTCTACACGGCACTTTTGTTGCAAAATAACAGCCGCCATTCCACAATAAGGCTGTGTTCACACAGCCTCCTTATTTCGAAACAACAGAGGTTGTTTTGAAATAAGGTTTCAGCTGTTCACACGACGCACAGTTGTTTCGAAACAAGGGGAACAACTGTGTTGTTTCGAAACAAGTTAAACCCCATTTGGGGTCGAAACAAACTTGTTTCAAAACCCTTGTTTCGAAACAAGGCGTGTGAACATGTTGTTTCAGAACGAAGTGTCCCGAAACAACATTGGATCCTCAGAACCCTGGCCAGGGAACCCTCAGGTCCTTGGCCAGGGTGCTGAGGGCTGTCCCTCAGCCCCAGAATGGGGTTGCAGCCCCAGAAAGGGGGCTGCAGCCTCCGGTGGGGTATTGGGGGTGAACCCCTGCCAGGCGGGTCAGCCGGCAGCCCCGGCTACACCCTCGACACCGCCAGCGGGTCGGGGGCGCCGAGCCCAGCCGGCAGCCTGGGCTGCACCCCCGACACCGCCAGAGTTGTTTTGAAATAAGGGTTATTTCGATATACGGTTGTTGCGAAACAACCATATCGAAATAACTGGCTGTGTGAGAACACAGCCTAAAAGAAAACAGGTCTACATGACCTTTTCTTATTTGGAAAGAACGGATCCCGTTCTTTCGAAATAAGAACCGTCCTTCTGCAATAATAAAACCTGGATTTTTGCGAAACAGCCGTTATTTTGAAACGGTTGTTTCAAAATAACGCCGTGTAGATGCTTTATTTTAAATAACCGTTATTTTGAAATAATGCTCTCTGACCTTCTTCCCGTGGGTGCACAGCACCCACAGGAAGAAGGAAGTGCCCAGATCTGGCAGTGTGCTGACACACCTCCACAGGCATGTCAGCACGTGGGGCAGGAGCTATGGAGCGCAGACAGCATGGTCCTGTGTGGACCAATGACGAGGTCCACTGGCTCCTCGCCATCTGGCGCAGGCCTGAGATCCTGGCCAGGTTCCAGGCCACCCAGAGGAACCGGGCAGTGTACGCTACCATAGCTGCGGAGCTGTCTGTCCAGGGCCAGGAGCGCAGCACCGAGCAGGTGCGCTCTAAGCTCAAGGCTCTGTGGCGGGACCACGTGTGGACCAGGGACATGCGTGAGCTCCAGGGGGAGGGTAGCACTGCCACCTGCCCCTTTTTTGAGGATCTGGACGCCTTCCTCGGGCGTGAGCCCAGTAGCCTGCCTGCCCAGACCGTTGACACTGGGCCTGCCCCCAGCACCTCCTCAGGTGCAGAGGGACCGCCCAGCAGTCCAGACGCCTTCCTGGATGTTGGGGATCCAGCAGCCCAGCCACCACCACCACCACCAGAGGCGGAAGTAGGGACCCCAGAAATGATCCCTCCTGGCCAGGGTGGGGCAAGCAAGGAGGAGGGGGAGCAGGAGCCGGCAGCGGTGACAACCCCAGGGGACTCGGAGGAGCCGGAGGAGGGGATGTCCCGGCAGACATCCTGAGCCCCTGTCGGTGAGTCGCTATATGCCCCACAGGAGGATGCAGGGCCAGGCCCACCCAGGGCACAGGCAGTGACGGGGTCTGGCACAGGGATGGGCTGGGCACCGGGCTAGGGAGGGGGGTCAGAGGGCCCCCCTCGACATGGGTCCCCGGGGGACGTGTTGCACCAGGGTGATGGGCCCCTGCGTGCCTGAGTTTGGTGAACACAGGTGGGTGTGACGGATGCAGCTGCACCTGGGCAGGGCGCACGGCCTGCAGAGCAGCCCACTGGGATGTGGCCCTGGGAGACACCATGGAGCAACCCATCTGGGTGGGTCCAGCGCACATGTGGGCCCCAGGAGGCCCTGCGTCCCCCTGGGGCAATGTCCCACAGGACCTCAGCTTAGCTTCCTGCTGACAGTACGGGCGGAGCTGTGTGCTGTACACAAGCTGCACACAGGCACGGCCAGCAGGCAGCAGCCTCTAACCCTGTGTGATGCTTCCTCCCCACAGCTCGTGCCACTGGTAGCCAGCAGGCGCAGAGCCAACCGGCAGCCCTGGGTCACAGAGGAGGCGGAAGAGGCGTGGAGCCCGCACATGCAGCGAGATCCTCACCAGCCTAGAGGACCTGGGGGAGCAGGCCGAGGCATCCACCCAGGCCTGGTGGCGGGAGCAGGCCGGCCGGCACGACGCGGCCATACAACTCCTGCACCAGGGAGCTACCACCGACGACCGGCTGGTGGCTGCCTTTGAGAGACAGGCCGTGGCCATGGAGCGGCAGGCCGTGGCCATGGAGAGGCTGGGGATGGCGGTGGACGACGCAGCCGCCAGTCTGCGCCGTATTGCCGACAGCATGGGGCCACCGGCGCCTGGCGGAGCACCACCCCAGCGTGGGGCTCCATGCCGACCCCGGACCTGGGGTGGGCCTGGGCAGGGTCATGCAACACCCGCCTCCCAGTGACCCCCATCTCCCAGTTGCTGCCCCGAGCCCCACTGACCCCCACCCCAACCCCATCTCCCAGTTGCTGCCCCGAGTCCCACTGACCCCCACCCCAACCCTGTCTCCCAGTTGCTGCCCTGAGCCCCACTGACCCCCACCCCGCTGTTCGTTATAAATAAAAATGTTAACATGTGTCATTGGTGTGTGCGGTGTATTTTATTGGTGGTGCTGCAACAGTGTGGGTGGATGGGTGGGGGCTGTCTGTGCTAGAAGGGAGAAGAGGGTGGTGTGTGGTGGAGCAGGCCTGGCCTTCAGGGGTCCTCTGCAGCTGCGAAGCTGTCCGTCAGTGCCTCACAGATGGTGAGGGCCCTCCTGGTGGCCCGCTCCCATGGGGGCACGGGTGCGGGCTGCTCATACTGGCGCCCGATGAGCTGGGCCTCGGCCTCCCAGGTAGCTGCAAGGGGCTCACCTCGCATTTCACAGAAGTTATGCACAGCCAGGCAGGCACTGATGACCTGGGTTGCTGTCTCCTCTCCGAGGTGGAGGCAGGTCAGGAGGCACCTCCAGCGGGCATTCAGCCATCCAGAGGCCCGCTCAATAACTTGGCGGCAGTGGTTCAGCCGCCGGTTAAATAGCTGGCGGCGAGGGTCGAGGGGCCCTGTGTAGGGGTGCATCAGCCATGGGTGGAGGGGATAGATCGCATCTGCCACGAGGAGGACAGGCACCTCTACTCCCCCCAACATAGATGTTCTGCGGGGGGAAGAAGGTGCCCGCCTCCACGCCCTGGTAGAGGGACGAGTTCCTGAGGATGCGGGCATCATGTGCCCTCCCTGGCCAACCCACATTGCAGTTTTGGAAGATCCCCCACTGGTCCACAAGGGCCTGCACCACAATTGAGTGGTAGCCCTTCCTGTTGCAGTACTCTGCCGCTCGTTGGTCCGGGGCCCTCACGGGGATGTGGGTGGCATCCAGCATCCCCATGCTGTTTAGGAATCCCAGTGCTGTCATACCATCCGTGGTGGCCTGCAGCTCCCCTTGCGTGACAAGGTGCCGCAGCAGGCTTCTGTTAATGGCCCTGGTGACTTGGCCGAGGATGACCCCGACGGTGGCCCTGCCAACCCCAAACAGGTGGGCCACGGACCTGTAGGACTCCGGGGTGGCCATCTTCCATATGGCTATGGTCACCCTTTTGTCCACAGGGATGGCCAGACGCATGGCAGTGTCCCTGCAATGCAGCAGTGGGGTCAGTTCAGATACCAGCTGCTCGAAGCTGGCCCTGGCCATCCTGAAGTTGCGCTGCCACTGGTCGTCGTCCCAGGTTTGGAGCACGGCAACGCTCCCACCAATCAGTGCTCGTCTCCTGGGCCCAGACTCGGCGAGGCACTGACAGGGGCAGGGGCACTAGGACGGCCCTGAGGCCCAGGGTGCTGGCAACCTGGGGCACACCCTGGTCAGCATCGGGCTCTCTGAACAGTGTGTCCCCCACCAGGAGCACGCTGTACAGACGTGCGGTGTGCCTAGTGGTCAGCCGTCGAAGGCTAGGCAGCCGGGCACCGTCCATCTCTGTTGCTGGCAGAGTCCTGCTAGCCAGAATGGACAGGGAAGTGAGGTCAGGGCCAGACTTTTATAGGATTGGCTACCAACATGGCCGCCGACATGGCCCGGGGCGGCAGCCATGTTGCCACACCTCACATGGTGCCCTGCCCCTGAAGTGAAATAGCAATTCCACTGTGTGGACATGCTATTTCTTTTCCAGCTTTTCCCCTTATTTCACCTAGTTTTGTCCTTATTTCACTTCTGATTGTTTCGCAATAACGTTCTTATTTCACAATAACTTGTTTCAGAATAGGTTATTTTGAAATAACGGGCTGCGTGTAGACATAGCCTAAGAGTGCAAGCTACTTCCACTTCATTTCTAAGGAAGGTACTGATTTGAACAGTTTCAGATCGTTATTTGAAGTTCCATTCATTAGATTAAAAAACCAAAAAAATCAAAACCCTGCTAGTTCAAGTTTTTTCTACAGATGCAGCTATGGGAATAGCAGTTCTTCAAGCATCCTTTCTGCTGGCATCCAACTAAGATGTAGTTGTGGGTGGGCCTGGGGGGGGGGCATGGTCCACCGACTTTGAAAGCAGGTCCACCCAATCAAATTTTAAGAAAGTCATCCTGCATTTTTATCACTCGCTGTTTCGCTTGTGGCACAAAGCTTGTTCCCACTCATGTCAATCACAGGCCCACCAAAAATTCAGTTCTGGCTACACCTCTGCCTAACATCCTGCTCTGGTATGAATACTCCCTGTAAGTCATACACATAGAGACAAGAACTTAAAGAAGAACTGGAGATTACTGACCTGTAACTGGAAAGTCACTGAGATATGTGGTCCCTATCTGTATTGTGCTAAATGTCCTCCATATCCACTGTGGATTCTATTGTATTTGAAGTAAGAAGAGGAAGTGAGATGTGTTGGCCTCCACTGCTTCCTATGCCTTTGGTCTGGAACATGTGGGGGGCAACTGTGTACATGTAGGCAATTGCTGCGACTTGTTACAAATCTACACAGCCATATAGCCCCCGTTTTTGTGTGAGTGCCACAATGAGAAAATAATTTCTATTTTTAAAGGTCTCCATGTATCCAGCTTTCATTCTCAAGTTCCAGCCACTTGCTGATATTCCAGTAGGAATTTTCAGTGAAACTAGACTGATAGAGTGACTTGCCTTCACTTCAGATAAAGATATTTACACAAAGCTAGATCAACTTTTTTTAGGGATTATTGGGATCTATTGGCACTAAAAAACTTATGAATCCCTTATCACACACTCTTTACCCTTAAAGCACATTTAAAATGCTTTGCTACAGTGAGGGGATTGTTCTTTGAACTTCAAAATGTTGGCCTTGTATTTCAACTAGGCTGGAAACAAATCCTTGACCCAAATCTTCCCTGGTCTGCTTAATATTGCTGTCATGTCTCTTTTCCTCATGAGAGGTCTGTCTTGGCAGTACACATGGACTGATTTGGAGACAAAAGTTATCATATGTTTATGGGTAATAATATTGGCTTTCCATTGCTACATATTGTTAGTGGGCTTGTGTTTCTTTTACTGAGGGGATGGAACATGTGTTGTTTCATAAAGAAGAACAACTTAACTTTCCAGATGGGGGTGTCATGGATGTACTTCTGCTAAAGGCTACATAGAAGTGGTGAAACTACACAACTAACAGTCATCCTCCCCTCTCTAATTATTTCTGGGACAGCTATGCCCATTTGGGAGGCTGTATTGTCTGGCTCTGCACTGAGTCTCTCTTCAGGATGACTTGCTGTCACCAGGCACTTACGACTTGGTTATGCTAGCAACCAGGAATGCAGCCTCTTGTATAGAAAGCGTACCTCATTAAACACTAAATTACAACTTTTGGGGTAGAAGATGCAGGCGTAAGAAATGTATACCAACACTAAACAACAGTGTGGACAGAAAATGAAAAAAAATAATATTTCAAGGTACTGAAATAGCAAAAGAGATATAAGTAAACATAATTCAATTATCCCTCTGCAAATCAGCCAGAAGACTGAACTTGTTAAAAATGAAGAAAAAGGGGGGGGGGGAGGAAAAAAAAAGGTCAGGACATCAGTTTTAGGTCTCATCAAAGCATATTATAAGTGCTTGACAATGGACTCACTCGGGCAATCCTTTGTATCTTTCTCTTTTCCACAGATCCAAGGAGTAAATGTATGTTATATCTGCTCCTGGATGCCTGACTTTTAGAGAAAAAAACATCCCCCTCCCCCTCCCGCTGACTGTTTGAGTGATTCATTCACTCTGTGCTTTCTAATTAAATAATGAAGACCTCAATAAATGACGAACCATTTTCAGTTTTTCAAGTAGTGCTTTGTTAATGTAATACATGAATCTGCATAATGTGGTAACTTCTGTCACCAAGTGCCTTTTCAGCTTTTAACTTAATTTAATTAATTAACAATTCTTGCATAATTTTTTTATTTAAGCTACTTTAATTTTACCATATGGTAAAAATTCCACCTAACAATGTTTTGTATGGACAAATCCTTCTTCAATGTCATTTGAAAACCTTTCAGAATAAATCATTTTGCTATGTAAATTGCTGAGTTGTTTTTCTGTGGTGGTTTTTTTTGTTTGTTTGTTTGTTTGCTTGCTTGTTTGTTTGTTTTAATGCATGAGCTACACTGCCAATGTTGAAAATGTAGCAGTTAGGCTTTTCAGTGGATTTGAAGTTATTATACTTATTACTACTCCTCTTTAATTACCATACTGATTTATGATATCTAAAAAAGAAACACAAAACTTGCAGTTCCATTAAATGATTATGACCTTACTGACTTAGTTTGAAAAGTAACTTTATTGGGTATATATGTACACAGGAGCCTTAAGTCAACTTAAGTTGACCTAAAGAAAGTTCAATCCACACTGAGAATTTATTAAGTTGACTTAATAACACCACCACTTAAGGTCAACTTAATACTTAAATCAACATTATTAAGTCAATTTAAACCAGTATAGGTGGGGGATAGCCCTTAAATCGACCTTATTAAAATGACTTAACAGCTATGCCCCATCTACACTGGCTTAAGACGACTTAATAAGGTTGAATTAAGCGTTAAGTTGACCTAGCAGCTTCCAGTGTGGATGTGAGCAGTCTACAGGAGTTTTGAATGTGGCTGCTCTAAGTTGACTTAACAAGGTGGACTTTAAGTCAACTTTTTTAAGTCGACTTAACTGAGCCTCCAGTGTAGACATTACCTTTTATATGTATCATTCTACAGGATGACAAAGGAACACTTTTCTACATGAGTAAATTTTCATCCAATCTTATAAAATGCTTTTTTTCCTGTTCATTAGACTTAAGAAAAAATGTAAATATTCATATTTTAGCTGTTAATCTCTTTTACACTATTTTTTAGCTTTACTTCATGAAAGGCACATTAGAAATAATAATAATGACTCCCTTTTGGACTAAACTGTGGTACTGTAACCTTTGGGTGGGTTACAGTTTATCTCCTTGTCCTTCTCCAGTGCCTAAGCCCCAACCAGGGCTGTAACTAGGTCAGGATGAATGGGGCAATTCCCCAGGTGCAGAATTTTAGAGGGTGCAGAGGACAGATTCAGCTCCTAGCAGCAGCTGGGATGGATCCAGATCCGTCCCTTGTGTCCTCTAAAATCCCACGCCTGGGATGCCTGCTGCTGCTGGGGCTTACCGCCAGAAGCTGCCACCACAGCAGACCAGGGGAACTGGATCTGTCTCCAGCCACCATGGGAGGCATCAGGAAGCTTCTGCTCCTGCCGGCAGGTCAGGGGGATCTGGATCCATCCTCAGCCGTCACTGCCTGGCTGGGGACAGATCCAGATCCCAAAGCCATAACTATGGTGAGGCAAAAGGGGTGAGGCCCTGGGTGAATGGTTTTACAGGGCACCAAAACCATGCTCACACAGATCCTTGCAGCAGAGAAGTGGATAGTACAGTGCTCTGTTCCTCTCTAGACAGGAGCTTGTACTAGCCTGACAGGTTAGGTATTCCCCTGCCAGGACATATTAGTGATTTGCACCTCTTGGCCACTGTCAAGTCTCTTACAGCTCCTGGTATTGTGTAAGCCGCCCAGGGAGCATGCAAATCTCTAAGATAAGTATCAGAGTCTGCTCTCAGCTCAGCCTCACTCCCCCCCGGCTTGCTGAGACACAGAGTAGCTCCTCTCTCTGTTCCAGGGGAAGAGAGGAGGGCAATTCGAATCCCCCTCCAGGCAGGCAGTCTGTGCACAAGGGATGGCTGTGACTCAGTTTTGCTTACCTGCCCGCCAGCACAGGTATAAGTACAAGGTAACAGGGATCAGGGGAGGGAAATGGAAGCTAGGGGTTAAGCCTGGTGGTAGGCCACCTGGTGGGCCCCAGGCCCAGTGTCGTGCCCCAGAGGACAAACCAGTGCCAGGGCAAGGGGGGAAGGGCTGGCAGAGGGGCAGTTTGGGTTTGAAAATCTGAGCAATACTGGGGGATGAGTGAGTGAGAGACCCAGATGGGACAATATCTGCCCAGCTGCAGTGGTGTGGGCCACTGGGTGGGGAAGTGGGTGGCTTTGGGGCAGTAAGGTGTGGGGGGAAAGAGGCAGTTTAGGGGAAATGGGCAGTGAACAGTTCTGTGCTCGGCTGGAGGGGTGGCTAGGAGAGCCTAGGTGGGGCAATAAACATTCAGGGTAGTTTTGAGCCAAGTAGGACACTGAGTTTTGGGTGGTTTGGGGGGCAATAGAAGGGGGCTGTTTTGGGCCAGGTTGGGCAACAGCTTGGGGGGGGGGAGTAACTCGAGGCTTCCAGTAATAGCTGGGAGAAGAACTTGATAGTGTGTTTTTTAGTTGGGGGGGGGACGGGACTGGAGCTGCTTTGGTTGTGTGAAGCTCTCTGGAAGAGGCTGGGCTGCAGGTTGTTGGCTGTACCATGGATGGGCTGGAAAAGTGAGAAGCAAGTGCCAGACTCCCTACGGTGGGTCTCTGGAATGTTTGAAATATCTCAGGTTTCCAGCAGAACTTTCATAAGAATAATTTTTAAAAAATTGTTTAAAAAATTACCTGTTCATAAAAATAAATACTATGTGATATAAGCCCTCCTGGAACATGATGATATGGGAAAAGAGATAGGGCTTGGGGAAGATGCTATTGAGAGGGTGGGAGGAGGAGGATGAAGAGGGCAAGTGCATTGGGGGGGCTGCATAGGAGATGAATGATGGGTTGCTGGTGGGTGGGGTGGTTGGAGAATTGAGTGATGGATGGAGAAATGGGATAGAGCCATGGCAGCTGGCACCTGGGGGAGACAAGGAGGGATGGCATGGGTGGCTATAGTCATAGTCACTTATAAAGAGTCTTTCAAAAGGCATTAATTTCTTGAAGTGACTGATCTTCCTTTGTGGCCTATTGATTTGAACAATGGGGATGCATCCTGCCATTGATAGCTAGCAGGGCAGATCCTTCTGATGTTGCTACCAACAGGACCTGCTACCTAATGCTCACAGCCTGCTATAATCCAAAGGGGTAGCCGTGGGGGTGGGGAGAGACCCAGCAGTTGGGGAGGGGCACTGGTGGAGAGGCCCCCCAGTGGCAGCAGGGGACAAATTGGGCTCTGTGCTGACAGTCGGTGGTGACTGGGGATGGATTCCAGCTCTGCACCACCATCTGGCAGCAGCACAATGTTGGATCAGGTCCTGGGCTGAACTGGGCCCTGGGTCAGGGTGGCGGATCCCTTTGGGGCTGCTTGCCCTGGGTGACAAAAAAGTCTAGTTACAGCCCTGCCATATCCCCCTGGACTGCTGGCAGTGGCAGAAGCTTCCTGCTGCCTCCTGTGATGGCTGGGGATGGATTTGGATTCCCCCGTCCAGCCAGCAGTGGTGGAAGCTTCCTGTCACCTCTGGCAGTGGCTGGGAAGCTTTCATCACCTCTGGCAGGCTGGGGGGATCCGGATCTGTCCCCAGCCAATCACAGGCCGGGGGAATCCAGATCCTTCCCAGATTGTGGGTGGGGAAGGTGCATCTGAGGCTGCTTGCCTCAGGCACCAAAGTTCTACTTACGGCCCCTACCCCCAACAACCATAAAGACATCTGGAGACCAAGATCTCTGGTGCTGATGATTTTCAGCAAGGATTTTCAACAGTTTCCACAATCAGGTCCAAAAGCACAAAAGAATGAACTTTATTTTTAAGTACAAACTTTATAAAAACTTGGTGCCGAAGAAACACAATAAATAATCATATGTTAGTTTTTTACAACTCACCATGGGTAGTTTATACGTACATTATCTTAACATCTATACATAAATGAATAAAACAAATTAAATCTAAACAGGTCAGTTGCCACATAAACACAGTAAAAAAGCCAAACAAACAAACAAAACCCTGTGTTCCAGAAGCTTAGGTTGAGTTCACCTGAATCTTTAGCGTCTTTAATCACATCAGTGCAGTCTGCTGAGTCAAAACTCACCTCTTCCGTCTCCTTGCTTTCCAGAATCTTCAGCTGAATTCCATGGAGACTCTTCCTTCTTCACTTCTGAAATGCCTCAGTTAGCTAGTCAGCTAACCAGTAAAGCAACTACTCAGTTAAGTACATAGATGGTTAAAAAAAAAAAAAATTACAAGAGACCACAAAACTGAGATTTAAAATATATCTATATCTATATCTATATCTATATCAATATCTAAGTGATTCTTTCTCCATTATCATATTTAAATAAAAGAAAAGTTGGTGAATCACACTAGTATAGCTAATTCAAACAGTTTAGCTAAAGTCAAACAACAGTCAAAGTAAAAAATTAAAATATTTTTCCCTCTCAGTATTTCCTCTCTGTAATTAACAGTTCCAAGGCTTCCTTGTTGAAAGATTAATGATATCACTAGTCTGCTGCAAAATGCTTTAAAGTTTTGGGAAAATAGCCTTCTTTCTGCTCCTGGGACTCACCTTCTTCCAATCCACAGAATGAACATACCTTTTTGCAAAGCAGCTTCTCTGACTACTTCCCCTAATGAAGTCTGAGTCCAGCAACAGAGAAACTTCTGAACATACAACCACACCCAATTCAGAAACTTCTGAGTGTGGAGAGTGCATCTGTCCAGCAACAAAGACCTGGACCAGAAGCACTGTGCACAGGAAAAAAATCTGGGGCATGGGCCCCAACTCTCCCCCCTAATTTCGAAAAGGATAGCCGTGTTAGTCTAGTCCAGTAAAAAAACAACAAGGAGTTCAGTGGCACTTTAAGACTAACGGATTTATTTTTTGCATGAGCTTTTGTGGGAGAAGACCTCACTCAGCTTCCAAACCCCCCACCACTATTTCCTTCACCTTGCCAGGTTTCAGGATTCAACCCTCCAGTTTTTATGCAGGCCCAAGGCTACTCCCTCCTAGCTTCTTCACCATGTGAATGCAAGGTGAAGAGGGCTACCACATGCCACACAAAGCCCATGCCAGAGTCCCGATTTCAGTGCATCCCCCAAATCCCCCAAGATGGGGCATCTGGCACCCCTCCTTAAATCCCTCCCCCAGGTATGGATGCCATAATAACTCCCAAACACTTCTGCCCCATTTCATTTCTAAGTTCTTTAGGTACACAGCAGAGATCCTGTGATATACCCCCCCCCAGCCTATACGCCATACATTTTCCCCTTATACCCCCTGATAAATCCCAGTCGTCCAGACTTTCTACGTACACTCCTCCTGGTGTGGGCCAGATCATCAGCCCCAATGGATAACCTAGAAACACCCCCCCCCATAACAGAGCCCATTTGAATCAGTTCCAGCCTCCACCTGAGACCCCTCCAGCCTTCCCCAGCTACTTCTACTTCCCTCTTACCCTAGATGTAACCCCTGACTCCCAGTTCCAACAGTCTTCCACTCCTCATTTACCCCCTTCCCCACTGACCCCCATGTATGACATAGAGAGGCATATATTTTAGCCCTACATGTATCCCAACCCCCCAGTTTCCTCTCACACCTCTATTTTCTAATAAGCAACATTTCCCTCCTATCAGGTTCCTCTGTGAATGCCCTCTCCCCATCTTCATCCAGAGACCTCAAATTAAACCCTCCTGTTCCTCCCCTATGTACCTTTTACCTTCTCCCTTCCTTCAGCTACCCCATCATCTGGGAAGGCCACCTCCACATTGTCACCCCCTTGGTCCACATTTGGAAATGATGAACCAGGGTTGCCAACCTTGCATTTTAGTTTCTGCTGATATGAAGAGATGAAGGAGGGTTTTTTGTTTGTTTTTTTTTTTACTGATATGGTAATATTTTTACTGACATCACTAACAATAACATCACTGTATCTTAATGTCACTCTTTGGAACACACGGTAGGGAGAAATGGGGAAAACTGTGGAGTTGTAGGAACTCCACCACAGGTGAGTTTGGGGCCCAGGGACTCCAGGTATGGTGGCACTTTGGCTGCCCTCCAGGGAGCACAGAGGACCCACTGAACATTGCCCCAGCTAGCTTACTGCTAAGACACTGCTCTCTCTTGAAAATGGTAAAAGTGTCCGTCTATGAAAATTCAGACACATTTAGTAGGAAAGGGTTAAAGTTTACTCAGTATACAGTCTTGCAGATAGCAATGACTTGCAAACTAGGTAATACTTTACCCCTTCTGCAAGTCATTTTTTAAGTGCCCAGCCAGGCAGGGGATTTAAAAACAACAAGGAGTTGTGTGGTGCTTTAAGACTAACAGATTTAAAAACACCCAGGCCCCAGCTCCCAGCTGTGTGAGACTCCTGCCTTCTTTTTAAGAGAGCACTGAATCTCTACATTTAGCTCTGGGCAAAACATTCACGGCAGAACAAATCAGGAAAGTTGAACTATCTTTTTCTCAATTTCAAAACGGATAGCCATGTTAGTCTAGTCCAGTAAAAAAACAACAAGGAGTTCTGTGGTACTTTAAGACTAACAGATTTATTTTTTTGCATGAACTTTCATGTGAGAAGATCCCACTTCCTCAGATGCTTCAAAGATGGGTGAACTTACAGAAAGGAATGAAACTAAATGCAAGGGGGTGTAAAACATAGGATCAGGTCATACAGTAACAGCAAATCAGAGCAGTTTTCAGGTTCAAACCATGGGAAGCCTGAAGTCAAATTACCTTTTGTAATGGGAAAAGAACCCATAGTCTCAATTAAGTCCTGCTTTCACAGAATTTAGCTTGCATATTAATTTGAGTTCAGCCATTTCTTTTTGAAGTCTTGATGTCCCAGCTACATCTCTAAAGACCGTCGTTAACAAATCAGTCACAGACCAAAATTCCTTCCTGCAAAACAAAACAACTACAACAAAACCATGGCTTTAACGTTTTGTCTTCATTTGGAACAAAATATATATTTTTTATAAAAATGTAATATTCTTTACAGGAAAGAATTTCAGTTTTCTGACCAGCTCTAATCCAAAAAATGAGTTATTCTGTAATAACTACTTTGCTTTAAAGTTTACCTCTTTCCACTTTAACAATTCTATACACAGCAGGATGCATCTTCACTAAGAAAGTCATGAATCTTTAACTAAAAACTTTCACAACCATGGGGCTTTTGTGGAGGAGTTTAACATGACACTTTGTAATAGACTTCCTCAGTCACACCAGCACCTATTAGAAACAGGGGTTAAGGTACAATTTGGCGGGCCCCCTCATGCAGGTGCAGGCTCCCCTCATGCTGGTGTGGGCCCTCTTCACACACCCCAACTACTGCCCCCCAAACGCCTACCTCCCACACCAATTACTGCGCCCCGCCCCAGCTACTGCTCACCTCACATCTACCCCCCCCAGCTACTGCTATGGGCATCACTAGTGCTGAGCACATGGGGCTCATGTCCTGAGTCCCAGTGCCAGTGCCCTGGGTCTCCCGGTGACCTGAGGCCTGGCTGTCTCAGGTCCAATACGGCCTTCCTCTGGGGCCTGGCTGCTACAGGCTCAATGCAGCCCCCGCTGGGTTCCAGGGATCTGAGGTCTGGCCACCAGCCTGATGCAGCCCTCTCTGGGGCACGACCATGCCTGCCTGGTGCAGTCCCTGCTGGGACCCACAGGATCTGGGGCCTGGTTGCCACCAGCCCACCCAGGGCCATTCCTTGGGGGGGAGGGGCCCAGGGCCAATAGGCCTATGTGGGCCACCCTCTGTAGGGGACTGTCACCCCCCCCCACAAAGCAGGAGGAGTGGTTTCATGCCTTATGTGCCCCAGAGAGGGTGCCCTGCTGAGGGGCTGCGGAGAGAAACTGAGTGCCTCTGGCCTGGGCCGCTATTTCAGGGCGCCCCTGCCCCTCTGTAGCCAAATTCTATAATTCTTTAGGAATTTGGGATAGCCAATATAGATTTGATAGACCAATTTGAAGGAGAAGTGTTCTTGGTCCAGATTGACCACAGCTATGTTAATTAAATAGGACTTTCTCCCTGAAAACAGGTAGTCAAGGAGTACACAGATTAAGATTTTCTGACAGCTCTTTTATTGCTAACCACATACAATAAGTGATGGGTAAGAATACAAATGAATACAATGTGGAATAAATGGTAAAGAAATACATCAACACATTTCTATAATGACTATGAGGAGTAATGCCACTAAGATTTTGTATCTTTAAATATATAATTGTAAAAGTTATACTCACACTTGAAGTGAAGACAAGTTGAAGTACTGAACTAACAATTCTAAAACTAGTCAACAAGAATAAAACAAAGAAATCTAGCTGAAAGAATTCAGGTGAAGTGTTGTTGTAGGCCCGTGCAGTTTCCTTTTACGTTGTCTGAATTCAGTGACCGGAAATTGGAAGCTTCTGCCCCTCTGCAATTTGTGGTGCTTTAAACACCTTCTTTACGCACTACAGGGTGAGGGGTTACCTTTTTTTACCCCTCCAGAAATAAATTGAATTGTCTTATTCTTCCTAGCCCAAATATGGGTGTTTTCCAAAATTGTTGGAAGGACTCTCACATTATTGGTTCAGGGGTCTATTGATGTCTATTTTCTAACATATTCTTCTATTTTCTTGTTTACCAGCTTGTGGGTTTTGTGGTGTGTTTGCAGAGATGTTCTCCACCTATTTGTCTGCAAAGCATGATCAAAAAACAACTCACTAAATTCTGCATGGCCTACGCTCACCTCTCACCTAGTTAGCCTTCTCCTATTGCATAGACAAATGTAAACCTTGGTTTACAAGCCTGCAGGATCTCATCCTATTGCATAACAAACGTACGTACAGTCTTTGCAAACTGATCTGCAGGATACATGTGTTTTAGCTTCCAGAAAGAACTAGTACCAAGCTCCTTACTATAGAACCAAAGTTTCTAGGTTTTATAAGGAAATGAAAATATACCTATATAAAATAGATAGAGGATAATATACATATGCAAGCCCAATATAGGGTATAGCCAAAGGCTACACCCTCCACACAGGCTAAAAGGCCTAGTGGCCACATCCCCAGGTGCTGGAGGGGGGATGTGGTCACAGACTGCCCTCTGCAGAAGCATTCTTCTGGTCCTCCCCTGCCCCCAGTCGGTCAGTCCTGGGTGCAGAGCGGGGCGGGGCAGGCTTACGTGTGGCCTGGACCCAGCAGAGCTCTGGCTACATGCCTCCCTGCTCCACCCCGCCCCCTGGGCTGGAACATCACCGCGGAGCCTGGCAAACAGTGGGGTGTAGGGTGATAGCCCTGTCCCTCAGGACAGCCCTGGCCCTGGCCCTGCCCCCTCTGGCCCTGCTCCCTGGCTTAGCCCCAACCTATTTTGGGGGCAGCAACACCTCTGGCTACTGCCCCGGCCCCCATCTCACCACTGGTCCCCCAACCATTCCCCAACCCCCCCATGCTGTGCAGTCTTCTCCCACTGCTCCAGGCCAACCCCATCCCCCATGCCCTTTCCCCATCAGGAGGGCTCACCTAGCCCTGAAACAGGGATTTCCCTAACACCACCCATTTCACCCCCCTGAATTTCCCAACATCCCACAGTTGTCAGCTAGTAACAATGTTATACCATATTAGTGAGCAACTCCTACACCTCCTGCACACCCTGAATTTCCCAACACCCCCCAGTTGTCAGCTAGTCACAGTATTATACCAAATTATTGAGTACCCTCTACAACCCTTCCCTGCACCCCCTGGATTTCCCAACACCACCCCAGTTGCCAGCTAATAACAGTGTTATACTAAATTAATAAGCACTCTCTACATCCCACTAAACCTCCCCCTCCCCCCAATTTCAAGTCCTAGGGTGAATACTGCCTGACTCCCCCCCCCACCTGACCTGGCCACCATGTCACTGGAGTGGCCCTGGCCCAGGTTGAGGCTCCAGCCTGAGCCTTCTCTCACTGAGCATGCTCAGAGGCTCTGAGCATGCTCAGTGAGAACAGGCTGAGACTGGAGCCTCAGCCTGGGATGGGGCATCTCCACTGTTCTCTTGAATGTGGAAGAATGCTGTTCCGAGGTCTGCTAGTTTTAGAGGCTCAGCGTTGGAGCCTCTAAAAATAGAAAATGGAGGCAGAACGCTGTGTTCCAGGGCCTGCTATTTTTAAATGGTGGGCCTTGGAATGCAGCGTTCCAGCTCCATTTTCTATTTTTAAGGGCCCCAGAGCGCTAAGCCCCTAAAAATAATGGGCCCTGGAATGTCATTCTGTGGCATTCTGCCTTAAATTAACCCCTGATTAAAAGGACTGATATCTGTACTGTGGCATGCCTGCTCTAGAGATCAATGTAGTGGGAAGGAGTCAAAGGCCCATCTCCTTTTGTCCTTGGCTTGGTAACCTGAAGAGCACTTATGAAATACCTTTCCACACACTGGAACAAAGATTTTGACAATGCTTTCAGTAGCTGTGCAGTGTGAGGCTATTTGTGTACTTCCCCATCCAATAGTGGAATCTCATAAAGGTAAGTCAGAATCTGTAATTAATCAATTCATTTAAAGATTAACAAATTAATTTTTTTACCATTGGATAAGGGTGAAAGATCTACTTCCTCTAGTCATGGACATTTTATCCTTTCCTCAGTGAGTGTCGTGGGAGTTTTCCATTTCTATTCCTTCCTAGTCCTCTGTAGTCAGGACCCCCCAGAACCCCAGAGAAGGAAGAAAGATTTTACACCAAGACAATGTTACCAATTAGCTATTTAGTGTTCTATAATAATCTGAGTTCTTTAAAGCACATCTCTCTTCAGAACCTGTATAAGAATCCATCCATATGCTGTAGTTCATATGCTTCAGATGCGAGACACAGAGGATTTAAAAAGGGATTTATTTACATTATAAGAAATCAGCATGCATTTTTTAACACATTCAATAGTATGCATACATGTGTATGTAAGCATCAGGCAAGATGAGGAGGGACAATCTGGCTGTCAGTTATTCTTTTTTCTGTAGTGAATCATTTACATGATCCCTACTGGTGGATGCTAAATAAACAAACAGGTTGTCTCAGAGGTGGATTGAGCAAACATTACTCTTTATTGCCTCCTGGTTCCTCTCGACACTTCAAGTGAGTGAGGAGGAACATTCTTACACCTCCTTTTATCCAAAACAGTATGAAAATGCAAACATGATTGACAATGTCTCATAAACCCTTTTATGGTTACATTAATATCTATTTAATGTATATTAATGACTATAAGATGTGTATAATTATCCCCACCTCTGTTTGCTGCTGACAGCATTTGCATACCTTGCACAGCTGCATTGCCTTCAAACTTATTATTTTCTGCACAAAAATGCTGACCTTACGTTCTTGAGGGGCTATGATACTAGGGAGGAAAAGCAGGAGATAAGAAATAATCCTCCCCCTCATTTAGAACAAAGCTGGGACAGTCCAGACCACATTCTTTGTCCAGGTGGCCACAGAGAAAAAGCATTAGAAAGGAAAGATAACACACTTTAACTATCAACCTAGGCTACTTGTTAAAAAACATAAATATGAGACTTGCACAAGAAGCAACTCTGTTACCATAGTGACCTGCGGCTCTAACCAGGCTTGTTAACTTATCACTATTTTTTATTCTCCTACACCTACCTGATATGATATGACATTAAACACACTTCTGTGATAGTCTCCAGTAAGTTAAGCACAGTGTCCACATTTTAGTTATTTTAAACTATGTAAGGTACTGGAAAAAAAAAAAGAGATTCACTCTGATATACTCTGCCTGAGCAATTTAAGAATGTATCAGTGGATGTTCTGGGTCAGACCAGTGGTCCATCTAGCCCAGTATCCTAATCAATGATAGTGGCCAATGCCACATATTCCATAAGGAATGAACAGAATTGGGCACTTACTGAGCAATCTAACCCCTGTCATTCAATCTCTGTGTCTGGCAGTTAAAGGTTTAACAACTCCCAGAGCATGGGGTTGTCTCCCTGACCCTGTTAGCTAGGAGACATTGACCGATGTATCTTCCATGAACTTGTAGTTATTTTTTTAACCCTATTGTACATTTGATTTTTACAACACTCAGTGGCAACAAGTTTTACATGTTGACTATGCATTGTGAGTAAAAGCACTTCCTTTTGTTTGTTTTAACCTCCCTGCTTATTACTTTCATTGGATGTCCCTTGTCTCTTGTGTTAGATCCAGGGGCAAATAATACTTCCTTATTCACTTCCATGACATTAATGATTTTATAGACCTCTTCTATACCATCCTTTAGTCAGCTCTTTTCCAAGCTGAATAATCCCAGTCTTTTTAATATCTCTTCATACAGAATCTGTTCCATACCTTAAAAAGTGCCCCCCCCATGCTTCTGTACCTTTTCTGATATTCAATTTTTTTTTTTTTTTTGAGATTGGGCAAAAAGATCTGTGTGCAGTATTGAAAGAGGAGGAATAAAAGAGATTTATGCAGGCATGACCAAACTGCAGCTCGGGAGCGGCATGTGGCTCTTGAATGAAAAAGTGTGGCTCGCAGAAGAATGTCAGCAAATCAATTAAGTAGGTAAAAGCATATGGCTATATGCCTCACTGTGGCTCTTGAAGCTTTAATAATCAACTTGGGTGGCTCTTGAGATCCGTAAGTTTGGCCACCCCTATATTATAGAGGCTTTATGATATTTTCTGTCTTATTTTCTATCCTTTTCCTAATATTTTGTTAGCTTTCTTTCTCTGCTATAGCATACTGCCTGGATGTTTTCAATGAAATATCCACAATAATGTCGATATCTCTTTCTTGGGTAATAACAGGTAAATTAGATCACTCCCTTTAATATGTATATTTGGGGTTAAATTTTCCCAAGTGCATTACTTGGAATTTATTGATACTGAATTGTGTCTGACATTTTTTTTGCCAGATCATCTACTTTGTGAAAACTCTTGGTTATTCTTTGCAGTCTGCTTTGTACTTTGCTATCTTGAATGATTTTATATCATCTACAAACTTTGTCACCTCACTGTTCAGACTTCTTTCCAGATTATTTATGATAATGCAGAACAGCACAATACAGTACTGATACTTGCAGGTAATATTTATCTCCCTCCCTTCTGAAAACTGACATTTTCTTTGACTTTTTTCCTATCTTTTAATCAGTTACTGATCCACGAGAGGACCTTACCTCTTTTCTCATGACTGCTTTCTTTACTTAAGAGCTTTGGTGAAGGAATCTGTCAAAGGCTTTCTTGAAGTTAAAGTGTACTACGTCCACTGGATCATGCCTCTGCATATTGATCTCATGAGGTCCCTTCCAACCCTATGATTCTATTCAATGATGGCAATGATGGCTAATGATGATATGTTTGTTCACTGCCCCTCAACAAAGTCTATTAGGTTGATGAGGCATGATTTCTAATTAAAAAATAATGCTGAGCTGACTCTTCTCCAACAAACTATAGTCATCTATATGTCTAGCAAGTCTGTTCATTACTATTATTTTAAACAATTTTGCCAGGTAAGCTAAGCTTCTGGTCTTTACTTGCCAGAATCGACTCTGGAGCTTTTTTAAAAAAACAAACAAACAAACAAACAAACAAACAAACAAACAAACAAACAACCACTGTGGCGTTAGATACGATCTATTCATCTCATATGGAAGCTGATTTAAGTAATAGGTTACATACAGCATTCCTTGCTTGTTATACTTCAGTTAGTTTTTCTGCAATTTCATATTGGAGTTCCTTCAGAATTCTTAGTTGAATATCACCTGGTCCTGGTGAATTAGCATTCCTTAATTTAGTAATTTGTTCCAAAATGCCCTATTGATATCTTCACCTGGGTCATTTCCTGAGCTTTGTCACCTAAGAAAGTATGCCCCAGATATGGAAATCTCCCTCTTGTCTTTTGCAGTGGAGATTGACACAAGGAACTCATTTAACTTCACAACAGCCTTATCTTGAATGCTCCTTTAGCCCCTCAGTTATCTAGTGTCCCTAATGAATGTTTAGCAGTTTTCCTGCTTCTGATTTCATTTAAAAAATAAAAAAAGCCGGTTTTGTATTTTTCTAGTTGCTTTTCAAATTCCTTTTTGGCCTGCCTAATGCTTTTAAATTTCACCTGCAAAAGTTTCAAGGCCTTCTATTTTCCCCTGTAGTCTCCTCTGACATTTTCATTTTTAAGGGATGACTTTTTGTGTCTGTCTGACTCTTTCTATCATATAGCAATGGTGACATTTTCTTAGTCCTATTACTTTTTTTTTTTAAATATACTTTTAAATATACTTTTTAAAAAATATATATACTTAATTCAAGCTTTTATTATGATGTTGAAAAAATAATCCATGCCTTTTGAAGGCATTTTACTCCCTCCTATGATCATTCCCTTTAATTTCTGTTTAACTATCTTCCTCATTTTTTGTGTGATTCCCCTGGTTGATGTTGAACACTACTGAGGAGAGCTTCCCTCCAAAAGGATGTAAACAATGTTAAATTTAATTACATTATGTTATCTATTGCCAAGTGGTTAAGCAATAATCACTGTCCGAACCAGATCCTGCGTGCCACTTAGGATTATACTGAAAATTGCTTTTCCCTTTGCGGGTTCTAGGACTATCTGCTCCAAGAAGCTATTATTAGTGGTGTCTAGAAAATTGTTTTTTCCATCCCGTCCTGAGGTGACATATACCCAGTCAATATGGATAGTTGAAATCTCCAATTATTATTTTTTTAATCTTATTGGTCATTCCTATATATATAGTTGAAATCTATTCCTACATATGTAGTTGAAATCTCCAATTATTTTTTTTTTAATTTTATTTGTATAGCATCTCTAATCTCCCCAAGTATTTTGGATCACAAACATTATTGTAGTCAGATAGACAGTAGTATATTTCTATTGTTATATCTTTTATTCTTCAAGCTTGGAATTTCTATCAGTATATATTCCGTGGTACAGCTTCCTTTATTTAAGGTGTTTCTTTGATTCAATTCTTTCTTTCACATATAATAGCACTCCTCCACCAGCATGACTTTTCTGTTATTCCTATATATATATATGGTGATGATCAAAGCTGCTTTGATCATCACCATTGCACCAATTTTCTGTGATATCTATTAGACCAATGATTCATTTAATGCCAGACACCCAAGTTCCTCCATCTTAGCATTTAGATTTCTATCATTTGTGTACAAACAATTACTAAATTTGTCAATATTTAGTTGTCTGCTTTCATGTGAAATAAGTGATTGGATTATATTTCGTTTCAGTTCAGTTCAATTCCCACCTGTATTTTATCACTATCTAGCGTCTCATCTTTGTTAGGACATACAGAAAATCTCCATTTAATAGGTTCTTCCCAAGTGATGCTCTGTTTGAACTGTGCACTCTTCCATATGAAATCTTTCTACCTGGCCTTAGTTTAATACACCTCTTCACCATTTGTAATTTTACAGTGCAGCAATCTGGTAGAGTTTTGATGTAGATGGAGTCCATGCTTCCTGGATAAACTGCTTCCTTCACAAAAAGTTCCCTAGAACTTAGTAAACCTAAGGCCCTCAGCATTACAGTGCCAGCTCATTAGTACATTATGACCTTATAGTTCTGCCTATCCAACTGGCCCTGTGTGTGTAACTGAAAAAAAATATACAGTATTCCTCAAAAATGAATTTATAATGAAAGTTCTGAAGGGTTTTCAACAATAGTGTTGCAACTGAATTGCATATAAAATATTTCTTTGTAATTGTACCTGCTTTCTAATATGTTGAAGTTAAAGTGAAGAAATGACCTACCCTCTCCCTCTCACTGCTCTTCCTCCAGCCCCCCCCCCAGCTTTCTAATTTGATGCTGACATTGCAGTGTGGCAGTGTTAACTAATGAGAATAAAGATTGATTTAACTGCCATAAAATCATAGTTTGGTTTTGCTAATATGAAAGGGTAAAACTACTTCTTAGTAAAAATTTAGTACTGATTAAGGAACTTAATCCAAAGTATACTGAATTCATTAGAGAAACTCCCAGTGGCTTCAACGTGCTTTATATCAGGCCCTGAATAAACGTAAAATCCATTCCTAGGGTATTCCTATCACTAACGTAATTTCATCTGCCTAGAGCTTAGTCATTGCTCCACGCCTGCTACTTGACATCTATGTATCATCATGAATTATTACCCATTTAGAATTATGAAGTGACATTAGAAGGAAACCAAGAAATAACTCAATTATTAGGACATATTAATAAACCGCTACTGTTAAATAAAAGGTTTGCAGGATGTACTAAGTTTAAATATATCATTAAGGACCTGATCTTACACACTCTTGAAGACTTTCTGCAAGTTATCCACCATATTGCATTCCCTTGGCTACTGTAGACTTTAAGGGCTGTTTAATCTAGTGGTAAAAGATACACTAAGAATCAATGACTGGAAAATGAAGCCAAACAAATTCAAATTAGAATAAGACACACTTTTAAGAGTTAAGGTGATTGGCCACCAAAAATCCTAAACAAGAAAATGCAACAACGAAACCCTAAGGACAAACATTGTGGAAATCAAAATCTTCTGTCATTCTCTGCTGCTTAGAGACCTGTGCATGAATCATAGTGCATCATGATGACATGTTCATGATCCCATTGTACAATTCTTTCCATCCTATCATTGCATTGTTTCCTAACTATGTTTCATGTTATTTTTGAACACCCTTGTAAGCTGTTTGTCAGACATCTCTGCCTGAATACCTGGATCATGAATTGCTGAATGGTGTGGTGATGCTCATTCTGAACACAATACAGCTGGTCCTGTGGTATTTCATGAGTGGCAAAACAGAAAATGAATTGGTGGTAGCTGCCAAGCTGTGTTGCATAAAAAGAAATGATTCAAGATTGTTGCTAGCATTCACAGAATAGCTTCACAAGGTGGACAGTTGGTACTAGGCTCATGGAATAAGCAATAAGTGGTGGGATTTTCAGTTGCAAATCAATTTGGAGTTAGAACGTTCATCATAAAGATTGTGATCATGCAAATGTACAGGGATATTAATTGCCTTTTGCTATGAAGGACAGTTAATCTCAACAATGTGAAGAAAATACTTGATGTCTTTGATGCTGTGGAATTTGCTAATTATGGTGGAATGATAAATGGAACACAAATACCAATTTTGTCCCCAAACCACTCTTTGGCATCACATGAAAGAGTTACTTGTCCATGGTTTTGCAGGTGCTGGTGGATCACTAGGTATATTTCATCAGTGCAGGGTAGTCAAGAAAAGTTCATGGTCCACATAGCTTTTGGAACACTAACTGTATAGAAAGCTACAATGTTTGGACATTTTTCCCAGACCAGCAATGGAGGATGTGTAAATACCCACAGTGATCCTGGGAAATCTACCTCTTGCTCCCATGCTTCATGCTTCATAAAGAACTACATAAGAAACCTACTCACTAGCAAGCAGCGCTTCAATAAAAGGTTCTGGAGGTGTCAAATGACCACTAAATGTATCTTTGGCTGATTCAAAGATCACTGGTGCTTCTTTTTTGGCAGATTAAATCTCAATGAGGAAAATATTCCCAAGGTCACAGCGGAAGCTATGTGCCACATAACATTTGTGAAGTGAAGGGAGAAAAGCTGGAGGAAAGGGGCTGGTGCACTGAAGCCGATCAGCTGATTTTAAGCAGTCAAATACCACAGAAATTAGAGGGAGACAGAGCAGGAGTATTTAAATCAGGGAAGCTTTTAAGGAGCATTTTGACAATGATCTCCACAATATATATCTATGTGATGAATTCTACCAGGGAATGTTTACTTGTCATCTTGAATGACCCTTGTAGTGCTTGCTTCCTGAACATTAAATGTACTGAGAAAATATTCCTGCATATAGCCACTGTGTTTGAATGTTAGCCCCAATTAACATGTGTATGACACAGATAAAACTCATTTTAAAGTTAAATGGCAGGACAAAGCACAATATTTTTCTCAACTCGGGGGCATGACCATGAGGAACAGTCTCTTCATTATGACTCTTACAGCTAAGTGTAATTTCACCTTTCATTGTGAAATCAGTCCATAGGAGTTGAGTGCAAAGGGGTACTGCAGAGAATCAGGAGCATACAAAGAATCTGGTTGGGGAGTTTGGGAAAGACATGGCTTGGAGTTCAGTTTTGGTTGTGCTCAGACTGCAGTGTAATGAAAGGCTTGAACATCTTTGTTTGTCCATCCAGTAATTTTATCATTCTTTCATGCCTCTTCTCCTCTTCAGGCTATCCTGCTTGAGCTTTTTGTTAACTGTCTCCCTCCATGCTCTTGTTTCACCATCTCCTGTATGTGTTGACAGCAACATTACATGAAACATCCTTCTTACTCCTGCTTGTTCGCAACTTTATCTGACAGATGTGCTCCATTGGTGAAGAGGAGTGAATCTTCAAGGGCACAGCTGCAGAAGCCAAAGAAACAATGAAAAGACAGACTAGACTCACAACATGAAACACAAAATGACACATATATCTTTCTCACTTCCCCTTGGCTATGACACAGCTCAGTGCAAGTCCCAAATATGAAGAGCTGGCTGGGAGTGGGGGTAGAAAGAGGAATAAGCAATAAAATACAGAGAGCCAGGGTGGTTTGCAAAGGGGGTTCCTACAAACGTCTCAGGAGACTATTCAGAATATTGGTACCCTTTTTAATAGGGTGGAATAATCAAACAGAATATCTCACTCCTGAGAGTAACCTAAGATATTTCTGTATTTGTATGGCTTCAGACTGGCACAGAACATTACTTGCCTATGTGCATTCTGGTCCATGTAGAAATTATTGCCCATTGGTGCAGCAAAGTTTCCTACAGTGGGGGGAGAAACAAGGCACCTCTGCCAAGGAACCTTCAGTAGAGAATTGCAGAATACCTAAAATAAAGTTTACTAGAGATTTCTGTGGAGGATTCCCAGAATACTCTGGTGTACATAAACAAACTTTTCCATGTGGCCACTGGTGCATAAGTGCTGTTTTTAATTTCTCTTTGTTTCCTCTCCTCTACCATATAACAAAGGACATGAACACTCAATCTCCTCTCACCATTCAGTGTCAAGGAAAATGTGTGCTTACCAGAACTCTCATACTCCTACTTCATGTGTGTTGGAGCTGAAGTCCTCGGACTGGCAAGACCTGTCTGGAGTCCAAAAAAAAAAAAAAAAGTCTTGACTCTCCATGTCACCAGATAACCCTGTTATTTGTTTCACATCCTCTGCTAACTTCACTTCCTCAGATACAACTTTATATTCAGTGTTGAGTCTGCTAGCCTCTGACTCCAGCCCTCTCAATGTATCCACAGGGCTCTTTGCAATGGGGGTGGTGGTGTCACTATGGCAGATGGCATGCAGCTCCTTCAAAAAGCGGCATATTTTTGGCCCTGCAACACAGCTGTGGTTGGTTTCACTTGCTTTCTGGTACAGCTTCCTCAACTGTACTTGATCTTAGCATGTAGCAGGGTAGCTTTATGTCCCTTTTGTTCCCCTTCTCCTGCATGCCTCTAGCAACCAACTGATAAACATCAATGTTCCTATGGTTGAAGTGAAACTGCAACTGCATAGCCCTCTTTCTGTGCAGACATAGAAGATCAAACAGCTCTGTTTCATCTCCTGAGGAAAGCCAGCTTTGTCCGCTGAGAAGCTGCTGGGTGAACTATCCATGCCAAGCAAACAGAAAGAGGAATTTTACGCACACATGTGCGCGCGTGCGCACACACACACACGCACACACACACACACAAAAAACACCCTTTAAATGAGAGACAAGTACATACCTGTGTACATTCAGTGTTGTACTTAGAATATGAAAACATTAACAGGATCTATTACGAGAAAAATACAATTATATTAATAAATAATATCTAGTACCTACACATACACACAGAGAGATGTTCTGCTGTTGCTCATGTATAATTACCAGTCTTGATTGTTACTTTTGATCATATCTTGGGTTCGTGGCTAGGTTTTGCAGCTCATGGCAGCTACCTGGTCAGGGAAGCCAGGCACGAGAAAGAGCGGGGTCTCTGTCAGGCACACAGCTGTACACTGATACCAGGGGCGTAGCTGCCCCGGGGAAGCACCCGGGGCACTGGCCTAGGCCACACCCCCTGCTGGGAGGCCACGACCCCTGGCCACAGGCCATGACCCTGGCCGGGGATGGGGCCTGGAGTGGCTGCGAGCGGCTGAGCCCTGGATCCCCAGCCCAGGACGAGGCTACCGCCGCCACGGGCGGCTAAGCCCTGCATCCCTAGCTGGGGATGGGGCTGCTGCCGCCATGGGTGGCTGGGTCCCAGATCCCTGGCTGGGGATGGGGCAAGGAGCAGCTTCCGTGGACGCGGGCAGCTGAGCCCTGGATCCCCCGCCAGGAACGGGGGCTGCCACGGCTGTGGACGGCTGGGACTCAGATCCCCGGCTGGGGACAGGGACAGGAGTGGTGTCCATGGCCATGGGTGTCTGAGCCCTGGATCCCTGACCAGGGATAGGACTGCTGCGTCCGCGGGCGGCTAGGCCCTGGATCTCCGGCCCAATCAAGCTGGAGACCGGGAGAGGCAGGCCCCGCTAGTCCTGGGGCACTGGCGCCAGTATTTGGGGCACGTGCCCCGTGTGCCCGGCACCACCGACGCTCCTGACTGACACTCTTGAATGCTGTGCAGAACATTACCCCAAAGTTGTGCAGTCTCATCCATCTTTTATGTCTCAATCCATGGATCTTGCTGTGTCACACTGCCTCTGGGTACTGTATGACCGTGAGCCATCAGTTAGTGGCAGATATGACTTTGAGCTTTTCCTTGATGGGGCTTTTTGTCCCTTAGTTTCTAGGGTGGATTCACCTTGCTTTTGCAGGTTTTGTCTGCATTGTTCTTCAGCCATTAAGCAGGTTGTCATCAGGACAGGTTGGATTTGGAGACTGATCTCATTACGCACACTCCCTTCATTCACTCATCGAAACTAAGTTCACACATCTAAACAAAGTTTCAGCAAGACTTAGGCTGAGCAATACAAAATGAAATAAACAATTCAAAATGGAGTTTTGGTTACAATGTGAAGTTAAAAGTGAATGAATTAGAATGGCATTTTTATCAATGAATATTCTGTGTAGAAGTTTCTATTTGAAGCAGTTTGATGGTATTAATTCATCCTTAGCACTGCATCAGGGCAGAGGAGTTCAAACTGCTGTTAATCACAGCAGTCATGACGGGCATTATGAGGCACCCCTGGACTCCAGTTAAGCACGCACATTGCTCTGTGTCACAAAAAGTCCTCCCCTTTCCTCAAGGTAGTTTTATTAAGTCTTCATAACAAGGGAGTTACATTGGTAGGGGGAGTATCTTGGTGTGCACACCACGTTTGTTTTTTCAATGAAAGCTGAATTTGTCACCAAAATTGTGTAGTGTAGGCAAGGCCTAAAACAGAAAAGCAATGGATTTGTAAGCAAAATAATGATCTTCAATTGATTGCATGCTGCACTTTTTTATATTTCTCAATTTTATTCTTATTATTTTTAAGAAAGCAGGCATTTTCAAACAATCTTTTTTGAATTAATGAAACAAACAATGAAGAGTAGTGAGACAGAATAATATAGTACGGTGATATTATTTGGCCAGCACCTGCTGATGGAAGAGGCAAACTTGTGATGATCAGAGAGCTCTTCTTCAACTATGGAACAAGTAACCAGTATATGTCACAGACAACAGCAAGAAAGGATAATTCTTCTTCGAGTGCTGCTCGCATCATTAAGTATTAGATGTCTATGTGCTGCAGCAAATGATTGGCTGGAAACTTTTTAGACCTAGCCTATCAAAACAGGGTTGGCAGCAAATGCATATATATAGCCCTATATATATAGCATATATATAGCCCTGACCCTGATCTTCCTCAGTTCCTTTTTCCACCCTCCATGATGGTTTTGGAACAGCCCACTCCTTACAATTATGCAAGTGCCTGCCAATTTGCTATATATGAGCCACCCATTCACTTTGGAAGATCTCTTTGTGGACATTGTTCCACCGAGAACCAGTGCTCTTACTGAGCATACAGCTGATCTCAACAGCCTCCTACAATGCAAGGTTTCAAACCCTGCGCTGCTTGAGGCAAGACCTTCCCACGGGATGATACCAGCAGACGCAGCTGCAATGCCTATGAGAATATCACCAGGCTACTGAATGCTCCATCTGTCATTCATTTAAACTGAGGACATTGAAAGACAAGGAGCAGAGGTGCCGTGCATTGTTCCTGGAGTAAGCAGGTCAGCCTATACCCAGAGAATTGGGGTCACCACTGGAGCTACCAGCACTTTGTGCCAGATTGGCACTGGAGCCCTCTCAGCGCCACTCCCCTTGGGAAAACAAGACAACATGCTCAATATCCACCAAAGTGCCAAAGCACAGGCGCTGCTCCAGCTCCCCCCGTCTGGGTCACTCTCGGCACCGGAGCCAGAAGGCCATTTAGGTCTCTTCCACCCCAGAGGCTTTCGAGGCAGCGTAGGCCCTCCTGCTTTTGCCAACACCTCCTCCTCCCAAGCCACCAAAGCAGAGAGGAAAACCTGCTTTCCTCTCGGGGACATGGACTGCACTGGGGTGGCACTGATTTCCATCACCTAGTATTGTACTGAGCTCTCTGGTACCACAGCCAGAAGGAGTTTCTTCCTCTACAAAAAGGCCTGTTGGTATTGACCTGGGCTCTACATCCAAGTTTCACAAAGTGCACTCTTCCTCCCCCTGGCACCATAGTGCCACTTCATCATTGGCACCAACAACCTTAGCCACCCTCACAACAGTACTGAGACAAGGTCATCACTTCAGCGCCGGGAAATGTCATGCTTCCCAAGCCTCAAGGAGGTCACCTCCTCACAAAGGGGCAAACAGGCCCATGAGGGATCACCAGTACCAGGTACCTACTGGTACCGGTCTCACAAGTGGTCCATACCATGGGAAGCTCAATTGCAAGTGGCTCCCATGGTACTGATAAGTCCAGGACCAGTCGAAACTTGCTTGTGAACTCTGATAGGGCCTTAAACTCCAAACTATGATCATACAGAGAGGACACTACAGCCCACTTCAACCTCCTCTGCCACGTTATGGCATATACAGATCTAGAGGTCGAGCCTATCAGGGGGACCAAGACCCCCCTATTCGACCCCAGGTTAACATCTTGCCCAGATGCCATAGTGGTACCATTGCACCCTAATGCGCATGACCTCAGCAGGGTTTGCTAGCAAACAAAGTTCCCTCTAAGCTGCATGGCTGCACAGCCCCCGGCACTGTGTGGTGCAGGGAAAGCTGCCGACTGAGCATGGCTGGCAGCTGAAGTCCCTATCTGGAGAGCTTCTCCGGGCTGGCAGTTTTTAAAATTCCTGCTCAGAAGCTCTCACTGAGCATGCACAGTCTCTGTGCATGCTCAGTGAGAGCTCCTCCGGCCAGAGGAGCGGCCAGGGGCCATGCCACACTGCTCCAGCAGCCAGGTAAGGAGGCCCTAACCACCCACCTTCCAACTCCCAGTGGGGGTGGAGTATGGGGGGGGCCGTGGACTGTCAGGGCCGGAGGCTGATTCACCCATGTGCCCGCCTGGCTTCACCACAGTGGGGGCGGGACCAGATACCCAGCCTACCCCCAGCCGGCCGCACCTCCCTGGGGCACAGGGGGGGCTGGTGCTGAGCTCCGGCAAGCAGGGTCGGGACCCTGGAGCAGCCTGCTCCCAAAGAATTCGGGCTGCTTCATCTTTGCCTCCCCCCGGCCTGAGTGGGCCTGATCCATCGCCTGGGGAGACTGGGGACAAAGTGGCCCAACCTCCTTGGGAGCAGGTCACTCCAGGGCCCTGACCCTACATGCCGGAGCTGAGTGCCAGCCCCCTCCACCCCCTGAGGAGGCATGGACATCTGGGGTAGGCTGGCCTGGCTGGTCCACCCCTGCTGCTGGGAGGCCAGCAGGCAGCAGAGCTTGTGGCTCTGGTGATCTGTGGCGCCCTACTCACCCTATCTGGGAGGAGGGGGCAGGATTGGGCCTGTGGGACGCATGCAGTGAGCAACATATGTTGCTCAACTGCGTTCAGGCCTTAGATGAAACATTGCTGGCAAACCTCACTTCTATTCCTCCTGTCTCTGATATAGCGGGCCATAAAAACCAGGTCCCACCAGAGGACTTTCCCCCTTTGGTTCACCACCCAGTACCAAGCTCCTGGGTGATGGAAGCTGCCTTAGGTTGTGGGAGCCAACCCTCCCCAGATTCCATGCTGAGATCCAGGGAGGTGAGAAGGCTGGACCTCAGGGACCGGAAGGTATACTCAACCTCTGCTTTCCAGCTCCAGATTGCAAACCACCAGGTGCTGGTGGGAAGGTATGCCCCAGATATCTGGAAGTCCTTGAGGAGATTCCAGGATCTCTTCCCTCAAGAGCATAGGGAGGAATATGACTCTCTCATAGAGAAGTGCATGCTAGCATTCCGGGATGAACTTTTGGCTGCATGGGATGCCTCAGATGTGGTGAGTTGAGGCGTAGCCTCGGCCATCATTAGGAGACATGCAGGATGGGTGCAGGAGGCAGGCCTGCCTCAAGACATGCAACAGGCTATTTAAGACCTCCCATTCGAGGGACAGTACTTGTTTGCAGAGGAAACAGACTACCTGCTCCATGGTGTGAGGGACCCCAGATCAGCCCTCCAATCTCTGGGCATGCTCCCGCCACAGAAGCCCAGTCTCCCTCCTAGCTCTTCCCAACAGCAAGTGCTGATGGCAGAGACACCAAATAGGGCCTTCTCTGCCATGCAAGAGGCAGGATCAGCCCCTCAGGGCCCCAAGATCCCCTCTTTTACCAGGGACTTCTCCCTAAGTTGCCATGGCCTTCATCAGTCAGGCCTCCACTGGCATGCTACACCCTGCAATGCTTTTCACCCCATCCCTGCCTCAGCAACCCCTCAGAAATCAGAGGCAAAGGCCCTACCTGGGACCCCATCTGCATCTAGGGGGTGGAGAGCATCATTCTCAGGTTCCAAGAACCCTTTTTCCACATCAGAAGGATAGATGATCTGCCTCACGTGACCTTATTTGAATGTGCTTCAGAGTTTTACATCAATCCTTGCTCTCTCATCTGCTAGTGGCACGAGGCCTGCAGACCAGGCTCCAGGCATTCGAGTCAAATCACCCCATCATTCTCTCCTGGGGCCTTATATTTCCCTTAACTGGGTACCCCTAGGGCTCTCCATTAAGCCCGAGGTATATGAATACTTTTGGGTTTCCCCTTTTTGCTGTTCCATCAACCACGTACGCTTAGTGATCTGGATTTCAGCCACTTGACATAGTCCTCTCATCCAGACTCCCCGTCAATTACCCTAGAGGCTGAGTCTGCTTTAACTCATTCTGGAGTCCCAATCTCACCTATCACTTAGCTGTCTAAACTGCTCCTACATGCAGGACATTACTTCTGCCTGGCCTGTCACAATCCTAATTTTTACCTACATCAGGACTGGATCCCAATGACTTCACTTGCTGGACAACAGAGCACACTTCCAATGCTTCCCAGATCTCCAACTGGAGACCCAGAGGTCCCTTCATCTGGACCTCCCATTACTCTCTAAAGAATGGGGCAACAGAAAACCCCTCTTAGCCATTCCCACAGACTAGCTGAGTTACTCTGCCACCACACTCTTAATGTGGCCTGTCCTGGGAGGTGCCCATACGCAGTATGGATATGGTGAAAATTCTCTTGCTGCCCCTAGGGGGATGGGTGGCTGGGCCACTGCTCCCTTTTCACACTGCATAAATTCTAATAGTGGAGAACAGGGATCAAGGGACTCTAAAGGTAGCCCCATCTGGCCCCATAGGGATGCACCCCCCACAGGCCCTCCACCTTCCTCTCTCTTCCCTCCTCACTCCTCCCCCTCCCTCATCACAAATTCCCTCTACAAACCTTTTTTGGGGCTCCTTGACCCCTTTGTATGTATATCCATTTGGTTCTATTACCAACGCTACAAAACTTCAAGCATCTACCCCTTCAGGCCAGTCTGCATTAGTGCCTCTACTCTCCAGGGGAAAAATCAACCACCGTCATCAATGTGGTAAGAACAATAACTCCACCCCTCTCCTTCCCCGCTAGGGGTTCTCTGGTTCCCCATAGGAGAATGGGGGCTACCAGAGCCTTGAGGGAAGTTTTTTAGTTACAGTCATGGGGCATCCCTGCCCTCAGGAGCAGGGATTTCCCTAAAATCCCCCACACACCCCCAGCACTATCCCTGAATTTCCCAACAACCCCCCAGTTGTCAGCTAGTAACAGTGTTACACCAAATGAGTGAGCACCACCTACAACCCCCTAAACCTCCCCCTATACCCCCCCCAATTTCAAGTTCTGGGGAGAATATTGCTCAGGAATATCCTACATGGAAGATGCTTCCATCTTATATGTCTCCCTGAAACCCTTATCTGCTGGATCGAACACATCACATGGTGGTATGTACCACCAAAGTCTGCGAACAGCTCACTTTTGTGCTGCATGACTTGCTGTCAGACAAGTTTTCTCTCTTCCCTTTTTTCAGGGACAAGGCCCTAATTCTTCAGGGCAGTAAGCCTCCACCCCCTTGCCTTTCCCTCACTCCTCATGGAGGTAGGACTCTCAATGCCCCCCCCCCACTGACTATCAGAAAGTGGTAAAAACACTTCTGTGAGTCTGACTGGAGGAAAATTGAAGCACATACCCTGCTTGTAGGTCTAGGGGGAGACACCCCCTCCCACACACACACCAGACGGCACATTCACAAGGTGTGATCAGCATAAGGAAATAGCCTCATTGTTCCCTAAGGGGAGACTCTGGGATGCCTCCTGGTCCTCTTAAGTGTCCTAACCTTATTCAAGTGTAGGTTAGTTACATAGTTCCTGGGTCTCATCCCCCTGAGACCCATTGGCTTCCTGCAGTTTTAATCTTGAAAGGCCACTGGTGATCTTGCATCCCCTGCACACTTGGCACAGGGGTCAGGAGGAACTTTTATTAGTATAGCACTTCATCCCTCTTCTACTCTCCTTACCTGTTCTTGCTCATATTTCTCCAGCAGTGCAAGAGGAGCCTGGGAAACGAGAGAATTCAGCTTCCAAATCGCTAATGACTGACTTTCCCCCTTATTCCCTCTTTCTTTACTACCCTAGGGCTGTGTTCACACAGCCTCCTTATTTCGAAACAACGGAGGTTGTTTCGAAATAAGGTTTTGGGTGTTCACACGACTCACAGTTGTTTCGGAACAATGGTTCCTGTTGTTCCGAAACAACCGCGTTGTTTCAAAACAAGTTAAACCTAGTCTGTGGACGAAACAACGTTTCACAATGGTTGTTTCGAAACAACGCTGTGCGAACGTGTTGTTTCGAAATGATGGTGAGTCGTTTCAAAATAACTATTGTCCAGAATCGCTATTTCAATTCCGGCTTTTTATTCCTTATTTCGAATTAACATTTTGTTAATTCGAAATAAGTTGTTTCGAAATAAGCGTTATTTCGATATACGGTTGTTTCGAAACAACCGTATTGAAATAACCCACTGTGTGGGAACACAGCCTAGGTCTTAATTCCAATCCCTAGAGGTTCCTTTCCTGTTTCCCGGTGGAATTTTTTTCTTAGCTCCCTAACGAGGGGAGGTACTGAAACAAAGAATTCCTTCTTCATTTCAGAATTTGAACATAGGCCATCACTCAGGGTTTTTCTTTCCCTCACTAAATCATGGAGGGGCACCCAACAGGCCACTACCCTCGGGACAGTTCTCCCCTGAAAGGAGTCCCCACCGGATCCATCTTGATACAGTGATACAGTCTAAGCAAGTTTATATTTAGAGGTCATGGACCTCTCATCAGCCACTTGGTGTGTCTGCATTATGGCTCTTTTCCCAACTTGCCGAAGGGACCCAGAAGTTATACCTGCCCCTAGGTCCCATGTTGTGCTGTTACTAGCTTCCCGTCTGCCTGGTTTCTCTATTACCCATTAAAGCGGACTCCCTCATAAGGTCAGGACTATCCCCTAGAGCAAGTTTGCTCAACTATCACATCCTGGCTGTGCTTTCAGACCTTGATCTCCGTAACCAACCTAGGCACTCACAAGTTTAAGTGTCAAAACACAACTAGTGTGGAAAGGTTTTATCCTCATCTTTATCTCCTGGGATGTAAGAGTCAATCATCTCACAGTGGGTAGACCAAGTGTGGGACTTCCTTTGTTTTCTTGATGGTTTTAGCCACACTCATAATTGAGGGCTGTAGCAGGAAGTTATGGCCCCTCTCGGAGATAGACCGAGGGTTCTGCCTGTCTGTAGGGGGCGGACCCAGAGCCGGCCTGTCAATCAGGCCGGAAGCAGAGGGGCGGGTCAGGAAGCATAAAAAGGAAGGCAGCCACCTCAATCCAGCACAAGCTGCCAAAGGGGAAAGATGTGCTGCTTCTCTCTTCTGACCCTGGGCTGCCCTGTGGGGAAGCTGGGCTCTGGCTGCCAGACCCAGGCCTGGATGTTTGGTGGCGACCGCCTGCAGCTGGCAACTGGGATCTAACGTCGGGGCCCTAGGCCACCACAGGCCCACAGAGGGAGTCATTGGTGGAGAGGCCTTCAGGCACCCCTGAGCCATTTCCCACCAGGCACCTCAAAGCACTGCTTCCCCCTTGTGACTTGGAGCAGCTGCCCTTAGCTGTGGAGGACCCTAAGCTGCTACTCACCTCATGTGACTTAAAGGAATTACCTTTGTCAGAGGAACTTGAGGGACTTGCCACTGCCCAACAAGATGGAGGGGTTCTACAATCTACCCCTGGGGGACTATCCTGAGGAGCCGGCAGACGAAGTACAGTTAGAGCACGGGACCAGGGGTGACCCAAGGGAGTGCGGGACTCAACACTCAGCAGGGAGCCACATCTTGGGGGCAGCATGTTGTGGCCAGGACCCTGCTGACCCCTACATCAAGGCCTCAGGCCCCATAGGCCCCACTGCAGGGTCGATGTTTTGCAGTCAGGACCCCACTGACTCCTGCACCGAGGCCTCCGTCCCTGTTGGGGACCTAGGTTGGGACACAGTGGGGCTGTGTGACCCAACACCTTCGTTGATTCCTATCCGTGCCCCTCTGCCCCCTCTCGGGTCACACCCTGAGAGGCAGCATTGTACTTTCCCCTCATCTTAGAGAATGAGATTGAGACAGTGAAACCTTTTGCCCTACCAAGGGGCTAGAGACTGGGTGTCCAGCCCCATAAGGGGGCTGTGACCATGAAACTGTTGCCCTGCCAAGGGGCTAAAGACTTGGCGGTCCCACCCCATGAGGGATCTGGGACCCAAACCTGCCACCCCTCCCCCTTGGGAGGGTGGTCAGCTTATGTACAAGGGCATTCAAAGCGATTAGGATGGCCCAGTATTAATGCTTTTTCCTTCAAGGCATGGTGGCACATCTTCTCACTAGTTTCTTCGTACAGTGTTCTCTTAGAACAAACCGAGTGTTACAGTATATCCCCTCTAGGTAGGCTGGAAAGCCTTTTCTGCAGGCCCCAGAGGCCCCACCTCAGGGTCTTCCTTCCAGGCCTTGGGTTTGCCTCTACAGGGATAGCCGTGCTGAAGGTGGGAAAAACCCAGCTCTGCCCACCTTCCACAGTATGGCTAGCAGTCACCTAATACTGAATGATGTGAGCAGGGCTCGAGGAAGAGTTGTGGCTTACTTATGAATAACCTTCCTTTTCTGAGATGGGCTGCTGGCATACATTCAGAACCTTCCCACTGTCCCCACTACTGAGAGTTAGCGACTAGAAGAGACCAAGGAGGATCAAGGTCAGGGCCATGTATATAGCCACGGGAGTGGCCAGAGGGGCTGGTGGCTGGTGACCCTGCTCTGACAGGCTAGGGCTAAAAAGTTTCTGACAAATCATGCGCCCTGGCATGTAGGTACCTAATACTGAATGTATGCCAGCAGCCCATCTCAAAGAAGGATGCTTACTGGTAAGTAACCCACTGATCATTAAGCATAAAGGGTTAGCACATGTTGCAAGATACTGTTTAAAATGAACTGAAAATTAAGACCTCTGCAGTTATAAGACAAAAGAGGATTAGAGATTTACGAATTGTTTTAATGAACCACAAAATGTTCTTTGTTGAGAAAATGATTTTTTTGTGTTTAGCAATGATCTGAATTTATATTCCCAAGCTTGTCTTTTGAAGAGTTTATGCAAGTTTTCTTTGAGACCAAGCATTGGTATGTCAGGTAAGGAGTTATCACTTTGTGGAAAGTGTTTGATCATTGGTAATAAGGTGTTTTTTATCATTTTTGTGTGTGCATTTAATCAAAAACATAGTAATTCATTTGGTCTCACCGACAAAAATTATTGTTGAGATATTTCATGCATTGGAGTTGGTACACCACATGCTCTGCTAGCCATGCATAGCATCCATGTATCTTGAAAAGGATGTTCCAGGAGATATAGATAATCATAGCAATAAAGATATGTCTGCAGGTTTTTAATCTGGCAGGCTCTAGTGTTGTTTTCAGTTGGTGTGTCTGGTCTTCAGGGAGCTTGCTTCTAAGAATGAGCTCAGAGAGGTCAGAGTGTTGTCTGAAGGCCAGAAGAGAGGGATCAGAAAAGATCTTTTTAAGAGTTTATCTTTGTTACAAAATATTTTCAAGCTGTCCACAGCAGAGAAGCAGGAAGAGAGAGAAAAACATGGTGTTAAAAGAAAAGAAGGATCAGGTCATCTTGTGAGCAGAATGGTAGATGGTGCCTTTATTTATTTGTTCCCTCTCATAGATTTAACCTAGTGGGAAGTAACCACATGTCTGCTTGGACCCATATAAGTAAGCACAGAATACAGGATTGGTTAGTTAGATAGATAGATAGAACCATGTATTCTGAACCTTGTACTCACACACCCACACCACCCACACCCACACCCACACCTTTCTAACATGCTAAATATAATGTCCATAATGTGACAGGTGCATGCATACATACAAAAGGTTACATCATGCCTAAATCCCTATATAGTTTCAAGATCCTTAATATACAGGTTATGAGATTAAATTATACTTAATAATATACAGCATATAATTAGTCCACCCTTGTTTGTTTTATGAGTTATTTGCTTACCAAATACAGTTTTGACAAAATAAGCAAGGAGTCTTGAGGCACTTATGTTCAATACTCTTTTGCCCTCTCTGATATGTTCCCTAGTGCTCTGTTTACCATAGCAGTCTAAATGACTTTCTGTTTCCGTCATGGTGAACTGCTTTTACTAAAAGTTAAAAGGTCTGCACTTAACTTTCCTTTGTGAGCTGTATATAGCACTTATTTATGCTTTAGAATCTCAACTTGAAGCGAGAGGAGAGAAAAAGGTCTGATTTCTAGTGAGACCAGTGGCCAGCTACTCAGATAATATAAAAAACATGAATGCCTTATGTATAGATTTTATATGTTTTAATTAGCATAGCAAAGGTGGTGACAGTAGCATAATGTGTAGGCATGTGTAAAAATATGGTTAAATTTCAGTGTAAGGCTTTTATAAATGATAATGATAGTTTACAGCAAATTTACATAGAAACCAAAAATGGTGATCATGGGTATGACCACACAGGGCTTTTAATTCGAAACAACACTGGTTGTTTCGAAATAAAAGTCCCTATGTCCAAACGACCGTTTTCTTGTTTTGAAAAGAGGGAGCTCCTTGTTTTGAAACAAGAACCCTCCTTTCGAAAGAGCTTAAACCACTTTGCTTTCGAAAGGAGGGTTATTTTGAAACCAGTTGTTTCGAAATAAGCCATGTGGACATGTTATTTTGAAACAATCCTTGTTTTGAAATAACAAGGATCTTCCTCCCAGGGTGCCTAGCACCCTGGGAGGAATGTCCCACCCCCCTCAGCACCCTGGCCAGGGTGCTCAGTGGGGTGCAGGGGGTCGGAGGGTGCCCCAGCCAGCTTCCCCCCCTGCTTCCCCTTGCTGGGAGCAGGGGAGGACGGGAACCTCAGCCCCCTTCACCCCCTACCCCTGGCAAGGGGAAGGGGGGAAGCCGGCTGGGGTTGCCCCCAAGCCCGGGCGCCCCACCCCCGGGCTTCCCCTGCTCCCCCGCACCAGGCAGGAGCCACTGGGGGTGGGGTAGGGGAAGCCCCGCTGTGCCCGGCAGGAGCCACGGGGGGGCAGAGGAAGCCCAGGGGCGGGGCCTCCTGGGCCCAGCACAGGGCCTCCCTCCCCCTCCCCTCTCCTATTTTGAAATAGCATGTCACAGTGGACATGCTCTTTCAATTCCCTCCTTTTTCCTTATTTCGAAATAGCTTTTTGTTACTTTGAAATAAGGTGTTTCGAAATAAGGCCTTTATTTCAAAACACCTTGTTTCGAAACGGCTTGTTTCGAACCAAGGGCTTGTGTGTGGACATAGTCCATATGACCAATGACGAGAAATTAAATTAAAGACAAAGAAATTAGAGAATTAAAGAGAAACAAAATGAAGGTCTTAGTAACAGCAGAAAACTGACTAAGAGCAGAAAGGTTGACTGGGGTGAAATAAAGGTCACTATATACGTGAAAGGAGAGATCAGTTATGTGGGAAACTGGATATCAAAGGAGATCCAGCTCAAATGATAGGAAAACTAATTAGCATATCAGACAATTGATTGGTCAAAGAGACATTACTGGGAAGAGACATACTTTAAGAGAAAGCTCTTGACACACACGTAAAACCACTTTCATCCAACAGGGACACTCTGATAGAGAAATAGATTGCATCATGGAGTAAACCATCCAAATGCCCTAAGAAAACCTGTTTCAGTACAAAATAAAATAAAATAAAATAAAATAAAATAAAATAAAACTGTGCTGATGACTGTAACCTTTGGCTATACATGTATTGAGCTTTCATGCATATATTACTCTTATATCTTTCTTTATATAAGTTTAAGAAAGCATAGTTTTATAGTATTTCATTTCTTATAGGTAAGGAACTTGGTACTAGTTCTTTCCATAAGCTGAAATGCATGTATCCTGCAGATCTTTGTAAAAGGTATGAGTCAGTTTGTAGAGATCTGTAAATAAGTTTGCTATGCAACAGGATGAGACCCCGGAAGCTTTGTAAACCAAGGCTTGCATCTGTCTATGCAATAAGAAAAGGCTAACTAGGTGAGAGGTGAGTGTAGGCCATGCAAAATTTGGCACATAGGGTTTTTGATCATGTTCTGCAGATAAACAGGTGAAAAATCTCTCTGCAAACCCACCACAAAACCCACAGATTAGTAAACAAGAAAATGGGAGAACATGCCAGAAAATAGACGTAATAGACTCCTGAACCAATAATCTAAATGTACCCCTAGCAATTTCTGGAAAACAATTTGAGCCAGGAAGAATGAGAATTCAGTTCATTTTTGGAAGGGTAAAACCCCCAGACTGTGCAAAAATGGTATATAAAGCCTGCACATTTGCAGAGGGGTGGTAGCTTCCAAGTTCTGGCCGATGAACTCGAACAACACAAGAGGAAACTGCACAGGCCTTCAGCAGTACTCTACCTGACTTCTTTTAGCTAGGTTTCTTTATTTTCTTTGATCAGTTTAGAATTGTTAGCTCTGTACTTCAATTTATCTCTGTGTATAAATGGATCATTGTAATAAGTTTGTTATTCTAATATAACATTTTATCAAAACTATATACAAATATATAAAGGGTTACTTTTTCTCTCTATGTTATATATTAGAAAATTGTATGTCTGACACACAGGTCTGGATCAATGCAGGTGTAATAGGTGCTGAAGCCTCAGGCTCAAGCCTAAAGAGGGGCTCTGGGCTTCAGTCCCCTAAAGCCCCTGAGTCAAATGGTCCCCCACCACCCATCAGAGCACCATGGAGAACATTTAGATGACCCTTGACGGTATTGGAGAGGGTAGGCCTTGGGGCCAGAGGCCATGTCTGGGATTCTCCTGTGCCTCTCTTTGGAACAATTTGTCTGCCCAGGGGTGGGGCATGCCAGTAAATGTTTGCTCTTCTTCGGGGGCAGGGCTGACTGGTGCATGGTGGGGCCTTCCGTGCAGCCTTCCAGGCCCTGTGGCCATGGATGGCTGCACTGCATGTCAGGCTGTGCACTGGCCAGCCCTGCCTCCAGAAGAAGACCAGCTGGACTGGGGTTGGGGTGGGATCACCATGGAGAGTGGCTTCTGGCTCCACTGCCCCCTCCCACAGCATTGGCCCACCTGCAGATCACCATGTTAGAGGGCCAGAACTTCAGGTGTTGGGAGGGTGGTGAGGGCCTGGGTCCCTAGGCTGGGGGTGTTCCCACACTGGTAGGCTGCCCAAGGCCCCATATTCTGGCCCTGCCGCCACTCTGTACTGAAATAAATAGTCATAACAGTATAATACATGTTAAGAAAAGGTTATATTGTGTTATGAGTATTTTATTCCTGTGATTTATGATATATATTTAATATTGAAACACATTAAGTTGCATAGTTTATGATATCTTGTATTGTATCAGGTGATATATACCATTTGCTATATCAATTTGATTTTCAATTTAGGATTTGAAATGTATTAGCATTTAATAAAGATATATTTTATTTTTCATGAAATTACTGTCTGAGGGTCAGTCCCTGAATGGAAGGCTGTATCCATGTCCTCCCAAGCATAAACTGAGGCATGCATTTCTAAAGAGTTTTGCAATGATTTAAAAGGAACCTCTCAATAAGTCCTCTAGCTCAGTGCATCTCCTGTTACTCACTTATAGAGACAAGGCTTGTAATTGGTTTATTAATACAGTGGGGACCGGTTTACGCGTGGGTGTCAGGGGACAAACCCCTGGTGACTGCGTATAAACTGGCCCGCATGTAAGCGGGACCAGAAGGCCTTCCTCGGGGCAGAGGCCCAGGCCCTGCTCCCGGGCCATGGGCCATGCCCCCAGCCCCGCTTCTGTGCTGGGGTCCAAGCCGGCCTCAGGTGCCTGCTGCTGCCAGTGTGGCCCCAGATCCCCGGCTGAGGACATAGCAGAGAGAAGTGGCGGAGGCCGCTTCCAGCTCCATTCTAGGTCCAGCTGCCCACGGCCGTGGCTGCCGCTCCCTGCCATGTCCCCGGCTGGGGATCTGGGACCAGGCTGGCAGCAGTAAGTGCCTGAGGCCAGCTCGGACCCCAGCACAGAAGCGGGGCCTGGGCCAGTGCCTGGGGCTGATCTCCGGGGCAGCAATGCACACAGTCCCATTTACATAACATGCGTTAACAGGACCCGCGTGTTACTGTGGGGCCTTTGGGGGACATCTAGTTACCACGCGTTAACTGGTTCCACAGGCAAACTGGTTGCGCGGTAACGGGTGTCCCTGTATATCTAACCAACTTTAGGGTCTCTTCTGTCCAAATATTGGGAGTAACCTATTGTAACTCTGATGGGCTTAAATTACATCAAGGGAACTTTAGGTTGGACATTATGAAAATATTGCTAACTATCAGGGCAATTAACAACTGTAATAATTTGCCTGGGTGGCTTTTGGAATCTCTATCAATGGCTATGTCTACGCTATGGGCTTAAGTCGACTTAAGCAAAGCCCTGTCCACATTTGGAGTTGATGAAGTCAACTTAAGGGCTTCCTTAAATTGACTTAATAACTCCTGCCCTTAAAGTTTATTTTAGGGGTTACGTCGACTTGACTTAACACAATGTGGACATTAAACTCGACTTAAATTTGACTTAGTGTGGTATGGCCATATAAGTCAACTTTATAAAGCTGACTTAAGCCAGGGTATCCATTTAAAGTTGACTTTATTAAATCAACTTTAAATGGGTCACTGGGCTTAAGTCGACTTTATAAAGTCAACTTAATGCAGTGTGGACTCACTAAGTTGACTTAAGGTCTACTTAAAGTTGACTTTAAGTAGACTTTATTAAGTTGACTTAACAAAATTGACTTAGCTTTTATAGTGTAGACATAGCCACTGGAAGATTTTAAGAGCAGGTTAGGCAAGAATATGTCAGGGATGGTTTAAAAAGGAATGTGGTCCTGCTGTAAGTGCAGCAGGCTGAACTCAATGACTTCTCATGGTCCCTTCCAGTTTCGATGACTCTATGATTACAACTATACTTCAAAACCAACAACCCATCCATCAAATGCTTTCTAGGACATGCCCAAAGCAGCATCAAATTCTTGGATAGCACAATCACGATCTGCAACAGAAAATGTCAAACAATTATGTACAAGAAAAAAAAATGACACTTGCCATTACGCATTCAGTAACTAAGCCAAATATACCTAGAAATCTGGTCTATACGGCCAGGCACTAGGACTGTGTCTATACTGACCAATTAGTCTAGACTAATTTGGACCCAGTCTACACTAGGCTTTTCAAAGTTTGAATTAAGCAATTGCTTAATTTGAATAAGGCAAAGCTTAGTTTAAACTAGTCAGTTCAAACAGTAAATTTAAGCTAAGTGCTCTGTTTGAAATTTAATGTAGTCATTCTAGTTCAAACTTAAAATGCTCAAACTAAGAGGTTAGTTCAAACCAATGTTCCCTCTAAGCTGAGTGGTCGCACAGCCGCTGGTGCTGTCTGGCACAGGGAATGCTGCTGGCCACACACAGGCTGGCAGGTGCAGTCCCTGCCTGGAAAGCTCCTCTGAGCTGGGGGTTTTAAAACTCTTGCTCACAGTAAGCTCTCATTGAGCATTCATAGACCCTCTGCACATGCTCAGTGAGAGCTTCTCCAGCCAGAGGAGTGACTGGGGGCCAGGGCATGCCGCTCCCGCAGACAGGCAAGGGGGCCTTAACCGCCCCCCTTCCAACTCCCGGGGGTGTGGAGTGGGGAGGGCTGTGGAGCATTGGGGCCAGAGGCTTCTCTGCCCACCTGCCCACCTGGCCTCACCACAGCAGGGCGGAGCAGCCAGCCCAGCCTACCCCCAGTTCCCCCCCCTCTCCCAGGGGTGGAGGGGGCCAGTGCTGACCTCCAGCATGTGGGGTCAGGGCCGTGGAGTGGCCATCCCAAAAAGTTCAGGCTGGAGAGTTGAGGCAGGGACGAAGCAGCCCAAACTCTTTGGGAGCAGCCACTCCAGGGCCCAGACCCTGCATGCCAGAGCTCAGTGCCGGCCCCCTCCACCCCCTAGGGAAGCGTGGCTGGCTGGCAGTTGTCTGGCTGTGCTGCTCCATCCTTGCTGCCAGGAGGCCTGGCAGGCAGCAGAGCTTGAGTGGGGTGGGCAAGATTGGCCATGGGGGGCGAGGATGGGGCCCGCGTGGGGGAGGGGCACAGCAAGCAACATATGTTGCTCAGCTGCGTTGGGCCCTTAGAGGGAACATTGGTTCGAACAAGCCACGCTGACTAATTCAAACTAACTATTCAGTTTGAAATATGCCATGTGTCTAGTTCTATCTAAAAAGCAGCAGTTAGTCTGAACTAGCCCGAAGCTAGTTCAGACTAAACTCGGACTTATTTAGTTTGGACTTGCAAGTCCAAACTAAATAAGTAGGCATAGATATGGCCTAAGATATCAAAGCATGTGATTCAAAGAGCGCATCCTTTATCCACACTTTCACCAAACAGATATGCTTCAGCAGAGAAATGGATTGCATCATGGAATAAACCTTTCAAACCTGAGAAAACCTACTTCAATGCAGGGGGAAAAAAATGTACAGAAGACTCACAATCTAAACATCACTAGCTGTCAAATACCATTTGACACTGGAAACCATATAGGGTATCATGAAACTAACAACCAATACTTGATGAGAACCACATCATGACCAAAATACTTCTGCGCTGCCTATTCTGTCATCCAAACAATCCCCTCCACACCCCCAATCTCTCCATTCTTATCATTAGAAATAAAATCCCCACAGACCAGGACACACCAACTCAAAGCAGCACTGGACCTTGCTAGAACAACAGGTAAAACCCTTCAATACAAGGATACCATACAATGCCTATTACAACATATGACCTATTTACTCCAATGCACCAAATGCACCAGCAAAAATTATGTGAGTGAAATCACACAATCACTGTCGTCTCAAATGAACTCACACAACAATGATAAGAGAAAAACACTTTATTACCCATTGTCAAATATTTTCCACAAAGTACACAAAATAGTCACTATCCTTCCTTGGCTTCAAAAAAAAAATCTGGGGAAAAGAAACAAAAACAAAACAACAACAACAAAAAAAAACCTCTGCAAAAGATAAGTTTGGAAACTTACATTCATAGATCTACTAAACACTAAAAATCACGGTCTTAACAGGGACACTGGTTTTATGGCTCATTAAAACCATCCGTAACCTACTAATCCTCCTTTGTCCTATGAAGCCAGAAGTGTTAATTTCCCACTCCATTTTAAGTGTTTTCTTGAAACATTAAAATTTAGCATTAATCCTTTATCTTTAACAGCTTGTATTTGACTGTGATACTCTTGTTACCTTTTCCAGAGTTGAAGAGCTCTTTGACACTCAAAAGCTTGTCTGTTCCAGCAAGAGAAGCTGTTAAAATAAAAGATATTACCTCACTTACCTCGTTTCTCTCAAATCCTGCAGCCAAAACAGCTACAACAATCTTTCAAGTAATGAGAGTTTTCACACTTCTGATTTCCACGTTTATTACCTCATGGACAGATTTTCTAATCCTTACTATTTCCTGCTTCATTGGCTATGTCTACACTACAGGGCTTGGTTAAGCTGGCTTAATAAAGTTTGCTTAAAATAGACCTTATTAAGCTGGTTTAGCGCGTCCACACTCAAAATCCCAGGAGACTGCCCACATCCACACTGGCAGCTGCTAGGTCACCCTAGGAGTGATGAATTGTGGGTACCTGGCCCACAGTGCACCACAGCAGAGGTGCGCCTCTCTTCCGGCCACTTCTTTACTACAGGAAGTGAGTGACCATGCCACCCTCCATAGTGTGAACGGCAACAGGGAGGCCAGGGAGCCTGATGTAGCCCAGCAATGTGCCAGCGAAGCACTCTACTCCACTCCACACCCACCTTGTGTCGCCCAGACTCCTCCGGCTCTGGAACAGGTGCTGCAGAGCAACTGCTAGCTCAGGGGCAGGGTGCAGCAGTAGTTAAGACTTAAGCACCGGAAAACACCACATAGAGGATGGTGACGTCAAATCACCTGTTATAATGGGGGGGGGAAATCCATAGTCAGGATTTAATCCTGCTTTCACACAACCTAATCTAAAAGAAATAGCAACTTGCTTGCTTGCTTTCTTGCTTGCTTTCTTTCTGTGTGCTATTTCCCAGTGTTTGAATCTTAACTGCTTTGATTTGCTGTTATACTGTGACCTGATCCTGTGTCTTACACTCCCCTGCATTTATTTCCTACCATTCTGTAAATTCACCCATCTTCAAACTGTCTAATGAAGTGGGATTTTTCTCCCATGAAATCTCATTGAATAAATAAATGTGTTAGTCTTAAACAGTGCCTCTGGACTCCTTGTTTGTTTTACAATATCAGGGAGGTCCTTCGAGAAGGGGAGACACGCAGGTTTGGGCAGAGAAGGGGGAGACACGTGTTTGGGAAGAGAAGGAGCAAGACAGTCAGGGTTGGGCTGAGAACAAGGGAGATATGCGGGGTCAGGCAAAGAACAGGGGAGACGTGTGGCATCAGGCTGAGAACAGGGGAGACATGCGGGATCGGGCTAAGAACGAGGAAGACATGCGGGACGGGCTGAGAACACGGGAGACATGCAGGGTTGGACTGAGAACAGGGGAGACATGCAGAGCAGGCAAAGAACAGGGGAGACATACTGGGAGGGCTGAGAACAGGGGAGACATGCAGAGCGAGTAAAGAACAGGAGAGACATGCAGAACGGGCCAGGAGGAGGGGAGACATGCGGGGCGGGCTGAGAAGAGGGGAGACATGTGGGGCGGGCTGAGAATGGGGGAGATATGTGGGGCAAGCTAAGAACAGGGGACATGCTGGGTCGGGCTGTGATGCCCAGTCTGGCTTAGCACGGGGGAGATCAGTCAAAGAACATGGGGAGTTTGGCTATGCTTGACACAGCTGGGAATGTTCCCAGCAGTTTTGTGCCTTCTAGCCAGCTTCCATACCCATGTTTTCTGTGGTTGAAGCTCTAATATCTACAAATGTTTCTATTTTCCATAAGTTTAAGGCCTACAAAGGAAAAAAAAATGTCAGGATCTTCTCTGTCTCTCTCACGATTGACAACTCTCACTTCCATCAAGCGAGATTGGATGAACTTTCTCTTGTGTTTTGGAAACATAGTAACTCCCAGAAAGATTGGGTAGCAAGCCTCTTCCTTGTGTTGCTTTCAAGACTTTTATTACCTCTGCTGTCCTCTGCCCCCTACATTTGGGAACTGAACACTTGCAAAACAGTGAGTATACTTTGGGCCCAAAGAACTAGTCATTGAATTAGCTTAATGGGATTTGACTTTGCAGATATTTAAAATAATTAATGAGAAATGACTTTGAGGTTCTCAGTTTACTTTTTTTCTCTCTCCATTTTTAATAATTCCTTCCAACCATATTAATAATTAAATAATGAACTGTTGGTCTTTCATCTTGGACTGTGCTTCATTTTCTCTGTAGTACTTACCTATTCTGTTTTAATTATTTTTCTAACTCCACAGTTTATGAAGTCTGGCCTCTACTTCATGTCCAGGTCCACCTGGCACCCAGGAGATGTAGGAGAAAGCACACTGTAAGGATTTGTGGTCGGTTTTCCCCAGTGTGTCCTGGCGACTTAGGAAGTCACTGGCATTCATGCAAGGCATTCTACGTGCCTTTGTGTAAATTCTGGTTGACTGCTGCCAAGAAGAGACCTAAGTGTATTCTAGGGCTTAGCTGGAGGTCTGAGTCACAAAGGGTATGTCTACGCTTACAATTTAGTTCAAATTAAGGAGGATTGATTCAAACTATATTAATGTATGGCTATACTGCCTTTCATTACTCCAAACTAAGGAATTCCTTAGTTTGAAGTAATGAGTGCTTACTTTGAAATTATAAAACCTCACTTAACTTCAAAGTAGTGGTTAATTTTAACTTATTAGTTTGAATTAACCCTGTGGCGCCATGTTAATTCAAACTAACCGTTAGCTTAAATTAATGCAGTTTGCTGATGCAGCCTGGGCTGGGCATGGGGTGCCCTGGCCATGCTGAGCCTGGTGATGGTAAAGGCATTCCCCACTTCACTGCAGCCATGTTTGCCAGGTGGGGGAGAAGGCATCCCCCACCTGGCTCTGGGCGCATTCGTTGGGTGTGGGGAGAAGGCATCAGGGAAGGGATCCATGTGCCTGGATCTGGGAGTGGTGGCTGTGCATGGGTGAAGGGATCCCTGTGCCCAGCCAGCTGGCCTGCAGCCAAGTGCAGGGATCCCTTCTCTGTACACCTGGCCACCACTCCTGGAGTTGGCTATGGGGGGTCCCTTCTCCCCTGCACAGCCAGAGCTCCTGGAGCCAGGCGGGGAATGCTTTTTTCCCCCTGCCACTCAGCTCAACTGGCTAGAACTGGGTGGGGGATGCTTTTTTTCCCGCAGCCCGGTGGGAGATTTGGTGGGGGCATGGTCCTTCTTGGGGGGCCATGTTTCCATGCTTTCTGTGGTGCCCCTTCCTAAATTGAACTAGCAAGTCCTGTCCATGGACATGCTAGTCTGATTTGGGTTTTTAGTGGGACCATGTTACTTTGAATTAACTTACTTCAAACTAACCATTATTACGCTGATTTAATTAGTTCAAAGTAAGTTAATTCAAAGTAACTTTCTAAGTGTACAAAGATCCAAAGAAGTTGCAGGGGTTCCAGGAACAAGGAAGAGACTGCAAAACAGAGAAAAAGACAGATGCACAAATCAAGGAAGGTGAATAAACCTCAAAGTAACAAAGATGAGGTTTCAGACAAGTTGTAAGTGTGTCCCATCACAGGTCTTAATATTTCTATATCATAGCAGTTCATTGCTATAATTCAAAGGAAAAACTGAGGAAATAATATTTATTGAATTTTTTAGGGTGTACACATACCTACCGTGACTGTTTTGTTTATGAGTAACTTTATTCACTAATTCATTTATTTATTTCTTCATGGTACATTTTAATAAAGATAACTTTTTTTGCTGTAAGCTTTCAAGATGTGTATTGTCAAAGTTGTTTTGTGCTACAGTAACTACCGGTATATCCAAAAACAATATTTTTGAAAGTAGAAGACTATTCAGAAAATCCTTTAAAATAATTGTTAGCAGGGACATTGCTCCACAAAAAAAGAGATTCCTGTCATAGTAGCCCAAAGCTACACTCATCAGGCATAGGTCCGTGGGGCCTCCTCCACCCCACACCTGGCTCTGGGCTCTCTTGGAACCTCCTTCCCCCTATACACTCTCCCTGGCTCACCTTCCTCCCCAACATGAACTTTGTCTGACCTCCCCTGGAGTCCCTCCTGCCTTGTACCCAGTTCTTGGCTCCCCTTGGGGTCTCCTAAACCCCAAGTCTGGTGCAGCCCAGATCCAGGTTCTCCAGGGTCCCACTGGTTTCTTCTTCCACTTCCCTCCCCACAGCCCTCTTTGCTAGCTTACTTCAGATCCCTCCCCAAGAACATCTTGCAAGGTCACTTCCTTTTAGGGGACTACAGTGGGTAAAAGATGTTCCCTGGCCAGGCCCAAAGTATTGCACATCTCCCACACTGGACCACATGTCTGTGCATGGTGAAGGATTTAAAAAGGCCTTGCCCCACCCCAACTCCCAAGTGTGTGGGACTGAGCAGAGCAGCCTGCATAGACAGGATGCTAGTGCCTCAGCTCAGGGCTCAGGGACAAACATTTAGGGCGTGTACCTCATGGACCCATACCCAGTGATTGCCCCTGGTGGTTAGGAAGATACCAGTAGCCGGTATACATCACACACTATAGAAAGCATGATTTCAAAATGATGTGTGAAAAAAAAAATATTCTGTACAAAAGGCAAAAGGAAACATGAAAGCACATATTGAATACAAAATAGGTATGTATAAGGCAGAAAAAAACAAAATGCAACCCTCGTCATACAGACAGTTTAGGTAACTTTATTCCATAAACAGTTCAGTTCCATATGCTTAAGAGGGAACGAACAGAACAGACAAATATTGAGTGATATATTCCCTCTCTATTGCTCCCAGCTGATGACAATCAGAGGCTTAAGGACAAATAGAGCATGGGGTTGTCTACCTGATTGTCTTGGCTAGAAGCCATTGACGGACCTATCCTCTATGAACTTATTTAATTCTTTTTTGAATCCAGTTATACTTTTGGCCTTCACAATGTATCCTGGCAATGAGTTCCACAGGCTGATTGTGTGTTGTGTGAAAAAATTACTTTTGTTTGATTTAAACCTTATGCGTATTAATTTTATTGACTGACCCCTGGACCTTGTTGTATGTAGAGTAGTAAAATAACACTTCTTTGTTCATGATTTTATGGATCTCTACCATATCCTTTCTAAGATGCTTATTTCTAAAATGAATACTCCCAGTCTTTGTAATCTCTTCTCATGTAAAAGTTGTTGCATACCTCTAATAATTTTTTTTTATTATTCTTTCTACTTTCATCTATTTCTATTATAGCTTTTTTGAGTTGGAGTGACCTCAACTGCAATTTTCAAGGTTTGGGTGTCCTATGAATTTATGACATTTTTCTCTCTTATTTTCTATGTTTTTCCTAATGGTTCCTAACATTCTGTTAGCTTTTATGTTCACTGCTGCACACTGAACAGATGTGTTCAGTGAACTATCCACAGTAAGTCCAAAATCTTGCTTGAATGTTAACAGCTAATTTAGACCCCATCATTTTGTATGCACAGTTGGGCTTATGTTTTACAATATGTATTACTTTCTCTTTAGCAGCACTGAATTTCCTCTGTCATTCTGTTGCTCAGTCATCCATCTTTTGAAATTGCTTTGTAACTCTTCACAGGCTGCATTGTACTATAGTAATTGTGTATCATCTCCTAAGTGTGTAACCCTCTTTTTCATTCTTTTTCCTAGATTGTTTATGAACATGATGAACAGCCTTGGTCCTAGTCCCTTAAGGGACCTGGCTATTTACCTCTCTCCACTATGAAAAGTGGCCTTTTGTTCCCACCATTTGTCTTCTGTCTTTTAACTCATTACTGATATGTGAGAGTGCTACCCAGGGTTCTGACAACCCAAAGCTCTTGGTAACTTTATTTTGTCTCATGGTGGTGTCAGAAAGTAAGCCAAATGGAGACACAGCTGCCAAGCTGAGAAGCCATACTTATGTTCAAACACAACAGAAGAGTGCTCTTACAGTAAAGGTATACTTTATGTAGGCTCAAGCACTCACACGGGTCTGCAACAGATTACACTCCAACTCTCAAACCTTAATAATTACCGGAGAATGGAATGGTTCAAAGTTGAAACAATGGAGGCTTTCTGATTGAACTGATCTTCCAGCTGTCACAGTAGGATCCAAAAGCTATGTCCAATTTAGCCTTTAGCCATACTTTTATTGAGCTTGTATATGCATATTGTTTTATCTTTTATAAAAATATATATATTTCTCTTTATAAGTCCAAGAATTTATGATCCTATAGTGTTTTAGCTAGCATAAGTAATCTATAGTTCTATAGTGTCTTAGTTAGCATAACATAAATTTAGCATTAGGCCTGAGTGTTCTTACCTAAATGGAAAATTTGCAAGCGATTGCTTCTCAATAGTAACATTTTGCAAATCTGGCAAAAGTGATAAGGTCTGTAAGCATTAGCTATGCTATAATAGGGAAAATAACTGGGGAAGGGGGTGTCCACAGCTTGCTGAGTTTGATGGAAAAGCACCAAACAATCTACTCTGATCATGTTGAACAGACAAAAAATAACTTGGTGTCTAAACCACAAGTCTGCAGAAAATAGTACCCAGGAATGTAGGGAAAAGGCAATGGAGGGAAATGTCAGTTATAAGCATGAACCCCCAAACCAATAACCTGAAATCAACCTGATAATTTGTTGGGTTCAAACTTGTATTTGGACTAGGGGGAATGAGGTAATGTGCAAAAAAAGATATTTAAAGCCCCGAAAGTGCTAGAGAATTTGAAGCTTCCATTTTTTCCTGAACCCAGGTTCAACTTCAGCTTCCTCAAAAGAAGCTCTTTACAGACCCACTCAACTTCCTTTTCCTTTGCTTTCTTAGACAGGTTTCTGTTTTAGTTCAGTTAAATAGGGTTAAAATTGTTAGTTCGGTACTTTAATTTATCTTCACTTTGAGTGTGAGTATAAGCTTTGCAACAGTAACTCGCTTAGGCTATGTCTACACATAGCCTGTTAATTTGAATTAAGTAAGGTCGACCTAATTAGGTCAACCTAATAAACTTCAGTTTGAATTAGCAGGAATTGAACTAACATGTAGTTGCAGCAAAATACAGGTCGAACTAGCATGTCCATGCACAGAACTTGCTAATTCGACCTAGGTGGGGGGCATCATGGGAAGTGTAGCAAGATGGCCACTGGAATGGGCCATTCCCATTGCCAATCCCATAAAAGAAGGAAATGACTTAACCTCCTCTGCAAACTGTGGCAGGCAAGGAGCAGAGCAAGCCCATGGACCATGCCCAGCTACCCCAGCCTGACACCCTGCTGTCTAACAGCCGCTCAGCTGCATATACAGTGCTGTTAGGATGGAGCATTCTCTACCTGGACAGCAGAAGTATAGAGGTGGATGTGGTGTTTTGGACTACCTAGGGTCATTGGGGTTGCCATAGTGATAAATGGGAGAGTCGTTTAGGTGCTAGGAAAACCTGTCTGTCTGTCTGTCTGTCTCTCTCTCTCTCTCTCTCTCTCAGTTATCTTTCAATAAAGACTTCTTATACAGCTCTGAATATGCTGTCCTCCTTATTGGATTATAATCTCCCTTAAAACTCTACAGTGGACAGCTGAACTGCCAGCACGCTGGCTGTGCAAGTGGCAACTGCCACAATGCCACGCTCTGTGCCCCATCGCGTGAAGGTGCTTGAAACTAGCAGCGACTAGTGGAAGAGGATTGTCCCAAGGACATGGGACAATGAGCAGTGGCAACACAACGTGTGCATGATGAGGCGGACCTTCATGGAGCTGTCTTTTAACTTATCAGAGAGCTTATCCCGGTCCTCCAGCACAGGAACATGCACATGTGACCAGCCCTCCCACCGGACAGGCATATAGCTATTGCGGTATCAAAAATGGCCAGCCCTGTGTCTTATCGCTCCGTGGCACACCACTTCAGGGTTGGGAGGACCACTGTGGGAGTTGTGTTAAAGCAGGTCTTCATGGCCATAAGCGTGTTCCTGCTGGCCCACCTTGTTGCCCCAGGCAACCTGGAGGACAGCCTGAATGGGGTCTCTGTACTTGGATTCCCTAACTGTGTGGGCATCCTAGATGTTACCCATGTTCCAGTCAGCGACCTGGCACATCATGCATTGGAGTACCGCAATAGGAAGGGATACCACTCCATGCTGCTTCAGGCCCCGGTCAAGCACTGGGGCATATTTACAAACATTTATGTTGGATGGCCAGGGAGAGCTCATAACTCATGGGTGGTCTGAAACTCAGTGCTCTGAAGGGGCATGCAGGTGGCCACCTTCTTCTCTACCCCCCAGTGAGATGACCATCAGAGATGTGCAGGTGCCCTTCTTGCTTGTCGGAGATGCCGCCTATCCATTCCTGCAGTGGCTCATGAAGTCATTCACTGTACACCACCTACACAACCACCAGGAGAACTTCAGTAGAAAGCTGAATAGGTGTTGGCAAGTTCTAGAGCAGGCCTTCGGGTGGTTTAAAACAAGAAGGAGGTGCCTGCGGACACGCCTCCACCTCGCTGAGGACACCATCCCAGAGGTCATGAGTCCCTATGTCATCCTTCACAACTTCTGTGAACTGCAGGGGCAGAGGGCCCTGCCATCTGGGAGAGAGAGGCCGAGCACCTTGGTGGGCACTTTAACCAGCCAGAAAGTGGACGTGAAACTGAGCAGGCCCTGACAAGGGCAGTGAGGATCCAGGATGCCCTAGTGGACCTATTCCTCTAGGAGGTGCACTGACAACTGTCAGCACCACCACATGCCCCCACCACCTTCACCCAGCACAAGCCCGCCCACACAGGTCCCCCACTTTACCTAAATAAGAAAAAACTTGTGACACAGAACTGTAGGCCTGAACTGTTTATTTGGATACATATGGGGGGGAGGTATTAGGGGCAGAACTGGTGAGTTGCAGTTGGGGGCAGAACTGGAGAGTTGGAGTTGAAGGCGAAACTGGGGAGTTGGGAGCAACAGGTAGGGGTATGGGAAGGTGGCAGGGTCCTTTGGGGGGGGTCCTCCCCATGGAGTGGCCAGGCTCAGCCTTCCCTGTGCCCACCCCGGGTCCAAGGGCAATGTGAGAGAGGCACTCTAGGGTCCCAGGGGACATTTTTGCTGCAACTGGGGGTGTGAAATGCTCGGCTAGCCTGGTCATGCTGGCCACCATCACCATGCCTTGGAGGGCTGTGCCAATGTCGGCCAAAGTAATGCTCACACATTCCAGGGCCCAGGCCTGGTGCTCCTGTGTCACTGCCCCTGCTCCTTGACAGCGATGGACAGGTCAAGGAGCCAGAGTATAGAGTCCTGGCATGCTGCTACCTGGCCTCGCCAGGCCTGCATGCCTTCTTCGCGTCCCCCCAGCCCAGCTGGATGACCTCTTCCAGAAGGTCCTCATGGGTCCAGCATGCCCTCTCCTTCTAGCAGGGCTGTGGGTTGTGCTCCCTGCATCTCAACACCAGCTATCATGAGTAGCTGCTGGAGATAGGTGGGGAACAGGATTAGTCCCATGATGTGCCTGCCTTGTGCTGTGTGCAGTCTGAAAGCAGTGGGCACCTGTGTCCAGACTGTCCCCCTGCTTCCTGATCCCTGCCTTGTTGGACAGCCCATCCCCAGGCATGCGTGGCTGTGCTTTCCCAGCCCAGGCTGGCCATGGCAGCCAGTGTGGCATGCTGCTATGAGGCCTTGCCAGCGTTTGTCCCATCTCCTGAGGCCTTGTGCCAGGAGTGCAGGCTCCACAATGTGTGTCCTTGATACTGCCAGCTGTGGTTTTCCCCCAACATCCTTGCCTCTTGACACACTTACTGTGTAGGGATCCAGTTCCCCTTCTGCACACATTCGCTAGCCCCTGTACCTTATGGGATTGTTTGCGCCCCCAACCCTAAACCTTGAGCCCTGCTTGCCTGAGGGCCCTTACTGCCTGCCCTGCCACTGCGATGGACCTGCACAGGACAAACCACTTTGGAAGAGGGAGCACTCACTAACAGGTGCCCATGATGTCTGCCATGATGTTCCCTCCTTTGGGTCCTCTTCTGCTGGGTGGGGGGCTCCTCCTTCAAAGCCTCCTGCTTGCAGGCGGTGGGTGTGTTATGAGATTTGTATGAGACCACAAACTTGTGAGCATAAGTGACTCCATCTTAGCACTCTTCCCTTAATATTATGTTAACCTCTAGCCTGACTAACAAAAGTATAGAGCCCCTCATATCCTTGAGCAGTCTATAAGCAGGAGATTAGGGAAACTGCACCAGTCTCGAGGTCACCTATTAATCAACAATTTCTCTTGTTTATTACATTCCCAGGCTCCGAGGAGCCAGCCTGACCTTCTTTACTAATTCTCCTATCTTATATGAATATGTATGAAAACTATCCCTATATGGTACTAATAAATGTATTAATCTTGTTTACATTGAATATATTAACCATTTTTAGATTTCCTTGAATTAAGTTGTTGTACCTGGGTATAAAACCCTTTTAGCACCAGTCCTTCGGGGCCGGCCACACTCAGTAGCTCTGAGTGTCAATAAACTTGCGATTCTTCCTCCTGTTGTCCGGCTCCATCATTGACCAGAGCAGAGAACGAGCTTTTCTCTCAACAGGTGCTCTCTCTCATTGGGGGCAGCAGAAAGCTCGGGGCTGGTGGCTGCTGCAGGTTATTGTTGTTTCCCCTCTGCTTCCCAAGCCTCAACATCAATGGGAGTGTCTTCCTCGGTGGAGTCTCCCCCCAAGGCTGTGGGCTCAGACGGGGGCTCGACAGTCTTGCCAGGAAGCCTTTTGGGCTCCTGGTCAAGGAATTGGTCAAGGCCTCTGTAGTAGGGGCACATGCCCCATGTGCTATCCCCCAAAGCTGCCTCATTTCCCGGACTCTAGCATAGTCATGACGGAGGTTCTTGATATTGACTCAAACCTGCTCTGTCATCTGGGAGTGCCATTTGGCAGTGAGAGTTGCAGCAATCTTCCCATAAATTGCCCCATTGCAGTGGCTGCTCCACAACTGACACAGAATGTTCTCTGTCCCCCAGATACGTTACCAACTTTGCCCATCAAATTGGGGCCTGCTCATTTATTAGGGGTAACCTAATGATTGGGGGGGGTAGGTTGCAATTCTATTAGTGTACTGCTTGTGTCACTTGTGTCTCTGTGTGGAGCTTACTTGTCCCTTCTGCAAATCCCTCCCAATTGACTCACTTTTGCAGGAACTAAATTTCCCAAGACTGGGTATCTAAGTGTGACTGAGTGGACCAGGTCTATCAGCTTTCTCAGCTGACCCCTTATATATCCCTGAACTCAGCAGCCTGGGTTACACAGCACTTGTCTGCTGCTACCCTTATGCACCCCTGTACTGCACCAGACTAGACTGGAGCAGAGGTGCTTTTTGGGGTAAGCGAAGCAGGCGGTGGCCTAGGACCCCCGAGCTGTAAGGGGGCCCCGTAGCAGATGCCTGCTTCACTTAGCCCTGCACTGGCAGGGCGGTGGGTAAGCGGAGGGAAGCGGGGAGGCATAGGGTGGCAGACAACCAGGTCCAAAAGTTTTTCCACCCGCCTGCCAGACCGGCCTCTCTCCAGTGGGGGCAGAGCAGCTGTCCCCGCCTACTCCCAGCCCACCACGCCTCCCCAGGGGGAGGGAGGAGAGCAGCAGACGCAGCACTGCGGCTTGCTGGGAGTGGGGCCCTCTGGAGCAGCATGCTCCGAAGAGTTCGGGCCGCTTCGCCCCTGGCCAGCCCAGGCCTGGGAGCGGCTGAAACTCTTCAGAGAGCACCACTCCAGGGAGCTCCACGCCCGGCAAGACACAGCGCCACACCGGCCGGTCTCCTCCCTCCTTCTGGGGATGCGTGGCCAGCTAGGAGTAGGCGGGGAGCACTGCTCTGCCCCCGCTGAAGAGAGGCTGGTCTGGCAGGTGGGCGGCAAAGTTTTTGGACCTGGCGGTCCGAAACCCTCTGCTCCCCAATGTGGGAGTTGGGACTGTGGGGGCGGTGGCGAGTGTGGCAGTGGGGGCCCAGAGCCCTGGTGAGGGTGGCATTCAGGGCCCATGGGGGTCCCATAAAGGGCCTTTGCCTAGGGCCCCCAATTCCCTAAGGCTGCCTCTGGCCTGGAGTATGCATCTGAGCTGGCTGGGTTAAAACAACACTTTCAGCTGCTACCTTTATATGCCCCTGGACTCCACAGGCTGGGTCAAAGCAGCACTTTCCGTGTCACCCTTATAAGCCACAAGTTCAGCATGCTTGTACTCCCTTAATGAGCAAATCTTACAAGGAATTGGGCATCACAGGGATCTTTGGCAAGGTGAAAGGAATGCTGCTGCAGAGCAATATAGGAAAGCCAAGAACACAGAAGAAGTCTGGCAACCAGCTTTATTAGGAAAGTTACTTTATTGCCAGGTACATAAAACTTATGAATAATTATAAAAGGAAAGAAAAATACCCAAACAGTTACAATATTAATAACCATACAAAAAGAGGAAAGTGATCAAACAGTTACAATATTACCAAGTTTCAGTCATAGTATTGGGGAAAGCTAGCCCAAGTGGATTACAAAAGATCAGGTTTAGAGAGTTCTAGTTGGACTAAGAGGAGAAAAGGGGGGGGGGAGAGAGAGAGAGAGAGAGAGAGAGGGAAGGAGGGTGGGGAGGTGTTCTCACCACTCAGTGAAGCTTAAAGGTACTCAGGAGCCAGGCTGTTCAGCTTAGGGTCTCGAGTGCTGGAGACAGGAAGAATCTCCAGCATGATCAGCAAGGAGAAAGTGAAGTCCCAGTGGACCTTATGCAGTCTGTAGGTCCACGCAACAGATCAGGCATCAGAACAGATTCAGAACTAACTCTTTAACTAACTCTCATGTGGAACTTGGATAGGGATTTTTGTAGGGAAGAAGCAATGTTTTAAGGCAGAACCCTAGGTTTGTTTTGGGGGTAAATAATGATTTAAGGGAGTATACCAGAGGTGTTTTGTTTAGGTGGACAATAGGAGCTGATCATTCCTGCTATGGGGTGGCATTCCTCTGAGGGAGCTTACAATGCAATCAGGTAGATTCACTATGCTGGATATCAATTGAAGATGTATTACTAGAATTGATCTGATAACTGCTGAGTTGGGTGTGTGCAGACATGAGTTCCTTTGTGTCAGGAGCAGGGCTTCCCCATCATGCAGTGCTTCCCTGCTTTGCCAGTCCCAGCGTTCAGTGTGACTCCTGCCTTGGAGCTTGGTTCTCCATTCAGTATGCTAATTCTGGTTCCATCCTTGATGCAAATGAAGCTTCTGCTGTCCATTCAGTGTGCTAATGGCTCATATGTTCCATGTGGATGAGGCTAGAGAAGTTGCCCTAATTCCAGCACCCTTGTTAAAACGGGTTTTAGGTGTGTCTCCTGCTGCCTTTTATTGTTTCTGGTTTCTGGTTCAAGCAGAGGCTGAAGGTGATGGGAGGAGTGTGAGTTTCAGTGGCTGGATACTGTTCCCTGATTCTCCAAGAACACAGAGCTACCAAGTAACAGATCAAGAGGAGAGAGAACCTTCTGATGGCCCCATACTGGAGCCCTACAACGTCACTGGCTCCCATTGCTGATCTCTGCCATGGTGCTAGCTGCAGGCAGCTTGTGTCACTGGCAGAGAGTGCACCTGTGAGGGTGGAGGGGACGCTGTGCAAAGGGCACTTCCTCTTCCTGGTGCCAGGCACCCTGGGAAGGAGAAGGAAAAACTGTGGTTAATTCAAACTAAAATTCATTTCAATTAACATGGCTACATAGCGTCAAATTCGAACTAGCTGGTTCGAACTGATGTTTGCTTTGAAGTTATAGTAGGCTTTATAACTACAAAGCCTTAATTCATCAATTCAACCTAAGGAAATCCTTAGGTTGAACTGAGAAAAGCTTGTGTGGATTTTTTTATTTTTCGTTTAACCTAATCATTATTAGGTCAACTAAAATGTATGTGTAGACATACCCTAATAGTTTAGAAGAAATCTTAGTTGTTTTTTGCCTATGGTATTTTTTTAATGCATTAACACATTTCATTACCCTTTTAGTTTACATTTATCAATTTGTAATTCTATCCATCATATGGTATAGGCTGTTAGCAATAGAGTCAACTTAATGAACTGCAAATTTGGTCAGGACTTTGCTTAAGTCAACTTAGGCCCATAGTGTAGACATAACTTAGGTTAGCTATTAGGAAAATATTTTTCATGATGAATGTGGTAAAGCATTGGAATGAGTGATGAAAGCTCTATTTTTAAATGTTTTAAAGGTCCAGCTTGACAGAAACCTGGCTGGGATGATTTAGTTGGGGTTGGTGCTACTTCGAGTAGGTGTTGGACTATATGACATCCTGAGTTCCTTCCAACCCTAATTCTATTATTCTATTCTAATATTATAAAAGAAGATTTATTTAAGAAACAATACTGGTTTCATAGAAACAAGAGAGTTATGGAAACAATGGCTATGATATAAAATAAAATAACAAAACCCAAACTAAGGCCTACACTTATCAACAGTTAGCTTTGTTATGTAATAAAGTATGTTTTCCTCCAAAGTTCAGTGCGTTAGTCAGTTGACTGGCTCCCAAGAAAAAAAAAAAAACATGCTCTACAAGATATCTCCTCAGCGTATCTATGTAGAGGGTCTTTCTCCATGCTGTCATATACCAAATCAGTCTTGTCTTCATTCACAGATAGATCAAATTCCTTTTTGTCATAGTATGAGTTCTGAGTGTTTTCAGTTGTCCTTGATGGTATTCCACTGACTAATCTGTGATGGAGCAAGGGGAGGCAAGTGAAAAGAAAAGGGGAAAAAAAAAACAAAAAACAAACAAACAAACAAACAAACAAAAACAAACAAAAAAAACAAAAAACAAAACAAAACAAAACAAAAAAACACCTTACAAATCAGATAGCCAGAAGATGGTGAAAACTCCCTCCCACTTTAAGGGGTCATCCAGGGGCGTTGCTGGGGCCTGGGACACGGAGCACATGCCCCAAGTCCCTGCGCCAGTGCCCCGAATGGCTGGGGCACCCTCTGCCTCTCCTGACCCGGTCCACAGCTGGGTATCTGCATCTCCCCAGCTTGGCCACCTATGGCAGCCACTATCTCGCCCAGCCCCATCCCCAGCCAGGAACTGGATGCTGGGCTGGCAGCAGCAGGAGCCCAAGACCCCACCTCCACATTGGAGCAAGAGGGCGGGGTGGGCACCCAGGGGGTGGAGCCTGGGCCCAGGCCCCGGGTTGTCCCCTGGAGCAACAACGTTCCTTGGGTCATCACTGATACATATGATTCCCTGGTGACTAACTTTTACTCTAAGAACATATGTGTATAATTTTCAATATTGCTACATTATTTCTAAATATTTTCCATACATATATCTAGCAATGATTATGACTGCTGGTAAGTTACAGGCTTTCATTAGACATCATAAACCAAGCAGCATTTCATTGTTAAGTATAATGAAGGTGAAGTATTTGGTGTAGTGAGTTTGTCAGGTGTGAGATAGGAGCTGCTTGCAAAGAACCCTTTCCCAATTGACCTCTGTATCACAGTATTTTAATAAATTGTCTTCATAACATCACCCTCACCATATCACCTGCCATATTTTTTTAGCATTGTCCTTTGAATCTGGAGATTTGTTTTTTTCTTGTCATTTTCTTGACCTTGCAAACATATAACCAAAACAAGTCAGGTTGACTTTGTCCAATTTCAAATTAAGAAGTGATAGCAACAATGCAATAAGTATCTCATTTATGGAAGTCTTTTGGCATGCCTGTCCACGGAGGTGTAAGAATCACCACCTTCTTGTCTATTTATCTTCTTATATAGTTTCTATTACTATACTATAAAACGACTTAGTCGTGAACTAGCAAATTTGAAGTTTTAAACTTCAGCATTACCCAAGAGGTCTGAATTTGGAATTCTTGAGCTAAAGCACATCAGTCTTTTATAAGCTGAACTCCTCATTCATCACAGAGGGGAGTTAGACTAATAAATGGTTGGCTCAGTAATATAGGCTTACATTTTGTTCTAATTAAACACTGTAGCCTGTACACTGAAGTTTTTGTTCTAATTAAACATTGAACAGTCTGTCACCCTTAATCCCAGAGTCTATTGAGTGAAACAGATGTAGTGGGATGGACTTCAGTATAACTAATACTAATGGAAGTGTTTGTAGTATAGAGCACTATTCATGGGTTGTAGAAAAAGGAATTAAGTTGTTGCACCTTTTATTTAGAAAATACGACTAAAATTAAATATTACAGTCCAGAATGGTTTTTTGAGTTGGCTGTTGTACAAAATTAAATGTTCATTAAATGTCACCATCTCTCAGTGTGGTTTTTCTAAAGGTCTCACCTTTTCCTGACTGTCCCTCCTTAGCTTTGTTTTCAAATGTCAGTTATTTCACCCTCACATACAAGTACATTTATCCTTCAGTTTCAGGGTTTGCAGTCTCAGTCATTCTCCTTAAAAGCAGCCTGGTTTCCTCTATTGGTTGAAGCTGGAAGTGCCTGTTTTGATGACTGGCAGTTCCAATAACCATATGGAGATGTGATCAAGCTTCTTGCCTGTAAACATTATACAGTGCCTGTCCACCTCTGTCTATGCTTAGTACAGGGCTTGTAGACTGCATTACTGTGGGTATATTACTTTAAGAAACTTTTCATATCAGCAAGTCCCAAAATGATAAGATTTAATGTATAGCAGGAGTATTTTTTTCTCTCTTACAGAATCATATAGCATGTTTGCAGAGTTCCTCGTATATCATCAAAATGATCCTATATATAAAATGGTTTTCATTTGTTCAGGCATCAAAAAAAAAAGGTGTTAGAACAACAAGAAAGACAAAAAAGCTTTGCAACCTCTTATTTCTGTTGATAACATCAGAAGAAACAAAATGTACTTAGTGACTTAATTTGCTTTTTGGAGGCTACATTCTAAAAGTTGCAAAATCCATTAGCCAGCAAGTAAGTTTAAGAAATAGCAATATTCTAACAGAATACACAGATTGATAGTCAACAGATCCCAGCTGACCTTCCATTTATTCAAGCACACACTGAGCTGAGTAAAAGCTTTTTCTTGACTTGTGCAGCTGCTACATGGCCCTGATGGAATGAGGTCATATTCTCAATACTGAAGTGTATTGATCTGGTGTTATTTATATTGGTGCCTTAGGACTATGCTCAACATATTGTTATATTTAGTTCTAACGATTCTTTTTTGACACAAAGGTAACTTGTCCATTACACTTAAGTATGCACTATGCTTATAAAATGTGTGTTACACCCCCTGCTGCCTGTTAATGAAGGTACTATTTGCTTCAGTTCAAGAAATAAATGTTTATGCTGTGGGGCTGAAGGTCTTAGGTGCAAATCCTACTGATGACCCATTATTTGTTACTTCTCTAAGGCTCTAATTCAGGAAGGCCCTAAGAAATGTGAATAACACCTTCAGGATAGCACTTATTTTTAAAATGCAAGCAAAACTACAATATGTTTCTTAGAAAGAGAAAATATTTTCAAGCGTCTGCCATTGTTTGCAGCCCAGAGGCAACATAGTTTACTCATCACTGTCACTCACAGAAGTTGGTCCAATAAATATATAGCCTCACCCACTTTGTCTCTCTAACCTCTCAGGGTGGCATTTCTGTTTCCAAGTGTCAGTGACTGACTACATTAAAATATAAATCAAACATCAAATCCCTCACACAGGAGTGCAAAGATAGCAATGGTCAATAGAGATGCTGCTACCACTATGTCACAAAGGGTACTCATGGCTCAGGTGATATGGCACTGAGACAGCTAACATGGCCACACTACTAGGTCTTAACTAGAATACAGTTAGGGTATGTCTATGCTTACAATTTTGTTTGAATTAAGGAGGCTTAATTCGAACTAAATTAGTGCATGTCCACACTTGCTTTCATTAGTTCGAACTGAGGAGTTCCCTTAGTTTGAGCTAAGAAAAGCCTAGTTCGAATATATAAAACCTCTGTTAAGTTTGAATTGATGGTTAATTCAAACTCATTAGTTTGAATTAACCCAATGTAGCTGTGTTAATTCAAACTGTTAGTTCGAATTAATCACAGCTTGATTTTTCCCTAAGCAATAGCGCCCCCTACCTGATTCAAACTTGCAAGTCCTGTGCATGGACACACTAGTTCGAATTAGGGTTTCTAGTGTGGCTGTTTTAATTCAAATTAACTTAATTCGAACTAATAATTATCACATCTCTCAGCAGTCCTGTAGACATAAGCAAAAGATGAAATTCACCCTGATGCATCAGAAAGCCTTTGTCCCATCTGAGTCCCAACTAAAATTAGGACATCTTAGCACTTTACCTTTGCTGTCATCTTGTGAGAGACTGCTCACCAGATCCAGTCCGGTGTGCCACAGTGCTCTCCCAGTTCCACTCCTGAACCCCGATTCACCCTGCTTTGCCAAGTGACCACTCACTCCTGAGTCAGTCCACTCCAGTCTCTTGCGTGTCATCAGTCCCAGGCAGTGGGTGTATGCCCCTTGGTTACTCAAGAGATGGTCTCTCAGCAAGCACCTCCAACCCCAGTTACTACACCAGGAGCCACTGTCTACAGAGCTTGGGAACCACTCTGAACCACCACCTATTCAAGTTTGTCCATTTAACAAAGAAATGGATTTTGCCCAGTCTTCTTCAATCAAAATCTCTAAAGATCGCATAGCTTTAGATAAAACACCTACTAGTTTATTGATCAGATTACAATTCTAAGTGAAAATATGGCCAATCATGGCAGAATCACAATATAAATGAGTCAGGAGAGACCACAAGAAAATAAAAGGTAAAACACGCATACTACCCTAATATCTCTACTTAAACTGACCTCATAGTTCAAGTTCATGCTCAAAGTGTTCGGTTGTCAGATGGTTGTACAGCCATTCTCTGTTTGTGACCTAGTAGGGCCAAGATCTTGCTTGGAGTTCTTTCAAGATGGAGAGTCCAAAGGCAAAAGCCTCTCAAATCTGCCCAGTGTCTCTTTTTGTCTCGAAAGATCCCCTCAGCCTCTCGCTTTCTAGGCAGGGGTGATCCCTTTGGCTCTTCCCAGCCACCTCCATTTGTATATCTTTGTCTCCTTCAGGTGCTTACCTGCTTGCTGTGGAGAGAGCCTTCTGTCCCCCTTCCTCCTGAGCCATGCTAAACATGCTACACATCTGAGCATGCACATGAAGTTGTAGAAAACATATCATCAGAGTAATCATGTAGAATATGTTATGAGCATCCATAAAGAAACACTGCCTGGTGTAACTGACAACAAATCATACAATTCCAGTGAACAAGTGAACAGGAAAATCATGAAGATCATAAACCAGGGTGCACAGATGTGCATCCCGTGACACATCTATGCCTCCAGGTATGCATATCCTGGTCATGAGCTATTTATGGGATATGACTTAATATATAGTGTTTCTCGTTTATAAAACTAAATGTTGCAATGAAAATTTGGGTAATCAATTATGATATTGTCAAAAAGCCATCATGATTATAGGCCATAGGTATAACATCCATTTGATGCCAAATGAGCATATGCTCTATAATTAATTGTTATCTATCTATCTATCTATCTATCATTAACAATATAATTAATGCTATAATATGATTATTTTTAAATTACATAAATACCTACAGTTAATTTCACAACAAGTAAAAAATACCCACCATCTGTGTCATTTCCACAGAATACAGAATAAAGCAAAAATAAGTATACCCACTTATTGAATTCTTGTCCCCCACCTCTAGTTGGGCAACTAAAAGTCTGACATCAGGTCTTAAGCTTCATACCTCCAAAGCCTTCTGGGTGAAACCCAGTCTGTACAGAAATCAAATGGAGTTTTGTCACTGACTTTATGGAGTCATAAATGTACCTTTTCTATCAGTTTGCTACCTTCCTCCTTTATGTTTAGTTCATGTTCAAATAGATATATAATTTGCTGACTTTAAGCTTTGCATGATAAACAAAAGCTTAATGTAAAAAGAAAAAAAATATTCTAAACCCCCATATAGTTTTAAATCTTGCCACTGAAGCGAAAAATAAATGTTCTTGCCACCACACGTTTCCCAGCGATATATTGGTTTTGAAAGGTCACACAGAGTGCGTGATAACATATTACTGTTGTTTAAAGTGATTCAGGAACATGTTTTATAGCTCCAAGGAAATATTTGTTTGCCATGGAGTAATTGCTGCAATACCAATGTAGATATCATGGAAAACACAATAAAGAGGTACATAAAACCTACATCAGTTAAAAGAGTATATGACTGTTGCTCTGAGGACAGCAGAAATTTGTGTCTATTTCCAAAGGTGTTTATTTTAAATAAATAAATGTGTCTATTCAGGAATACATAGATTTGAAAGCCTGAACATTTTTGGCAGCATGGTATTAATTTAAATATTGATATTGCTGTGCCCCTTTCTATAGGTTTTGAAAGAGAAGTGTTGTGTCTCTGGATGCATTTATCCATTAATAAAACCAGGGAACAGTACAAAAACCATGTACATTTACACTTGAGTATTTTTTTTTAAATACAACTCATGTATTAAAAAGCTAGAATACATTCTGTGCCATGAACATAAGTTTTCAGGAAGATGTCCTCAAACTCTACTGGAGAAAATTCTCTGCAGTTATCTGCAGAGCACTCTCTCTCTCTTTTTCAAAAAACAACATACATACAAGTGTTGGGTAGCGATATGCTACATTTGAAAGTAGGTATTTGCTATCATACTGCCATATAGACTGTGTTGACTTTGGTTAGGATTAAGGAATTTTATTTGCATAACAGGCTAAAGTACAGGAGAGTTAAACTGCACCTTAGGTAGTTTTCTTTCATACTCATATAGGTTGATGGAAACTCAGCTCCTCTTTGTAGGCTGGTGAAATCAGGAAGCATCAAGTGTGAGGCTCTGAAATGGGAGCAGCAGGAAGAGATGGTGGCAGTTAACAAGTTTATGAACAGCCTAAGACTTCCTCAGATTAGACAGAGAACTAGCATCAGGTTCTGGCCTAGGACTAGCTTGGTGGTAGATTCTTAACACCAACAGTTTTAAGTCACCTCAGCACTCTCCCTTGAGTTATGTCAGCCCTGTCTTCACCATTCGGGAAACAATAGTACAGTTCCTAAGTTGCTTTGAATTTTTCACCTTTGGTATCCAGCCCATGACACTGGCTCCTCCCAGAAATATGAATTTTTTTTGACCCTTAAAGAAGAGTGTGCCTCATTTATTAATTTTACCTTAAGTCACCACTCTTATAAACCATACAATACTTGTGAGCACTTATAATAGAGCAAAAATAGGTTTATTTAAGAAAGTAAAGATTTAACTAGAAACAAGAGAGTGATAGAAAGAAATGGTTACACTGCAAAACAATATCATAAAATGCAAACCTGGGTTTACATTTACTAATAGTTATCTCTCCTAATTAATAAAATAGATTGTGCCCCCAAAACTCAGCCTGTTGCAGAGACTTCTTCAAAGGAGTTAGGATCCAATTTTCCATGAGAATATCTCACTGTTCAGTAAAACAAACAAGGATTCCTATGACACTTGAAGACTAACAAATTTATTTATTGCATGAGACTTCATAGGAGAAAATCTCATTTTGTCAGATGCTAATGCTTCCACAATGAAAGGATTCAAAGTACCTCACACTCCTTTGTGTTATACTGAATCAATCAAGCTATTTCTGCAAGTAGAAAACTGTTAAGGGAATTCTTGAAAATAATTATTGTGAAGACATTAGTAGCTAGTTAGAACAAATGATTGCAAAAGGATGTACAAAAATAAGTGTACTGCAATGGCAAAAGGCAATACACAAGCACACGTGACAAATGGGGGGAAAAATAAAGCAGCTAAACCAAATTAAGACTTGGATCACATAAACACTTAATTTTGTCTGCAATTTTACTCTGCAAACAGTCAAGAATAGAACATGAATTGCTACACTGGCTCAGACCAATGGTCAATCTAGCTCAGTATCCTGTCTTGCAACGGTGGCCAATGTCAGGTGCTTCATCTAATCCCTTCATAAACTTATCAAAATAAGTGAAAGGATTCAGAGTACCTCTCCTTCCTCTGTCCTACAGAAACAGTATCCTAATTGTATTCTGTCCTTTTGTAATGTTCTTTTTTTACCGTCAAGGGGTTTTGATTGTTTGCCACTTTCTCCGATGTTTTTTCCCTTGAAAGTCTTGATTAAGCAAGGCTAAATAAAGGAATCTTGCACTGCCTCCCAAGCTTAACATGCCAGGATGAAAACATCCTCCCCTGTGACCATTACTGAGATATATTAGTGATTAATTATTATTTAAAGTCCATAAAGCATACTTTAAATATAAACATATTATGCCTTATATGCTTTTTTACACCCTTCTCACAAAGGATTATAATTTTTTGACATTCCACATATATACTGTAGATACCTTATATGTTACTCTCCTTAGATAAATACCTTGTAAGACAAGTTTAGTGTAGTGACTTTGTCAGGTCTGTGCAGAGAGTTGTTTTCAGGAACAAGTGATCCTTTACGTAGAAGCATCTGACTGAGCCCAGCCTCCATTCTTCAGTTGGAAGATCTAGTCCCCTGCTGATTCTGTGTCCCTCTAAGGAATAAAAGAGGAAGAAACTGCATCCTCTAGTCTTTCCTCTTCTCCAGTGTGAAAGTGGAATTTTCCACTTGGATGTTACTATGGCTAAATTCCAGCCTGGCTGATTGAATGTAGCTTGTTAGGCCTCTATTTGGGAAAAGAAATAATTATGTGGGGTTATCTTCCAAGGTCAAAAAACTACAGAGAGTAACAGTTTTTTAAGAAACTACTTTAAGTAACCCCAAACCAGTTCAGACTGGACTCTGGAAAGTGATAAGAACACCTACAGAGCTCATGAGCTCATGAGAAAAATCTACTGACCAAGGTCAGTAAGTTTCCATGCCAACAAGCGATACGCTAATTTTGGGGGTTTCAGCCATAAAGCCAGGGTTCTGGCCTAGGCATGGTGGATAGGCAATAGGTTAGCTGCCTGTCGTGTTGCCTAGGGACCTGACCAACCCCAGGCCTCTCCCCACTCTTCGAAAAAAAAGAGTGTTAGCTCCTCACCTGATCACCAAGGAAGCCTGTGATTTTGTTTGTTTGTTTGTTTGTTTGTTTGTTTGCAGACCTTTTTCTTTTTCCTTTTTGACTCTTTTTTGACTGATTTCTTTTTTCATCTGCTCACCCTAGAGTGCAGGGCCATGAGCCCTGGCATATCCAAAGAAGGTGGCAGGGTGTGCCAAACCACTGCAGCCAGTCATGGTGTGCTCATATGTAGGGCCCAGACAGCTCTAGTGAGATGTAAGTTGGTCAAGCCAGTTTATAACACCTGTCTGGTCAAGTTCAAGTCCTTTGAGAAAGCATGCTGTTGGTGGATACCAGACTGGTGTGCTGCTGGAAAAGGGCCATGGGCAAGTGTTATAAGCTGCACTGTTGGTCTGCAGCTGAATTCTTTCACAGCGGGCTGTTCTATCATTCCGCCTTACTTCTCCTGAAGAAGCCGGTCTGCTGTCTGCACCTCCAGAGGTAACATCTAAAATGTGGTAAATATAACCTGGTCAAATTTGGGATTTAAATTGGGAAATACTTTTTGGCGTTGTGTGTATATGAATTATTACTGCTCTGCACTTACTAAACTCATAAATCAAAGTCAAGCTGGTGTCCCACAATCCAATCTGGGCAATATTAATGTGAAAAAGTGTGAAGGGAAGAATAAATCCACTTGTATTCCTCACCAGGCACCCCAGCTGACCCTTGTAACTTGTAACCACAAACAGCTCATGGCTAGCCTCACCGGGCCATGACCCATGGTGTCTGGAGAGCAAGGGGGAGAAGCAAGGTGTTCATGCTGTCCTGGGCTCTGTGTGATGTTTGTGTGTGTGATAAACAGCAAAGCTCTTTTGTCTACGGATTGTGCTCTATCTTTGTCTCCCATAAACCCACTCTGCTAAATTGTACCAACCAGGATTAGCACTGGTGTTTTACCTCAGGGTTAGGCACAGAGATTGAGACCAGTTTGTATAAGTTTTGATAAGTGTGATTTAAGAGGAACTGCAAGTTCTTAAATTCTGGTCATAGGAATTTTAGCAATTTGCTTAGTTTAGTTTAGTAGTATAGAGTTTATGTATTAAAGTTTTTATTTGTAGTTATAACATGTTTTAGTAGATTTTTTGTATAATTATAATAAAAGTCATATAAACAGTGGTTAGCCCAAAAATATTGGTTTTAGTCTTTTGCATTTCCATTGGGACATATTCTCGCCCTGTGGAGGTCACCCCCTGTGTGCCCCACTCTCCCACAACATCCAGCATAAAAGAAAATCTGACGTAATTTATTTTTCTAGTGAGAATAAAGGGTAAAACAGAATGATCCTGTTAGTTCCCTCTATCAACTTAGTGTTGCATATTGAAGGATTTGGCAGTGGAGTATGTCTTGGATCTCTAGAACTATTCTGTTACACAGCTGCAGTTTTTTGCCTTTATTCCCTTGTCTTCATTATCTTTGACATGCTTTGCTATATCATACAAGTTTATGTAATGTTGTTTTACTACAACTTCATCACTCATGTCAACCACCAAACTTGCTGCACTTACCCCATTTATTTTGATTTACTTTAATGTCTTTTGTTTAGTCTATAAAATTCAGAGATGCTTTCACATCAAACAAATGTTACGGGTGCTGAGCCAGTATCCCATTATAGATCTTTGCGTAGGCAGCTTCTCAGCTAGCAGGAGGTGCTGTAACACATAGTATGGCTACTGGTGCACCTTGACATCACTTCAGCTAATTGGAAATGGTGCTTCTGAACTCCTCAATTAGAATCCTGGGGTACTGAACAGTTCAGATTTCTATGTCTCCTCCCAGAAATCCACAGCAGAGACGGCAGCTGAGAAAACAAATTGTGTCTTTCCACTGAGTGATATGCTCTGTGCACACTCCCCACAATTTTTAACCTGTAGGTTTTGAGAAAAGTATAGGTTTTATGGACAGTGAACTGTTCCTTCCTTATGGGATGTTTGCAAGAGGAACTATGTGGATTTCTTCTATTGCTTGCTCCCTCTTATTTTTTCACACGGAAGAATTCAATTTCTCCCACAACATTTTTTGACCTTCTATGTATGTTGAGCTTTTTCTTGTTGTACCTCATGTTGAGCTCAACAGTGTGTGTCTAGCACTGTCTGTATTCCCTTTGCACAAGACAGCAGAGTTTTATTTCCTACATAATTCACACCTTTTTGTAGTGATCACACAAAGGCAATATCAGCACATAAGGTAACAATAAGAAGAAAGAGAAACATACTGTAGATGTGTGCATTCTCTTACAGTGATTGTTTTTAGCAAGTTTTGTCTAGACATGTGGTATAGAAATTTTATTTCAATGCAAATGCATTTAACTCATGAGTGTAAAATAGAGAATAATTGCATTTTATAGCTTTTTTCTTGTTTTTAAAGTTCTGTAACTTTTTATGATAAAATTTGGTATTCTTTCACTGCAGAGTATTCATAGAAAAATCCAACTGCTGGCCTTGCCCAGTCTACTGTTTTTATCAGTGTTCCATACTTTTTTCTGTTGTGTGTTTTGTCTAACTATTTTGTCTCATTTCCACACTTTTCATAGACTAGATACAGTATTAAGCATAAGCCAAAATAACAATGGGAGGAAAAACATGTCATCCACAGATTTCTGAATAAAATAACACAGGCTACGTTCACACACAGGGGGGTATTTCAATACAAGTTGTTTCGAAACAACTCACATCGAAATAACACCTTCTTTCGAAATAAGTTAATTCGAATTAAGAAAATGTTAATTCGAATTAAGGAAAAAAGCTCAAAGCAAAATAGCATGTTCAGATAACAGTTATTTTGAAATGAGTCACCATTGTTTCGAAACAACATATTCTGATGGGATTGTTTCGAAACAATCATTTTGAAACAACGTTGTTTCATCACCAAATGGGGTTTAAGTTGTATCGAACCAGCGGTATATCGTGTGAACGTGGCATTTCTTATTTCGAAACAACCTCTGTTGTTTCGAAATAAGACTGCCGTGTGATCACACACTTTAAAGAGTTGTCTTTTTTTCCCCCTGCTTTTCTAATTAACCTACTCATGGGAACCAAGACAGTGAAAATAAAATTCTTCATTGTAGCTCTTGACTTTTCCTGTGTTTCACTTGCATGCATATATTTCATTTCCTACATGTATACCTTTCTTTAAAAGTTTAAGAAATCCCTGGTTCTGTAGTATTATGCTTAGTATAAGTTAATTAGTTAGCATAACATTTATAGTTATAGCTGAAATGCACTGTGCCTTACCAGCCTGTATAAGGAATTATAAGCAGCCTGTATGTGAGAGCTTTGCAAAAGGATATAGTTATGAGTTATTCTGAGGTTGAAAATATCAGACAGGGTGTATCTCTTTGTTCGACAGTTTTTGATGGCAAACCCCAGATAAGTTATTTCAGATCGTGATACATAGGTCTGCAGGTGAACAAGAATTTAAGTAACAACTCAAGCTGGGACCCTTTGACATTTTGCAAAACTCACAAAAGAAGAAACAGGGAAAAGAATGGAACATTCCAAAAGAAGGTTATATGTTAATCATACTTCAATTATAGACACAAACCCCTTAACAAATGATATAGATGTACCCTGACAATTTCTGGGGCAAGGGCTCATATTTGGATGACCAGGGTGGATCTAACCTAACCTATTTTTAGGAGGGTATAAAGGTGTAGACCCTGTTGTTAGTCGGTAAAATGAGGATTTAAGACTTTAGGATTTGAAGAAGAAGAAGAAGCTTCCGATCCTCAGTTTCCAACTCTGCCTTTCTCAAGAAAGAACACCACAGACCCATCTTGCTCTTTCTTAGATATCTAGTGGGTTTCTTTTTTCCTTTAATAAGTTCAAACAAACCAGTTCAGGCTACTAGACTTTGCACTAGTCCTGTCAATTGATGCATTGGACATACTTCTTGGCTCCAGGGTTAAGTATAGCAACTGTAAGTATTAACAGGAAACATAATCTATCAGAAGATTTCCTAAATGTATTTTCTGTGTATGAGTTGATTATTACATTATATATTAATCAACTAGCCTTTTCTCAATTCTATGCTTAATGATTTTAGCAAAAAGGGATTTTATAAAGTAATTTAATATATCTAGGTGACAACTACTGTTAGGCATTCCCTGGGGGTTCCCAGTTTACATTTTATAATATTTTCTGGGGTCAGATTCAGACCTGCACCCAAAGTCCCTAGCAAGATTTTTTGACAATCCCAATCCATGATCCAAATTCCAATCCAAATAATAAAGAAACAAGCTATATTGATTTATAACTGATTTGACTGTCTATTTCACTGTAGACCAGATTTTGAAGGAACACAAATCATTCTTAAACAAAACAAAACAAAACAAAACAAAACAAAACAAAACTATATGGACCTATTTCTCATTTATACTAAGGAACTTTTACATCATTTTGGCAGCTGTAAATTAAAGTGAGTTGTATGTGTAATCTCTTTAAGGCCACTTCACACTATAAGGAGTTTAAAAAGGCCTGAACATAAATGAGAATAAAACTTGTACACCCTCTATATATGATCCCATAATGTTTACTGTTGCCATAGAACAAAGAAGAGTGTATGTAGTGGTAACTTTCTGTGGAGGGGATAAATATCTGATGTGTGCCTTTCCCCTCACAGAAAATAGAATAATCAAAAACAAGAATATGGATGGATGGATGGATGGAAAGAAAAGAAAAATAAATGGTGGAATCATCAAGAACAGAATCAAAAGAAAACATTCAGGTGATGCTTTGATGAAATGGTATGTATTTTTGTGTAGGAACAGAAGATGAGAGTGAAAGGATCATAGTTCCCTCGAGGTACATCTACACTACCATTAAAACACCACAGCTAGCCAGTGCCAGCTGACTCTATAAGCAATTCAGTCTAAGTTGCTGTTTAATTGCAGTGTAAATGGTCAGGCTGGAATACAGACTCTAGAACACTGTGAGGTGGAAGGGTAACAGAGTTCAGGCTGCAGCTAGATCCCAAACGTCTACACCACAAACAAACACCCCTTTAAGCCAAGTCCCATGATCCTGAATTGGCTGGCATTGAATGTCCATGGGTGTCTAATTGCGCTATAGACATATCCTCATTTTGTTCTATTCAGCTAAAACCTGCTTTATACCAGCATGAGTTCTGCTACACAGGGGGAATTCTGCATAGTTTAAGTTACATGGTGCAGAGAAACAATTTAGTGGACTGGAAAATCAACCCACTACACTGATTAAGTACTTTTGCACTAAGCCAAAAATTGCTTTAAATTATATATCAGTCAGCCATTGCTGTTCGTATGTTGCTGTTTAAACATTGCCAGGAATGTCACACGTTTACCTGTAGGTTTTGGACAGTGAATTATTCAAGCCAAAATAAATTTATTTCTTCAGGCCACACTGTGATATCTTTCTCTGTTTTTGCAATACATTATAGTCAGGGAACGGATTTTCCATGGACTTCAATGAAAGCCAGCCAGCTGTTCACTTTTGAAAAATCCCACTGTGTCTTCCAGGAACAAGCAAGTTGTCTTGTGGATGTATCTTTTTGTTGTTAGAATGCTTTAAAGTAAAGTTGGTGTATCTCTCCAAAGTTAGAAAATGTATATTATTATAAATGTTAAATATTTTGGCAATTTCCAAAGGGATAGCCGTGTAAGTCTAGTCCAGCAAAAAAAAAAAAAAAAAAAAACAACAACAACAACAAGGAATTGTGTGGCACTTTAAGACTAACAGATTTAGTTTTCGCATGAGCTTTCATGGGAGAAAATCCCACTTCCTCAGATGCTTCGAAGATGGGTGAACTTACAGAAAGGAATATTTTGGCATCTAAGAACAGGATAGAAGTGACAACCTTATATCTTCCAGTCCCTGCTCTTTTAAGGGATATTACTGGGCTGAAGAGGTAGAGGACCACGTCTCAGTTATACTGATCTGCAGAGTTTGGTGTTGCTGGAAAACTCCCTAGCAGTGAATTCCAACAAATTGTTTGGACATGTGTACATATGGCTAAATCTACACTTGAACCTGGAGGTGTAGTCTCTAACTTAAGAAGACCTGTTTCTACTAGTTTTGATACAGCTAGTACATTTTCAGTAGAGGATAGCCATGGCAACATGGTTGGTGGGAAGGGCTAGCTAATCAGCAGACATGCCTACCATGTATCTAGATTTAGTAAGGCATTTGATACAGTCTTGCATCACCAGCTCATTAAAAAACTTGGGAAGCACAGTCTGGATGGAGTTACTCTAAGATGGATGAAAAACTGGTTGAGTAGCACTCCTAGAGAGCAGTTATCAATGTTTCATAGTCATGTTAGAAGGACGTAATGAGCAGGGCATCTCAGTGATCAGTTCTAGGTCTGGCTCTGTTCAATATTTTCATCAATGATTTAGATGAGCACATAGATAGTACACTTATAAATTTTGCCAATGAGACCAAGCTGGGAGAGGTTACAAATGCTTTGGAAGGTATCATCACAATTCGAAATGATTTGGATAAGCTGGGGAAATAGTCTGATGTAAACAGAATGAATTTCAGTAAAGACAAGTGAAAAGTACTCCACTTAGGAAAGAACAATCCATTGCACATATACAAAATGGGCAACAACAGCCTAGGCAGGAGTACTGGGGAAAGGGATCTTGGTGTCATAGTGGACCACAAGCTAACTATGAGTCAGGAGTGTAACACTGTTGAAAAAAAAAAAGCCAACACCATGCTGGAATGTGCTAAAAGGAGTATTGTAAGTAAGACACTAGAAGTAATACTTCTACTCTATGCTGACCTGATTAAGCCTCAGATGGAGTATTTTGTTCAGTTCCGGCTGCCTCGTTTCAGGAAAATTATGGACAAACTGGAAAAAGTACAGAGAAGAACACCACAAATGATTAGAGGTCTGGAACACTTGACTTATGAAGGAAGATTGAGAGAGCTGGATTTGTTTAATTTATAAAAGAAGAGACTGAGAGGGGACATGATAACAGTTTTCAAATATCTAAGGCTATGTCCACACACACATCATTATTTCAAAATAAGTTATTTTGAATTAAGAAAATGTTAATTCAAATTAAGGGAAAGCCTGCTTTCGAAACAGCTGTTATTTCAAAACGGTTATTTCAAAATAAGGCTGTTTGGACACGTTGTTTCGAAACAGTTGTCAAAATAGCCATTTCGAAATAACAGCCGTTTCAAAATGAATGGGGTTTAAGCCATTTCAAAATGACAGTTCTTATTTTGAAATGACAGAGCCTGTCATTTCAAAATAAGAAAATGTTGTGTGGACATTCAGTTTTTTATTTTGAAACAACCAGTGTTGTTTCGAAATAAAAGACTCGTGTGGACATACCCTAAGAGATTGTCATGAGGAGGAAGAAGAAAAACTGTTCTTTTTAAGTTCTGATGATAGAACAAGAAACAATGGACTTAAATTACAGCAAGAGGGGTTTAGGTTGGGCATTAGGGAAAAAAAAATCCTAACTTTCAGGGTGATTAACCACTGGAATAAGTTTCCTAGGCAGGTTGTTGAATCTCCATCATTGGAAGTGTTCAAGAGCTGTTTAGACAAGCACCTGCCAGAGATAGTTTAAGTGGGTACTTGGTCCTCCATGAGTGCAAGGGACTGGACTTGATGACCTCTCATGGTCCCCTCCAGTTTCTATGATTGTATGTCAGACAGTTAAACATTCCTGTGATTCATATTGTTTCAGTTACACTCTGTTTATCACAGGATATGTCAATGAAGGCTGGTGCATATATGTCTCCTCAAGTCAGAATTTCCAGCTCCAACTCAAGGTGCAGACATACCATGCATCCTATTTTCATAGTAAGTAGTCAGTCCACAACAAATACGAAAACAGAATGGATATATTCATGTTAATAATTTTTAAACATAATTTAACAACTAGTCCTCAATACATTCATCCTTTCAAACTCCATCTAGATTCTGGTATATTGACCTTCATTCTGATATTCTTAAACGTAAAGAGCTGTCACAGTAGAAGACAGAAAATTAGATTAGAAAATGTGCAGCTCATTACTTGGATTTGATCATTTTATGTGATCTGCATCTGTAATGATGAGCACATTATAAATACTTAGATATGTTACTGTGCCACAATTTTTATGGAACTATACACTGACAACATTCATTCATTCATAAATTCAATTTCTTTGTAATATAACCTTCAGCAATCTCTAAATCCAGAAGTAAAGATACAAATACATCGAATGGTTTAGGAAATGTTTCATTTTTCCACAAAAAAAGAAAATATTTTGGTGAAAAATAGAAAGCCAAAAGGTTTTGGTAAGAACATGAAACAAATTTCAGAAACTGTCCAGCTTAAAACTGAATATTTTCATTTAGAAATCAAAGATGCAGTTTGTGTGCCTCATGCCCATTTTTAATTCTGTGATCAGTGTCAGACTGTCTCTTTTATTTCTGTGTTTCCCTGTTACAGAGCCACTGTGATACATTATGATAGTCTATGAGCATGATACATTTGTGGAGATATAGTGATATTGGGTGACAGCCTACAGAGAAGGTTAGGGGTCTACAATTGTCACAAAGTGGGATTTTCTGAAAGTTCATGCAAAAAATAACTCTGTTAGTTTATAAGTGCCACATGACTCCTTGGTTTCCTTCCCCATAAATACAATTAACTAGTTCCATTAAGGAAAATGTTTTTTTGAATCAGTGCTATGGCACATCTAGGGATTCTAGCCTCATTCCTCCTCCTAACTGCCTCCATCTAAACCTAAAGTCCACTTAATTACTGGGAAGTAGTTTGTTTCTATTGAATACCAGTTGTATTTATTACAAGCCCAAGCAAACTAGCTGCACTGGTCAATAAATTTTATTGGTCCCCCAAAATCAAGGACCTATGCTTCATACTCTTTACCACCACTTACTGGCAACTTGCCTCTTAAAATATCTATTTACATATTTGCAGATGGAGTTATCTTGTAAGAGTTTTGATGCCTGTAATAGATCCCAGTCCTCCCCCTTCCACATATCAGCTCTGCTTTTTTAAGGTCCTTGTAAGGCTATAGCAAAAGGGGCAGTGTTTGACCTTTAACAGATATTAGAGAGGAAAAAATGCTGAAGTCCCATCAATGGGCTATAAAGAGGAGCTCTCACATATACACAAAGCACTGCTCCAAGAAAGCAAAAGCAGAAAACAATTTCTATCATGACAAACAAATTGCCAAAACAGCACGCTGACCTTCTCAAATTAGAAATGAAAGCTTCCTCCTCTGAGACAGATGGAAGGAAAACTCCACAGAGTGCTTTCTGATCCATCTCTTATTCCCTAAACAATGGCCAAAGACAAAGGTCTATAAAATATGACATTTTACCCTGCTCCATAAAAAGAAACAAGAAGGAAAATCCAGTGAAAACATTTTTGGCTGATCCATCATATTCTTTCAGTATATATTAAGTTTAGCTAAATGTTATCATAATCCCCTTATATAAACAAAGTCCTTGAATGTTTTCATGCACTGTGTTAGATTGTACAAAATACACATGGAGGCCTCTGTCCAAACTCTGTAAATCTGAGATTAGACCAGATCAATCGTGCATAAATAGAGAAACTCATAGTTATATATGATTATAAAGTAGACTTAACAGTGTGGAGACAGTTTTGAAAATATTCATTTAAATTCAGAAGTAAATTTTGATTCATTCACAATCACAACTTTCTTTTTTTCCCCCCATACAAACATTTAAGAATTTGAACTCTGTTAGCATGAATTCACATTAAAAACAAACAAACAAAAAAGCTCAAACGTTCCACTATGCATTCAAAGAAAATTACAAACAGCATGTTGGACTCTAAAACTTGTAATACATTTCTGGAATGATGATTTACAGTCATATGGTATTTTTTCTGTTCCTGAGGTGTATAACCAACACTATTAGTCATTATCTAGAAAATTTCCAAATATACAGATTGAAAATCATGCTGTGTTAACTAACTGGATAAATGAAGTTACTGATAGCGTGCATTGCTAAGGATGTATTCAGTTTAGTTATTCATAATGTAAATGTTCTGTAGACCAAAAACTATTTATTGGAAAAATTTGTGAACAATTACAAATAATGAATATTGTGGTTTTGTTTTTAATGAATATGTTATTTTTTCTGAACACACAATTTGTTGCAAAGTATTTGCTTAGCTTTACTTTAGGGCCTGTGTTATTATATGACCCCTAACTGCTCTTACCACATGAGAGATATCTTATTGTGCAAGAACTCAGAGAGAAGAAATGCTAAATATTTGCAAAATTCAGTTACACATAGATCTGATTGCTCTTTCATTATCAAATACCTATGTGTGGAAGAGAGGGCACATTACTAAGTTTGCAAGCTATTAGGGGCAGAGTCTTTTTGTTATGTGCTGCTACCCTAAGTCCTTTGGGTCAGTAAGTCAGATTTCCTTTCCTTCAGGGCTGACTGCTTGCAGTTCAAATTCTCTTCTCATGGAATGTATACATCAGATTCTCATGCCAGAATGCTCACTGAATAAGCCTCAGTTGGTTTTCCTCTGTTTCCCCAACACTGAGGACAGAAGGAAAAAGAGAGAAAGCAAGAGAGAGAGTGCATATGGCACATCTGTTTGATTTAGATATTATACTTTATTATTAACCTTTCACTGTACAATTGCTAAACATGAATTAAATATATGATGGAGAAACATAGCAGTAAAGCTATAGCTCACCAGCATTACAATCTCAGGGTGAATTCTGGAGGTCAGTCAAGGTTCTGCTCTGAAGGAGCTTTTCGCTCTGCACCTTCCTCCACACACAAGCAGCAAAATCAATTTAACTTAAACACAATTTAATTGAATTGACATAAAAATCATTAAATTGCTTTTAGTTAAATTGATTTAAAAGGTCCACAAAAACAAACAAACAAACAAACCAAACCAAACTAAAACAAAACAGATCGAACTAGCATGTCCATGGACTGGACATGTTAGTTCGATTCAGGAGAGGGACACCATGGGAGGTGTGGCAACATGGCCCCCTGGCAGGGCCATGTTGCCACCCAATCCTCAGCCTGGCTCTCTGTAGCGTGGCTCTCCAAAAGCCAGGCACAGGGGTCCCGTCTCCCCCACAGCCCGGCAGGTGGGCTGAAAGCTGGGGAAACTTTCCCTGCAGCCTGGCTAACTGGCCCAAGAGTCTTCTCCCCCTGCACCTGCCGGCATGCTGCAGGCGAAGGGGAGGATTCTTCTCCCCACTGCCCAGCTGGTGGCAGGAGTGCCAGGTATGCAGGTTGCCTTCCCCAGCAGCCTGGCCAGTGGAGGGGAGCCCAGAGTGCCAGGATCTCTTCTCCCCGCTGCCCAACTAGAGCAGGGAGTAGCCAGTGCCTGGCAGCTGTTGGGAGAGCTGGGCGCACAGAACTCCTTTCCCCCACCATCCAGCAAGTGGCAGGGGATGCCTGGCTCCCAGGGATCCCTGAATCCACCACCCTGCAAGTGGTGGGGGTTGCCAGAGCACAAGACTTCCTTTTTCCCACACTCAGCTTGTGCGGGGAGCTGAGTGCCTCCTCCCCCCTCATCTCTTCACCCTGGCCAGGATCCCAATCCCCTCCCTGGCCAGGGTGCTGGGGGAGGATCTTCCTTCCAGGGTGCCATGCACCCTGGGAAGTAGGTCAAACCGTCAAATCAAAACAATGTTGTTTTGAAACACCACTTCCAAACAACGTTGTTTCGAAACAATGATTTCAATTCAATGGTCATTTTGATTTTCAAAGTTGGTTTTATTGAATTGAGCTCATCATTTGAATTCAAGAAAATGTTGTGCAGACCAAATGTTTTTTAAAACGAAACAACCATTGTTTTTTCGCTTTAAAACCTATGTGCGGACACAGTCCAGGAGGCACTTACTCCACAGTCAGAACATCTCCTATTTATATAATCTCTTGTTACTGACACTTGCAGCAACAGCAAATTTCCTTATTGCATGCAAGTCATTGGAAAAGGGGAGAAGGAGACAGTATACCCTGACCACATCCTGAACATTTTCTGAGTTGATTTTACAATAGTTCTTAACAAGCCCACTCACAACCTGTTACCATGGCACCTATCATGTTCAGACATCTGAAACATATTATAGTTAAAGTTTTTCATGCAATTTTACTATATTTTTCAGACACTCCAAAAGGTCATGCCTTGAGGCCAAGCCTGTTCATCACTTTCTTATGCTCTCTGCTTGATTGCTGACAAAAACTGCTTAATAGCTCCTTACGCTGCTTGTATAGCTCTTACCACACCGGTCCTTGACTGAGACCTTTAGGTGAGACTACAGTCTAAATACTACTACTACTACTACTTCTTCATGCACCTGCATGAAGTATAATTAGTTATAATTGTTAGTCTTAAAGATATTTTGTTGCTGAAGCACAAGACCAGAAGCCAAGAGAAAGGTGGCTCTCTTATCAGCAAACTTTCTTTGAGACCTTGCACAAAACACTTATTTCTGTGTTTCCGTTTCCCTTATCCCATTTGGAAGAAAAAAAAAAAACTATGTAGCACCTAGTTCACAGGGACTTGTGAAGCTCATTTAAGTAACAGTGAGAACCACCAGCAGTCTTATTTTGAAACAACAGAGTTTGTTTTGAAATAAGAAAGGCCATGTTCACACGACGCACCGTTGTTTCAAAACAAGAGGGTCCGTAGTTTCGAAACAACGGTGTTGTTTCGAAACAACTTAAACCCCATGGGGGGATGAAACAACGTTGTTTCAAAATGATTGTTTCGAAACAATGCCGTCTGAACATGTTGTTTCGAAACAATGGTGACTTGTTTTGGAATAACTGTTGTCTGAACATGCTATTTTGCTTTGAGCTTTTTTCCTTAATTCGAATTAACAAACTATTAATTCAAGTTCACTTATTTCGAAATAAGGCATTATTTCGATACAACTTGTGTCGAAACTGTTGTGGGGGAGTGGGTGTAGGGGGCACGATCCCCACACTGCAAGAAGGAGTCCCAATTGAGAGGCAAGAGACCAAACCACAATTTTTGGGGGTTAACTACTTTCTATGTGACTTTTATTGAGATAAATAAAATTACAGAAAAGAAGAGAAAAAGGGTTAAATAAGAGGTTAATATTATCTAATTAGCAATATTTCTGTTACAAAAATTAAAACTTGCAATTCCTATTAAATTACACTTGTTAAAACTCATACAAACTGCGGTTTTAGAACTCTATTTGTTAAAGATCGTCTAAGTATAAATTAATTGCCCAATAAACAGAAAATAGAGCACAAATATCACTATAACATTTATCCCCATGTTTGTGCCTAACCCTGAATTAAACCCCCCAGTTCCAATCCTGACTGATATAATTTAACAGAGCGGGGTTTATAAGAGACAGAGATAGAACACACAGTCTGTAGGCAAAAAGAGCTTTGCTATTTACCACATACACACACTGAAACATCACACTAAAACATCATACACAGCCCAGGACAGCACAAACACCTTGCTTCTCCCCCTGGCTCTCCAGACACCATGGATCACTGCCCAGTGAGGCTAGCCATGGGCTGTTTGCGGCTAGGAGTTACAAGAGTCAGCTGGGGTACCTGGCAGGGAACACAAGTGGATTTATTCTTTCATTACACTCTTTCACACAGCTGTTTCCCAATTTGATTGTGGAACACAAGCTTGATTCTGATTGGTGAGGTTAATAGGTTCAGAGCAGTAATAATACATATACACATCCCCAAAAAGCATTTCCCAATTTAAATCCTAAATTTGACCAGAGTATATTTACCACATCTGGATGTTATCTCGGGAGTGACAGACAGCAGACCTGTTTCTTTAAGAGAAAGATAGCAAAATGTGATAGAACAGCCCGGTGTTAAGATGGCTCTGGCTGTGGACCAAGAGGACAGCCTTCGGGCTCCTATCTGTTGCCGTCAACCCAGCAGCCCACCGGTCTGGCATCTACCGACTGCAAGCTCCATGCACTTGGCTGGACCAGTGTTAATGTGGCTCGACCAAGCGCTTCACAGGACAGCCTTTGGGCTCCTATCTGTGGCCTTAGAAATCAGAACCCACCGCGACCAGCTGCAGTGGTTGAACACCCCCTGCCACTCCCTTCGGACGTGAGCTATGGCCCTCACTCCAGGGTGAACAGGTGAAAACTTAGTAAAAGAATTCAAAAAGAAAAAGAAAAAGAAAAAGAAAAAGATCTGCCAAAAGAAAAAAAAAAACAAAACTGCAGGCTCCCTTGGTGATCAGTCAAGGGGTTTAACACTCTTCCTTGTGAAGAGTAGGGAGATGCCTAGGGGGTGGCCAAATCCCCTGGCAACACGACAGGCTGCTGGCCTATCGCTTCTCCAACGTGCCTAGACCAGAACCCTGGCCTTATACCTTGGAACCCTGAAAATTAGCATATCGCTTGTTGGCATGGAAACTTACTGACACTGGTCTGGTCAGTAGAGGAACTCATAAGTCTTTCAGCTGTAACTCATAAGTTTTGCAGCTCTAAGGTATAGTTTATTTTATCACTTTTTTCAGGTCTGGTCCCACTCAGCTTGGATACCGACAATAACTCTTCTTGAAGGCCATTACTCCCTGCTGTCAAGAGATAACACCATCTAATTGTAGAGGCCTAACAGGCCACATTCCTTAAGACAAGCTGAAGTTTGGCCACAGCAAAAGAAAACACAAAGAGGGGTGGAAAAATCCATCTCTCACACAATGTTCCCTCTAATTACTTGTAGACTGTGTGCACAAACAATTTCTTTGTGTGCGCAAAAACATTTCTTTGTGAGCACCAATATTAGCATTATTGAATTTTTTTGTGCACACTTTATTTTGTTGTGTGTGCAGGTGTCATGACCTGTGTGCGTGCGCACACGCGCACAACTTAGAGGGAACAGTGCTCTCACAGAAACAACTTGTATCGAAATAACCCCCTGTGTGTGAACGTAGCGAGATTTATGGATGGAAAATGCCCTTTGGGTGTTATATATTATCAGTACCAGTGCTGTAGCATTAATAGTAGTACTCTAGTATTAATTTAAGAATGTCCTGGCAGTTCTGGAATATATACTAAAACAAACACTGTGGACACTTAAGAACTTTATGTCGGTGTAATGCAATACTCCCTTGTTATTTGAATTTTACTGTCACATCAGAGAGAGAACATAAATCTTTCAGTTTCTGAGTGACAGCTGCAATCTATTTGAGCTAAGGGATGATCTTTTTTTGTCATTAGTAGAGTTTATGAATTGAATAGTTAACTACTTGAGCAAAATTTAGTTTGTTATGAAACATACTCAAAATGCCAAATAACCAATATCAGTCAAATTCATTAATATGTTACAGAAAAAAAGTACTACACAGCACTAATCTCCAAGAAACCATTCCATGCAGTAGATGTTACAGTAATCTTATGCAGAAGATATGATCTCCAAAGTCACACACTTCAGCTGTTATTCTTTATATGATGATTTTACAAGTTATGTATCTTTGTATACAACTAAAATCCAACCCATCACTGTTTCCCATGTCCTTAACTTAACATGTTCATGAGTGTTCCAGATACACATCTGTGAAGGAACTTCCCAAGTTTGTACTAAAACATAAATAAATATATTTTAATTGATCTTGAATATTCCTATCCACTTATGTCAGATGCTTACCTCAACAAATGTGAACTACTATGAAATACTTATTGTAAATGAACATGATGATTGTATTGGCCAATTTAGTTGTTTTGTCATTTTCCTCTGTAACCTGGACTGATATATAGCTTTGTCACCACATCCTGATCCCTTGTGCCCATCTTGCAATTGTTCTGCTGTATGAACCTCCACTCCTGGGTCAGCCCAAGTAAAGCCTTCAGGAAGCAAGTGGTCCTCAACTCAGTGAGTAAATGCTTCCAGCCACTAATGGGATTATACAGTAGAATGACCCCAGAAAACACCATGAAGTCCCAGATGCAACCCTAGGAACTGCTGTCTTACAAAGTTTAGTACTGTCTATTGAACAATGCAATCTCATGATTAGCTCATTAATTTATCAAAGAACTTGATTTGCACCAGCTTTTCACTTTAAATGAATCCTTCATATACACCAAAACTGCTCCTTTAGCTATATTTATATACTGAAAATGCAAAATTTTGTATGTAGACAATTCCATATTTGAGAAGCACTGACGTTTATCTAGCAGAAGTAATAGTACTAACTAGCTATTCAAAATAACATGCATGTGGTGATGATTGCTGAAAACAATAGTTCCCCCCCCCACCAGGAGGATATAGACTGACTACTTATGCTTTAGAGGTTATCCCTGAAGTTCCTGCTTAAGAGTTCAATGATATTGTTTACATGGTTCTCAGTAATTTTGGTTAACTGAAAATCTATAACAGCTTTCAGAAGACAAGATGCCACACAAAAATGGTATTGTGTGTCTTTCCCTTTCCCGACATTATTTTATCTGCTAGCTTTCAAGTCCCCTAAGTTTTCATTTTCCAGGACATGAAAAAAGATTTAAGCTTATTTTACTCTAGTATTGTGCATAGTATGTACACTCATGAGTTATTGATAATGTTCAGATGGATAGCCCCACAGTTCATACTATAATCAGACACAAATTTTTGACAGCTTATTTGTTCTTCTTAGCAATATAACAATTAATTCTTAGCTTTTTATCAACTAGTGTGCTCTATTTTTTATAAGAATATATCTGTGGATGCTCCACTCTGATATGGAAAGGAGAAATCAAAAACATCCATCCTTGTTTATTAACTTATCTGTAGTTAAATCTGCTTCTGACTTTTAAGTCCAACAGTCTTATCCAAAAAATCTTTATTAAATAATGCAAATTAGAAGCCTGGAAGGACTTCTTGTTGCTTGCCACTAAATATGCTCTGTGGGTAGTTCTGTTGTCTTTACCAACTTCTACAAGTAGAAGACTCCTCTAAACCCAGAAAGTTCTCTGATAAATTAATGGGGCTTACTTAACCCAAGCCCATCAACACAACTTGGCACCCTAAAAAATACAAAATCTGAAGGCAATCTTGCCTCATAGGTGTCCTTATTTTACCATTCCTACCTTGTTTACATCCACATATAAAGCATCTAGGGTTTTGCTAGTTGAAGAGCCTGGATCTCCTTTCACTCTAGTAGAAGTCAGGAGTAACTCAACTGAAGCCATAAAGTCATTCAGGAATAAAATTTATGTGAGTGAGTGGAGTACCCAGTGTCTCCTTGAGTGTCCTCCCAACCATTTGGAAAGTTGCCAGAACAACTGATTTTATTTTTATTTTTTTAAATGCCCTAGTACAATTAAAAGAACTAGTTAAAACAACCTCTGAAACATTAGCAATTATCTCTGAGAATTCATGGAAAACTGGTTAGGTCACAGAGGATTTCAGAAGGACAAACATAATACCTATCCTCAAAAAGGGGTAAAAGAAGGACTGGGGCCACTCAGCCTAAATATACTGTCTGGAAAGATACTAGAACAAATTATTAAACAATTAATTTGTTTAAATCTAAAGAATAATAAAGTCATGAGTGATAACCAACATAGATTTGAAAATTAAAATCATGCCTAACTAATCTAACATCCTTCTTTAATAGCTTAACCAGACCATTGGATGGGGAAGTAGTAGATTTAATACCTAGACATTAATAATGCTTTTAACACAGTCTCATACAACGTCCCCATAGACTGTGGAAATACACTCTCGATGAAATTACTATAATGAGAATGTACAAAACTGAGATTAGTTATCAATAGTTTGTTGTCAGGCTGGGATGATATATTAAGTGGAGTCCCAGGATGAGAATTTAAAATGATATCAATACTTTTGAGAACTTGTCTTACACCTTTATGCTGAAATTCAATAAAGACAAGTGCAAAATACTACAGCGAGGAAGGGAAAAAATCCAATGCACAGCTATAAAATCGGGACTAACTGGCTAGGCAGGAGAATCTGGGAGTTATAATGTACAACAAATTGAATATGAAGAAACAAGTGTCATGCTGTTGTGAAGAAGGCATATGTCTTTCTAGGATATATTCACAGGAATATTCTATATAGGAGGTAATTGTTCTGCTATACTTAATACTAATAATGCCTCAGCCCAAGTGTTGTACGGCTTCTCTGGCTCCAGGAGCCATAGCTGGGACCCGCGTGGCCAGGAAAGAGTGTGTGGGGGGGGTCAAGCCAGCGCTTAACAGGAGAGCTGTGGGGGGAAGCATCGGGTCCAGGGTGTGTGTGTGTGTGTGTGTGTGTGTGCGCGCGTGCGCGTGCGTGTGCGTGTGCGTGTGCGTGCAGGATCAGGCCTGCATGCCTGTGCAGGATCGGGCCCGCCAGGGTGGGGGGAGACGGCCCACCCAGCGAGCAACTTGCATTGCTCAGCTGCCTCAGGGCCTTAGCAGAAGCATTGGTTTTGAACTGTAGTGGGTAGCACTTGCGCTTTACATGCAGAAGATCCTGGGTTTAAACCCTGATACTCAGGGAATTACCCAGGGTGCTTATAGCTGGTTGCCAATAAAAGAACTTGAAAAGAGGACAATTTATTAAGCAATGGCCTACTGTTAGGAGGAATCTGCTTTTCATTTTTTTGAGAACTGGAGAAGTGATTGCATTCAACAAATGTAAAGTGTTTGAGCCTAATTTTGGACTCTCTGTGCTATGACTTACTTGAGTAAGCTGCCTAGAGGTTTTGAGGATATTCAAGACATTTACACTGATATATGTTAATAGCTAGAACAAGAAAATGTGTGCTTTTAAAAATACATCACAAATTTCTTTCTCTCTGCCTTAATTGTCTCTCATTCTCCTTTAGAAAGGACCTGAGAATTAGAATAAGACTACACCTTGTAAAATCCATTTGGAGCTAATAACAGCTGAATAACAATATGATGTCTCAGTGATTACACAGCAACTTCCTATAGAATTCAAGTCACTGACCTGGAAAAGGAGCCTACTTCCTTCTGCAGGATATGCTCTTCTGCTAGCTGAGATCCATCCTAATGTTGAAATACTTCCCTTTTAAAATCTCCGATTTTGAAAGATTGTGAGCCTTCTCTGGTTGACTTAGTGTGTTTATTTCTTCATTTATTCTATCTGTCATAATGCTTTGTTTCACACATTTCCCAGCGTCCTAAACATGTAACACGTAAAACAAAGAAAGGAATTCTAGCAATTACAAAGTAATGCAGCAATCAGAATCCCACTCCCTGTTCTTGAAAGAGGACTATAAATTTATAACTTTCCAGGAACAACTTCAGCATAAATAACAGTTTGATTCCGAATTTTCATCTCACTGTAAATTACAGTTTGGTCCCAAGGCTCTTACACCAGAATTAAAGAGCAGAACTTCATGAAATGTTCATTTTTATACCATAAACTTAATGAAACTGAGCCTGCATCTGAAGTGCACTATATTGTGCAAAAGTGTGGATGAAGAAAAAGAAGTTCACATAGGTAATACATTCAGTCTCCATTTGAACATACTGACCTATTGTTCCTACTTCTCCACTAAAAGTCATCACCCAATAAGTTCTGGGACTCCATCCTTATATTTGTCACCTATAGACAGCAAATAAGAGAATAGAAATACCTCATATGATCCATGTATCCCATCAAATCCATCCAGTACAGCTTGATTATAAAATATTCACAATAAACACCAAGGACAAAATACAGACCAAGAATGTTTTGCATCCAATAGTTGGAGAATATTGTAGCCAATGCAATTTTTGTTATTAACTATACTGATGTGAGTTCTACCTTTAACAAACAAACTTTTTTTTTCACATAAGAAAAAAGACGACATTTGCCTACCAAATTGTCCATCTCTATTCTTTCATGAAGTAAGGTCATTCAAATATTCAAGATCATGTTCTGAAAGACACTTACTCATTCCTTCCTCATTCCTAGGTTTTGCCATGTGCATTTAAGATTAGCTGATGCCAGAATCTATCTCTGTATGTGACGTTAATTTAATTAATAAGCCATTGGAGCTTGTAGTTAGGTAGTGTACCCTCTCTCCAAGCCAGAAGGGGAAAAAACATCCTTCATGTGAAGGTGGACAGAGTCACACCAACCTGATCCTTGCTAGTTGAAAAGGAGAGGTGGGGCGGGAAGTATAAAAGGCAGGGGCTCCATGTCTGTTGGGCATGACACTATGAAGGAGGTGGATGCATCCAATTTGCTCCATGCTACTGACTCTGCCACTGAACATAGAAGTTCCCTACCCAATGAGGAACCTGCAATTGAAGGGTAAGCACCAAGACTGACACTGTCCACCTATTCCAGGGAGACCAAGGACAACCCACAGACAGAGGTATACCCCAAAGGGAGGGGAGGAAATAGCCCAGGGCAGCCAACTCCAGTTAGTCCGAGGTGCTGTTAGGGGCACCTTTAGTTTATTATGCCTTGATTCTCCACTGACCCAGTGGTGGAACACTCCTCAACTGTTAGCGCCCTGGGCTGGGAAGTGATGGAGTTAGGTGTTCCCACGTCCTCTTACCCCTTGCCACCTCAGCTCAGGTACTTCCACCAAAGACCTTGGACTGCTTTGGGACTCAGCCCTCTATAAACTGCCATTTGCTTTTTCCCTACCTGGCCAGGAGTCAATACACTATTTAGGGGTTCCATACCACTAAACTGTTCAAGATACTGATTCCTGGTCTGTTAATTTCCCTGGGATTAGGCCATGATCAAAATGCAAAACTGAGGTGGTTTGGCCTCCCTCCGACCCACAAGGGGAGGGGTGACAGTCCACCCCACTACACAGCTTTATGGTCCAGTCCTGTTCCTGAAGAATTTACAGTTACCATGATCAGGAGCAGGAAAGTTCCCTTAGAGCTCATGCCCATATTTTGTTAGTTACCAGAGGTTTTCACAGGACTAAAGAAGTCAGTTGGAAGGAGAAAATGAATGAAGTAACAAGGAACAAATTCCATCTGGAGTCACAATCCCAGCACACAGCAAAGGAGATCATCATTAATTTAGACAGCCAGTTGGAATAATCTTGATATACAATTTGATGAGAAACATGAGCAATTTTACCATGCTAGTAATTACTGTGCTAATAATATCCAATCTAAGACCTGAAAATCCTACTGGGCTCCTGTCTGCATCTCTAGGCGCCTAAATATATTTTAAAGGATGAAGGTGGAGGGATGGAAGATAGGGGGTCATGTTAAGGTTTCACAAGCAACCTTCATTCTGCATTTGATGACTTTTAAATGTTTGTTTTCACAACCTTAGCATTCTTTCATACTAGGGTATATTTTATATAAGTATTTGTATAAGTACCAAGTATTATTATCTCAGCATGATCATATTTTTTGAAGGGCCGATTAGAAGCCAACCTATGAAACCTTCATTTGTGTTGAAACAGAAGAAACATTTTATTTACCTGTGTATCACTGGAGGATCTCAGAGAACAAACAAGGAAATGGGTTTAAGCAGCTTTGAATAACTCAGACACAAGATTACATATGAACAGAACAATAAACCTTTGCTTACTTTGCAAAGCAGTAATCACTGAATCCAAAACCTTACATTTTCAGCTACTGAATTCTAAAAGGCAAGAAATGAAAAAGGGATAGAGATGGAACTCTTGTCGAGTTGCATAAGCAAGTGAATATGAAAGGAATAGATTTTTAAGCTAAACTTCTAAAATAATAGTCTGGCAATCAATCTTCTGTCACTATCTTTCAGACAACCCTGATTTTAAGAGATGCAGGAATCCTTCTACATAAAACTCTCACAGAATGCTTTTTTCCACCCTATTTTGAACAAAATCCATCTTTTAGAATATTTCTGATTGTCTAATGTTTGAAGCAGGAGCTGGCAGGCACCATGCTATCATGGAGCAGTAGATCAAAGCAGTCTCAGCTGTCTGTGCAAAAGAACATGAAACTCCCATTGTCTCCTTATTGAAGGCTTGTGCACAGAAGCTACATTGAGTAGTTGCAGATATCAGAGTGGAGGCTGGAATCTTCCGGATGATCGGAGAGCATGAGCTGCAAGCTGCAGGAGGGAATAGGCAAAAGTGAGGTGGGATCCAGTGAGACAGGCCAGAGGACATGGGGTAGGTAGCCTTTAGAAAAGCATGGAGTGGTAAAGAAAAATAGTGTTTCCTGTATTATCTCCATAGATAAACTGTCTGCCCCATAGTGGATAATGATGGGTGCTATGAACAATGTCAACTATACTGTATAAGGGAGAGCCAATGACTCTAAAAGAGGTGATTCTGTAAAGGAAAATGTTTAATTGCTTTTGTTTCCATTAAATTCCTTTAAATCTGTTTCTCTGAGGCATTCTAACACTGCATATCTTGTTTTCATTTTTTCAATACAACTTTTGAACTACAAAAGGAAGCAAATTTCTCTCAAGACACAGTCATTTTTCAAAAAAAACCTTCTGTCCTGCTGCAGCTGATGGCACTTGTCATGCAACTTTTGCCCTTTACACAACAAAAAGCAATGAAGAAACCAAACTGGCACAAACAAGTATAGTTGCAATAGACCACATGCCAAGTTTAATTACTTGCATTAGGAAGATTTGACTAGTACCTCGTAGCTTCTGTAACACAGAACATAAGGGGCTCACAAACTACTGAAGCTGATACTACCTTAGTCCTATATACCACAGTTTCCTATGGTGACTCCCATTCCATTTAATATCTGGGCTATACATCGGAATTTGGGGGAAGGGGAAGAGAGGAACCATCCTCCTTTCAGGTTTTAGAGAAGCAGCAGAGCTGACCTGTAGTTACAGCAAAAATGAGAGCCCTGTGGTACCTAATAGACGGAGGATATGTCTACACCTAAAATTTACTTTGAATTAAGAAGGCTTAATTTGAACTAAATTAGTGCATGTCCACACTAGTTTTCATTAGTTCAAACTAAGGAGTTCCCTTAGTTCGAACTAAGGAAAGCCTAGTTCAAACTTATAAAACCTAGCTGAAGTTCAAACTAAGGGTTAGCTCAAAATTTTTGGTTCAAATTAAACCAATGAAGACATGTTAATTCAAACTAAGGATTAGTTTCAAATAATTTGGTTTGACCTTCCTCCCAGAGTGCATGGCACCCTGGAAGAAAGCATCTGCCCTCCAGTGCCTGGGGCAAGCAGCTCCAAAAGCACCCCCCCACACCCAATGTGCATGGGGCCCATGGGGCCCCATCCCTCTGGCTGGGGAGTGGAGTGATGGGGGGGGGCAAGTTCAGCTCTGCAAAGCCAGCTGGGCTCAGGGAGGGACCACCACACCTGGCTGTTGAAGCACTGGCTGGGTGTGGTGAACGGACCCCCATGCCTGGCTGAATGAGCGCTGGCTGGATGCAGGGAACAGAAACCCTGCTCCCGGCTGCAGGAGCACTTTATAGGCATGGGACTAGGAGGGGAGCACCGCTCTGCCCCCACTGGAGAGAGGTTGGTCTGGCAGGTGGGTAGCAAAGCTTTTGGACCTGGCAGTCTGTGCCCCCCATGGGAGTTGGGACTGGAGGGGGGCTAGGGTGGCTGTGGGGGCCCAGAGCCCCAGTGAAGGCAGTAATGGGGGCCCGATAAAGGGCCTTCACCTAGGGCCCCCAATTCCCTAAGGCCACCTCTGTGCATGGGGTCCCTTCCCCATGCCTGGGCAGCGCAGCTGGAGCCAGTGTGTTGTGTGTTCCCTGTGCCTGGACAGCGTGTCTTCAGCCAGGCACAGCGGTCCACTCCCCATTCTTGGGCAGCACAGTTGGAGCTGGGTGCGGGGTGTGTTCCCTGCGCCTGGCCAGCACACCTCCAGCCACACATGTGGGTCTCTTCCCTGCGCCTAGGCAACACAGCTGTACCTGGGTGCAGTGTGTGTTTCCCATGCCTGGCCAGTGTGCCTCCAGCCGGGAGCATGGGTCCATTCCCTGCAGCTTGGCCAGTGCAGCTGGAGCTGAGCCTGGGGTTTATTCCTGTTGCCGGCAAGCGCAGCTCCAGCCAGGCGTGGGGGTTCCCTCCCTGCTTCCAAGCAGCACTGCCCCAGAAGGGTGCAGGGGTTCCCTTCTTCCCCTTCCTGGGCAGCGCTGTCCGAGCCAGGTGGGGGGGAATCCCTTTGCCCCCTGCCCAGCCAGGACTGTCTGAGCAGGGATGGGGGGGGTGCCTTGGCCCACAGAGCCCAACCAGAGGAAAACATCCTTTGACAGGCTCTAGCGTTCAGAGCCCAGCATGAAGAAAACCATCCCCCACCCAGCTCTATCAGTACTGCAGCTAGAGCTGGGCGGGGTATGCTGTTCCCTGTGCCGCGCTCAAATGGCTGGAGCCCAGCAGGTGATTGGGTGGGGGCATGGACTTTCTTGGAGGCCGTGTTGCTACACATCCCATGGTGCCCCTCATCCACTTTGAACTAGCAAGTCCTGTCCATAGATATGTAACACCCACATGGCCAGATAGAGTCTGCCTTGCAGGCGGCTCTGACCAGAGAAAGGGTGTGTGCAGGGACACAGCAAGGAGAGCCCCTTTGCCCCAGGGGCACCTGTTCCAAACCCCAGAGTGACCACACACACAGTGGGATAGCGCAGGGCTTATGGGAATGGGGAAGGTTTATTTACAGAGGTGCAAAGGGGAAACCAACAGGGGAGATGGGGCAGCAGTAACACAGAGTAACAGCTAACACAGGGCCCTGCAAGGCCCAACAATGCAGCAGGCTGGAAGCAGACGTGAGCTCTGTATCTGCACCATGAGTTCAGGAGTCCCAGCACAGCTCCAGTCCAGAGTTCAGTCCAGCAACTCCTAGTCTTCGGTGCCAGCACTCTCCCACCAAAAGAAAACCCTCTGATGCCTCTTCTGCCGCTCTCTGCGAACCCAGAGCGACACCCTCTCCACTTAACTAACTACAACCTCCCCCCTGAGTGCCAGGTGCTGTACTCATGGCCCCACAGCTCCAGATGGCCAGTCACTGGGTGCTGCTCTGTCCTTGGGCAACTCTCCTCATTAAAGTGTCCTTCTGTGGGTGCTGGCCTGGCATCCCAGGTCAGCTGCTCTGTCTTCCCTGGCTTCAGGCAGGGCCTCTCCCTCTCTTTCCTTCCCAGGGCCTCTGGCTCCAGCCCCTCTCCTCAGCTCCACACCTTAGTCCCTCTCCCACAGGGCAAAGATTTAAAGGAACCACGCTCCTTAAAACCCCAGGGGGGTTACAGACATGCTAGTTCAAATTGTTTTTCCTATTGGGGCCATGTTAATTTGAATTAACTGAATTTGAACTAATAATTATTAGTTTGATTAAATTAGTTCAAATTGAATTAATTTGAACTAACCTTATGAGTGTAGACATAGCCCAACAAATTCATTTGGGCATGTGCTTTTATGGGCTCCAGACCACTTTGTCAGATGCAGTAATGTACCTGTGGCCAGTACATTCCTTCCCAGGGGATAAAAATAAGTGTGTGTGTGTAGGGGAGGGAAAGGGACAGGGGAGATGAAGCAAGAACATAGATGCTCCTCTGCTAAAAGTAGGCTTAGAGATTCCACTCCTCTTCTTGGTTCCTGTGTTAAAAAGTGCCTCTCCTGTACAATTTATTGCAACACATATAGGTCATAGCTGATGGATCCACCAGCCCTACCTTCTCCCCAAAACACCCTCTGTAGCTACATTCCTAGGACTCAATATAAGACAATTGTCCATGACATTCAGAGAGAGTGGCTTTGTTGCTTTGATCCCCACATCTCTTTCCAAATGAAGTGATGCTGCTTTCATCTCCTCCCTTCTTCTAGCAGAGTTGTGGAGAAGCATTTACCTCTTAGTACCTGTTGCAAGAAAAGACTTACCTGGTCTCACGATTGCAGCAAACACTTTAGGAAGGTTTAAAACATAGTGCAAGCCTTGCTGCTTTGCATGGCTGTTGCATGTTTTAGTTGTTTGTTCAGTGTAAAATACTCCTTATAATAATTATCTTTGTTGTGCCTCTCCTTCAACTGTCTTACACATTAGGGCAATGATTTTTATAAATGAGTACCTAAAGTTATCCTCATAGGCATATAAAAATGTACCTATTATTTAGAAGGACTGAGTGCCCAGCAGCTGCTATTGAAAACCAGTGGAGGCTTTTACAGCACTTCTGTAAAATAATTTGCTTATATAACTTTTAAAATATGGATTTTGCAGACTAATTTAAGACGCCCATTTTTGAACACGGTGATCTAATTAATCAAGCCTCCCAACACTCCTACAAAATGGAGGGATACTATGTCCATTTCGACCAGAGTGGGAGTTTTGCCTGAGCAGTAAGGGACTGTCTAAAATCAGTGGGGAATTTTACAATAAACAACATAAGCTTCCATAATTATTCAGATAATAATGAAATGTAATCAGGAAGGGAGCTTTATCTTCTGTACATTTCTAGGTGTTGATAAAATAATATTATTTATTTATAGATATCACATTAAGATAACTGTCCTACAAAAATACACAGCTCCTATCAAAGAAACAAAGATTATATTTTTGAACTGTAAATAAAATATTCATTTCAGTTCAGTATTAAAAAAAAAAAGTAATCTCAAAATAATTTGCAAGGGAATGCTTGTTGGGCAAGAAGTTGAATATCAGGAGAAAAAAGATTTTGTAAATTACCTATTTCTGCTTTCTAAGAAACAGAGTCTAATCCCCTTACTCATGTTTAGTGGTACCTGTTAGAACTGTGCATACACACAGGGCCTAGCACAGCAAACACTTAAGCACAGATTTACTTTAATCTGTCTAATTGAAATCAAGGGACTACTCATGTATTTATACTTAAACATTGTCTTAAGTGCTTTGCTGGTTCGGGGCCAAAGTAAAATACTCCTGAATGTGAGTAAGAGTGTCAGACTTTCATCATAATATGAAAAATAGATCAGATTTTACTATTACATCTCTTGACTGCATAAATTCTGGTTTGTATTGAGACTGGATGCAATTTAGAACAATCTACTATGAACTCATTCTATCATGTGAATGATCTTCTCAAAACTTCTTTCCTGAATTGTGATTAAAGAAACCATATTTTTGTCTAATCAAAAGAATTTGCAGGTTAGCCAGGGACAGAGCAACCACTTCTTCTCTGCTCAGTCTAATTTTCAAAGCTTCAGTTGTTTAATACCTACCATTACACTTTTTATAGTTATTGGCCTACTCTCTCACCATCCTGAAGTGTGGTATCTGTTGTTTCAAATATAGACATTTATAGCTGTATTTCTTTGCTGAATCTTCCCTTTTTGTATCTGTCAAGTCAGGAAGTTCACTTCATTCCAAGTTAGTTTACAGAAATACTTACTATTTTGTCCCTGATAAAACACTTACTGTTTCCTTAGAATTTAATGAATCTAAGAGGAACTTAAAATTGCTTAAAATTGTTTCATTGTTGTAAAATTGTTGTATTGAAGCGGTCTGAAATAGAGTTGATATGCACTAGATTTCACAGCCTAACAGCAACCACTGCAAACAATATAGTGTGATGTTGGCCTCCAGGGAAGCCATGCTAAGATAGCATAAGCACAGTAAACTTCAAAGAATGGAGCAGGCAAATTCCTAAATACTGGTGATTTTTCTTCATAAGATATATGAAGTCAGCAACAGTCTCTAATCACTGGTAATTCAGAAGATGAAACACAGTTTCCTTAAAACTATTCCACCCTTTGTCTAGCACCCAGATAGTCAAGTCAAACGCGATGAGGATTACTGAAAATCTTTATCCATCATATGTAATAAAAAATTCTACCAGCCTCACATGATTGACACATTACCAGACAGGTCAATGCATAATTCAAATCTTACTCAAATGCATCCTTGAAGCCAGTGCTTATTAACTAAATTATTATTTATTTTAAAAGGAAACAGTACTGTTAAAAGCTGTGTACATCCACTGTTAAAAATAAAGTTATAAGTCAATTTCAAAACAGAGATGATAACTGAGATTTAAATTTCTTAAATTACACAGTCTGTGAAATTATTCATAGAGCTTGGGATTCTTGTTTAGAGCCTTTTTCTTAGAAATCCAGCCCCGAGAAATACAGATTAAATAGTCCACGTACAAACTGCATTCAAAGTCTGCCATGGGAATTATCAGTGCGATTTCAGGATGGAACTGGGATTCCAGTCTTGCACTTTAAATTTTCTGTGACAAACCTGGACAGATTTGAGAGGAAAAAAAAAAAAAAAAAGTCCAAAGCTTCCTTTATAGTTGAAGCAAAGCAGGCACTTGCAGGTAACTCCCTCACGTGGGCTTTGATGAAAGCCAGCCAATCCTTTCATTTCTACTCAGTAGGTCCTTTTTCAGATAATACAGACAGCAACAGTTGTGATGATGTCTGGGTCTAAGGGATAGTTTATGATTATTTTTCATATTAATATTTCATATTTGCAATAATCCATATGTGATATTCCATGTTTGGTATCAATAGAAAGGCTGTAATCTGCTAAGAATGATTATATAGTTTGTGTGTAGGTATCATGCCTGTATTAGAGTTTAGAAATCTATTTGTTTTTATGTGTTTTCCAAGTTGTTTGAGTTAAGGCAATCCCAGACTGTGCATCTGCAAACTATTGTCATAATAATGACCCATCAGGAGAGGTTCCCAGCTACAGTGGGCCCAAGAGGAAACCTGTTTGACCAGTTACCCAGACTGACCAGGTTGCCTACCTCCATTTTGATCTTGCAAGGGCTCTGAGATAAAAAGTAGAGGACCCATCTCCATTTTGTCTTTAGTCTTCAGTCTTCAGCCTGTCTGCAACTGACACCCTCCTCTGAAACTCTTCCCTTGGGACTGAACAAAGGACTGAGACCCACCCAGCTGCTTCTGCTGCTGGGTGCACACCAGAGGAGTGGGACTACCCTGCAAACTACAGGATCTTCAAGGATTTGCTTTTTATGGACTCTAAATCATTTGTATGTATGTGATCCACTTTGACACTGCAATATCTCTCATATTTTGTTTGTTTTCCTTTTATGTTAAACCTTTAGTTGTAGTTACTAAAGGATTGGCTGTCAGTGTGGTATTTTGGATAAGATCCAAGTGTGTATTGTTCTGGGTGATGTGGCTGGCCCCTTGGGGTCAGGAAAACCTCTTTCTTTAAGAGACTCAGTGGCTAGAGGGGACCACAGGAACTGATGTGCAGTAAGGGGGCTGTTTCTGCTTTGTTATGCTTGCTGATGACCAGAGTGAGGAATCAGAAGCATGTTTTGTTACTGACTGGGAGACTGGTTTAAGTACCACCCTTCAGTGGTTTGGGGGTTTGGCCCCTGGTGTTGCAGCTTGCCCTGATTTTGCCACATTCAGAAGGTTATCCCAGGAGGCCTAGGTCACAACTGTTATTTAAATTGTCAAAATAATCCACAGACATTGTCCTGAGTGTAGAATAGTACTGTATATTGTTCTTTGAAGTAAAATCTTCATTTCTAAGGCAAACAAACAAGGAGTCCTGTGGCACTTAAAGACTAAGAAATATATTTATTGCATGAGCTTTTGTGGGAGAAAATCTTTTATCCCACGAAAGCTCATGCAATAAATATATTTCTTAGTCTTTAAGTGCCACAGGACTCCTTGTTTGTTTTACTGAACTAGACTAACATGGCTGCCCCTTTCGATTTTCCTAAAGCACACATCAATAATTCACTGCATTATGACACTTAACAGCTTACTTAAAGCTCAAAGAGTAATATAAAGGCAAATGATGTTGTTACACGAAAGGTTCATCTAGATGTTAATAGTCCCTTTTGACCCCTTAATCAACAGAAGAACAGTAATAGACAGAAAAGCATTTTATCTACACTATTAAACCCTAACAAGATATATGTAAGCAACATCAAATAATCATCAACAATGCAGATGAATAGCAAAGTTCTAATCCACCTATAAGGAATGGCCTAAATTACAATCTGTTGTTGACTTTACTATGTCTTCAAATATTGGATTTGTGTCATGCAACTTGCAACACTGTTTTAGCCTTTCTAGCCCAGTGCAATGGCATACCGTGGCTCTCTGGAACCTGGAAGCCAAGGCTTGCATTTGTGTCCTCCTCCCCATGTCTCATAACCCCCTGTGAAAGTAGGAGGGATCCCCAGCTCCCACCAGACAGCACCATCTCTTAGCTGCTCTGAGGAAGAGGGAATGTACCTGTGGTGGGGACACACTGCTTTACTCCTCTGACGCCCCATGGACTTTCTGGTGCTTGAAATGGTTGCTCTCCCATTCACACTTACCCACAGCTCCATGCCCACTTCTCTTTCTCCAGCTCCACAGTCTTACTGGGTAGGGTAGCCTCACCCTTTAACTGTGGGGTACGGGAGGAGAGAGTTCCTCCTGGTCACCCACAGCTCTCTGTGCCCACCAGGCACTGAACTTCATCCAGCTGTCCCTCAGATCCTTCTGCACTCCCATGCCTCCGCTTTGTGATGGGCTTGGTCATCACCCCTGCCCCCTTGCCAGCATGAGGGGTCACTGTTCCATCATTCTTCCCCACTAGTTCACCACTGGCTCAGTATCACATGTAAAAAATAGAACTAGAATACTAATTCATAAGAGACAAGTGAAAAAAAAATCACACAAACAAATATTGCCTAAATCTTGATTCCCTAAATGTAGATGGTATCACTATTTACCTGGAAACATGACATTTCATCCCAAAAGTTTAATCAGTATGTTTTATGCTGAAACATCTGATCCTGGAAACACGTGTGGGCCAAATCTGAACGGCTTTCAACTGGAAATGTTCCACTGAAGTTACAGCTATGCTAATATACAGTAACTAACTTTGCAGTCTTCTGTATTAAGCATTTAAATCCTTGTGTGTGTGTGTGTGTGTGTGTGTGTGTGTGTGTGTGTGTGTGTGTGTGTGTGTGTGTGTGTGTGTGTGTGAAAGCACCTAAGATGTCCTGAACCTCTTATCGCTAATGGTCTCCATTAAGATATTGTAAGGCATGATGATTTAAATGATTTATTGATTAAAGTAATATACTTCATAAATAACAAAATCTAAGAAAATATTATTAAAGCAATGGCTAGGTAAACCAATATATAATTAGCATATATTGCTGGCAAAGGTACCAGAGAATGTTTGTAGGAATTCAGTTGGGCTTTCTTTGTATTTAAAATCTTATTGGCCTGTTATCACTAATAAGCTTATCCCAATGAATTCACTGTCAGCTGAAAACCTAAGAATAACAGAGTATAGACATTTTCAAATTTGAATCAGGCTGGATCCAAAAATACTTAAAAATATTAAAACACAGATAGTTAAGTGTCATCTGCATTTTAGAAGAAACCATTTTTTAAACTTCTCTAGCACCCTGAAAGTTTAATCTACAAAAAGAGCTTTAAATACATTGTCATTATTTAAAGAAAGGAAAAAAAAAAAAGCAGATGACTTGAATCTAAAACTGCTGGGGTCTGGTGCTTTTCAGTAGCTAGCAATAGGCTTCATTGCCGTGAACCTTTATCTGAGAACTCCATGCTGATGTGGTAGCTCCGTCTCCTTTAGTTCCTGTCTCTGCAGGATGATAGGTTTTCAAAGACTAGTCACTTCAGAAGGCAAATGTAAGAACTCTTGTTCATTAGGCTAAAGTAGATGTTGCATTCATGTTACCAGTGTGGATTCAACTTCTTTTCTTCTTAGGACATTCACAAGAGGCAAAAGTGAGTGGAGAGAATTTCAATAGATAGTTTGGTTAGATTTTCTTATTCCTTTCCTTTTTCTGGGTATTCGGTATTAGCAGAAAAATTCCACCCATCACTGACATTTAAGTAATTTCTTTTTCTCCTAAAACACATTTTTTCATAAAGCTGGAACAATTCCTTTAAAGTGAGACTGTAGTCAGAAAATTAACTACATAGATAATGACATATCAGATTCTTACAGAGAAATTCTCGCTTGTAAAAAATCTGTAGAGCTCCACTGACTATGATGGAGCTGTGCTGATTTATGCCAGGTGAGGAACTAATGCATTAATTTTCAGGCCAGAAGAATAATAATAATTTAGTTGGATCCCCTGCATAATACAGATCATAGAGTCTTGTCCCGTGATTCCAGAATCAAACCCCTAACTTTTGGTTGAGCAACAGCATACTTTTTAGACAGAAATTAAAACTTGATATAAAGATAATTTTATGCTATAGACAATCTACCATGGCTATGTCTAAACTGCCAAAGATATTTCAAAATAGTTATTTAGAAATAACTATTTTGAATTTATTTTGAAACAATTATTTTGAAATAGCATTATTTCAAATTTATTAATTCAAAATAGGAATCTAGTGGAAACTCTATTTTGAAATAAGGTAAGAATTATTATTTAGAAATAGGGAAAGACAGGGAAAAGTACAGAGCCATTATTTCAGAAAAAAAAAAAATCCATGGCTTGGAATGGCTTTTTTCAAAATAATTTTTTGAAAGAATTGCTCCTTCAAAATAAAAGCAGGTTTAGTTATTTTGAAATAGTTTTTGTTTGTTTGTTTGTTTGTTTGTTTGTTTGTTTGTTTGTTTGTTTGTTTGTT
>ML681993.1:18571840-18592633 GCA_007922195.1 Podocnemis expansa | reverse complement strand
GTTTGTTTGTTTGTTTGTTTGTTTGTTTGTTTGTTTGTTTGTTTGTTGTTTTTAATAAAAAAACCTTTTATTTTGAAATAGCAAAATGCCTGAATGGACAGATAAAAAGATTTTTTTTTTTTACATATGCTCACCTTTTCAGTGTAGACATACCCAACATACATAAGTTAGTTGTTCTAATGATTAATTACCCTTCTCTGTTATATTAAAACTCAAAACACCAGAATGTGTCCAAGCCTTGGCAAAAACCTCAGTATCATAATTTTGTGAGACTTATTTACATTTGCCCCATCATTACAGTTTGTTATTCTTCCCCTTAATTTTATGTCAAATCAAGATTATACACATTTTTTATGCAGACACCCTGAATTTATTTGTAAGGTGCTCAGTACGTTTTGGGGCACTCAAAATAATTAACAGTTTAAAAGCATAACTGAACACAGAGCTTGCAGACACTGCCAATCCTCTAGTAAATCCTTCTACTAAAGAAGGTCAGAGAGCCACAGGTTTCCAACTTAATTACCAAGATATACTTAATTCTGTACCTTTCATGGCAAAATATTTGCAATATAATGATATCCTAATGGAATACACCCTGGATTTAATACTCCAAAGTCATGTTAAACTTTCAGTGGCCATAATTCAGAAAAGCACTATTATAATAATGAAGCAAATATTTACTTTTGGTTGCAGAGAAAGGGAGCTAAATGCCAAAGAACAAAAGTAAATTAACTCAAGAAGCAAAAAGTGAGTTTCACTATGGTATGATATTATATTTTTCCATATAGAGCAGAAAGAAAGTAAAACAAAACAAACAAACAAACAAAAAAACAATGAAATTTGGACAGAAAGTTTCTCAACAAATGAAAAAGAAACAAGTCTTTCTTCTTTTTCTTTTTTACTGCCCCACACATATCAGATTAAAATGTCAGATTCTAAAGAAAGATGAATATAAAATAGGCTGTATCTGTTTCATTCATTCATTCATTCATTCATTCGTTCATGTATTTATATCACTCATTTAACTTTTGACTTCTTTCTATTTGCGTGGAGCCTAGAATATACAAGGCCAGATTCCTCTGTAGGACTATTGATGTCAGTGAAATTGTGCTGATTTACTCAAGAGGAGTACCTGGCTCACTATATTTTTGAATATGATTTTATTCCACATTTGTTTGATAAAAAACAGATATTTATGTTTAAATAAATATTGATTTTCTTCTATTTTCTGTCATACAGTGTGTCATTATTTTTGAATTAATCTTTTGATTATTCTTCAAACAAATGTCTTTTCTTTTCTTTTCTTTTCTTTTCTTTTCTTTTCTTTTTACATTTAGGTTCAAATGGAAATACTGTTTCTGAAGAGCACATTAAGAAAGCTTTTTGTTGCTAGCAAAACTAAGGTCCCTTCCATTTATTGTAATAGTTTCCCCTGTGTGAAGTGGCGTATTAGTATGTATGCAAGCGCTTTATTCTAGCTACCAAAACAACTTATGAGATCAATTTTCTTTTACTGAATTAAAGATTTTTGTCTTCATTCAGAAATAATTTCTAACCTGAGAAAAAACATCAAATCTCCAATTGCTTTGTGATTTTTTCCTCTCTACTGGGGAGGAAAGGAGGGGAGGATGCCTTCAGGAAAATCAGCAGGTTACTTAAGAGCCTTTTTTTGTTTTTGTTTTTCAGCTCCGTTTGGACTCTCTTTAAAGTCTGATTGATGTCTAGCTGAAGCACAAAACCAGGCAGCATAAGAGTATAATCAGGACAGTGTGGTGGTTAAGCTCAGTTCAGAATCTGAGTATGAGAGGGTTCCCCCCCCCCCCCATGGGAGTGTGATTAGGTGAAAAATGCAAAAATTATATTTCTACATAGTAACCCAAACAGATGTACTTCACCATACTGCACATTTTTCAGCCTTCCACATCCTTTTATGCTGATTAGATGTTTGTACACATGGATAAAACATTCAGACCAATAAATTCAAGACTCATCTACCTATGTAAAAGTGAATGATCTCATACACAACATAGCTGACATTTCTTTTCACTTTCCTTGGCATTCAGGATATGGAATCTTTTTTCTCATTTTCTAGGCATTTTTTTCTTAAATAACTTTATAGAAATTACTTTGGAAGATATATATATCTTCATGCCTCAAGTATGAGAAGACTCTGAATCAGTTTAGGCACCTATGCAAGGGTGTAAGAAATTCATGTGGAGCTTTTACACCACTACATGGACATTGTCTCCAATGACACTGAAGCAAGTGTGTAGGGACGGTTGGGGAATGGGCAGAACCATGGCCCCATTCCTCATACTGTTTGCCAAAGTAGCCACCTCGGCTAGATAATAATTTACTGATGGTATAGGTTGATAGCAGGAAGACATTTCACACACATGTCCCTTCACATGGGCAAGGAGAAGAGGATTGTGACGTAGAGTTTTGTTTGGAGTTATGCCTGGGTTAGGGCACCTTATACGACTTGTTCAGTGATGTATCCAAAGTCATAATCTAGCCTTTAGCAAGAAACAATGAAATTTAGTCTCTGGTAGAAACTAATTTGACATAGGGCCAGATTTCACCCATCCCAAGTCATTTCTGAAAACTAAGAGAAAATGTTTACCTGGGATCATGGACTCCTCATTAAAACAAATCCAAAAAGCATTCAGCAGCTAATAGAAAATTGTTCAAAAACAAACAAAGGTTTCATTTTAGCCATTCTTTTTCTCCTTTTTTCAATGGAATAAAAGCTTTTACACAAGTCCTCTTGAAATTACATTGGCTTAGAGCATTTTACTGACAAGTAATTTACACTATTATTAATCCCACTTCTGTAATGGTTCTAAATGACTTGCTCCAGGTCATAATGTGATAGACTAGAGAAATAAAACTCAGGTCACCTGCCTTCCCTGGCTTATGCCAGAACAACACAACCATCCTTCCTCCTTACAGGGGAGAAGAAAAATAGGAAAATGACCAAATTTGTTACTGACAGAAGTGAGTGTGGTTTTAAAAAGTGCCTAACATGCAAAATGCTCAAAGATTGTTTGTGTGGCACAAGTCTCTTCCCATGTGTGCACTACCTGGAATGATTTCTCTCTTCTTCTTTCAAGTTGGGTCCTAGGTTCTTTCTTATGATGCCTGATGCTTCTAGCCAAGTTCCAAGGAGGCAGCTGTGTTAGTCTAGTTCAGCAAAACAAACAAGGAGTCCTGTGGCACATAAAACACTAACACATATATTTATTGCATGAGCTTTTGTGGGGGGAAATCTGACAAAGTGGGATTTTTCTTTGCAAGAAATCATAACACAAGCAAGGACTCCTGTGGCACTTGTAAAGACTAACAAATTTATTTATCATATGAGCTTTCATGGAAGAAATCCCACGTCATCAGATGCTTTGAAGATGGTGAACTTACAGAATGGGAGGAAAATAAATTCAGGGAAGTGTATGCCATAGGATCAGGTCAGATTGTCATGCTGTGTTAATGAGAAACTCGCTGAGCTGTTCTGCAAACAACTCCTGGACCCAAACTGAGCACTGAAATTAAAACTAGTTTATTTGTCTGTTATTCATGCATTCTCCTCCCACTGAAGATTTGAACAGCCCTGGCTTATAATTGGCCCAGCAGACTGCTTGTCCATAAAATGCCATGCAAAAGCTTATCTGTTAACCTAAGCAGGGTTATGTCTGCACTAGAGGACTCAGGTAAGTCGACTTAATAAGGTTGACTTAAAGTCAACTTTATGAGGTTGACTTAGTGAAACACCGTTTGTTTAAGTCAACTTTATAAAGTCGACTTAAGCCAGGGGAACTCTTAAGTCAACTTTAATTGGCACATTGTGTTAAGTCGACTTAATCAAGTTGATTAACACTTAAAGTTGACTTTAAGGGCAGGAGATATTAAGTCAACTTAAGCAAGTGCTTAAGTCAACTTAATGAACTCCAGATGTGGCCAGGAAGTTACTTAAATCGACTTTAGCCTACTTAAGTCAACTTAAGCCTCCCATGTAGACATACCCCAGAAGTTTTTAGTCCATTCTGTCTCTGCCTGTGACACTGTTATATATTTTGTGTCCTGCCTAGCTTGCCATATATAAAAGGGCTACAGCATTGTGAGATAGCCTGCACTGTTGCTGTGAGTCTTGAGACTGTTACGGACGAACATTCTGGTCTTAAATATACCTGTGCCCATGTCTGCTCATTTTGATCTAAGTGCAAATAATTCTGATTATTAAACATAGTAGTAAACACACTTGGAAATAGTCTCTGAGGATTCTGGTAGCTTTTACAGTTGTAGTGCTTTTGTTGGACATCCCACCCACCCCCTAGGTCAGTATGCCACTCCAGGAACTGGTACACAACAAGTGGTGTTTACATTGGAAATATTGCATAAAGACTGACTGTGCCCAGTGGTAACAAGGCCTGGTGACAGAAAGTCAGCATTTTTCTTGGTACTGTTCTCTCTGTTCCAGCAATGGCTATCTTACCACTTGTTTAATAAATTCTTCAGTAACATGGGAATAGCACACTTGATAGTACCCAATGGACAGTCATGCTAATCTCTACCTGATCATGCCAGAGAAAATCAATGACTGGCACATGGCCAGCTGACATTGTTTATCAAATAAATTGATTATGGTTACTTAATTATTCAGTGAGCAACATTCTCTTTGACCCTATATAAATCTATACTCTTAATCATAGAAAATAAAAAGAGAATAGAAATTGGCAGATGGCTTATAAGGAGTCAGCCCAAAGAAAACCTGAAGGTATTAGTGGAGGGTGTGGTATGGTCATATCAATATTGTGGTGGGGGTGGCGGGGGCAGTTTGATGCCCAGGTACAAATGCCCTAGGAATCTAGTGATGTGATCTGGCCATATCAATATTGTGGGCAGGGGGAAGGGAACAATTTCAAGTGCAAGTAAAAATGCCCTAGGAATGTAGTATGTTCTTCTGTTTTCAAGAATTTTAGGGTATTATAAAAACAAAGAGAATAAAAAGGAGATTAACATGAGAGCTGAAGAAAAACACATATGAGAGAGATTAGCTGTGTAAATTTAACATCCTTAAATTCATCCCTCAATTACAGCCACACAAACCTTTTGATTTTATGGAGGTTGCAGAGGTATAACTATGGGAAGAATTTGATTTGGACTATACAATTTTGTAAAGGGACTACTCAGTGAAGATAATCTTCTTACAAAGTAATAATATAAATTAAGAAAGCAAATGGTTATTTGATTCTAAAGATTCAAAGACAAAAATCATAACAAATTGGTTAAATAAGGATACTGGGAAGAAAAAAAAAAGCCAATGACCAAGGTTGTTTTTTATTTTCCATTTCATAGACATATATTATATTTGTTTTTCCATTCCGCTCTAAGGCCTAAATCACTTTTGACATAAAGCTACATATTGAAGGTAACAGTTAAGTCATTGAAATCAGTAGGATTTTTCCAAGATTTGTCTTCTATGCACTGCATTGACAAGACAATTTTTAAATCTGCTGCCACCTGTAATATTCTGTTGGGCTAGTATAGGCATTACATAAAGCATAGGGAACAATGGGAAAGGATATCAGATGGAGAAATTAAAAAGTAATTCCCCCATAACTTTCAGTGTAAATATGCATTTCACAGTCTCAAGACCAAGAGAGATTTCATGCAACATGGCAGTTATATATCTTAACTTTGAAGGGGAAAGACCTAGTCCCTTATCTGTCATTCTGAAAGTAGCTGGCAACTTGGACATCAATGGCAAACAGCTAGTTGTTTTTAGTTCCACAGATGTTTGTATCGTGCTCTAATGTTACTAGTGCTATTAGGCAAAATATTTTCTATTTTATTTACTCATCCCATATTTGTGATGTCAAATCTTGAGTGAGCAAAACTGAAGCAGTTACTTCACAAATTATGACACAAAGTTGCAGGCTCTGTGACCGTAACACTATTAAGTTCTCAGAATCTTCTGCAGGTTGTTAAGTGACCTCAACTCCCACTGATTTCAAAGAAAGCTGAGGCTGTTGAGCATCTTACAGGATTGGGCCCTCTGGGAGATGGTAGTGGTATGGGGTGGCTGCTGGTATTAAGGAAACATTTAAAAATAGCTGTTGTATAAATATTGTGGAAGAGTGTTCAAGAGGAGATGTTGTCCTGTTGGTATTGCTTTCAGCCTTTCAAGGACATAGACTAATTGAATCAATTGGGGATTATTTTCCCATCCACTGAGTGGATTTACACAGAGCCACTCAGTTGATTACACTGCATCCATACCTGCCACTGCAGCAATGTAGATATGCCTAGGCTTCATTTTGAAAGCCTTACTGTACTCTCTGTCATCAAATATATAGACAGACACAGAGATATTTCAATTCCCTTTGCATCCTGTAGGATGGTGTTCAATGATATTGTAACTACCATAATGCAATTTCTATAAGTTATGCTTTAGCTAAGCACAAGTTCTGTTTTAGTCAAATTCAAGTTATTATGCTCAATATAGGGGTAACTAAGTGAAATATATTGATCTGTGATAAATAGGAGGTCCGGCAAATAGTCCCCTTTGTCCATAAATTATGGATATAAGGATTTTAAGAATTATGCCCCTCACCTTGAGTAACCCTAACTCACATGAATAGTCCAACTAAAAGTAACAGGGCTATACATTAATGAATGCATAACATACAGGAGTTGCCAGACTAAGTCCCTAACATTGCCCATTTTCATCTTCTGCCAGATGCATTTTACTTATCTATTTTAGAATGTCTTTTTTACGGCTCGGTCCTGCTGCTTTTAGTAACAAAACTATTTACATGAACAAAGAATATCACTGAGTTGACAGTGACAATACATACCGAAGTACCAACAGAAAAAATGTAGTGTTATTAAGTGTGGAAAAACAAAAGGTCCTAGGAAACCCATCTCCAATGCTTATCAAACTTTTAAGCCAAAAGATTACAATCTGGGAGCTTACCCCCAGCTTTATTCAATAAGAGTAAAATATCCTAACACATTTCATTGTTCATACCAATGTATTCTGTAGAACTGGCTGAAGATGCAAAATTTTCCAACCAGACCTACTGTGCATCATTTCTCTTAAATCTTAGCATTTGTCTATAGTATATGCAATTCAGAGAGTGAAAGGAATGATCAGTCTAATAATGGTAGCATAGGACCTGGGAGATCCAGGTTAAAGTATCCACTCTGCCACATCCTCCAGTTGGCCCTTAGGCAAATCACTTATCCCCTCTGTACCTTGTGTCGCTATTTGCAAAACAGCTCTTCTTTATGTCACAGAAAAGTTGCAAGGATAAATAATGAAAGAAGGTAAGATGTTAAGATACTATATTAATGGGGATGATATAAGTACCTAGTACCTAGGAATGGATCAAAACAATGAAAAAAAATCAAAACCCTGAGTCAGGTGTTAGAGACTGGATCAACTGAATTGCATTCACAGGATTGACACTGTAGAACTAAACATGGCAGAGTAGATGTTCAAACTTGGGCTGGGATCTGCTTCTTATGTCTCAGTTTATGGGTTCCAGCCCAGGCCTGAACATCTACTTTTCTAATTTTAGTCCCCAGCATGAGCTCCATGAGGCTCTGAGATTCACTGTTGCAATTCTGTCTGGATCTAGGAGACTGTTTATGATTATCTTTCATATTAATATTTCATAGTGGCAATAATCCATAGGTGATATACCATGTTTGGTATCAATAGAAAAGTTGTGATCTGCTAGGAATGATTATATGGTTTATATGTAGGCATCATATCTGTAAAAGATCTTAAGAATGTATCTGTTTTATTTGTACTCCAAGTTATTTGACTCCAAGCAATTCCAGATGGGATGTCTGCAAGACTATTGTCATCCTAATTGCCCATTGATTAAGAGGACTTCCAACTGCAGTGAGCCTAGAAAGAAACCCTGTTCAGTCAGTCACCCAGACTAACCATGTGACTAAACTCCATTTTGATTTGACAAGGACCCTGGAAGCATGGGAGAGCAAAAGATGATAAAAGGCAATAGCCCCATTTCCATTTTGTATTTAGACTTCAATCTTCAGCCTGTCTGCAACCGACAATCTCCTCTGGAACTATTCTGCTGCACTGAAAAAAGGACTGAAACTCACACAAATGCTGGGTGCATACCAGAGGACTGGGGCTAACCTGCAAACTACAGCTTCTTGATTTTATTATTTACTTTCTATGGACTCAAAATCATTTGTATGTATGTGATTTTGACTCTTTGACATCTCTCATATTTTGTTTTCTTTTTATATTAAACCTTTAGTTGTAGTAACAAAAGAATTATCCGGCAGTGTGGTATTTTGGGTAAGATCCAAGCCTATATTGTTCTGGGTGATGTGCCTGGCCCCTTGGGGTCAGGAGAACTTGTTTCTTTAAAAGCCCCAGTGACTAGGGGGGAACCAGAGAAACTGATGTGCAATTAAGGGGGCTGTTTCTACTTTGTTATGCTTGGTGATGACCAGAGTGGGGAATCAGAAGCATGTTTTGTTGCTGACTGGGAGACTGGTTTAAGTACCACCTGTCAGTGGTTTTTGGGTTTGGCCCCTGGTTTTGCAGCTTGCCCTGATTTTGGCACATTCACAAGGGTATCCCAGGAGGCCCAGGTCACACTGCTGCAGGCTTTTTTCTCTCTGTGTGTGTGCTCGTGCGTGAGTGTGTGTGTGTGTGTGTGTAGATATGCCCTCATGTAGATAATGTGTCCTTCCTAAAGAACTAGACTGGAACCCAACCAGTTAAGTCAGACTGTTATAGTTTTAGTACCCTGGCTGAAATGCAAGAAGTTAACGCATAGAGTAACTAGTGAGTTGAAACAGAATATATGTGCAAAGTAATTTAGACTTTTAAAACACGGTTTTAATAATGTATACTGATCTGCTGTTAATGTTTATGGGGCTCAGGGCTATACTTTCCTTGGTGTCTAATTTGATAAGAACATTTTACATTTGAGGCAGCTATTAAATATGAAACTGAGCTTTTATTTCAGTTTTAGAACCCAGTTCAGGAAGGCACATAGCATAAGTATAATTTTAACACAAATACCCCTACTGTCTTCAATGAGACTGCTTATGTACTTAAAGATTGGCACATGCTTAAGTATCTTGTGGAAATGGGGGTTTACACTGTGATGACTCCGTTAAAATCAATGAAGTTACACTTATACAAAACTGTGGAGAATAAGGCCCTTGATGTATAACTTACTTCTTGTTGACTGAGTTGAATTAAGTCTATTGATCAATTTCAGTATCTGTCAGCTTACTCAAAACAGGCATTTCATGGAAATTCACTGAAAACAGAAAGGTAGCAGCTTTAGATTCAGTTGCATTTACCAGATGCTGAGATTTAAAAATCATTGAGCTAAATTTGATATTCTTTTGAGTTCCAGAGACAAGAAAGCATTTACCTTACATTTTTCAACCACATCACTGTTTCTTTTTCAACAAGTATGTTGGAAAAATCTTGTATGCTATATTACCGTATACAAATAGTAGATCTTTTTTGCATACTGACAATCTTGCTGCAGTGGCATTACACAGCAAGTGTTGTGGGGGAGAATCAGCAACAAATTTAGATTCACACTCCTCTGTTGATAACATGTGTGGTATCTTTTGCTATGAAATGCATTATATGATTTTTTTTTAAATCATCCATAAAGCTACCATTTAATTGAAGTGAAGGAGAGGGATTATCTCAAATCCTTGATCTATGCCCGCTGAATGCTTGCTACATTTTTTAATTGATTCCCAGTTAAAAGTTTCCTGCAAATGCAAAATTTTCTGCTTTTGCTGCTTTGAACGTGTGTAAGTACTTTTTATGCTTGAAAGTATTCTCTATATGTAGAGCCAGATGATACGCTAAGCGCAACAAACCCATGCATAGGTCTCCTGTTTATTGTATTTCAGATTCCAAGAACTCATTTAAAACAAATAAAGTTTCTAGTCCTTTTGTGGTTGCAAAGATAATCTTGAAAACATGAACCAACTGAATTATTGGCCCAAGTATAAAGACAGCTTGTAACAACAGCTGAGAGAGATGTGAACTATCCCATGCATTTTATTAGATTGTTCTTAATCCAGATGTCCAAAGATCTTTATATAACTGTCACTGTTCATTGTTTCACTGATGATAGACTCATATAAGTAAAATCAAGGATAATCATTTATGAAGGTCTGTTTAACTTATGGTACAGGGCCATAACAAGGAGGGAGCTAGGCTTTTCTTGGTATTAACAAAGGACAGAACAAAGAGCAATGGTTTCAAGCTACAGCTGGGGCAGTCAAGGTTGGATGTTAAGACAACTTTCTCACTAGGAGGGTGGTTAAACATTGGAATGGGTTACCTAGGGAGGCGGTGGAATTTCCATCTTTGGAAAAATTTAAGGCCACGTTAGACAAAACCCTGGCTAAGTTAATTTAGTGGGAGTGGTACTGCTTTTAGAAGGAGATTAAACTAGATGACCTCATGAGGTCCCTTCCAACTCTAGGGCTATGTCCACACATATATCATTATTTTGAAATAACCCAGTTCAAAATGAGTTATTTTGAAATAAAGTTCTTATTTTGAAATAAATTAATTCAAATTAACAGTTTGTTCATTTGAATTAAGGGAAATCCTGCTTTTGAAATAGCCCTTGTTTTGAAATGGTTATTTTGAAACAAGGCTGTTTGGACATGTTGTTTCGAAACAGTTGTTTTGAAACAATGGTGTTGTTTGAAACAACGTCTCTGAACGCCATTGTTGCAAAACAGCCTTTTTGAAACAACGGCTATTTTGATTAGATGCAAGGTTTAATGGTTTCAAAATAATGGTGTGTCATGTGGACATGCTGCTTCTTATTTCAAAACAACCTCTGTTGTTTTGAAATAAGAAGCCTGTGTGCACATACCCTATGGCTATGTCCACACACAAGTGCTTGTTTTGAAACAAGCTATGTCGAAACAAGCTGTTTTGAAATAACACTTTATTTCAAAATGAGTTAGTCTGAAATAACAAAAAAAGTTATTGCGAAATAAGGAAACAAGTGGGAATCGAAATAGCCTGTCCACCCTGTGGACTTGCTATTTCGCTTCAGGGGCAGGGAGGCGTGGCAACACCATGGGAGGTCTACAGCCATGTTGGTAGCCAATCCCATAAAAGCTGGCCCCGACCTCACTTCCCTGTCCACTCAGGCTAGCAGCACGCTGCAAGCGATGGACATCGCCGGGTTGCTTAGACAGCACCGTGTGACACCCAGCCACTCTGCCCGCCTGCAGAGTGTCCTGCTTATGTGGGACAATGTGCTTGCACAGCCAGATGGTGACCAGCCTGTGCCCAAGGCTTACCTCCACCTCCTGCACAGGGCAGAGATACTGCCTCCGCCCCACTCTGTGCCTCGCCAGGTTTGGGCTCAGGAGACCAGCCCAGACTGGTGGGAGCGGCTCGTGCTGCACACCTGGGGGGATGATGACTGGAGGTGGAACTTCAGGATGACCAGGTCCAGCTTCACCCTCCTGGTCACAGAAGTCACCCCGCTGCTGCGCTGCAGGGCACACCCATGAGGCCTGCCAGCCCTGTGGACAAAAAAGTGGCCATAACCCACTGGAAGATGGTCACTCTGGAGTCTCACTGGTCAGTGGTGCACCTCTTTGGCGGCGGGAGGTCCACCACCAGGTACATCCTCGTTGAAGTCACCAGGGCCATCAACCAGGTCCTGCTGCAACACCTGGTGAGACAAGGGGAGCTGCAGGACACCATCCCAGGAATGGCCACCCTTGGCTTCCCCAACTGTGCGGGGATCCTCGACGCAACGCACATTCCCGTGTGAGCCCTGGAGCACAGGGCCAACGAGTACCAAAATAGGAAGGGGTACCACTCCGTCATTGTGCAGGCCCTTGTGAACCACTGGGGCCAGTTCCAGAACTTTATGTCGGATGGCCAGGGAAGGCCCATGATGCCAGGGTCCTCCGGAACTCGGCCCTCTACCGGGGCATGGAGGCGGTCACCTTCTTCCCCCCTCACACCATCAATCTTGAGGGAGTAGAGGTGACCGTCCTCATCGTGGTGGATGTGGCCTACCCCCTACAGTCATGGCCCATGCGGCTGTATGCAGGCCCCTCGATCCCTCCCGGCAGATATTCAGCTGCTGCCTGACCCACTGCTGGCAGGTGGTGGAGCGGGCATTCGGCCGCCTCAAAGCCCACTGGAGGTGCCTCCTCACCTGCATCCACCCTGCAGATAGGACACTGCCCCAAGTGATCGCCCCGTGCGTGGCCCTCTACAATTATTGTGAGCAGGGGGGTGAGCCCGTTCCACCAGCATGGGAAGCTGAGGCCCGAGTCCTTGGCAGGGACTATGAGGAACCCCGACCTGTGCCCACACGGAAGCAGATGTCCCAGTGAGCCCTGTCTGTGCGTGTTGCCCTCCAGACTGCCTTTGCCGAGGAGGAACGCTGAGGGCCAGGCCTGAACTGCCCCACACCACCCTCTCCCCTGTTTGCCCACAGCCAGCCCCTGCCCACCCACCCGCACTGTCACCTACCCCCAATAAAACCACTCAAGACCAAGGATATGTTTCCAACTATTTATTTATCACAACAGGGGTAGGAGAGGGCCAGGGAGGGTTAGGGGAAGGGGGACTTTGGGGAGTTTGGGGAGGGGGCAGCAACTTGGGAGGGGAAGGGAGTGAAAGAGTCCAGGGGGCAGGGGGGAAGTCACGCATGGCCTGTGGGAGGGTCTGGGGGGGGTGTACCCCGCCCGTGCCCATGGCCACCCTCCGTGCATCGTTGCCTCCGGGGAGGGCCAGATGGTGAATCCTCAGTGCGACGTGGCGGGGCCATCCTCAATGCCAACTCCCGGATGGCAGCGGCGTGGTCTGCGATGGCTGCTAGCAGCCACTCACTGTGGTGCTCCAGGGACATGGCCAGCGTGTCACTGAGGCACTCCAGGGCCATGGCCATCCGGTCGTCCGGCACTGTGACATGGTCGAGGCTCCGGAGGGTGGTGTCCTGCTGCTGGGCCTGCTCGTGGTGCCAGGCATGGGTGGAAGCCTCCATCCTCTCACTGACCTCCTCGAGGCTCTCAAGGAGCTCGCCGCGTGACCGGGGGACCCTCCTCCGCCGCTGGGGTGCCCTGGTGCTGTGGCGTCATGCAGACGGTGGTGGGTGGTGAGCGGCTTGGCGACCTGCTGGAGGGAAGCAGAACACACAGTTGGCCCCTGCCGCCTGCTGGCCCTGTCTGTGTGCAGCCTGTCTGCAGCACACACCTCTGCCCTGACTGTAAGCAGGTCCTGGGATCCCATGGAACATTGCCCTGGGGTAGGGCTACTGGCCCCCAAAGCCTCAAAAGGAAGCCAGGACAGTACCCAACAGAGGACATTGGAGGACACTGGGTGAAACTGTTGTCTGGCTGTGTTATTTGTTGGGGTGTAGGGGGCCCTGGAACACTTGCCTGTATAAATCAGTATTCTATGGCATTCCAGGATCCTTCAACCCCTACAGTACAAAGCCTGACAAACTCCTGTTTTTTTAAACTGCCTGCCAGACAGAGAATGGGAGGATAAAAAGAAGAACAGGACAGTGAAAAGGGGACCATGGCCTCCTTTTGCCAGACATCTGGGAACCGTACCCTGGAGGCACACATGCTAATGGTGCCCACAAGGGTGAGCTGGACTCAGCCACGCCTTGCTCTAGGGGGTCTCCCAAGGCCACTTGCCAGTGGTGTGCCCTGCATGCGCCCCACCCAGCCCAAGATGCGGCTGCATCTTTAACAGCCAGCCCCTGTTCACCACCCCCAGGGACACAGGGGGCCTCGGCACCCCACCAACCCTGTGCCCTACCTGCCCCAGTGCCCGGCCCTGGACCCCCTTGCTGCCCATGACCTGCTGGACAGGCTCAGCCCTGTGTGCCTCAGTGGGAGGGGAATACTTACCCATGGGGGCTCCAGGGGTCTGGCACAATGTCCCAGAATCCGTGTCGGACCCAGGGGCCAAGATGGTGCTGGGCCCCTGGTCCTCCAGGCTGCTCAGCACCTCTGGGCCGACGAAGAGGTCTGGGCTGCTTGGGGCGGCCTCTGCCACCAGTGGTGCTGCAGCTGGAGGCCCCCTGACGGAGAGGTCGGAGGTGGCCCCCGGTCCCTCTGGGCCCAATGAGGGGTTCCTCTGGATTCCCGTGTCCAGAGCCTCAGCGGGGACACCACTGGGCTCTGGCCCCAGGAACCAGTGGAGCTCCTCATAGTAGGGGCAGGTGGCTGAGCTCCCTGCCCCCTGGACCTCCCGTTGTCCCAACGGGGTTTTTTTGAAACAACTCATTTTGAAAAAACAGTTGTTTCGAAACAGAAGGGATTTAAGCCGTTTCGAAACAATGGCTCATTTCGAAACAATGGAATCCGTTGTTTCGAAACAAGAGAACGTCATTTGGACATACCACTTCTTATCTCAAAACAAGCCCCCTGCGCCGAGCAGCAGCCATGGGGGGGGCAGAGGAAGCCCCCCTGTGCTGAGCAGCAGCCGCGGTGGGGGGGCAGAGGATGACTGGGGGTGGGGTGCCCCAGTCTTGGGAGCAGCCCCAGCCAGTTTCCCCCCCTTCTGCTTGCTGGGTGTAGGTGGGTGAAGGGGGCTGAGGCTCCCGTCCCCCCCTGCTCCCAGCAAGGGGAAGTGGGGGGAAGCTGGCTGGGACACCCTCCGACCCCCTGCACCCCACTCAGCACGCGGGCCAGGGTGTTGATCCCTGGCCAGGGTTCTGGGGGCGGGGGAGGTCTTTGTTATTTCAAAACAAGGATTGTTTCAAAATAACATGTCCAAAGGGCTTATTTCGAAACCACTGGTTTTGAAATAACCCTCCTTTCGAAAGCAAAGTGAGTTTAAGCTGTTTCAAAAGGAGGGCTCTTGTTTTGAAATGAGGAGCTCCCTCCTTTCCAAACAAGAAAACTTTGTGTGGACATAGAGACTTTTATTTCGAAATAACCAGTGTTGTTTCAAAATAAAAGCCCTGTGTGAACATACCCTTAGTCTTTATAAGTGCCACCAAACTCTTTTCATTTTATGTCAATGGTATGCAGTAATCTTCACATAGATTCGATAGAATTTTATTTGAAGGCAGAAACATGAGATTTTGTCAAAAAATTAGCCATGTAGCCTTACAATATTATGATATTTGGATTCTTATTTTTGGCAGTTACAAGAATAGCTGAAGGTGTCCAGGGGTTATATGTCACTAATTTGCAACATAGAGAAAAGTATAAACATTTTAATGTATAATTCATTTTATTTTAATAGGCACATGCATAATTAAATTAATGTTTTTTTTCTATTGATCATTGGGGAAAAATGTGTTGCAGTGGAAACAGGGTATGGAGAGAGTTGGGTATGGGAACATAAAAGATGTGAAGAAATCACAATTTTTTTCAGTGCAACCATCATTACTGTACAACACTTCCATACAAAAACAAAGAAAAAGATGAGATTAAAAAAAATCCCAAACAAAATTGCTAAGCAAATAACTAAGGGCAAACTCTGAACTAGATGCTGAGTATTGTCCCGTGGAGTAGTATAGCTTAATCATTCTCTTATTCCATGTCAAGCTAAGATAAGAACTAGGCTTGTTTTCGGAAGCAGCTTCAGGTTTTTTTTAGTGCTCAGAAAGAGCACCAGATTGACAACCCTGGAGAGTGTAGTTCTCTCTTAAAAGCCTGGAACAAAGGCAATGCCAATTTAAGCCTAGCCTACTGCTTTGTCACTGTTCCAAAGGGGCAGCAGTGTTAGTCTAGAAAAGCAAAAAAAAAAAAAAAAAAAGCCAAGGAGTCTTGTGGCACTTAAAGACTAACAGATGTGATGAATAAATCTGTTAGTCTTTAAATGCCACAAGACTCCTTGCTTTTTGCTTTTTTTTCCTTTGTCACTGTGCCTTAAAACAAATAATTTCAAGAAAAGATGGGACAGTGCACTCCATATTAATTTAGCAGTTGGGGGTGGTGGCTTGTGGTCATGAGAAAATGTACTGAGCCAGTCAACTCAGTTTGCACAGGCTGCTGAATGACCAACATTTAAATTCACTACTAACCTGGACAGGATTCAAGGTTGAGACCTAGACATGATAGATTTTGCGTCTCATTATATTCAGCCCAGACTGCCTTGAAACCTCTTGGGTGCATACAAAAATACATTTTTTTTTAGGCAGAATAGTGCAAGTTCTCATGATCTGAAAACATTTTCTACTTAACCTTTTCATTTCATACTTCAGTGGGTATGAACGTTTTGTCTATCTTCTACACAATAATCCTACATGTCTTTTCTCTTAGCCTTTGAGAAGTGGTTAAAGTAAAATCTGACAGGCTCCAGAACCCTCCTGATCTTCAATCTCCTGTCCCATACTGTTCAGACCTCCTTCATGGACATGTGGGCCCCAGCCCAGATAAACATTTGCAATCACTTCTCAGTACCTCCACTGCCCACCTCCATCAACTCAGTGATACCAACCCCTGCCTCCTCTGCCCACTCCAAGCCACTGATTCATTCATTGCAGCCCCCCCACCAACCCCATACCCACAGGCTGTGCCTATACTGTGCATGTCAGTTCGAATGCCTGAATTCAAACTAGTCAATTTGAACTAATAAGTATTAGTTTGAATTCACTCAATTCGAATTGACATGGTCCCACAAGAAACTCAAATTCAAATTAACATGTCCATGAACTGGACTTGCTAATTCGAATTCGAGGAGGGGCACCATGGGAAATGTGGCAACATGGCCCCCCTAGAATGGCCATGCCACCACCCAATCCCCTGCCGGGCTCCAGAACTCTAGCCATGGTGTGGCTAAAGCTGGGCAGAGGATGTTTTTCCCCATGCGAGACTCAGAAGGCAGGAGCCTGGCAGGGGATGTTTTCCCCTCCCAGGGCTCCCTGGGGCCAGGGCACCTGCCCCTCCTCCCACAACACAGTGGGGGCAGAGGAGAAGGGATTCCCCAGCCAACCACTGTCAGCATCAGTGGAGGGAATCCCTTCTCCCCTGCCCTGACTACGTTGTCAACTGGGGGCTGGAGGAATTCTTCCCCCCCATCAGTGCTGGCCAGGGGAATCCTTTCTCCCCCACCCCCACTGCACTGTCAATGTGGGGCTGGGGGAATCCCTTGGCCTGGCGCTGACAGCACAGGGAGGTGGGGGAGAAGGGATCCCCCCCCCACACAAGAGCCATCTTTAGTCCCCCAGGTGGCCAGCTGGGTACAAGCAATGCACGGGTATGCCTTCTGTGCGTGTGGCCAGTGGGGCTAGAGGGGGGGCTGGAGTCCCTGTTCTCAGCCAGGAGTCAGGAACCCCATTGCCCCCCAGCCTGATCTGGCTGGGGGGGGGGGGGTGTAGGCCAGCAGTCCCAGGTGCCCAAGGGCTTGTCTTCCTTCCAGGGTGCCATGCACCCTGGGAGGAAGGTCAACCCATTTCAATTCGAACTCAGTGAGTTTGAACTGACATGGCCACACTGGGTCAGCTCAAACTACTGGGTTCAAATTGACCCTGACTTTGAAGTCAAATTAGGTTTGACAAATTTGAAGTCAGCTTTCATCAATTCAAACTGAGAAGTTCCTCAGTTTGAATTGATGAAAGCCAGTGTGTCTGTGCACTTAATAGAATTTGAGTTGATTGTCTTCAATTCAAATTCACTTCTAAGTGTAGTGAAACCCACAGACACCCACAGTAGCCTCTGCCACCCACTCCTATATGCCCGAGATATTCACCCCAGCCTCCCTCACCAACCCCATTACCTGCATGTACACCCACACCAACCTCCCATGCCCATCCCCATCCACCTGAGCCTTCCCACCCACTCCAATACCCCAAAAGACTCCCACTCTAGCCTCTCCCACCCACCTCCATTCCACCCTGAGACTCCCACCCCAGCTTTTCCCACTTTCCCTTTACCCCAGAGACACAAACCCCAACCCCCCACTCATCCCAGAATCATCCACCACAGCTTTCCCCATGGCCCCCCAGAAACTCCCACCCCAGCCTCCCCCACTTACCCATTACTGCGGAAGCATGAACGCCAGCCTCTCCACCCACCCCAAATCCCCCCCAGAGACATCCACCACAGCTTTTCCCAAGCAACACCACACCCCCAAAACACAAATCCTAGCCTCCCCCATTCATCCTATCCATCCTCTTCAAAAGCTCCCACCCTGCCATCTTCTAAACACACATGTTCCTCTTGCCAGCTTCACCTCTTCCCGTCTATATGCCCAGCCTCCTCCTGCCTACTACCAAATACCCCCAGCATCCCCTCACCTGCATTCCTAACTTCCTCCCCTCTGTTTACCCCCAGCCTCCCCTTACACCCCACACCTTAAATACACCCAGATTCCCCTCACTGACCTAAATCCCTCCTCTCTACAACTCCAACCTCTCCATCCAGATCACTCGTCCCCCCAGGACCCCTCCCAATACCTGTTCACCTGCTTTAGGCTTCCTGGGCCCCAGACCAGTGGCTGGGGGATGGAGCTCATCTGTCCAGGCAGTCTCGAGTGGTGAGGCCGTAGCTGTTTCTTCTGCTCTGTTTTTGGCCAGTTCATCTTCTGGGGTGAGCGATGTCCACTGCCAGGAATAGCTGCCTAGACCTGCATGCTTATCCTGACTCCCCCCACCCTGGTCCCCCTTACCTGGCAGCTATAGCAGCCATGCCGCAAGCTGCTTCTCACTCCTTGAGAATGGAGTAAGAAATTTAAGAACTCCCAGACCCAGCCTGGGGCAGCTTCTGGCTGGGTACGGGCTGCAGCTGCTGGCTTTGCCCCAGTTGCTTTGCTGCAATTATGGTCCTGCAGCCCAGGGCCCAGCTGTTCCTCCTGCTGTCTCCCACCCCCAAGGTCCCAGCACTAGCTGCAGTTCCTGTGGCCATGAAGAGAAGGGGGCAGAGGGAGGTTTCACACTTGCCATGATGTCACCCCAGCAGGTTAAAGACCACCACTGGATTGCTAGAGGGTAGGTATGGGTGGGGCCAGAACATCACCTGGCTGCAGGGGCAGGACAGGGTAGGAGATTTAAAAACTCCCAGCCTGCCACAACTCCCTGCTGGCCAGTCTACAGGGCTTAAGGGGAAATGTACCAGAATGGTGCATTCTGCTCCATTACTCTATTTTTAGGGGCCCAGAATGCTAGCCCCTAAAACTGGTGGGCCCCAGAACAACATTCCAGTGCATTTCCCCTCACTTTAACCCCTGTCTTTGAGAACCTCAATTACTCCCATAGGTATATGATCTCACCCAGTGTCCCAGATGAGGTAACATGGGCTGCAGTAATGGGTGTAAAAGTTTACCCTTCTTTGCTGCTGTCTCTCATACTGGCTGATGAAATGAGGATATTTGGAACAGAAAAATTTGAAATGCTAATATAGTGGAAGGTGTTTTTACATATTTTCTCTATTTTTCAAGAAGACATGTTCCTTTGCTGGCTCCCCTGCCCCTCCAGAGACATAATTCGTAGGCACTCCCACCTGCAGTTCTGCCTTCCTTTCAGGAGAAAAGGGAGACTTTGGTGTTGTATCTAGCTAGTGAAGTTTGTGTGTAATTCTGTTGCAAGGTGGTTCCTGTAGCTTTCTGTCAAGGAACTGTAATTTCCAGGTTGCAACAGAGAAGAAGACTAAACCTTACCTTTGATATTTTCAATTTTCCAAATCTTCCCTGAAGGGATTCTGGTACAACACCTGCCATAAATTTCACTTTCCCTAGTTAATATCTTGGTAAAGTAAAATGGCCTCACATTTACTTCTTTTCCTCTCTAACTCCAACAAAACTTCCCAGAGTTGGTTAAGAGGTTAGTTGATGAGTTCATGATGCTAGATAGTTGGGAAAACAAAGATTATTCACATGGAATAGATCACCATGCTCTGTGCAGAGCAAACAATTTTTTTAGTTGTCTATTGTCCTGCTTTGGAATACATATCCTTTTCAGACACATTTACTCTCTTATCCCTATTATCCGGCCCATGTTCTATGAGTAAAATGATGCTCTGTCATCTTACTAGATATAATCAACACTCAGAAATGACTGACATAAAATCTCCAAAACTGTTAAGTTTCCATTCATATTTTGTAATTTTAACTATTGACTGTTTTACTAGCCCCCCTCACTCCCCAACCATATCTACTACTTGATAAGACATTTGGTAGAAATATTCTAAACTTTTTGTGGAAGAGACCATGTCTTTTCATTTGTCCTTTAAAATATCACCTTCGACCTTTGATCTTTACCTACTATATCACAGAGTGGAAGATAGCGATTCTTTACTAAGTGGGGTAGCTTCAAATGTTGGATTTTTTTCCATAACCAAAATGGGGAATTTGCATCAACCTCTCCCTAGAAATTCCTCCAGGAAATACACTTAAGCTTATTCTCTCAAAAGAACATATTTACCAGGTCTAACATCTACAACATCTCTCCCCTAAAAATGCTCCATATAATCTGGATACACACAAATAGGTAAAAATAACTCAATAAGGTATCCCAATCATACTGTTGGAAATTAGCTTATCTATTACATTAGGTAGTGTGAAGAACAAATAAAAAGACATAGTGCCTTACCAGAAGTATTTATAATCTGATTTTCAATATGATGCAACAAATATGAGTAACAAGCAGTTGTTTCAGTTTAAACAGAAGAAAGAAGAGTGAGGAAAGTCAAGTTTCATCACAAGATGATCACATTTATTCAGTTAGATACATGCACAGTTTGTTTGTTCCATTAAAGGACTGTAGTTAGTTAGTTAGTTAGTTAGTTAGTTAGTTAGTTAGTTAGTTAGTTAGTTAGTTA
>ML681993.1:18527804-18566799 GCA_007922195.1 Podocnemis expansa | reverse complement strand
CGGTGGTGATAGATGTAGCAGTGCCAAGTGACAGCAACATCAGGAAGAAGGAGTATGAGAAGCTGGAGAAGTACCAGGGCCTGAAAGAGGAACTAGAGCGGATGTGGAAAGTGAAGGCCAAAGTGGTCCTGGTGGTGGTAGGAGCACTCGGGGCTGTGACTCCTAAGCTGGGAGAGTGGCTCCAACAGATCCCAGGAACAACATCAGAGCTCTCTGTCCAGAAGAGTGCAGTGCTAGGAACAGCTAAGATACTGCGCAGAACCCTCAAACTCCCAGGCCTCTGGTAGAGGACCCGAGGTTGAGGATGACACATACCACCCATAGGGGTGAGAGAGGTATTTTTTTATATATATATATATATATGAAAAAGGAGTTTTTAAGGGGGAAGCTCTATAAAAGCATACAGTGTGATTAGGGATAAATCTCTTGCAAATATTACCTACCCCTCAGTTTCTGCAACAGAATATTTAAAAGACAAGATTGACACTCGTGGGCTTTTGTCCAGGTCTTTTACCATACACCATTACTTTAAAGGTCACATGTCTAAAAATGGTGGGTGCTTATAGTCATTGATTCAATCCTGCCAGTTTTCTGGCCATCTGAAAGACACTTTTCTGTTTGTATAATTTGAAGCTAAGACACTGTAATTGGGGGAAATGATGTTAAGGGTATAAATGGCTGAAATTTCTGTAAAAATAAAATTTAAAGCATCTGTGTTACATTCTCAAGGAATATACTGTGATAAGAAAGTTTGAAACTTATTGTTTAAGCATAGACATTCACAGATTGGTTAGTGGGAAATTATTAATGCGGTGAAAACTTCCAGAAACTCAGCTGGCATACATCTGTCACCCGTGAGTATCTTGATACCACAGTTGCTTTCTCCCTTCACTTCTCCAAGAACAGACAATAAAGGAAAACTAAAACAAAATTCCTTTTTTTTCTTTCTTCCATTCTCCTGTGCTTCTTCAACTCTCTAGTATTAGCAGTATGATTTCCCAATAAGTTGCTCACCCCAGCTCTTTCACATTGACTATACTTTGTGTTCTTTTGCAATCTTGCAAACTTAGGCACAGATTTAATACTGTTCAATTAGCAATGCTCATCAATCTAAGACTACACAAACTCTTGCTGATCTTAGTTGCTACCACCATTAATGTTGTAGTTCTTCAGGAACAGAAATATAGTTGTTCTGACAATGTGAGACAGCCAGGAAAAGGTTGAAGTGTGCCTTCCTGTTAGGGGTGTAGTCAGTAGTGTTCTTCTGGGTGGGTCCCTGACATTTTAAGGTACTCCAGGCAGCTTCCAGTTACATGACCAGAAGCTGAGCTGAGGTTGCCTGGGGGCGGTGCAAATTTTTCCATCATGGCTGCGGAGCCCGGTCAGCTTCTGGTGGCTCTGGCTGTGGCTGCAGGTAGAGTGGCACTGGCAATGCTGTTCCAATCATAGCTGTGACTGCTGCCTGCTGGCTGAGCCCCACAACTGTAGCGGAGAAATTCACACCATTGCCAGGCACTGCAGTGGGCAAGCCTAATCCTCAAGTGAGTAGGCCTCAGCCCACCTGGGCCTGCCTATGATTATACCCCTGCCACTGAACAGAGCAGACCAAATTCAGAGTAACTCTCTGAGAGAGTGCCTAGTGCCTTGCCACCACCACCACCATCAATGCTCTAATCTTGTAAATATGTTGCACTGTGGGATATCTCTATTGCCACCCAGTTTCCCAACTGTGACTATATTACAGAAGATTCCAAAGGGTGGCCATATTAGTCTAGTTCAGCTACACAAACAAGAAGTACTGGGACACTTTAAAGATTAACAAATTTATTTATCGTGTGAGCTTTTGTGGGAGAAAATTCCACTTTGTCAGACTCCTGAAGATGGGAAACTCATTTCTTTTGCTCCCATTCTGTGAGCTTCCCTTCTCCTAGCATCTCACAAAGCGATATTTTCTCCCATGAAAGTTCATGCAATAAATAATTTTGTTAGCCTTTAGAAGTGCCACCAGACTCCTTGTTTGTATTATTGAAGGGATTCAGATAAACTAGCTCCTTTGGTAGCTGTCTCATTAAAAGGATTGCACTTTGAAAGGCTTTATGCTGAACTACCACCTGTTTTGAGAATTGGGTACTGCATCTCTAAACTGACTCACACTGGCAGGAAAATGCCTTTTTCTGGGGGTAATTAGAACATCAGTCTCAAGAGCTAACAAACTATTACAATGAAACTGAAATTTTTAATTTTTAAAATGAGATTTTCAATAAAGGTGGTTTTTAATTTTTTTTTTAATTTTTTTCCTGACTGTTTTCAAGTTTAACTAAAAAAGGTAGGTTTCAGGGGTTTCAGAGGAAAATCATTATTCCATTCTGACTGCTGCTGGCTGCATAACAATTAACTGTATCTCATGGGTTTGGGATGAAGTGTGCTCCGGTATCCTCTGGAATCTCTTATCCCTGTCCTTCTGCACCTCAGGATGCAAGGCTAAGGGATCCTAGGAGGCTATGGAGAAAGGGAAAGTTTTGGTGCTGGGTCACAGTTACTTCCCTCATGGTGCACATTGCTTGAGCTCCCACTGCACATGCAGTCACAGGAAGTGCATGGGATCCAGGAGCAAGGAGGGGTGGGAAGCAGAGGGAATCCAAGCACAATAGCTGAACTACAGAGTAAAAGAGACAGTTAGAGGCAAAAAGACAACCTTAAAAATTAGATGTCACATCCTGCTAAGGAAAACTGAAAGGAGCAGAAATTCTGCCAAGATGTATGTAAAAGCATAATTAGGCAAGCAAAAATAATCTGAAGTAGGAAAAGATACAAAAACTAAAAGTATTTTTTTTTTTAGTACATTAGAAGTGCGAAGCTTGCCAAATACTAGATGGGGCACTGGATGATCAAAGTGCTAAAGCAGCATTAAAGGAAGACAAAGCTGTTACAGAGAAGCTAAATGAATTTTCTGCATTGGTCTTTATAGCAGAGGAAATCAGGGAGATTCCCATGCTTGCACCTTTCTTTTGAGGTTACAAATCTCAGGAACTGTTCCAGAGGGGGGTGTCAGAAGAGGACAAAATTGATAATATTAACAAGGAAACAAGAGCAGATGGAGTTCACTCAAGAATTCTAAAGGAACTTTCATATGACATTGCAGAGCTATTTATAGTGGTAAGTAACCTGTCACTTAAATAACCATCTGTACAAGATGATGAAAGGATAGCTAATATGACACTAAATTTTTAGAAATGCTTCAGAGGCAACCCCAACACTTACCAACAGGCTGGTAAACCTAATTGCAGTTCCAGGTAAATTGCTGAAACTATATTGAAGAACAGACTTATAAGACACAGCTGAACACACTTTGTTGGGGAGGAGGGAGTTAAGTTTTGTTTTGTTTTGTTTTGTCTTGTTTTGTTTTTAAAGGACAATCATGCCTCATCAACCTATATGAATTCTTTGAGGAGCTGAACAACATATGGGTGATCCACTAGATATAATACACTTAGACTTTCAGAAACCTTTGATAAGATCTCTCACAAAAACTTCTCATGCAAAGTGAGCAGTCATGGGATAGGACTGAAAGTCCTCCCATGGATCAGTGATTAGTTAAAAGAGAGGAAACACAGAGTAGGAATAGTTAGTTAGTTTTCACAATGAAGAGAAGTAAATGGTTGTGTCCCTTGAGGCTGTACTGGATCTAGAACTGTTCAACATATTCATGCATGATGTGGAAACAGGGGTAAAATGTGAGGTAGCAAACAACACACAAGCCAGGACTCACCCAATGAAATGAATAAGCAACAAGTTTAAAATAAATGTAAGGAAATGCTTCTTCATACAACACACAATCAATCTGCGAAACTTATTGCCCTGGGATGCTGTGGAGGTCAAAACTATAATGGATTCAGAAAAGATTTAGATAAGTTCATGGAGTTTAGGTATATCATTGGCTATTAGCCCCAATGGCCAGGGACACAATCTTTTGCTCTAGATATCCTTACACCTCTAACTACTAGAAACTAGAACTGGATGGCAGGGGATGGACCTTAATATATTGCCCTGTTCTGGCACTCCCTGTGAAGCACCTGACACTACATGTCATTAGAAGAGGGGAGTTTGGGCTACATGGACCATTGTGTTTAAGCAGTGTTTATTTGCATGATTTTATATAGGAGATTAAGCTAAATAGATCACAATCATGCCTTTTGACTTTAAACACTTTTTCCATAGGTGACAGCCTTTGCTTTGTAAATAATGTGAATATTTCAAATCTTGAGTTCAAAATCTAATGAACTTTCATTTCTGACTGAGTGAATAGATAAATACCTGCTTTTCACAGGTTGCTTGTGTTCCTATTTACAAACTTAGAATTCAAATACTTTTTTTAATTATTATTTTGAGAATCAGAGATATGGAATCAAATTTAGAACTAGATTATTGCACCACAACCCATGTTGATTTAATACAACTATCTCTAGAGCAAGGTTCTACTCATATATCTGTGTCTGATCCAGGGAATTCTGATTTTTTTTCCTGTATAAATATAGGCAGAACAGTGAAAATGCACTTGCGAATTTGACTCATAGTAACTTTAGTAAGGTGATACAAGAAACAATTGTCCTACATACATGTGTAATTTTACACAAATCCCTGTCCACAGCTTTATACTTCTAGAGTATCAATGATCATTCGGTGCTACCATGTGTTAAAACTGTGCATAATGTTCAGCTGCTTGGCAAGCTTAGTGTTAATTACCACATAGAGATGGCAAGGCCACTTGATTTAGTGGCTCAGTAAACAGTTCCTATACTTCTAGGATATTTTATTTTTACATGTCTTTCAAAAATGTATTTCTATAAGACTTTCTTGAAACAGGGGAAGAAATTTTATTACCAAATTCATTATGATCTTAGAACACAGCCTACCCCATCTTCCCATGTACTATTTTTATGTGACTTTTCATATATATGTTGCAATATTTCTATGTTTTTCTATGGTAGATGACCAATCTAGTCATAATTTTAGTTGATTTTGTTTTTAATAACTGAAGAAGTATGAGGTGCAAAGGAGTTTTTACTTTCTTTTAAAATTTCATGAAACCTGTGTTCATGTTATCCATCATTATGAGCTTTTGGCACTGCTGGATCAGTACAAAGGAGCTGTGAAGCTTTTTTATGATCTTATTGACTTCTCCAACATCATCTTAAATTTTGCCAAATTCCAGTATTTTTCTTAGGCTATTTGTCACGTGCATGAACGAATCTCTGATTTGTGTACATGTATCAAATGTAATGAACATAAATTAGGAACTTGCCGATGTATTCTTGGTGTTACACATGCCTAATTTCATAATCATACCCTAGACATCTTAGTACTATCCTAAAATATTGCAATATTTTCCATTTCCATAGTTTTATTTTTAACAGCTTTAAATCAGTTTATAGGTTTGGAAAATTAAGAAATGAGAAATACAAAGAAGTCCCTGGATTATTGTCTTCTTTTTTTACTATCAGTGTTCTTAAAAGACTGCCTATATTATCAAAAAGAAGAAGAAACATGGATTAAAACTTCTATGATGCTTGGAAAAAGCCAATGCATTATTCAAGTGCATGTAAATGAGGGTTAATTAAGACTATTTAAGATGCACAAATAAGATATTCAATCATTATAGAAACTAAGTTCACACCTGGAATAAGCATTTCTGTGCATGTATGCATGACTCACTATATCCAGGCTCATAAAATAAATGATTTGTTATATCATTAATAGCATTCATGGATGCATAGATTCCAACACCAGAAGGGACAATTCTGACCATCTAGTCTGAGCTTCTTTATAACACAAGTCATAGAATTTCCTGAAAATAAATGTTGCACACATGCAACACACATATACACAAAACATCCAGTCCTGATTTAAAAAAAAAAAAAAAAATGTTACCAATGAAGAATCCATCAAAAACCTTGGTATTTCACTGGTTAATTAATCTCATTGTTGAAAATTTGCTTTATTTCCATTCTGAGTATGTCTAGCTTCAAATTCCAACCGCTATATATGCTTTTCTCTGCTAGACTGAAGATCCCATTACTAAATATTTGCCTCCCCCCCCACCACAGGTATTTACAGACAGTAATCAAGGCACCCTTTAATCTCAAAGAGCTCAGTCTCTTTAGTTTATCAGTATAAGGTATCTGTTCTATTACTTTACTCATTATTCTGGCTCTTCTCTGAACCCTCTCCAATTTATCAACATCCTTTTTAAACTGTTGACACCAGCAGTATACAAAATATTCTAGCAGCAATCACACCACTTCCAAATAAAAATAATCTGTTTAATCCTGCTCAAGATCCCCCTGTTTATCGATAAAAACATTGCATTAATCTTTTAGGTCACCATGTCACTCTGGGAGTTCTTGTTCAATAAATTATCCATCAAAACTTCTGGGTCATTTTTCTAAGTACTTTTCCTCCAAAATGAAATACAATATGAGGTAACTGTGGCCTACAACCATTGTTTCTAGAAGTATACGTTTACCTTTAGTCATATTAAAATGAGTATTGTTTGTTTGGGCCCAGTTTTCCATCTGCTCCAGATATGTACAAAAAATTTGTTCTCCTCAATATCTATCTCTCTGGGCTTGTCTACATTGAGGGTAGGATTGTAATTCGATTTTAGGCTATTGAACTACAAAAGGCAAAGATGAGAGATCACAGAAAATTGCTTGCTTTAGGTCTCATGTCCCCACTCTTCACATTATTTATATTATTGCATTGTACTATAGGAGGTAGACACATAGGCTTGGGAGAGCCATTCATTTTCTACTCACTCCCCCTCTCCTCTTCTTACAGGAAAAAAAAAAAAGCCCCAAAATATCCACCAGGAAAAGCTTTATCTTCTGTTTATCTGACACAGAAACAATACAGAGGAATAGTGCTGCATGCAGAGAGAGGAATTATGAGTAAGTGAAACCCTTCCAGGGCTCCAAGCATGGGAGGATATATATTGCCATGTTTCAGAGTGGTAGCCATGTTAATCTATATTCAACAACAAAAGTCATGTGGCACCTTAAAGATTAACAAATATCTAGAGATGTGTTAGTCTGTAAGATGCCACAGGACTTTTGGTATTTTTGCTATATTCCTATGGTGTAGCAAACTGGAAGGACAGGAAAATCAGTATTAAAACTAATCTCTGGCTACACAGATCTAAATTTGAACTGTAGATTTCAACCTGAGTGCCCCAGCGCTTTTAGATGTGGTTTTATCAGGTTGATTTATACCACAATTTAATTCAAATGCAAAAGGGGTAGCCATGTTAGTCTGGTCCAGCAAAACAAACAAGGAGTCAGGTGGCATTTTTAAAAACTAACAAATTTATTTATTGCATGAGATTTCATGGGAGGGAATCCTGCTTTATCAGACACTTGAAGATGGAGAACTTGCAGAATGGGAACGAAATAAATGCAGGAAAGTGTAAGTCATAGAATCTGGTCAGACTGTAACAGCAAATCAAAGTACCTGTTAGGATTCAAACAGTGGAGTACAGCAATTAGCAAGGTGGTACAGGGGGACAAGGTAAGCAAAATTACATGTTGTAATGGGAACAAACCCATAATCTTTGTTCAGTCCTGAGTTCATGGCATCAAATTTGCATATTAATTCCAATTCTGATGGGATCCTATGACTTACAGAAAGGGAGCAAAATAAAGGAAGAAAAGTATAAGTTCCCCATCTTCAGCCATCTGACTTACTAGTTACACCAGCCTATTTTAACCCATTTAATGTAAATGGCTAATACCCATGTTAAATTTTACATGTTAATTTTATATCTTTGCAGGTTTTAAATCAGAATATTATTTGGTACCAAGCTAAGCTTACACTATTTTATTTTATTTTATTTTATTACATAAAACCCATTACCTTTTTGTGATACTGTCAAGCCATCCAACTTATATGTTACCCATTGCAACTTAGCAAGAGGCTTTACAGTTGTATCTTGACAATTCACATGAATGTGACTATCAAATAAATGTGACTATCAAAAGATCACCATTTGCCAACCCAATAATTTGTAGTAATAAAATCAAGAATAGATGCTAAATGTTTTTGTCTGTGCACCTAAATTCTGTTAGAAGTTTACTTGTATAACCAAATTAATTTTTAGATGCTAAATCTTTTTAATATTTTATATAAATTAGTGTAACTGTATTATATGCTTAGGAAGTTGAATATTAACTCCAAAAAGCAGCACCATGATATTCTCGGAAAAAAAGAATACTCAGTTACACATGCCAAACAAATTTATCAGCTTGTTTCATTTGTAAAAGTGAAACCTCAGACCTCATGCTGCATCTCTGGTCTGAACGCTGAACAAGGAAGAGTTTAAGATACAGGACTGAGATCTTCCAAGTAATTACTTGGATTACCCTGAAAAAGGACTGGGGAAATCCTAACAGACATTACATTTAAGCTGCATCTGTATTTTAATCTTTTGGGACGATTCCACAGAGACTTTTGCAAGGCAGCAGCCTCATCCATCACTGTACAGACCTGATATAAGGACTTTGCAAGTATTTGTAATATAGATAATCTTTTACCTATTCAATAAATCCCTTCTTTTATCTTAATAATAAATCTTTAGTTAGTTTAATAAGGATTGCCTGAGCATGTTACTTGAGTAAAATCTGAGATACATATTGACCTGAGCGTAATTGTCTGATCCTTTTGGGATCAATAGAACCTCATGCATAGTGAATTGGGTTTTCAATAACTTTTCACTTTATTAGACCTGGGTTTTTTTTTGTTTTTTTTTTTCCTAAATAGGAGCTGTACTTTGCTTCTTGTTAACCAATGTGGTGCTGTAGAAGCATTCTTGATATTGGTTTGGTGACTCTAATGATAGAATAAATTAAAAGTTTTGGGGACTTACTTGTTAAGAAGAGATTCCTTGGGGTGTTCTTGCCTCTCACTTTTACAGTTCAATGACCCTTTCAAGTGGATTCTTCTGTGGATTACCCCTTGAGGCGAAGTTTATTCAAGCAATAAAGAAGGTGACATGAGACCTGCTAGTGGAGGTAGCTCCATGCTCTTTCTTCTCACTTGTGTATGCTGAAATAAATACTTTCCTGGTCTCCTGCCATTTCCCCCCCTTTCTGTTTGAAGGTCCCTATTTCCTGGAGCTAGGTGTGCTCTGGGGACTCCCGGCTGCCCCAGCATCATGGCTAAATCAGGGGCACTAGGGTCGCCCCCACCCTCCCACCACATCTGCATGAGCTGGAAGCAGCTCAGTAGCCGTGCCATGTCTCCTAGCACTGGCAGGGGGTGTATGGGTAGCACGCATCCCTCCATCCCTCCATCCACTGGTGGGGCAGAGCAACACTCCGCCCCCCAATCCAAGCCGGCTGTCCCTCCCAAGAGTGACTAGTGGAGAGCTGCAGCTTGTGGAGGTGAGGCCCTGGATGGCCCACTCCACAGAGTTTGGGCTGCTTCAACCTGGCCACCCCAGGCCTGAACAGAGGCTGCCTCACCCCCAGGCCCTGGATTGGGCCCATTCAGCCCTGAGTGGCCAGCTCTAAGTGTCCTGAACTCTGTGGAGCGAGCCATTCCAGGGCCCCACCTCCACAAACTGCTGCTGTCCGCCAGACACTCTTGGGAGGGACGGCCAGCTGGGGGTTGGCAGGGCAGCACTGCTCTGCCCTGCCAGCAGTGGGAGGGACAGAGGGAGTGCATGCTGCCCGCACATCCTCCCGCCAGCGCTGGGGAATGTGGCGCAGTTGCTGGGCTGGCTCAGGTTCATGAGGTTGTGGTGAGAGTGTTGGGGAAAAGGCTCTTCTGCTGTTTTGGGTTGCCAACCCCTGCTATTTGCTCTTTATATGTTGATTGAGAAAACATATTTTCTTTGTTTATGGTAGTCCTTATTAACAACTTTGGCCTAGTCAGGGAGGTTTGGGTTTGGACATATGCTAATACAGCATCTATTCATGTGTTTCAATATAATGTTGCTACATACAGTTCACCATGTTGCTGTTTACCAGCAAGGGGTTAGTTTTCATATGATACGTCACAAAGCATATTTTATACAAAGATTTTTACAAGAGTAACTATGATGTAAAAACTGTAACACTTTCATTCACATCCCAGTTGAAGTTGTTCTACTTTGTATAAATAATTAAATACACATTGTATCAAAACCAGAAAGCGTTTGGAAGCTCATGGCTCAAGTCTCTCCTATGCCTGATTTGAGGAACCCTAACCAGTTAATGAATCTGGAGTCTCTGTTTCTCTTCCCGGGACTATGGAAACTGTCACAAGTCTGTGAAAGGTATCAGTTTTGAAGAGAAAGCTATGTTGAAAAATTCCTGATCATCTCTACGTATATGTGGCTGACAACCAAAGAGGGATTTCTAACTGGAAATTGGTACTGTGAATTGTGGAAGTAAATGTTTTAGTCAGAAACAAGGGAATATTAAAGATAATTGGACTGATTGTCTACTATAATGAAACAGTCCTGCGTCAGTCTAACTTTACTGAAGTAAGATGGCTTATAAAAGTGTGAAACTGGGATGTCAAAGTGCAAATTCATGCCATGAACAGATTAACCGGTTTAGATCATTGATATTACTTTTGTGGTTTAAGGCACCAGGGGTCCCAAACTCAAATCACCATGGACTGCACGAGGACTAGTATGTTAGCCCAAGGGCTGGGTAACACGTGAGGACTAGTACAGCAGCTCAAGGACCACACCATTGAAACCTTTCTATACAATGGAATTGCAAATATTGATAGTGATACTGTTGCATGCCACAAGAAAAAACTTTAGGGGCCACATGCAGCCCTCGAGCCATGAGTTTGAGATCCCTGGTTTCAGCTATGTTCACATGGTTTTTGTCATACTGAATAACATGTTTTTAGACACAAAATAATATATTACCATAAGACACTGTTATCCCCAAAAAACTAAAGAATAATTCACTGTTGCTACCTTTCCAGAAATTTCTGGGATAAAGTCATGTAACAGCTTTTCATACACCCAAAAGAGGCATGGATGCAGCCCTCTGATCAAGAATTGACACCATTCTTTTACAACAAACTTCTTATTTATTCAAAATGATTATTAATACAAGGAGATTTAAATTAAAATCAGTTACATCAAATTACAATGCATTCTTAACATTCTACTTGTCATAACTCTTACAGTTTATATAGCACATAGGGTGGCATTTAAGAAAATGTAGCTCTGGTACAGAATATATAGTACTATCTCTGCCATGAGGTAAAATTATCTGAACAATTCAAGTAATTAAATAATAGCTTTTTAACACCTATTTTAGCAACTACAGAAAATTATTGAAACATTCAGCAAATGTTCATTGGACAGAAATTAGACATCACTCAGACCTCAGACATTCAGCTTCATTCACAGACAGATCCAAACACTCTGTATTTACAAAATCTTTTTTAAACAAAATTCCTCTGGTTTCATTAGAAAAGCCTTTTTGTTGTGCCTTAGCAAAAGATTGCCTTTCAGCTTTAAATGTAGAGTGGGAACTGAGTTAGTTCAATCATTCAAAACCTGGAGTACAGTTATGTTTTTAATGAAGCCTACTGATGATTTGGATCTTCTCTTCTCTTCTCTCCGATGTCTATGTGGAAGTTTCCTGGTTCCAGCCTGCTTCTCTGACACTCCACAAACTGCAGTATCAAGCCAATTATTTATAGACTGGTGAGACAAAGTAGGAGGGTATAAAGGGATAACAGCATAGGACTATGTAAGGGACACATAGGATGACACTACAAAGGGGCTGAGGGATGATGCTTTAAGAACTATGTAAAGGACAAGTAAGGTGCCATTAAGTGGGGGGGGGTATTTTTCAATTGCTAGTTGCTGAATTTCCTTATCATTGATTCTTACCTATATCTTAACACTGATTACTGTTTTAAATATCACAAGGTGCTTGATACTGTTACCATCTGATAACAGGTAATTAAATCAGTTACTACCTTTCAGGAGATTTAAACCCTTTTTAAGGCTTTTCCTCTGGTTTCTGCCTCTCTCTGCCCAAACCCCACAGTCAATATGGCAGTTTAAAAGAGTTTGGAGCAACAATCCCTGGCTACAACACCAACTTTAATGGTGTTAATATGCCTTATTTCTTATATGGGCACATTAAGAAGACACACAAAGCAGTAGTAAATAAACTCTACAGGATTGAGTATGATCTGATTGTGAAGATGGAAATAAGTCTAAGTGGGAAATGAACTTTGCAAATAATATAAACCCCAGATTTGCTGAACTTTTGATTCAAGCAATTAGCATTTGAGCATATATCAATTTCTGGCAGCTGCTAATAGGTTTTTTTATACAGTAGTCTTACTGCAGTTGGTGATATTCTTGGACATAGCCATAGGTAACCCAAACATCTAGCTAATCAAACTAAAATATATATATTGTTAGATGCTTCCTGAACCAGTGGGCAATACTGTCTTCAAAAACTAAGTTTTATTCTAATCAAATTCTTTAACAAAATGATTTTAGCCTTTTAATCTTGGTAAATTCAAGGACAAGGAGGAAACAAATAAAGTTATTTATATAGCCTTATTCCATTTTCCTAAATGTTCCACAAGCCGAGTAGTGTTCCATTGTAGCTGTTGCTATTAGGTATTGAACTCTGTTGAAACTTCCTTCTGACCTACAAAGAGGCCACAAATTTGTCACATGAAAACTAATACAATAAAAATCTGTCTGGAAAAAGGTATCAGTCTAAAATTATGTTAACTGGTAAGATTACGATCTGATAACAGGCTAGAAGGGGGAGGGGGCACTACACCAGCATGCCCTCATTCAGCCTCAAGCAAAATATAAAACAGCATTATGGCTAACTATTGGCTAAGTAGCAGAATGGTATTTCATGATAGTGGTAGACGTAGTTGCCTCTAAAAGTATTATATGCTCACAATAATAATGAAAAACTTTTCCAAGATAACAGCAGATCTCAGGTAGATGGCTTTGCGCAAGACAGAGATTTTAAGAATGAATTTAAAAGTGACATTTTTATGAAATCTGGCAGTGAGCTCTTTTCTCACACCTAGGAGGTAACATGAGAGATAGCACAGAGATGCTCAAGAGAATAATAATAAATAAGTTGCTGAGGCTGGCATCATTATCAGGGAAGCAACAGCTTAATAAGTTAATAGAATGGATATTGTGTGACTAAGCAATGAAGCTCTTTATTCCTCCTCATTTTAACAGCAAATAGTATATTCTTACTTTTCTACTACAGAAATCCCTCCATGTGTTCCTTGCACAGAACTACGTTTTCATGTGTCTGAATATCAAGAATGTAAACCAGAGCAACATGCATACACAAGCATTGATGTAGGATGATTTTGGCCTTAGAAAGACCCCTTTCAATAGAAAGGTTCAGATACCACTGATATAAGTAGATTGACTGGCAGAAAATGCAAATTATACTAATAATTGTCCATTGTTTTTATTTGTCTGCTGACTGGTGGATGGATGGTGTGCAAGATTATGGAGATTAGAGTGCTTCTTTTGGGAATAATACTGAAATGGCAGGAGGTGAGGTGGCTTATACACTAAATATATTTCATCCATATCATTAATGGTGTGTGTGTGTGTGTGCGCGCGCGCGCGCGTGCAGCTACACAAACAGGATAAAACTAGTAATGAGCTGAAAAACCTTCAGAAATGTTAATGGTTGTACACATTACTTTGAAATACATCAAAAAAGCAGCACACACATTACTTTTAGTATTGTACATCATCATAGAATCATAGGATCATAGAGTTTGAAGGGACCTCGTAGGTCATCTAGTCCAACCCCCTGCCAGAGGCAGGACCACTCCCACTAAACCATCCCTATCATGGTTTTGTCCAGCCAGCGCTTAAACACCTCCAAAGATGGAGACTCCACCACCTCCCTAGGCAGCTCATTCCAATGCTTCACCACTCACCTAGTAAAAATGTTTTTTTCTAATATCCAGCCTCAACCTCCCTAACTGTAACTTGAGACCCTTGCTCTTTGTTCTGTCCTCTGTTACTACCAAGAATAGTTGAGCTCTGTCTTCCTTGGAGCATCCCTTCAAGTTGAAGGTTGCTATCAAATCCCCCCTCAATCTTCTCTTCTGCCGACTAAATAAGCCTAACGCTTTCAGTCTTTCCTCATAGGGCTTGTGCTCCAGCCCTTTAATCATTTTGGTTGCCCTCCGCTGGACTCTCTCTAGCATGTCCCTGTCCTTTTTGTAGTGGGGAGCCCAAAACTGAACACAGTATTCTAGATGTGGCCTCACCAGTGCAGAATAGAGGGGAAGGATCACATCCCTTGATCTGCTGGTAACACTTCTTTTGATGCAGCCCAGTATGCCATTGGCCTTTTTGGCTGCAAGAGCACACTGCTGACTCATATCCAGCTTCCCATCCACCATGACCCCCAGGTCCTTTTCTACACTGCTGCTACTTAGCTGAATGTTCCCCAGCGTGTAGCAGTGCATGGGGTTTTTCCATCCCAAGTGTAGGATTTTACACTTGTCCTTATTGAACCTCATAAGATTTCTATTGGCCCACTGTTCCAATTCATCTAGGTCTCCCTGAATCCTGTCCTCGTCCTCCAACGTGTCTACTGTTCCCCCCCCAGCTTGGTGTCATCTGTGAACTTACTGAGAATGCAGTCTATTACATCATCCAGATCATTGATGAAAATGTTGAACAGAACCAGCCCCAGGACTGACCGCTGGGGCACACCACTCATGACTGGTTGCCAGCTAGACATGGAAGCACTGATTCCTATACACTGAAACCGTTGATCTAGCCAGTTTTCTATCCACCCTATAGTCCACCTATCCAACCCATACTTCCTTAATTTGCCAGTGAGAATGCTGTGGGAAACTGTATCAAAAGCCTTGCTAAAATCAAGGTATATCACATCAACAGATCTTCCTGCATCCAGAAAACTAGTTATCTGATCATAGAAGGAGATGAGATTGGTCAGGCATGATTTACCCTTGGTAAATCCATGCTGACTTTTCCTCATCACTTTATTTTCCTCTAGGTGTTTGAGGACGGATTCTTTAAGAACCTGCTCCATAATCTTTCCAGGGATTGAGGTGAGGCTGACAGGTCTGTAATTCCCTGGATCCTCCTTTTTCCCTTTCTTGAAAATAGGTACTACATTTGCTTTTTTTCAGTCCTCTGGCACCTCCCCCATTCTCCATGAGTTTTGAAAGATAATGGACATCAGTTACTTTAAATCCAGGAAGCAGCTGTGGGCACTTAGGTTCCATCCCACAAAAAATAAAACACTTGCTGAACTTTAATGTAGTTGAGATAATGGAGTGGCTGATATCAGACTCCATTAATAAAGAATTAAAGGGAAGTAATGTGATTAATGCAAATCAATGTGTGTTTATGGTAAATAGTCCCTATTAAAATAACTTGATATCATTTTTAGATAAGTTTACAATTTCGGTTGATAAAAGTAATAATGTTGAAGTAATATATTTAGACTTCTGTGAGCATGTGATAAAAAATAAATGACAAAAATCTAGATGATATAAATTAATGTGGCACACATTGAATGGATTAAAAACTGGCCATCTGACAGTCTAAAAATGTAACCATAAACACGGAACTGCTATTGTGCAAGTGTATTTTCAGTGGGGTCCAGCTGCAATTTGTTGTTGGCCCTATTTCACAGTTTTATCAGTGACCTGGAGAAAAACATAAAATCATCATTGATAGTTTGTTGCTGACACACAAATTGGTGAAATAGTAAGTTATGAAGAGGACAGGTAACTGATACAGAGTTATCTGAATGATTTAATTAATTTGGTAAAAGCAAACAATTTGTATTTTAATGCAGCTATATATAAATGTATACATCTAGGAACGAAGTATGAAGGCCATACTTGTAGGATACTCGATCGTTTGAAGCTGTGACTGTGAAAAAGATTTGGGGGTTCTAATGGATAATCAACTGATCATGAGCTCCCATTCTGGTACCAAAAGATCTAGTGCAATATTGGGATACATAAAGAGGAAAATCTTGAATAGAGGTATTGAGATTATTTCACATCTGTATTTGGGACTTGCATGACTACTTCTGAAATACTGTGTCCTATTCAGATGCCCACAATTCAAGAAGGCTGTTGATAAATTGGATAGGGTTTAGCAAAGTGTTACAAGTATGACCAAAGGGTTAGAAAATATGTCATTGTGATAAACTCAAAAAAACCCAATCCATTTAATGTACGAAAAAGTAGGTTAAAGAGTCACTTGATTAGTGTCTATAGCTACCTATATGGAAAACTGGTATTTAATATTAGTATCTTCAGTCTAGCAAAGAAAGATATAAAATGATGCAATGACTGAAAGTTGAAGCTAGACAGATTTAGCCTAGAAATAAGGTACGACTTTCTAACAGTGACAGTTATTAACCATTGGAACAGTTTACCGAGTAGATGTTCCATTACTAACAATTTTAAAACAATGATTGGATGATTTTCCTAAAAAATATTTTTTCAATCATTTTGGGGCTGTTCTGTGAGCTTTTATTGAGGAAGTCAGACTAGGTGATCATAGTATTCACTTCTGAGTTTATGAATTTATAAAGACTTGGCAGGATAAATAAGCTCAATGTGACTACTCAGGAGCATACATTTAAGCATATATTTGCAGAGTCAAGGTCTTTATTCCTTTTACTAAAAATCCCATGCTTCTCTTAGTATAACTAAATGTGTAATGAAAGTTATGAAGTAGATTTTAATGGAACAAAAGGCCAAGGCTCTTGAACTTCACTGCAGCAAAAGCTTTGGCTACTGGTTATAAAACAGATGCAAAGGAACAAAAGAACAAAGTGCTTTAAGTCACTGAAAGAAGACCATGAAAGTATCTACATAGATAGAATCCTAGTTGTCATTTTAACATTCACAATCAAAGATAAGAGTTCTTTGAGAAAAATGAAGCTGACATGTTAAGTAGACTTAACTGTGTAAGTGTTGGAGTGAAAGCACTAAAGATATGAAACCAATAACTTACAGAAATAAATGACTGGAATGCAAGTGCCTATGGAGAGTTACTGTTTGAGTCATTTCAAAAGATCTTCCTGATTGGCCCACGGGGGCGGATTAACGTCTCAAGGCCAGAATCAGCTCTTGTGTAATTCCATATCAAGGCTGAATTTTCTCTTTTGAGAAACAAGTTGCTCTTGCAGATGAAAGCTTTAATCTTGTACTATCTGTGGAGAGTCAGACCACAGTACAGTATCTAATTTCAATAAATATTTCAAACCTAAACATAAAATGATGTGGGCATTTTTTTTTAAACGTACATCATCTGACCTATGGATAGATATGTATTTCCCCTAGTAGTCTAGGAGTACTCTTCAAATAGTATTAAAACTTGTAATATTAAGAACTGTTTATTAAACCATAAGATTATTTAATGCCCCAACATAATAGTTCAATAAATGACAGATCTATTGAAACCGAAGAAACTGATCTCACTCCCCTTCCCCAAAAATTCCTTTTCCATTTGGTATCACAAACCATATATATTTAACAGCCTTTTGGTAGATATACCTTTATCCCCATAATTGATAACATTTTTTTTCCTGTTTGGAAACAATGCCAATCTGCACTTTGTGAGGTTCACAGCTTCAGATCTCTGCCATTATTATATTAGCACATTCCCCTAAACTCCTCATCTGTTACTTGCTTTCTACCACTCAAGTGGTGCCACTTGCAGAGATTTTATATGGCATTGGTGAGTAGTGAATGCCCCTTACATGGGACGTCCCCTGCAGGTATAAAGCTGGCAAGAGGACAGGCACTAAGGACATAGCTTCATTGCACCAATTCACCACTGGTGGATAGTGACGTATAGAGTATATCTACATGAAAAGCTCAAAAAGGGATTAGCCTTCTTGAACTAGTTTGAATCTAGTGAGTGTGGGTAACAGGAGTCAAGAGAGTGATACATGAGTTTCATAATGGGTTCATAGCCAAACCACACTGTGCTGGATTCACTACCGCCATTACCCACACTAGCTTAATTAATACTAGCATGAATAAGCTAGTCCATGCACATGTTTTGCTGTGCAGTTGTACAGATAACTTATAGCAACCCCATAACTACTAATTCTCAGAGTAGGCTGGTGCTGAATCAAGAGACTAACCACATGTGCTCCACCTCTACTGTTTGTGCTATAGCTCTAAAATTTTTCATCTGGGGGAGGGGAGGAGAGAATTTGACTCCAGGGTCTATAAATGCAGGAAGTCCAACACAATACTTAAACTCTCAATTCATTTTCTCTTCCCTACATGCCACTAAGAAAAATAAACTCCATGGATCTAATCATGTCTTAAACAAACAAACAAACAAACAAACAAACAAACAAACAAACAAACAAACAAACAAAAGGTGGATACAGTCAATTCTTTCTAAGGTATTCTCACATCCTAACTTGTAACACAGTGTGATATTTTCATTTAAAAAAAAAAACAACAACAAGCAGTTGTGTGGCACTTTAAGACTAACAGATTTATTTTTTGCATCTTAAAGTGCCACACAACTGCTTGTTGTTTTTTTACTGGACTAGACTAACACGGCTATCCCTTTGGAAATTTTCATTTAACTCTGCTTGTGTCCTGGGGTGTTTATTTCTCTCATGAGGGTTATGTTATGCTCTAATAGTATGTGAGCTGGACAGAATCCATTAAAATAAAGGTCCTTCTAATTTAAACTATGGGTATAACCACCATTAAAAATGGAATAAAGTTACTGTATTGAACATTATAAGTCAGGTGTAGGCAACCCCCAGCATGTGTGCAGACAGTGGCATGAGAGCCCAGTCGGAGCAGCAAATGGCATCCTCTGAAATGCCAAAAAAATTGTGGCTCCTGCCACTGAAAGCCACTCAGAGAAGCTTCTTTCAGGGGCGGCTGGGGCCCGGAGGATCCCCACCATGCCCATGTTCCAGGCATGATGCTGAAAGAAGATGCCTGGAATGACTTTTCTTCATTGTGTGTAGCCACTAAGGAGTCACTTTTGGTAGCTTCTTCCCTCAGCATGTCTGAGGACCCCTCAAGAGGAGCTGCTCCAGGCAGCTTCTTTCCATGGCATCCCAGGGGACCCCTGTCCCCAGGCATGCTGCTGAAAGGAGCCATTGCAGGCAGCTTGTTTCCACAAGCAGTTCCTTTCAGTGGCATACCAGGGAAGCACAACCCTCCCTGCCCCCCCACCTCCAGGCATGGCTGCCACCAAATTTTCAGGCAGCCACTGCTTTTATCTCTGTGGATGTAGCCACTGACACTGGCTGACAGTTGAGGAGGAGAGGCTGGCACAGGGATCCGCAAAGGTAGCTTATCCCTGCTATAAGTTCTGAGCTGAACACATGAGACATGAAAACATTATGGAGGAGCAGCTATTACAAATATTTCTCTAGTTAACATGGATCTAACATATTCATCCTGCTTTACAAGAACATCCACACATTGTATAGAGTTGAAAACTCACCCCTTCCTGGGGTCTGGCTTTAAGGACAAAGATATAACATAACATAACTCAGTTCAGTCCTTGCCTTTATATTTCCATGTTTGGTCCTTGGCTCAGGATTGCTTATTTATAGATGCTCCAGAGAAACACCCCAGTTTTATCTAACTGAAATAATTATTCACTTGCTTCAGGCTGTAAGAAGAACATGCTTAACCATATACTAGAATAATCAATACCTTGTCACAGAATTAGGTATTTCAGACAAACACTTCAAGCCTATTACTCTAGCCTGAAATTTTCACTAAGAAAGCCAGTAGAGATTTATAAATAATAGTTGGAGTCAAACTGACAAAGGAAGATTTTTTTAAAGGGTGCTTCATTAATTGTAACCTGGCAAATAGAAATAGGATTCAGATTTAGCTATACAGCATTTAGCAATGACCACAAGATGGAGATAGTTTGTGGCCATACCTCATTTTACTAATTCACAAGATGGAGGTATTTCACGCCCATATCTCGTTTACATTCGCAGGATCATGGCCATGCCTCAAGGTACTCTCCAGTCCGTGGCCATACCTCCTTTTACTCTCTAGAGGCTGGCCACTGCATGACCTCACTCCCTCTCCCTCCTGTAACTAAAAATAGTAGCAGGATGAGATCTTGTGATTGGCTGGCTGGCTTTAAGGTGGGTGAAGTTGACCTTTAGAGTTGTATAAAAGGAGCAGCAGTCAGAGCAAGAATTTGGATATCAGCTCCCAGTCCAGAGAGTACATCAAGGGCTTTGCTCTTGGTGGGGGACTTTTGAGTCTCACCATCTCTGTTACACTAAGGACCTGAGCGACACAGCTAATTGAGTCCTGCCTTTATGTTCAGAAGTCCCTAGTGAGGGACGAAGGGCTCAGACCACACAGCTAACTAAGTCCTGGCCTAAGGTGTGAGGTTCTGAGCCTCACTGTCTCTGGTACTGCTGCGTGAAGGTTTCATTCCAAAGGGATCACACCATTCAGCTAACTGAGTCCTGACTAGAGGTGTGGATTCCGGAGAAAGTCGAATAAGAAGAGTTCAGATCATTCAGTTAACTAAGTCCTGTCTTTAGATCTGACACTGTGAATCAATACACAGTTCACACTAGGTCCCCAAGTCAGCACGACGGAGACCTCTGCTAGGTCAAAGTAGTGGTTAGATAGAGATTGGGGCCAGTACAGACACTGTAGCTCTGTTGCAGAGAAGACTAAGGGAGAGACAGAATAAGAGACTGAGAGAGAGAAAGATCCAGAGACAAAACCAGAGATAGAGAAGGAATTTCCAATCACTTCAGGTAAGAAAAAGTGTCATAGAGAGGTAGTTTGGGGAAGGTAGAATAATAAAAAGTATAGCCACAGAGGAAGCAAGATGACTGAGAGCAGCAGTGTGACCAGCAGAGCAGGCTGCTTGAAGCTCAGACTGGTGAAAAGGACCCAATCCTACCTGAAGTAGTGTGTCTGACCCGCTGGAAGGAGCAAGACCACCTTCAACACAAGGGATTTGTATGGGAGCTCTAAGACTATGTCCACACAGAAGGGGTTGTTTTGAAATAGGCTATTTTGAAACAAGTCATTTCAAAATAATGCCCTTATTTCAAAAATGACTTAATTTGAAATAACAAAAAAACATTTCAAAATAAGGGAAAAGCGGGAATTGTAAGGAGCCTGGGGGTGCCCCAAACTGCTTGCCCTCTGGCAAGTGGTTTAAGCTGCTTTGAAAGGAGGGCTCTTGTTTTGAAACAAGGAGATCCATCCTTTTGAAACAAGAAAATTTTGTGTGGACACAGGGACTTTTATTTTGAAACAACCAGTGTTGTTTCAAAATAAAAGGCTTGCGTGGACATACCCTAAGACAATCTGATTTTCCCTATTCCTCAAGTGACTGATCACCATTTGCTGAATGCCATAGCTTGTTAAGTATATGTATAATGTGTGTGTGAGTGTGTGTGTGTTAAGATTGTAATAATTGATTTAGTTATAGTTATAGTAGTAAGTGTAGTGTACTGTAATTCGAGTCCCTAAGTCTCATTACAATCTTATAAGAGTTAAATAAATATTGAGACCTGTTTTTGAAGAATCTGTGGCTCTAAGCCTCTTCATTTCTCTGAGTCTCTTCTTGATCGGCAGGCTATAGCTGTATTTTCCACTGGGCGCCATTTAGGCAGCACTGGTCCCACCCTCTCTATCCCAGATCTGTTTGAATATTTTACACAAGCCAAATTCTGGGGTAACACTGCTACATGCTAATTTGTATTTAACAAACAAACAAAAATAAAAGCCTTTAAGCTAGCACTGTTTTTTCTGGCTAACAAAAAGTATGTCATAGGGACATAAACATAATTATACAAATGAGTTTCAATTTTCTTCTGTAGAGGAATGTTTTTCATTGTGATTTTACACAGAGCAGACTGAAGTAGGACCCATCCTCACTCCTTCTCAGGTGATGAAATACCAGGAATGGTGAAGACCTGTGGTGGATATTGCCCTAGCTCTAGGCGGCTTTCTAGGGAGGCAGGGAAGTAATTTTTCCCTTACCAGCACTTTGGCCTAGCTGAAGCTGTTTTTCTTCAAAACAGATTTGGGTAGACATGAAGTGGATTTTTTTTGTTTGTTTGTTTGTTTTTGAAAGAGAGAGAGAGAGAGAGATAAGATGTCCAGGTCATCCCAGGTGTCTACTGATAAAGCTGTGTCCTGATTAAAACCATATCAAATATGTCTTGAATGGAAGTGTTTCCTGTGGTTGTGAATAAGAGACGGTAGAGGTGGACTGCAGCATAAAAACAGTTGTGATCTGCTGTAACATATCATTACTTTGATAAAAGATTTCTAGTATGATCAAAAAGACACATGCCATTGTAACACTATGATTTCCCATTGACAGATATGCCAAAATAAATTCTCAGGAAAATAGTTAGTTCTATTCATTGCCAATCAGCCATTCTTTTTCTCATCATTGCACTTTTTTAAAATGTACAATAAGTGTCATTTAAAACAAAAACAAAAACAAAAACAAAAAAAAAACACCCCTAATTCAGTTATAGATCTGAAACAAAATGGAAGAGACAAAGGCATCATAAGAAGTAATTCTAAAAGTTAAATTTTGTTTTGGACTACTGAGTTTGGCGTAGTGTTACATATATTGTCATCTTAACAAACTGGGACTTGAACTCATAACTACCATTAGTGACAATTAAATTTATCTGTGACTGGAAGGAAACTTGTCAGTAGAAAAATATTAAGTCATTATATGTAAACCACTGTAAGATTTTCAGCCAATTATAATTTCCTTTATGGAAACAAACAGAGATGAGGGAAGTTGCAAGGAGTAGCTGGACACTCAGGGGTGTTATAGAAATATATCAGTTGGCTTTTTTAAGTTTGAAAATTGGCTTAAGAAAATGAAGGCTATGTCCACATGCAGGGCCTTGTTTCGAAATAAAGCCCTTATTTCGAAATGACTGAATTCAAAATAACCAGAAACCAATTCAAAATAAGGGAAAAGCCCCAATCAAAATAACATGTCCAAACACAGGACTTGCTATTTCGCTTTAGGGGAAGGGCACCATGGGAGGTATGGCAACATGGTTGCCTCCCTGGGCCATGTCGGCAGCCATGTTGCCAGCCAATCCTATAAAAGCTGGCACTGATCTCACTTCCCTGTCCATTCTGGTTAGCAGGAGACTGTGAAACGCAGACATGGCAGACTCTGCCTAGCTGCCTAGCCAGCACTGTGCAACACAGAGACCCTCTACCCACCTGCAGAGTGTCCTGCTGATGTGGGACACTCTGCTTCTAGACCCTGTTGGTGCCCAGCCTGTGCCCGAGGCTATCATCCATCTGGGCCGCAAAGCAGAGCTAGTTCCCCTGCCCCCTTCTGTGCCTCACCAGGTCTGGGCCCGGGAGACCAGCCCAGACTCGTGGGAGCGGGTAGTGCTCCGAACCTGGGGGGACGACCAGTGGCAGAGGAACTTCCTCATGATCAGGGCCAGCTTCAACCTCCTGGTCACAGAACTCGCCCCACTCCTGCGCCGAAGAGACACCACCATGAGGCCTGCTATCCCTGTGGACAAAAGAGTGACCATCGCTTTGTGGAAGATGGCCACTCTGGAGTCGCACAGGTCTGTTGCACACCTGTTTGGAATCAGGAGGTCCACCACTGGGAACTTTTTGTTGGAGGTCACCCAGGCCATCAACAGGATCCTGCTGTGATGCCTGGTCACCCAAGGGGAGCTGCAGGACACCATCGCCAGTATAACCACACTGGGCTTTCCCAATTGTGCAGGGATCCTGAATGCGACGCACATTCCCATGCAAGCCCCAGAGCACAGAGCCGTGGAGTACAGCAATCGCAAGGGATAGTTCTCTATCATCCTGCAGGCCCTTGTGGACCACTGGGCCATTTTTCAAAAGTGTTATGTGGGGTGGCCAGGGAGGGCCCATGATGCCAGGGTCCTCTGTAACTCTGCCCTGTACCGGGGCATGGAGGCAGGCACCTTCTTCCCCCTGCATAACATCAATGTTGGGGGAGTAGAGGTGCCCATCCTCATTGTTGCCAACGCAGCCTATCCCCTCCGCCCATGCTTCATGCAGCCATATGCAGGGCCCCTCAATCCCCACCTGCAGCTTTTCAACTGCCGGCTGAGCCACTGCTACCAGGTGGTTGAGCGGGCATTTGGCCACCTGAAGGCACATTGGAGGTGCCTCTTTACATGCCTCCACCTTGCAGAGAGGACAATGCCGCAGGCCATCAGCACGTGTGTGGCTCTGCACAGCTTCTGTGAGCTGCAGGGTGAGACTGTTGCCACTGCATGGGAAGCTGAGGCACAACTCCTTGCTGGGGACTACAAGCAAACCAGACCTGTGCCTGCACAGGAGCAGCCATCACAGAGCTGTGACAGTTCGGGACGCACTCATGAATACCTTTGCCATGGAGGAACTCTGAGGGCCAGGCCTGCCCTCTTCCCCGTTCTCCCACAGCCAGCCCCCACCCATCCACCTGCACTGTGAATTACCCCCAATAAAACTACTCACAACCAAAAATATGTGTGTAAAACTATTTATTTAACAAAACAGGGGTTGGGGCAGGGAAGGGCTGGGGAGGGTTAGGGGATGGGGGAAATGTGGGGGGAGTCTGGGGGGAGGGCCTGCGACTTGGAAGGGGGAGACTGAGGGGAGGGGGAGTCTGCGGGGAGGGCCTGCAACTTGGAAGGGGGAGACTGGGGAATGGGGTGGGGGAGTCTGCGTGGCAGGGGGGATCTTAGGCTGGGCCTTTGGGAGGGTCCAGGGGTAGTGGTGTTCCCTGTCCCTGCCCACGGCCGTCCTGGGTCCAGGGTTGCCTCTGGGGAAGGACAGTTGGAGGACACCCTGCAGCAGCTGGAGGGGCCAGGTGTTCAACCAGCTGGGCTGACACTGCCTGCGATGTCTGCGACCACAGAGGGCAGGCGGTCACAGAGGTGGTTGAAGGCCTGTGCCTGCCACTCAAAGGCCTGCGCCTGCAGCTTGATGCCCTATGCCTGCCGCTCCAGTGTGGCGACCACGCAGTCATCCGCAGCTGCAGCCTGCTGAAGCAGGAGGAGGGCAGAGTCCTGGCACCTGGCTTGGTCTTGGCGTCATACCTGGGTCGACACCTCCATCTGCTGCCCCAGCTCGTCAAGGCTTTCCAGAATCTCGCCGTGCGTCCGGGGGACCCTCCTCCTCCTCTGCTGTGGTCTCGGGATGCTGCGTTGGCTAGGTGATGCTGCACAGCGGGCAGCTGGGCAACCTGCTAGAGGGAAGCAGAAAACACAGTTGGCCCCTGCTGCCTGCTGGCCTTGTCTGTGTGCAGGCTGTCTGCAGCACACACCTTTGCCCTGACTATCAGCAGGACTCAGGATCCTGCGGGACATTGCCCTTGGGTAGGGCTACCAGATCCTAAAGCCTGGAAAGGAGGACAGGGAAGTACGAAAAGGAAGACATTGGAGGACACATGGGAGAAAATGTATGAATATGAATGTAATAAACTTCAGTTTTTAAGGGGCCCTGGAACACTTTCCCTTAAAAATAAGTATTCTATGGCATTCCAGGATACTTCAACCCCTCTAGTAAAAAGCCTGACAAAATTCTCTATTTTAAAATGTCTGCCAGACAGAGAATGTGAGGATAAAAAGAAGAACATGAAGCATGCTCTCCTTTTCCTGACATCTGGTAACCATACCCTGGAGGCACACATGCTAGTGGTGCCCACAATGGTGAGTTCGACTCACCCACACCTTGCTCTAGGGAGTCTCCCAAGGCCATTTGCCAGTGGTGTGGCCTACATGCTCTCCACCCCACCCAAAATGCGGCTGCATCGTTTGCACCCAGCCCCAGTTAACCTACCCCAGGCACACAGGGGCCTGTAACCCTAGTGCCACCTGTCTGTCGGGTATTTGCGCCCATGGGAGGGCATCTGCGCCCACCTACCCTGTGCCCTGCCTGCTCCAGTGCCCGGCCCTGTACCTCCTCACTGCCCGTGACCTGGATTGGCCCAGCTATGCGTTCTTTTGTGGAAGAGGACGACTCACCCAGAGGGGCTCCAGAGGTCTGGCACAATGTCCCTGTGTTGGGCTTAGACTCCCCAGGGATGGTCTCAGGCTCCTAATCCTCCACGTTGCTTTCCTCCTGTGGGGCAGGGAACAGCTCGGGGGGTCCCTGGTGCGGCCTCTGCTGCTGGTGGCGGTGCGGCAGGAGGCTGCCCAATGTCCAGGGACACCTCAGACTCAGTGTCCGCTGCCTCAGGGCCTGAGGATGAGCTCGGGCGCTACCCTGTATTGATAGGCTGAGCTGCCAGGTCACTGGGCTCTGGCCCTAGGAAGGCATGGAGCTTGTCATAGAAAAGGCAGGTAGAAGTGCTATCTGCCCCCTGGGCTGTGTTCTCACACAGCGGGTTATTTCGATACGGTTGTTTCGAAACAACCGTGTATCATAATAACGCTTATTCTGAAACAACTTATTTTGAATTAACAGAATGCTAATTTGAAAAAAGAAAAAAAGAGGGAAACAAAATAGCAGGTTCACACAGTGGGCATGCTATTTCGCCCCAGGGGCAGGGCACCATGGGAGGTGTGGCAACATGGCCGCCTCACTGGGCCATGTCGGTGGCAATGTTGGTAGCCAATCCCATAAAAGCCGGCCCTGACCTCACTTCCCTGTCCACCCAGGCTAGCAGCGTGCTGCAAGCCATGGACAGTGCCCGGCAGCCCAGACGGTGCCGTGCCACCCAGGGACCCTCTGCCTGCCTGCAGGGTGCCCTGCACATGTGGGTCACCCTGTTTGTGTACGCAGAGGGTGCCCAGCCTCCACACCAGGCCCTCATCCACCTCATACTCAGGGCTGACCTCATGCCTCTGCCCTCCCCTGTACCCCGCCAGCTCTGGGTTCGGGAAACCAGCCCAGACTGCTGGTAGCAGGTCATCCTGCGCACCTGGGGTGACGAGGACTGGCAGCGCAACCTCCACATGACCAGGGCCAGCTTCACTGCCCTGGTCATGGAGCTCGCCCCATACCTGCACCGCAGAGACACCCCGATGAGGTGTGCCATCCCGGTGGACAAAAGAGTGGCCATTGCCCTTTGGAAGATGGCCACTCCAGAGTCCCACCGGGCAGTGGCACACCTCTTCGGAGTCAGGCCATCCTCCGCGAGGTCGCCAGGTCCATCGACCAGGAAATCATCCCGGGGATGGCTGCCCTCGGTTTCCCCAACTGTGTGGGGGTCCTTGATGCCACCCACATCCCTGTGCAAGCCCCGGAGCACAGGGCAGCAGAGTACCGCAACCGGTGAGGGTACCACTCCATGCTCCTGCAGGCCCTCGTGGACCACCGGGGCCGTTTCCAGAACATCTATGTCGGATGGCCAGGGAGGGCCCACAATGCCTGGGTCCTCCGGAACTCCTCCCTCCACCGGGACATGGAGGCGGGCACTTTCTTCCCCCAGCATGACATCCATCTCAGGGAAGTAGTGGTGCCTGTCCTCGTCGTGGCCGACGCGGCCTCCCCCTTGCGGCCCTGGCTCATGCGGCCATATGCAGGGCCCCTGGACCCGAGGAGGCAGCTTTTCAACCAACGCCTGACCGGCTGCCTCCAGGTCGTGGAGCGGGCGTTCGGCCACCTCAAGGCCCGCTGGCGGTGCCTGCTCACCCGTCTCCACCTTGCGGAGAGGACCCTGCCGCACATCATTGGGGCATGTGTGGTTCTCAACAATTACTGTGACCTGCGGGGAGAGCCCATCCAGTGAGTGTGGGAAGCTGAGGCTTGACTCCTTGCCGTGGACCTCACGGAGCCTGGACCTGTGCCCACAAGGGAACAGCCATCCCGACAGGCCCTCGCCATGCGTGATGCCCTCCGGGTCACATTCACGGAGGGGGACCTGTGAGGGCCAGGCCCGCCCTGCCCTACACCACCTTCTCCCCCAATCACCCACAGCCAGCCCCCACCCGTCCACCTGCACTGTCTACCAACCACAATAAAAAGACTGACACACAAAAAGACGGTGCAACAGGGGTTTATTAACAACAGGGGTTTGGGCCAGGGGGGAAGAGGGTTCCGGGGGTGTCAGGGAGGGGGTAGCAACTTGGGAGGGGAAGGGGGTTCCTGGGGTGTCAGGGAGGGGGCAGTAACTTGGGAGGGGAAGGGGATGTAAAAGTCCAGGGGAAAGGGGGGAGGTCAGGCAAGGCCCGGGGGTGGCTCGGGCGGGTGTGGCACACCCTGGCCACGCCCATGGCTGCCTGCCAGCCAGTGTCGCCTCTAGGGAGGTCCGGGTGGTGAGCCCCCCACAGGCTGTGGTGGTGGCAGCCGTGCGGCGAGCTCTCTGATGGCAGCCGGCAGCTGGTCGGCGAGATGGCCCGGGGCGGTGGCTAGCTCGGTCTCCACCTCGACGACACGTTCCAGCCGCTGGTGCTGCTCCTGTCGCCAGGCCTGAGTGGAGGCCTCCATCCTTTCGCCCAGTTCCTCCAGGGCCTCGATGAGCTCCAAGCAGGTCCGTGGGGCCCTCCTCCGCCGCCGGTGTGCCCGGGGGCTCTGGCTTCCGGCTGCTGGTGGTGGTGGCAGCTGGCGAGGGGCAGCCCTGTGACCTGCTGGAGGGAAGCAGAAGACACAAGCAGCCCCTGCCACTTGTTGGCCCTTTCTGTTTGTGCCTGTCCACTGCACACACCCCTGCCCTGACTACCAGAGGGTCCCGGGTTCCCATTGGGGGGTGCCCCGAGGTGGAGTTCCCAGTCCCCAAGGCCTTGGAAATGAGGCCAGGGAAGTACCCGGTGGGGGACATTGGGGGATCCTGGGCAGCGACTTTGTCTGGCTGGGGAGTCGTCGGGGTCTAGGGGGTCTTGGACCACGTGCCTGTACAGACCAGTATTCTATGGCAGTGCAGGCTCCTTCCACCCCGCCGGTCAGATGCCTGGCAAACCCATGTATTTTAGACAGCCTGCCAGACTGGGACTGTGAAGCTAGAAAGAGGCACAGGATGTTACAAGGGGGACCGTGTCCTTCTCCTGCCTGCCATCTGGGAACCGTACCCAAGGGGTGGACGTGTTGGTCGTGCCCACAGGGGTGAGCTGGACTCAGTCACACCTCGATCTAGGGGGCCCCCCACGGCTATCTGCCAGTGGTGTGGCCTGCATGCTGTCCACTCCACCCGGGATGCGGTTGAATCTCCGCCGGCCAGCCCCTGTCCACTGCCCCCAGGCGCACGGGCCCCTGTGCACCTGGTGCCACCCGTCCCCTTGGGACCTGTGGCCATAGGGGTGCCTTTGCACCCACCAACGCTGTGCCCTACCTGCCCTGGTACCCAGCCCTGGCCCCCTCACTGCCCAGGACCTGCTGGACAGGTCCAGCCCTGTGTGCCTCAGTGGGGGGGGTACTTACCGACAGGGTATCCGGACGTCCGTCGTGCCGTCACCAGCTCTGTGTCGGCCCCTGGGGTGGTGGTTGGCCCCTGGTCCTCCCCGCTGCTCTCCGCCTCAGGCCTGGCAAAGAGCTCGGGGCTGCTGGGGGTGGCCTCTGCCACAGATGGTGGTGGCGCGACTGGAGGCCCCCAAGCGACACGTTGGAGCCCTGGGCCTCTGGGCCTGACAAGGGGCTCGGATGCCCTCCTGCGTCCAGAGCCTCAGCAGGGTGGCTGCTGGGCTCTGGACCCAGGAAGGCGTGGAGCTTGTCATAATAGGGGCAGGTGATGGAGCTCCCTGCCCCCTGGAGCTCCCAGGCCTCCCGGGTCCGGGCATGCTCCTGTCGGAGCTTTTTGATTTTGCTCCGGACCTGCTCTAGGGTTCGGGGGTGGCCCGCTGCAGACATCTCTGCATCGATGTCCGCGTATACGTCTCGGTTCCGGTGCAATGACCGGAACCGGGACAGTATGTCTGGGTGTTGCCAGATCCCCAGCAGGCACAGGGTATCCTCCCTGGTTTATAGTGGGGCCCTGCATTGCTCCCCAGTGGAGGGGCCTGCCTGGGTTGCCATGTGCCTGTCAGGCAGTGTGCACGCTGGCTGACAGGCACGCCCAGACCGGACATTTCTGTTCCCCAGGGTGCTGGGCACCCTGGGAGGAAGGTTGGATGGTTGTTTTGATACAACCGTTGTTTCAAAACAACACTTTCGTACGGCGTTGTTTTGAAACAACTTGTTTCAGAACAACGTTGTTTCGTTCCCACATGGGGTTTAACTTGTTTCGGAACAACGAGGTAGTTTCAGAACAACGGGAACCGTTGTTCCAAAACAGCTGTGCATCGTGTGAACAGCCAAAACCTTATTTCGAAACAACCTCCATTGTTTCAAAATAAGGGGGCTGTGTCAACACAGCCCTGGAGCTCCTGTGCCTTCCTAGTCCGGGCATGGTCCTGCCTGAGGGCCTTTATTTTCGAGTGCACCTGCTCGGTGGTGCACTCATGGCCTTGCCCGGACATCTCTGTGTAAATGTCCTGGTTCCGGTGGCTAGCCCAGAACCAGAACAGGATGTCCTCCCTCCTCCAGATGCGGAGGAGGCACAGCGTTGCCCCCCTGGGGCACTGGAGCCACGTGTTGTCATGCCTTACCAGGGCTGTCAGCACAGGCAAGGGACATAATTTCCTGCTTCCTTTGGGTGTTGTGCACCCTGGGAAGAAGGTCAGGACTGTTATTTCAAAACAAGCGTTGTTTCAAAACGACATGTCCAAACGGCATTATTTTGAAATGTCTCATTTCGAAATAACTGTCGTTTTGAAACAAAAGTGGTTTAAGCTGTTTTGAAACGACAGCTCTTGTTTCGAAACAACGGAGCCCGTCGTTTCAAAACAAGAAAACGTCATGTGGACATACGGTTTTTTATTTTGAAACAAACAGTGTTGTTTCAAAATAAAAAACTCGTGAGGACATACTCAAAAAGTCCACCAAATTCACTGCAATTATTTCCACCTATTCTGTTTTGGAATTTGATCCATAACTCAGAACCATAATTTGTAATTATAATAAGGTGTGGTTGAAACTTTAAAACAAACCAAAAAAAAAAATCAAATTGCCATATTTTTACACATAAGGAAAACATGGATTTTGGCCTATAAAGTCCAAGGATTATATTATATTTTGATTTATTTTCTCTCTCTGTATGTATGCATGGCTACATATAGTGGGCTACAATTGTGCATAAGTTAGACTTAGCGTTAGATTTTGAAAGCAAGGTCATTAGTTCAATAAAAAAGCCAAAAGACTATATACAAAGAACACCAAATAAATCCAAGGAAAATGAAGTTGAAATTCCCTAAAGACAGATCCCAATGTTTTAAAAGTGTTCTTATCTTTGTTTTAGAAAACATGAATCAACATGTAATATTAGGAAATGATCACTCTAAGCCCAGGCAACTCCTGCTGTTTTTCACAAAAATATTGCCACAAATTATAAAATCTTTATATAGAAGTAAGCACTAGAAAACTTTGGAGTGCAGGATGGAGGTGGGGGTCAGATCATTTTCTTTCATAAAGATCTATATCTTGTGAAAACCTGCCTCTGGCACCTTTAAGATGACAACAGTGACCTTCATTGTACTCTGTTTCACAGTAGTATTGACAAAATTACATGGCACGATGTGGTCTCTGCCCCAAACCAGCAAGAGGTTAAAGAAAGCCCTAGGAAGACAAACAATAGAAGACAGGTTGGAGGAACATCCACACAGTGGCCATAGGTTCATAAAAAAGGAACTGGAGGGTGAAACAGAGCAGTCATTGTCTGGACCTCAAAAAGGAAAGGCTGTGTCTCTTGCTGACTGACAGGCCTGTGGTACATGGTACAGTGTTAATGCTAGGAGTGGGTGGTAGCACGCCCTGAGGACAGCCAGGAAAAAGCATAAGGGCTTCAGGAAGTGGCCTAGAGAATCAGCAGCAGGGAAATAAGTCTGAGGTTCAGCAAGAGTCTTTGATCCACAGGGACCCTAGGCTGGGATCCAGAACTGTGGATCCACTTCCCTCCCCTATTAACTACTGGGGAAGTGGTAGAGTAAGGTGCTGCAGGGGCCACTGAAGAACTGATGAATGAGATCCTGCTGTCGTTACCCCATAATTTAAATCCTTTGGCTGTTAAGGCAGTTTTCACTTGTGTGTGAATAATAACGCTATTTTCTCTGGGATAAATTCGATATGGTCTGCTTGTCTAAATTGTTTAAGACCCCTTACAGAAAATATGGCTACAGTCCACTGATCAAGAACAGACTTAGAGCAATCCATTCTTGGGGGGGGGACTTTTTTTTTTTTTTTTACATTCAGACAATGAATTTCAAGAACTGAAAATATTAATCTCAAAAATCAATAACCATTTATCACACAGAGTGTAGCATAGAATGACAGTTGGATAGAATGCTGCTCTTCTGTGTTACAATATTTAAAATCACATAAACATTATTATTAACTTAAGACTCTATAGCATATACCTTAAAAATCACAAAAATCCTTAAAACCTATAGCATTCAGCAAATGCTGATCAGTCATTTGTGGAATGGGTGAAGATAAGCCCTTCTCAGTCACACAACACTCATTGGCTATGTCTAAACTATGAAAGTTAATTCAAATTAATTAGTTCAAACTAACTAATTTTACTTTAAGTTGAAGCTATTAATTTGAATTAGAGAGTCTTCACTAGACTCCTAATTTGAATTAAAGCAGGATTTAATAATTTGAGTTAGAGAGTCTACATTAAACTCCAAAGGGAACCATGGCTCCAGGGCTAGGGTAGCCGCAGCTCCCAGGGACAAGGAGAGCCCTGGCTCTCCATCAAGCAGGGAGCCACAGATTCCTGGCAAGAAGGAAGCCATGTCTCCCTAGTAGAAGGGAGCCTCTGGGGCTCCCTGGACAGAAGAGATCTGCTGGCACTCTCTTCCCAGAGGGTCCTTTGTCCTGGGAGCCACTGGCAGCTGTCTTCTCCCCGGATAGGGGAGTCCCAGCCTGGCAGGGCACCTTCACCACTGGCCAGCAGGATCCCCCATGAGGCACCTTCCCTGACAGCTGGAACAATTTTTCTTCCTCCTTCTTGTAACAACCTTTGATGCACATGGAAACTGTTATCTTGTCACCTCTGTTTTCTCCAGACTCTATGATCATCTTTCAACTTTCTCCAGTTTGTCCCAATCTTTCCTGAAATGAGGTGCTCAGAACTTGACACAGTATACCAGCTGAAGCCTAATCATTTCAAAGTATAGCTGAAGAATTACTTCTCACGTTTTGCTTACAGCACTCCTACTGGTATATTCCAGAGTGATGTTTGGTTTTAGCAACAATATGGTCCAGTATGACTCCTCAATCCCGATCCCTAGGACTCCTTCCTGCAGAGTCATTTCTCATTTTGTAAGTGTGCAACTACTTTTTTTTTAAGTGGAGTTTTTTGCATTTGTCCTTACTGAATTTCATCCTGTTTACTTTGGGTCATTTTTCCACTTTGTCCAAATCATTTTGAATTTTAATGCTACTCTCCAAAGCACTTGCAATCCCTCTCAACTTGGTATTGCAAAGTGAATTTTTTTAAAGGAGTTCTCCCTATGCAGTTGTCTAAATCACTGATGAAGATATTCAACAGAACCAGACCAAGAATTAATCTCTGACCAATCTTACTTAATGTACCCTTTCAAGTTATGAACCTAGACCATCCTCTGAGAATGGTTTTTCAATCAGTTATAGTAGTTCCATGTATGTATTATTTACCTAGTTTGTTTATGGCTGTGTTCACACAGCCCCCTTATTTCGAAACAACGGAGGTTGTTTCGAAATAAGGATTCAGCTGTTCACATGACGCATGGTTGTTTCAAAACAACCTAAACCCCATGCCGGGACGAAACAACGTTGTTTCGAAACAACGCTGTGTGAACACGTTGTTTTGAAACAACGGTTGTTTCGAAACAACCGTCGGACCTTCCTCCCAGGGTGCCCAGCACCCTGGGGAACAGGAAGTTCCGGTCTGGGCATGCCTGTCAGCCAGCGTGCCCACTGCCTGACAGGCACATGGCGACCCAGGCAGGCTCCTCTGCTGGGGGGCGCCGCAGGGCCCCAGTGTGGACCAGGGAGGACACCCTGTGCCTCCTGGGGGTCTGGCAGTGGCAAGACATCATGTCCCGGTTCCGTTCATCACACTGGAACCGGGACATATACACGGACATCGCCGCGGAGATGTCCGCTGCTGGCCACCCCAGGACCCTCAAGCAGGTCCGGAGCAAAATTAAAATGCTCCGGCAGGACCACGCTCAGACCTGGGAGGCCCGGAAGCTCCAGGGGGCAGGGAGCAACTTCACCTGCCCCTACTTCGACGAGCTCCACGCCTTCCTGGGTCCAGAGCCCAGCGGCCACCCCGCTGAGGCTCTGGACTCAGGAGGGCATCCGAGCCCCACATCGGGCCCTGAGGCCCAGGTCACTGACGTGTCGGTCGGGGGGCCTCCGGCCACACCACCACCATCCATGGCGGAGGCCACTGCCAGCAGCCCTGGAGCTGTTTGCCAGGCCCGAGCCGGAGACCAGCGGGGAGGACCAGGGGCCGACCACCGCCCCAGGGTCGGACACAGAGCCCGGGACATCACGCCAGACAGCCGGATCCCCTGTTGGTAAGTAGCCCCCCACCGAGGCACACAGGGCTGGGCCTGTCCAGCAGGCCCCAGGCAGCGAGGGGGCCAGGGCTGGGTACCAGGGCAGGTAGGGCACAGGGTTGGTGGGTGCAAAGGCACCCCCGTGGTCACAGGACCCATGGGGATGGGTGCCACCGGGCGCACAGGGGCCTGAGTGCCTGGGGAGAGTGGACAGGGCCTGGCTGGTGGAGATGCGACCACATCCCGGGTGGGGTGGGCAGGATGCAGGCCACACCGCTGGCAGGTAGCTGTGGGAGGCCCCCCTAGGGTGAGGTGTGACCAGTCCAGCCCACCCCTGTGGGCATGGCCAGCATGTGTGCCCCCCGGGGAACGGTCCCCAGATGGCAGGCAGGAGGAGGACACGGTCCCCTTCGTGCTGTCCTGTGCCCCTGTCCAGACCCTGAGTCCCGGTCCGACAGGCTGTGTAAGCTACAGGGGTTTGCCAGGCATCGGACTGGAGGGGTGGAAGGGGCCTGCACTGCCATAGACTACTGATCTGTACAGGCAGGTGGTCCATGGCCCCCAGGCCCCGACGACTACCCCAGCCGGACAGCATCGCCGCCCGGTGTCCCCCAATGTCCCCTGCCGGGTACCACCCTGGCCTCAACCCCAAGGCCTTGGGGACTGGGAACCCCACCTCTGGGCACTCCCCCACGGGATCCCGGGGCCCTCTGGCAGTCAGGGCAGGAGTGTGTGCAGCAGACAGGCGTGAAGAGACAGAGCCATCAGGCGGCAGGGGCTGACTCTGTCTTATGCTTCCCTCCGGCACGTCGCAGGGCCACCCGTTGCCAGATGCCACCACCACCGGCAGCCGGATGCCTGAGCCCCCAGGCACGCCAGCAGCGGAGGAGGGCCCCACGCACCCGCCTGGAGCTCCTCGAGGCCCTGGAGGACCTGGGCGAAAGGATGGAGGCCTCCACCCAGGCCTGGCGACAAGAGCAGCGCCAGCACCTGGACCAGCTGATTGAGGTGGAGAGTGATCTGGCCACCGCCCTAGGTCGCCTTGCCGACCAGCTGCCAGCTGCCATTCAGGAGCTTGCCCAGTGGCTGCCACCACCACAGCCCACAGGGAGCCCACTGCCCAGACCCCCCCCAGAGGCGACGCCAGATGGACGGCGGCCGTGGGCGCGGCCAGGGTGCGCCACCCCCCCGATCCCCCCCCCGGGTCTTGCCTGACCTCCCCCTTTCCCCCTGGACTTTCACATCCCCTTCCCCTCCCAAGTTGCTGCCCCCTCCCTGACACCCCCGGAACCCACTTCCCCCCACCCCGACACCCACTGTTAATAAACCCCTGTTGCACTGTCTTTTTGCGTGTCAGTCTTTTTATTGGGGTTGGTGAACAGTGCGGGTGGATGGGTGGGGGCTGGCCATGGGTGGACGGGGGAGCGGGTGGTGCAGGGCAGGGCGGGCCTGGCCCTCAGAGGTCCCCCTCCGTGAATGCGACCTGGAGGGCATCGCGCACAGCGAGGGCCCATTGGGAGGGCTGTTCCCTTTTGGGCACGGGTCCAGGCTCCCTGAGGTCCGCAGCTAGGTGTTCGGCCTCGGCCTCCCACGCTGGCTGGATGGGCTCCCCCTGCAGGTCACAGTAATTGTTGAGGACCACACATGCCTCGATGATGTGAGGCAGGGCCCTCTCCGCAAGGTGGAGCCGGGTGAGCAGGCACCGCCAGCGGGCCTTCAGGCGGCCGAATGCCCGCTCCACAACCTGGCGGCAGCCGGTCAGCTGTTGGTTGAAAAGCCGCCGGCTCGGGTCCAGGGGCCCTGCGTATGGCCGCATGAGCCAGGGCCGTAAGGAGTAGGCCGCGTCGGCCACGATGAGGACGGGCACATCTACGCCCGATATGGATGTCGTGCTGAGGGAAGAAGGTGCCTGCCTCCATGTCCCGGTGGACGGCGGAGTTCCGGAGCACCCGGGCGTCATGGGCCCTTCCTGGCCATCCGACGTAGATGTTCTGAAAGCGGCCCTGGTGGTTGACGAGGGCCTGCAGGAGCATGGAATGGTACCCTCGCCGATTGCAGTACTACGCTGCCCTGTGCTCCGGGGCCCTCACAGGGATGTGGGTGGCATCAAGGACCCCCGCACAGTTGGGGACGCCGAGGGCAGCCATCCCGGGGATGATGTCCTGGAGCTGTCCTGCACCCACCAGGCGCCGCATCAGGACCCAGTTGATTGCCTTGGCGACCTCACACAGGATGGCACAGATGGTGGATCGGCCGACTCTGAAGAGGTGTGCCACTGCCCGGTGGGACTCTGGAGTGGCCATCTTCCATAGGGCGATGGCCACTCTTTTGTCCACCGGGATGGCATGCCTCATCAGGGTGTCCCTGCAGTGCAGGTACGGGGCGAGCTCCGTGACCAGTGCAGTAAAGCTGGCCCTGGTCATGCGGAGGTTGTGTCGCCAGTCCTCGTTGCCCCAGGTGCGCAGGGCGACCCGCTCCCACCAGTCTGGGCTGGTTTCCCGAACCCAGAGCTGGCGGGGCACAGGGGAGGGCAGGTGCATGAGGTCTGCCCTGAGTATGAGGTGGATGAGGGCCTGGTGTGGGGGCTGGGAGCCCTCTGCGTCCACGAACAGGGTGTCCCGCATGTGCAGGACACTCTGCGGGCAGGCAGGGGGTCCCTGGGTGGCACGGCGCCGTCTGGGCTGCCAGGCACTGTCCATGGCTTGCAGTGCGTTGCTAGCCTGGGTGGACAGGGAAGTGAGGTCAGGGCCGGCTTTTATGGGATTGGCTAGCAACATGGCTGCCGACATGGCCCAGGGAGGCGGCCATGTTGCCACACCTCCCATGGTGCCCTGCCCCTGGGGCGAAATAGCATGCCCACTGTGTGGACATGTTATTTCGAATTCCGCTTTTTTTCTTATTTCGAATTAACATTTTGTTAATTCGAAATAAGTTGTTTCGAAATAAGTGTTATTTCGATATACGGTTGTTGTGAAATAACCATATCAAAATACCTGGCTGTGTGAGAACACAGCCTATGAGAATGTCATGCGAGACAGTGTCAAAAGCTTCAAAGAGGCAGCCATGTTAGTCTACTTCAGTGGAACAAACAAAGAGTCCTGTGGCATTTAAAGATTAACAAATTAGTTTATTGCATGAGCTTTCATGGTAGAAAATCCCACTTCATCAGTTACTGGACAAACACTGTGTCTGATGAAGTGGTATTTTCTCCCACTACAGCTCATGCAATAAATTAATTTGTTAGTCTTTAAGTGCCACAGGACTCCTTGTTAGTATCAAAAGTCTTACTAAAATTAAAATCCACCATATCTACCATCCGGCCACCCCCCACCCCTTTCCACAAGGTTTCTGGGCCTGACATGATTTGCTTTTGAGAAATACATTTTGACTTATGCCTATCACCTCATTATCTTTTAGGTATGTCTAGATTGCTTAATTATTTTGTTCCACTATCTTTCTGGGTACTGAACTTAAGCCAACTGGTCTGTAATTCCCTAGGTTGTCCTTATTTTCCTTTATATACACTGACACTTTTTGTCCTTTCTGAGCCTCTGGAATCTGCCCATTATTCCAAGACTTTTTGAAGATATTGTTATGGCTCAATAACTCCTCAGTCATCTCTTGAGTATTCTAAGATGTATTTCATCAAACCTTGGTAACTTGAAAACAAACTTTCACATGCTTGTCCCTATTTTAGTCTCTGAGCCTACCTCACTTTCAGTGCCATTCATTACAATAGATGTCCCATCGCTACTAAACTTCTTTGGTGTAAACTGAACAAAGTCATTTAGTACTGCTGTCTTTTCCATATTTTTGTTCCTCCCACACCTTTGAGTAATGGACCTAACTTCTTGTTGGTCATCCTTTTGCTTCTGATGTATTTATTTTCTTATTACTCCATGTCCCTAACAACTTGAATCTTGTTTTGTGCCTTGCCCTTGGTATTTTTTTTCCCCTAGACAATTATATTATATGCTTTGTTTCCTCTTTTTTTTTAAATTTCAGATAATTGAAAATCTCTTGGCCAAGGCTGAGTGGTCTCTTGCCATGCTTCCTATCTTTCCTATGCAGTCAGATAGTTTTACTCTTGTTGCCTTAGTAAGAATTCTTTGAAAAAGTGCCAACTCTCTTGAACTGCTTTTCTCTTTACACTTCCTTCCCTACCACCTCTCTGAGTTTGATGAAGTCTGTTTTCTTGAAATCCATTATCATTATTCTGTTCTTTTCCCTCCTACCATTTCTTAGAATCAAGAACTCTATCATCTTATGATCACTTTCACCCTAGCAGCCTTCCACTTTTACATTCTCTGCCAGTACTTCCCTATTTGTCAAAATCAAATCTGAGTTGTTCCCCTTGTAGATTTCTCCACCTTCTCAAATAATAATAATAATAATAATAATAATAATAATAATAATAATAATAATAATAATAATAA
>ML681993.1:18503484-18527794 GCA_007922195.1 Podocnemis expansa | reverse complement strand
AATAATAATAATAATAATAATAATAATAATAATAATAATAATAATAAAAGTCTCCAATACAGTCAAAGAACCTTTGGATAACCTGTGCACTTCTGTTATTTTCCTAACAGATGACTGGGTAATGTATGGGATGTCCCCTTGACAAAGAGATTTTGCATATTAAATGTGTTTCCAAATAAAGAGTAAGATCCCACTTTATTTCCAAAACCCTAGTGAATGAGGAAAATTACATATTTGGATAATTTAAATATGTCTGATTCTAATTAATCCATAAGTGAAAGCATTGGGGTTGGAATTCATAATTAGAAGCAGTGTTGTCATTAAACTTCCGGTTTTATATAAAAACAAACAAAAGACAAACAAACAAAAATCATTGAATTCTCAGAATTGTACACTCAGTCTTTGTGAATCCAAATGCATACCACAGAATCTTACCCACAATGTGGACTGTATATGTTTCTCAAATATTACACATATTACAAGGTGTATAGTTAAGTTCAAGACAAATTCTACTAAACAAACATGTTTCTGGACCTAATCTCAAGATATGTCTACACTGAAACTGAGCTGTATGACTGCAGCATATTTAGACATTTAGACTATATCTACACTAGCCAGTTAGTCTGGACTAAACAAGCTTTGTCTGGATTAATTTAGCCCATGTCTACACTAGGCTTTGGCTAGTTCGAATAAGAAATTTCTTAGTTGAACTAGACAAAGCTTAGTCTGAACTGATAAGTTTGATTAGTTAGTCTGAGCTAAGAACTTAAAATTCAAACTAGCACAATATAGACATAGACTAATGGCTTAGTTCAAACTTTCTAAGTTCAAACTAAATGGTTAGCTCGAATTAGCCATGCTGGCTAGTTTGAACTAACTTTTATTAGTTCAAACTAGTCAGTGCTGCTAGTTTGAACTAAAAAACCATGGTTAGTCCAAACTAACTCACAGTTAGTTCAAATTAACCAGGAATTACTTAGTTTGAATGTAGCCTTACAGAGCTATCTTTAATCTTGCAGTGGGGCTACCAAGCTCAGTGAAGTCATTACAACAAAAGCTGCTGCTGTATAAGCCTGCTCTGGACCTTGGAAAATCCTTTAGTCAGCTAACCCATAGTGAAGCCGATACCACCACAGATTCAATGCTACTGGTACCCAAGCTAGCTAGATTAAAGTTAGATACAGTGTATGCACATGCTGAAATTACACGTCTCACTTGCCAAGTTGTAGGCTTACTCAGAAGCTAATGATGGGTGAAGGGTAGTAATGGACAGTGGAGATTAGCGTCAATTTGGCTAAGGCTTGAGAAACAATTACATTACTAAGATGAATGCACTTGATGTAGTACATTGTTGAATCACCTCCAGTGATTTTAATTTCAGTTGTTTCATAGCTGGGTTAATAACTTGATTGTCAAAATAAACTCAATTGGAATTATTTAATACAAGATTAGTTATAGGAGATTAATAGAGTGCTATATAGAATACAGAAAATAAGCAAATACATTACCATCTTTTCCTCAGACTAAGATCTGGATATATCATAGACTCTGAAGTCAGAAGGGATCAATATGATCATATAGTCTGACCTCCTCTACAATGCAGGCCAAAAAAACCTCACTTACCATTCCTTCAATAAATCTCTGAAACATGACTTAGTTATTAGCATCTTCAAACCATGATTTAAAGTCTTTAAGATACATAGGATCCACCAGCAAGTGAATCATTCATCACACTATGGAGGAAGGTAAAATCCACCCAGAGCTCTAGCCAATATGCACTGGGGGAAAATTCCCTGCTGACTCCAAATATGGCAATCTGTTAACCCCTGAGTGTGCATGCAAGTCTCACAAGCCAGTAACTCAGGAAAGAATTCTCTGTAATAACTCAGAACTCACTGTATCCATGTCATTCCTGAATCTGGAAGAAACATTTTTTTTTTTTTTAATTCTCACCAATAAGATTTTATATTTAGAGCCCTGCAAATGCATGTATATCCACATCCATGGATATAATGCAGATATCTGTAGATCAATTTATGTGAATGCAGATTGGAAACAGGGCCACATACTTTTATCTGTGCAAATACACAGAAATTCTCATTAGATATACATCCACAATACAATACAGATAACAGACTACATCTTGCAGATGAAGATTGGATGAGGAGCCACATTTATCTGCACAGAGATCTATTTATATTTGTCACATTATACAGGATTTCAGGCAGAGGAAACATTATTTCCAGAAATATTCTCCCCAAAACATGTATTGGGATGTCATATCTCTAGGTTCCCAGTTTTGCTGACTTGGGTGTGAAAGCATGACTATTTACAGCTGGAAGAACTAATAATTTCTTCACGTTAATATACCTCAGTGTGTCTTTCTTACTTCAAACATTCTTCTAAGTAATTGCCCCCAAATAAAACATCAGCTACAACAATCCATAAGTCTATAGACTTTTATTAGATAGGTATTGAGGGGATGGTTTTTACAAACATCTAGAACTGATACCCAAGAATTAATAAATACAGCACAATGAACACATTTCCGAATAGGGTTACCTACTGGTCAAGGACCATTATTCTGGGCCTTAGAATCCAGACATACTTTAGAAAACAAAAGTCCTGTGGCACCTTAAAGACTAACAAATTGTTTCGGTCATAAGCTGTTGTGGGTTGGAAGAGATTTCACTAGATGCTTTTTTCCCCCTGCTATATACAGGCTAAGATGGCTACTCTCCAGACATGCTCTGTTGAAGATAAAGATTTTAAAGAATTGTGCATATTTGCAATAAACTGAATCCTTTTAGTTCCAACTCAGTTTAACCTTGTAATTGTACTTGTAATTGTTCATCATGACAATTCTCACTTTCAAGCTGTAACACATTATAAAGATGCCCACTAGAGAAAGTGAGGAGTCATAAAATAAAGTTCTGGTGTTCTTAAAATGAACAACAGGTACCTGAATAAAAGTGGGTGAACAAAGCAGATGCAGCCTTGAAAAGTGGGCCTTGTAGCTGCATGTTTTGATATGCCCCAGATCTTGGTTCTGAGAGTTTCCTTTGGAAGAGAACATCATGAATTTCACAGCAGAACTGGCAAGAGTTACCTGGTTTAACAATAGTATCAATATTTAAAGATCATAATGACAGCTAGAGAGTGTTTCCTTCCAAAAAGGGTGTGATCAGGTATTCAGTAAATTCTCAGGCATTGGAACTGTTATCGTTTAACACAAAATAGCTTTGTGTTACTATTTTGCTGAAAATGGTAAATATGTTTTCATTTTCAATTAAAAGGTAAAATAAAATAAAGTAGCTATGGTTCATGTACTTTCCTGCAAATGCCAATTCTTACTAGCCTCTCTCAACTTTGCTCTTAATAGTGTTCCTTATATGGTGACACCAACTGCCTTTTCAGTCCTCGGATATGCAGATCTGCCCTCCCCAAGTTTTAAGTATCTGACCCTCAGATTTTTCCTCTTTGGTTTATTATTCTTGTAGGTGTGAAACCAGCCTCCCAGTCCAGATACCAATTTGTTTTGGCATGTACACTTCACACAGTTTGCATCACAGACTTGTTTGGGATAAACATTAAAAAAACAAAAACAAAAAAAAATGAAAACAAAAAAACAAAAAACAAACAAATGATTCAAAGATGAAATAAGAAGGAAAACACACACAAGCTACACAGACAGTGACCATAAAAATGCTACCTCTGATTTTACATATCTGTATTAGAGAAAATCCCTTTCTTTAGCACAGCTCACCTGTTGATTTAATATGGTACTCTGAGAAACTCCCAAGTTCCAAAGGGGTAACCATTTTAGTCTAGTTCAGCAAAAAAACCAAGGAGTTTGGTGGCACTTTTACAAACTAAAGAATTTATTTATCACATGAACTTTTGGGGGAGAAATTCTCACTTCATGAAATGCTTCGTCAGATGTGTTTCCCTTTTCGTGCATCCGACACAGTGGGATTTTCTCCCCCAAAAGTTCATAAAATAAATAAATTTGTTATTCTCTAAAGCTACGTCTACACCTAAAATCTTAGTTCAGACTTTGTTAGTCTGAACTAAGTAGTTTGAAAGTTAATTCAAACTAAGCACTTTTTTTTTACTTTGAACTAACTTTTAATTTGAATGAGACACTTTTTTTTTGTTTTTTTGTTTTTTTTTTAGTTCAAGCTAACTTTTTAGCTCAAACTAAAAAAGTGCGGATAATTTGAACTAAAAGTTACTTCAAACTAAAAAAAAAGCTAAAAACTAAAAAAAGTTCAAACTTCTTTAATGTGAACTAGCATGTCACCACTGCGCTAGTTCAAAGTAAATATGTAAATTAGTTCTACCTAAGTTATTTCTAAATAGCGGTTTGAACTATCTATTTCAAAATAAGCTTTGCTTAATTTGAACTTTAGTTTGAACTAGGCAATGCCTAGTGTAGACAGGGCTCAAATTAGTTCTTAGTCTGAATTAATCTGCTAGCGTAGACGTAGCCTACATGTGATACCAGACTCCTTGTTTGTAGTTACATGAGAAGATCCTGGCTCTACCTCCACATACATTTAGCTAAATGAAAGTGTCCTGACTTGCCAAGGTGCTGACAGAATATCTTTTACAAACTTCAAAGATTATGTGAGCTTCTGGAAGCTCAGGTCACTACTATATTGACACTGCAAGCACACTGTTTCTTAATTTTAAGTATTAGGACTAATCCATCAATCTTTAAAATTTAATCATGTGCTTAGTAATTGAAGGATCAAGGTCTTATTAGATGCCTAAATATAAATTTCAGAGCCTAAACTGAGGAACTCCACTCTAAAATTATGGTGAAATTATGATTAATTATGAAAGTATTAATTCTGTGAGTATATGTTTCAAATGCTGAACACCTGCAGCTCACATTAATATAAGTTTTAAATTACAGATGTTGAGCCTTAAATGGGGCTCCACTCCCCACACTGCCCCCTCCTGCTGGTGGTTTTGGAGATTAGCTACACAGGACAGTATGCCCTCTTCCAATGGTGCCTCATACATTTTCACTTTTGCTTCCAGACTCATGTTACTCAAAGGATCTTAGCATCCTCTTCAGGATACAGCCCTCTGGTCATGTCATGAGAGCTGTGCTGCCCCTTTCTGGGGGTCAGAGCTGAGTTCAACTGTTGTACCATTTCTTCAGTGGTGACTGGGGTATGTGTGTGTGGGGGGATCTTGACCCACCCACTATTCTGGGTCCTAATCTAGGAACCTAGTATGTGATAGCGATATGCTGTGTTCCCTTCAGTTCCTCAGTATAGAGCCCTGGGGCATTTCCCAACACCTTCTTTATACTGGCCTCTGAGCCTCAGCCTGCCCATCCCCACAGTCAGCCAGAAACTAGAAACTCCACTGGTCCCTGCTAGCAACATTGTTCTATCCATTTTGCTTTCTGATGCTTCTTTTTCATCCTCATACTGTCCTCAGCACTGTTGTCCTCTTTTGCTTGCATGCCTGCTTGGAACCCAGTTCTCCTTCCTTTAGTTCCAAGGAGGAATTGACTCTGCTGTGCTCTGCAGCTCCTGTTATATGGGCACGCCTTGCCCTGGCTGGTTGGTCGTCTCAGCACCTCTATAACTGACTGCCTTTTGCACAGCCTCCCTGGGGGTCTAACCCCATATAGGTCAGTGTGGGGATCAAAATATGATCACATGAGAATACTTGGAAATCACATTGCAGGTATGCCAATATGGAAAATAAAAACCCATAAGCAATCAAAAAGTTTTAAAATGTGGGTCCATGCCTTTGTAATTTGTTATTAAATAAATAAAGCTAAATATAAGAAATAAATTAAAACAGTGATTAGAATAATAGCCAATAAGTTTTCCTTATTGTTATTATTTTAATTTATTTTACTGCAAAAGCATTGGATGACTCAAATGAGAATTATTAGTTTGGATCTAATAGGACCAGAAAGTAAATGCATGGACATGGGAATCCTCCTAACTAGGTATCTATGTGCACTTTTCTAAACCAATCTGGAACAGACAAACAAAAACTAAACTGTTTTGAAGTTATTTTTGGTAATAAAATGGAATAAGGGATGACTGATTCATTTCAAAGAAAGAAAGAAAGAAAGAAAGAGGCCAGACATAAGTTTGCAAGTTGAATGGACCCAAGAAGTCCAAAAGAACAAATAATGTGCCTGTATTAAATGATATCCATTTATCTGGTAGAATGAAAGGAGACTACAAAATTACTATGTTTATATCTCTGGTGTTTCAGTTAATTTATCTGAAAGTAAAACAGTGAGAAATAGAACAACTTTGTGAAGTAAAAACAAAAGCTAGTACTTATAGTTAAAAAATATAGCATGTTTAATATGATTCCTCCATTGACTTTAAGCATTAAAGTATTCCCTAAAGAGATTTAGAGAACTTTATTTTAATTTAAAGAAAGATAAATAATCAGGAACATTTATTTTTCAAGATCCTATCATTTTAATAATATGCAAATTCTATCAGGATTTCTCTGCAATTTATAATTTACAGGGCAATTCATAACAGCCACCAATGGTTCATTCACCTCTGGTTTTACTTGGTACTTGTATAAATAAATAATCTTTGTACCTTTGGGGAAGTTTCTTTGATTTTTTTAATCTTTAAATATTTAATTCCATATGTGGAACAAGGGGCTGTTAACATGAATAAAAATCATCAATATTACATTTTACGCTGATAAATATTACATAATTTCCCTGACACATTTTCAAATGTGTAACACAAAGCCATAGTATTTTTTATCTGGCAGCCACTCCTGAACTGGAAAAAAACTTACTGTGGAAAGGAATGAAATACATAATAGATGGAATTTGACTTAATGAATAATCTAAAAATCAAGGAAGTTTGTAAGAAAAGGTATTGCAAGACTTCTTATATTCTTTGTGGTATGCAATGTTGCTTTAAGCTTACTTATAAAGTCTTAAAACTTTAATTTAAACTGTTTCTGCCTTCTCTAGCTTAGTATAAACTGACATAAGAGTGTGACATAAGAGAAATATAGTAAGTGAAAGGCACTGGACTTTTAGCTAAGAACCTTGAAGGAAAATCTTCTTATCACTGTGGTAAACAATATCATGCACAATTGATACACTTAGTTAATAATAAAACTTGTAACCCAACATTGACTTGCTAGCTTCTGAAAATCAGATGATGCTGAACACATACTTTTTATAGATGGTTATTAGGCACAAACCATAAGGTGGAACATGTGGTCTTTCTCTTATTGAGGTGAGACATTCTGCATTTTTTTATGCCTGTTGATAATGAGATAATCATTGCTGCAGAGCTTCAGATTTTTCTGATGAAATGAGCAACCTAAGGAACCACTAGCCCAATTATGAAATACCATTTCCAAACATCACTGATAGCTTGACCTAGTTTGACACTGGACAGCTAGGCAGAGAAGCTAAAGATTAAACATAGCTAATCAACAGTGCAGCTATATTTATTTTGTTGGATTTCCCAGACAAAACTGCATAGCAATGTAATAAACTGGAAATGTGGCAATAATATGAAGAAAATGATAAATTATTATGGTAATTCCAAATTAAATGATGTCATCAACAACACATGTTATTAAGAAAATTTATTTTTTTCCACTGGTACAATAATTAATACATATATGCTTCTAGAATGCCACAATGATAGACTGCCATGAAATTCAGTGAGAGCTGAATCTATCCATACATCAGTTGGGCTATCTAAGTACAAATCTCACCCCACTGAAAATATACAAACTGATTTGTCCTTCCCTTTTAGATTTTTAACGTGTTTATGAAGCTGAACAATTGATTAGTCCATAGAAGAAGCACTCATGGGGTAAAAAGAGAAGAGAAAGTTTAAAGGAGGGGAAGTATACATGGCTGGAGGGGACCCCAAAAAATTACTGAGTCGAGCCCTCTGGATTCTTGCAGGACAAAGTAAACCTAGACCATCCCTGACAAGTGTTTGTTCGAGGCATTTTTTTTTTTAATTCAATGATGGAAGTTCCACAACCTCCCTTAGAAACTGTGATGCTATATGATTGAAATATGAACATGTGTATCATTGTTGCTACCACTTTTCCAAAATAACAGCAAATCTTATACAAGCACAACATAGTAGGTAACAAAGTTGTAATTTACTATTAAGGTTATCCCATTCAAAGCCATCACTGTTAAAATACAGTATTATTGCTAAGTTCCAAATGGTTAGCCATGTTAGTGTAGTTCAGCAAAACATTTTTTTAGTCTTTAAGTGCCCTGTGACTCCTTGTTAGTATTGTTGCTGTATCTGAACTTATGAACATTGACTATTATAAGACAGGCGCCCAGAGCCTCCTTGTAGGGATGGCTGGTTCCTGTTGTTGTCAGCTGCCTCACTTCTCGGGCAAGTTGATGAACAAATATTACTGTCTCTGGCCCCTCAGCAGGGCAGGCAGGTAACTATGACCATCTCTAGGAGTTAACACAAAGGAAAATAAGGGGGTTGCTAAAGGTCACCAGGAGAAGCTTCCAGCAGGGGCACAGAAGTGGGGAGGTAGGAGGCCACAGGCTGACCCAACTCCACTGTGTCCCAACCCAGATCCCAATACTGGGCCTCATGATTGGGTAAGGGACTGGAGGGGTCCTGTCCATAACACGTCAGTTTATCCCCCGGTTCAGCCTCTGCTGCACCAATGTGACCCAAGGTACCTGCTCCTCCTCAGCTTCCTCTGGATAGTGAGCCAAGGGTAGGTTCCTGAACCCCTTGTTGTCTTTGTCAGGGTGCAGCAGAGCTAACAAGCCAGATAGGTCCTCCACCGAGGGTAGCTCCTCTAAGTCACAACTGGCCTCGTTGGGGCTGTCATCACTGGCCAGGGGAAGCTCATCTACGTCACAGGAGACTGACAGGTAAATAGGGGCTGCAGGTTCCTCTGATGGTAGTGGCGGCGGCCTGGGTAGCTCCAGGAGTTCTGCTGTGCTTGTCCACTGAGGCGGCATCCTCGGCCCTTTCATTGCCATCTGGTCCCCAAGGTTCTGGCAGATTCTCAGCAGACCAAGTCTCTGGCTGGCGTGTTACTGGTAGGTCCAGGCAGCCATCTGGTTCCCAGGGTGCTAGTAAGTTCTCAGCAGGCCAGGTCCCCTGCTGGGCCTGTGGACAGAGCAGATGGAGCTCTTTCCCCTTTGGTTGCCAAGCCCTAACTGAGCTCCAGGATGTACCTCTTATATTTCCTGTCCCTGGCTCTGCCCCTTTAGAGGGAGGGTGGCCCTGGCTGCCTGTCTCTGGGGGAGGCCATCTTGCCTCCCTATATAAAGGACCCCCACTTGCCTTCTTACAACTATATACCTTTCTTTTAAATGTGTTTACTTCTGGGTTTACATCCAGTTTAGCTAGCCATTGTGAATGGAGTCTTCAAGCTTGGTAGCCCTTTAAAGGCAATTGATTCTCACAATAGGCCACAGAAGGAAAAAAAAAAAAAAAGCACTTTCTGCCCAGCAAGCCATTCCTGTAGATGTCTCAGCCAGAAAATGGGTAATGACTGGCTTATGAATCAGCAGACTTCAAATAAGGGCATGAAACTTGCTCACGTGACCCCGGATTCCATCTTGTTCCTGCAATTTTCCACAAACTGTTCTGTAAGCTTTGCCACCTGACTAGATATTCCTTTTTTTTTTTCTTTCAGACAGAGACTATAATATACCCTTGAATCATCATCATGTTGCCTATTTCCTGCTCTGATGTTTGAATTATGGACTTTCATGATAAGGAACATTTTAATCCGTGAACTAAAGACCTTCCAATCTTTTGGAAGTCACCAGAAACTTTGCAAACCAGTTTATTTCATCACTGATACAAGCTTGCTATAGGTACATATATATAGTATATTTCATCACTGATAAAAAAACTGGTAGAGGTATACATATATACATATAATTATTGCAATGTTAATAAAACTTTGCAACAAATGTACATATATGGTCCTGTTAGTAGTTGAACTGTGATCTTTTATTATAAATAAATTTAATTTTAGTTACTAAATTATTAGTAATAGCATGATTATTGGGTAAGATCAGAATTGTTTATTGACTTGACTATATAACTGAACTCTTGGGATCAGAAGAACCCTTTGTTTGATGGAATTGCATTCCAGTGACTATCCACCATAAAGTCTGGTGTCTGGGTAGTGAAATAAGCACTGGATGCATAAAAGGAATGCGTTTTTTGACTTCTTGTTAATCTGTGTGATGAGACAGAAGTTTACTTTTTTTTACTGGTGTGGTATACCTTGTCATAAAATAACCACTGTTTTGAGGATAATTTGCTGTGTTTCTCAGTAGTTTTTTTCAAGATCTTGAATTTTCAGCCGGGACGACAGAGACATGGTGCCGAAGCTGATTCCAAAGCTTATCTTCCTTTATAGTTAAAAAGTTTTTCCTAATAACTAACCTAAATCTCTTCTGCTGCAGATTAAGACTGTTATTTCAGTGGAAATTGAGAAAAACTGATTATTGTTCTCCGTATAACTTCTGTTAACATAATTAAAGACTGAAACTATGGTTCCATCCTCCGTTTTCTTGTCTCAAGACTGAACCTGTCCAGGATTTGGGGGAGGGGGAGTTGTTTACTCCTGGACTGTGTCCATTTTTTCTCAAAGTGTTGTCCTTAGAATTTCACTTGCGTTAAGATCTCAACAATGCAGAATAGAAAGGATATATTCACCTCCCATGTCCTACATATGGAACTCCTGTTAATAGACCACAGGGTGATAATAGTCCTTTTCACAGCTTGCTTATTGCTCTTCTCTTAACTTAATTTTGTTCAATGCAGACCAATTCTCAAATTTGTCAAGGTGTGTTAAATTCTGATATCATCCTTCAAAGTGAGTGCAGTCACACCCATCTCAGTGTCAGCTGCAGATTTTATTAATTCTTCATTAACTAAGTCTTTAATGAGACTATTGAATAGTACTGGATCCAGGACTGACCCCTGAGTTACCCCACCAAATATTCTTTCCCAGTTTGATAGAGTAACATTGATAACTACATTTTAGGTGGCTCTTTCAAACCAGTTATGTACTCTCCTCACAGTAATTTCATCTAGACAGTATTTTTCTAGTTTGCTTATAAGACTGTCAAGTGGGACTGTGTCAAAAGCCTTACTACAATCAAGATCTGTCATACCTACTACTTCTCCCAGCCACTACACCAGCAAACCTGTTGAAGAAGGAAATTAGGATGATTTGGCATGATTTTTCAAAATATAATACAATATTTCTTTAATTTTGAAAACTCATGTAATAAGACTAGAAAGTTGTCTATATACAAACTGTATATGTTTTAAAATATTACTATTTATCACTTATCTTCAAATACCGAGGCATTAGGCAATTACATCAAGATTTTCAAAAAGTTAGATCTCAAGTATTAAGACCCAGCTTTAGAAAACAACTTAGATTCCTAAACCACATATTTAGGTACCAGTGCACCCCACCCCTCCAAAAACCCACTGAGTTCTTGTCACCTTGAGGTGGGCTAGAGTTCCCCTTTAGTGCCTTTCTCCATTTCCCAGCAAAAATGAACCCTCATTCCCACAGAGGAGCAGCTGGAGATCCAAGGATCAGTCCTAAAGGGTATGTCTACACTTAGAAATTAATTCAAATTGATGAGGATCAATTCAAATTAAAAAAATGTATGGCCACGCTGGCTTTCATTAATTCAAACTAAGGAATGCCTTTGTTCAAATTGATGAAAGCTAACTTTGAGGTTATATAACCTGGTTTACATTCAAAGTGATGTTTAATTAGAACTCATTAGTTCAAACTAACCAATGTAGCTGTGTGAATTTGAACTACTTGTCAGTTCGAATTAGTCACATCTTGATTTTCCCTATGCAGTAGCACCCCCTACCTAATTTGAACTAGCAAGTCCTCTGCATGGACATGCTGGTTTGAATTAGGTTTTCTAGTGTGGCCATGTTAATTCCAATTAACTTAATTTGAAATAATCATTATTAGTTTGAACTGATTAGTTCAAATTCAGTTAATTTGAACTAACCTTCTAACTGTTGACATACCCAAAGGGACTCACAGGAAAGATAGTTCAGAGTTAATGAAAAAATAAATCAATGAACTATATTAAATATTAACTTTGTAAACCTTATGATCAAAGAAAACAAAATAATTACTATACAGATCTATAATATGATGTGGCTATTTAATAAATCCATAAGTGTCTGTTATGGCCTTTACTGACCAAGTCCAAAGGCTTGTGTTGAAAGAAGCAGCTCCCTTCTCTTTGGCAGCAGAAATCCTCAGTATAAATCCATGGAGACTTTCCTTCCTTGGCTATGAGCACTGCTGTCCAATCAACTTACTTAGTCAACCCCCCTCCCACCCCACAGAGTCTGTTATTTGAAAAAAAACCCCTCTGAGTTACAAAAATATAATTGGCTCTTTCCCCTTATTACATTAAAGAACTTTAGTTAAGACCACAACAAAAGTCTACAGTTAAAAGAACCCCCTTTTCTTTCTCAATGGTCCCTTCTCTGCAACCAGTACCTCCAGACTTCCTGCTGGACAGTCAAAACTGCTACTAACCTGAAGCAAAATACTTCAGAGCTGGGGAAAAGAGCAGGCTATCTGCACCTGGCTCAGCTTTTCCCCTTGCACAGAGCACACTGGATCTTCTCAATGTAACTGCTCTGGGCTGGCTGCTTGTTCTCAGGCATCTGCCCACAGCACTAGCAGGGAACCTTGTGGAACATGCTCAAAGCCATGCATCATATGCTAGAAACTTTTAGCTCTAGGCAGCTATGTCTGCCCAGCAATACTGACCCAGTAAGAGCAACCCGGCCCCAACAGATCTCTTAAAGAAACACTTCATTTCGGCACATGGGTTAACTATCTCTTAACCCTGTAGGAATGTAAACTTACTCAAGATCTACATTTTCACTCTAAAATGTCCCTGGGTGTCTCAGAGAACACTTAATGCTACACTAGGTGGGCTGAAGGAAGGAAGTGGTACCACTTTTCCTTTTAAGATTTAGCTCAAAGATTAGCGTAATCTCCTAGGACAATGGGTTTCAAACTTAGGGTTGGGACCCCATACTGGGGCACGGTACCCCCTGCTGCCTCTGCTAAAAGACTGGAATACGTTGCTCAAAGATGTAATTGCTGGGTTGTGGGCCTTAATGATTTTTTTCAACCAGTTCCAAAAGACAAAAGTTTGAAAACCACTGCCTAGGATGTTGGAGACCCTAGTTCATTTATCCTTTTTGCCTGGTTAAAGGGGATTTGAACAGCAATCTCCCACCAGAATATGGGATACTCTAATGTGTAGCTCTCGCAATCTTTCTTGCTGAAGTTGATCCACCTCATATTACATAATTAAATACTAATTGAGCCAGAGAAAGAATAAGAATGTCTGTAAATCAGAGATTATACATTCCAAGGTCACACAGCAAGTCAATGGCAGAACCAGCATCAGAATTTAGGATCTGTGGTATCCATTCCCATGCTTGCTTCACTAAGTCTTTCTATCTAATATATAATAGTCCAAATCCTGCCCACCATATTCCTACAAATAGTCCCATAGACCTTTACTATATTCCTGACATGAATACATGGAAACTTTATCTTAATATCACAGACACTTCAGACTATACAATAAGGCTGATAATTATACCACCACTGTGTCAAAAGCCTTAATAAAATCATGTATGCTGCTTCCCCTCCTCCAGCCACTGGGCCAGTAAACCTATCAGAAACCAATTGAATTACTTAATTATATTGCACTGGCACAATTTTCTAATATTAGTGACACAGTTGTTTTTTCTTTAGACCCAATTTCATATTGGTTAATTTAATTAAGAAGCCTGTACATATACTGAAAATTCTCATTTACTTATTCTGTTTTAAATTAGTGACGCCCTCTTAAAAAAAAGAAGGATAAAAATGCACTGTGCAAATTCTTCCATTCTGATTCTTTCTTCCTCATCACTGCTTTGAGTCTGCTGGCTATTTGGCACCTTTCTTCTGAATTATTTTATCCCTTACACTTCTGAAAATATTAAAATACTGTAGTTTTTCTCACGCTTATTTGGCACTTGTCACGCACAGAATATCAAAAGCAAAGTTAAAGCTGTGACAGAGCATATGTAGTGCAAAAAGAATAGGACACGAAGAGTTCTTTCCCCTCCTTCACCTGTCAGATCTACCTGGAATAAGGGGCTGCTAATTTAATTCTAGACTCTAAGGAAAAGAATATTGTTGTTTGTTTGTTTGTTTCATAGTCAATTCTGAAAAATCATGACAAAATATATTTCATATTGAACCAAAAATGATTATTTTTCAATTTCTTTGGGAAATTAGAAGTTGAAAAAAAAACATTTCTGGGTTAAACTATTTTTTTTTAATTTCATTTTGAATTTTACACTTTTTTATTTAAAATATAAAATTAAATTTTTACCAAACATTATTGTTTTCTGGAAAATCAAAATGCTTCATTTTGAAAATGTCACAAGAAAATGCATAGATTTTTTTTTTCAGATCACCCCTCCCGCCTGATGAAACAATTCAGCAAAATCAACAAGAATGTACAAAGTTTTTCTGGAGTCTCTGAATCTGCATTTTTCATTACAAAGAGTTTCAGTAAAAAAGTATTGTCCGGTTCTGCTGTGGGTTGCAATGTAACAAGGACACCAACAGGGCTGCAGGGTTAATACTGTACTACCTACCAAGGATAGTACTATTGGGAAAATAGGCTGCACATTTTTGAAGTCCAGCAAGAGACATCTGTCTAGACACCTCAAAATATCACTGGAAGAAATATTTTTTTATTTATATTGTCTCCAGGCAACACCACTCTGACAGTATGGGTATGTCTATACTTGCAATTTAGGTTGATTTAAAGATGCTTAAGTCAACCTAAACTACTCCACATCCACACCAGGCTTTCATCAAGTTGACTTAAGGGTGTCCTTAAGTCGACTTAAGAATTACCAGTAATTAGGTCAACTTAACAGCTATGTTGATTTGTTAATTCAACCTAAAACCAGTTTGGACACCCTAGTTTGACTTAATATCCTAGGCAGGGGACAAGGGAGTCATGGCTCCCTTCCGCCGAGACCACAGCTTCCTGGCAGAAGGGACCCATGGCTCCCTTCTTGCTGGGACCCGTGGCTTCTTGGCAGGTCCCTTCTGCCAGGAAGCCATGGTTCCCAGCAAGAAGGGAGACTCAAGTCCCTTTTCAGTGGGGAGTGGCAGGTCTCTGCCACGTCTAGATTTGAAAAGTTATGTCCTATGCTGTCTCCAGTGCACAACAGTTTCTGAAGATGTAAAACAAAGAGCTTTAACTAGTCTACAGACATTATAAAGACTTATTTTAAAACCAAATTGTGGGCACATAACAACTGTTGTTTTGTGTCCCATACTGTCAACAGGGCAAAATGAACCTATTAACCAAATAATTTCTCTTTACTAATGGTTTGGCAGTTCATCGCATTGGAATTAGGATGACGTGTTTGATTTAATCTTAATTTTAAGGAGGCCAAATTTACTATTTTGTCTCATCTCTATTCTGACTTCTTCCCATATGTTTTTCAAAGATTTGTTAATCGATCTCCATATATTATGTTGTATAAAATAGAGGGCCTGAAGATGGGAACATCTGTAATTGCCATTGTTTTTAAGTACTGGTCTGAGTAAGATGAGCAGTTCTTTGGCTCATAATTTCTGGTTTGAATCTTGAGTTCTTCGCTAGTCTCCTTCTCTTACACAATGTCTGCCTGATTTGTAGGCTTCTCCCACAGATGACAGTAGGGCCTCAGGAGGGGAGACGAGCAGCTTTTATTTTAAATAGTGTGCAGGAGGTGGGATTTTCAACGTTCTGTCATCCCCTGTCATTTTGTAAGCCACAAATCACTAAGGTAGTGCTCTTGAATTCTTTGTAAGAAAGAGCCCTTTGTTGAGAGCAGATTTCAGTGTGTCTTCAAATTATGTGATTAGATTGCTTCCTACAAGTTGTCACAGCAAAAACCTCTGTAGCTGCCAGATTCTGATCACAGAATATGTTGTGATGTAGGGCTTCATTCTGGGACAAAAGATGAAGAATATGAAATGTCTAAATGCACCAGCAGTTCTTATAAGCAAATCAGTTATTGATTAGTACAGTTATTCCACCTTATTATTCCAGAGGCACCCTGAATGGTTGACATTGACCACTTACAGAGGAAGTCAGTCACTGTCTCAAGATACTGAGAATGAATGGAGACAAACACAATAGGAGTGCTTGAGGAAAGGGATACAGCTAAACTATGTACATGCTGTATTCATTAGTTTATCTTGGAGAATACATATCAATTTTACATGACAGCCTCTCAAGATGTGTGTTATTAATTGCCACATCATCATAGAAATTGCAGTTGAAGTGTCTCTTGAGGGGGAATTTGAAGAAAAGTGTTTGGCCACATAGATGAAACCAGGAAAAGCACAATATATGTAACTAGCAATGAGGAAACCTTGACAATGTTTGTGTGAGAACTACAACCAAGGCTAGCACTATTGCCAGAGGTGAGCAAGACAACAAGACAGAAGTGATCTGTATGTGGCAGGACAGAGTTGGGAATGGCTTTGGTGAAGGAGTGAGGCTGAATGTGGTGTGTGATGGAAAAAAGAGGAGTTAGTGGAAGGATCTGAAGGTGGAAGTCAATTCTAAGCAGGAAAAATGATCCTAGCAATTGCATTTTAAATAGATGTCAGGAACAAGAGTAACCTGAAGTGACGCTAAATGATGGTTATTGTAATCGAGTAGACAATAAATGAAATCTGGTGGGATGATTCTCCAAACTTGGACATCAGTATAAATAGTTGCATCTGACATAGGATATAGAGAAAAGGAAGAATAGAGGGAATATATGGTACTAAAGAACTAAAATTAAACAGTAGACAGGGCAATATGGAAATTCCTTGGGCTAATAAGCATGGAATGAAATGTATAGGAGGAGTGAAGCTGGACATCAACTATAATTTATTATGACAAAAAGAGAGTGGGAATAAAGGAAGCACAGATGTATTGATATGCTCTGTGGTTCTCCCAGCCAAAGATAGCCTATCACGGAGTTCTATAGAAAAGCTGACGCTGTCTACCAGGAGTTAACAAGGGATATTACATAAGTTAATTAATTTTCATTTGTTAAATCACCTATCTTAGTTTTGCATTCCAACACAAACATTAAAAATACAACAGAAAACAAATGTCTTTTATACACAAGTTGTTAATATCCAAAGCTGCTTCACAGCATCACAAATACCTACCACTACAAATAAACTTTCAAAACTCTGCCATGATTAAGGCTGCTCCACAGTTTAACAGCTAAAGCCTTCTGCCCAACCCTCTCTGAAAAGCCAAGTCTAAGTGATCCTTTCAATGCATCCTGAAGTTTAACAAGTGCAGGCTTCATTGCACCATGTAGGGCAAGAAAGTTCCACAGTCATGGAGCCCTCATAGAGAACAAATTGCCATTGGCACTCACTCTTTTAAAACCAGAAGTTTGGTACCTTGGGTGTATTTTCTATGATATAATGTGAGAAGATAGGCTCCCAGGTAACCAGATCTTTAAGCATTTAAAATTCTGACTTGAATTAGATGATCTGTTTTGTCAATCGGGCATCTATTAAGACACATAAGGAAGCCTGCCACCTCTTTAGAACGAGAGTCATGGGAACAAGGACACACTTTGACTACCTTTTGAAGACTGTTTAATTGATGAGACAAGATGAGAGAAAGCTATTGAACTCCCCACCTGCTTTCCTAAACCCCCATAAGACGCCAGTTGATGGAGAAGCTGGAGGTGGGGAGGGAGAAGAGTAAGAGGTGCTTGTAAAAATAGTTATCCTGTTTCTAAAACCCTGGAATCAGAGAAAACCTCATTACATTCTGATTTTCAACTATGACTGAAACATTCTTAGGCGAATGTAGGTTGTTTTGTTTTAATCTATGGCAAAACTTCTGGGCAAATGCCAAGGAATTACGATTTATTATAAAAAGTTCACACATATTTATAATATTTAGCAAATAGTATGTAATATGTTTACAAGAGTGTTTCTAGAAGTCATTTTGCTTCTTAAAATATCTTTGATTTATTTTAGATTTTCTTGTTGGCAAGTAACTGAACTATTCAACATATTCATCTTCTAAATCCAATATGATATTTTTAAGGATCATTAAAACTCCAATTAAATTGACAGAGCTACTAAATGACTAACATTTGGGATCTTAGTATTTCTCATGAGTTAATAGTCTCTAAAATTAGCATAGATGCACAGATGTTGTGCACAAATCCTTGTATTGTAAAGGATGTGATTTGGAAAAGATTTTTATATAGCCTACTTGGCATTTTATATTTAAAAAAAAATAAAAACTGTTCCAAAGATTTTCAGAATTATAAACCTAGTGTTAGGCATTTAAATCCATATTTTGGTAGCTAAATAAGGAGTAGATTGTGATGTTGTTACTCTTAGGACTACTAGTGGATTAAGCTACTTTTCAAAATGAGTAAAGGGATCACTATCAGCATTAGTAGCTCGATTTTCAAAGGTTTCAAGGACTTAGCAATTTTGATTCACCTCATTGAAGGCTGTTGGATGGTCCACATTTTTGAAAATCAGGTCTATTATTTAGGTGTTATGATATTAGTTAGCTAATTTTAGAAAACACTCTCCAGACAAGAGAGTTTTTTTAAGAGTTATGTATTTCATTTACCTTTCTATGTAGCTGGAAGGCAAGCAAGAGACTAAGTCTTTTTTGTTTTGTTTTGTTTGTTTTTGTTTTTGTTTCATTTGTTGAGTAAATTGATTCAGAGAACAGTCCCATTACCTTTGCCATTTGGACAAGCCCTCACCTGAATGTAAAAGTTATGAGTTTCTCTTTCAAATAGTTTCAACTTCATAGGTCTTTAACTGAGATACATACTTAATGAAGTACAGGAGATCAGAGAACATACACTATTCAGTTTTGGTGTTTATTTAAATACACTTTGAATTTTTTCCCATGATCTTGTACTTTCTTACCTAGCACTCACATAGGGCATATTAGCTAGTTCACCCCCCTCCCCCCCGTACGACAGACATGGAACACTGGTGTCAAAAAAAAAAAAAAAGGCCAAGAAAGAGAGAAAACTCTAAATGGAATGTAGATTTTCAGCAACCTCAGCCTCCTTGTGATATTCAGTTCTTATTGCTATTACATGGAATGCAGCATGTTCACTGTCAAAGGTGTTTTTGCTCACACTAAAATTTATGATACCACATTGATGAAAAAGTGCATTAAATATTATTTTGCTTGAGCAATCATAAAATGACATGAAAAGATATTATAAGATCTGCTTTATTTACATAGCTCTAGCTTTGACATATTGGTCCACATAGCCTGAATTTACATGGTTTTGCCATTGTCTTGACATCATTGTGCTATCTTCATAGACATATTTTGACATTTTAATGTCATCTCCATAGGCCATGATCTTGACTAATTAAATGCTATCAATGCAGATTTGTGATGACATTTTTTTTTTTTAATCAGAACATTTTCTCAATACAACTTGGTTGGCTGTTTCTTGTAACTTTTTGAGAGAGGAGGAAATGGGCAGAAATTAATAAAAAAGAAATACCACATCTTTCTGCAGTACAGACTTGTAGGAAACCTAGGGATGCTGAATCTAACACTTGAATTTGATCCTGCATTCAATAAGTTTTGCTTTCTTTTTTTGACATTTTGTCACCTATAAATTCACTTTTGCCTTATCTCTTGGGAGACGGAGATACCACCAGATTCTTTTTGTGCTGACTTTATGTAGTAGGAGATCTGAACTGCCAGGTTGGGGGCTCTGAATTTGAATAATCAGGATTTGTCTTTTGGCCCAACTTTAAACCCACAAGTGAATACATGACAGGTTCAGGGATGTAATGATCTGACCGGTGTTAACCTCAGGCCAAACTGAAAACAAGACTTGTGATGATCTCTGATCATCGTTGACTGTCACCTTGCTTTTCCAATCCATTGACTTTCCATTCTGGGACCTGAGGTATTTGGCTTATTTCTATTTTCTACAAATACCAAGGGTTATATCCACAAAAGGATTTAGGTACCTAACTGTCAGCCAAGATGCATAAGTCCACCATTTAGGCTCCACTGAGGTCCTCAAAACCCCTTCTCAGCTGACAGCAAACCTTATATATGCCTACATCCCCATGGTACATAAGTTGCTGACAGTAAGTATACACAATACTATTTAAGTATGATGCCACTGAGCTACTTGGTGACCTAACTCACACCTTAGTCCTGAGGGGATTCTCAAATTAGGCATTCTCCCACTTATCTCACCTACTGGAGCTGACTCATTTGATGTACAATTAATGTGTCCAACATCTACAACAGACTCCTGGGAGTCCCCAAATCAGGAATTTGGGGAACTGGTTGGCTGTATGCATTTGTACCCAATAACTCAGTGGTTAGAATATTCACTTTGGATAGGGAAGGCATGTTTTCATAATGCTCACTGAATCAGATTTGGATCAGTTAATGGGCTCCCATATGAATCATAGAACCATAGAACATAGCAGGACCAATATAAGTACTATTCTGAGATGGGGAAAGGTCTCAGTTTTCCTGCTGAAGGTTTTCCACTTTGTTTATATATTAATTAGACTAGAGAGAGAAAGGGAGTGATTGATTCTATGGCCCTGTGATTCAGGCACTCACCTGGAATGGGATACACAAACTCAAGTCTCAGGTCCAATGGATATTTAGCTATTCATGCATAGTGGAATATCTTTTACAGAATGCTTGAACTAGATATAGCCTACTGGTTAAGGCTCTTACCTTAGATAGAGAAGTCCAAGTTCAAATCCTTAATCTAAATCATTCTAAGGGGAATGTGAGAACAGCTCTTCCACAGCTAAGAAGAGTGCTCTTGACTGTTGGTTCTAACATCGGATAAATCTTATTTTCTGTGAGAAATGGTTGGCCTGCTTTATGCACTTAGTAGCAAGTTCATAGATGTGAATATCAACTGCAGCTGGGTGTCTCCCTTGTGGTCCAGAGTTAGGACATAACTGCTTTTGAGGACCTCTCTTTGGAATTTCCAGTTGGCTAGCTTATGTGACTCCCTGCTCAGATTTGATAGTGGCTTCTATGAATCTCTTTTAAAGGCACCTAACTCTTTCCATATATTATGTAAGGAGCCTGGATACCTAATCAAGGGCTGAGAATTCCATGAGGGAGTAATGTACATAAAAGGTAGGCATGGCAATTCTTTAATTCCCTTGTGGATCTAGATCCATTCCTCTAACCAGTACTACTGGTGCTCACTATGGCTATGTTTTCACCTAAAATCTTAGTTTGAACTTGGTTAGTTGGAACTAAGTAGTTTGAAAGTTAGTTCAAACTAAACATGACATTTCTTAGTTTGAATTAACTTTTAGTTCAAACTAGTTGTGATTTTTTTTCCCAGTTTGAACTAAAATGTTAGGTTTTTAGTTCAAACTAGGCAAAGCCTAGTGTAGACATGGTTCAAATTAGTTTGAATTAAGACTCCTTAATTTGAACTAGTTTGCTAGTGTAGACATAGCCTATTGGAATAACAATGACTAAGGCAAGTTCCTATGTGGTAGCCATATCAATCTATGTCTGGAAAACAAACAAGGAGTGTTGTGGCACTTTTAAAGAGGAGCTTTCATGGGAGCGATTTCCACTTCATCAAGCATCTGATGAAGTGGGCTGCAGCCTATGAAAGCTTTTGCCTGAAGAAATGTGTTAGTCTTTAAGATGCCAGAGGACTTTCATTGTTCCTACTTTGTCAGGCACTTGATTTTCATGTGTCTGATGAACAGGATTTTCTCTCGCAAAAGCTCATATGATAAATAAATTTGTTAGTCTTTAAACGAGCCACAAGACTCCTTATTTGTTTTAATGATAAAGACAGTCACATTAAAGGCTTCTGTGTGGAGTATTCCTGCAGGTCTTCCTGCTTTTGATAGGATGAATCATTATGTGATTCATATGAGCACAAAAATTGCATGAATTCATGTCTTTCAACCCTTTGTGAGTGGGAAAGTTAAATCAGTTACTGTTACATTTAAGACCAAAAAGTGCCTTAAATGTTAGTCACAATAAAAGAATGGATATAGCCGATGTTATTGTCCTAGGGAAGAAATGCTTATTTTTGTTAGTTTGGCTATGATTTTCAAATACAAAAAAATGTACTTCTTTGATCCTTTCTTTCTGAGGATCTAAAATAACTTCTTCAGACTTACTTAAACTTTGCAGAAACTCAGCAGTCTAATTACTATTTATTTCTAATTTGCAGATACGGAAACTGAGGTTGAGAAGTCAAATGATCTTCCTCAAGTTTTACACAGCAGGTCAATGGCTGACTTTAACAATTTAAAATTTGGAATTAAAAAAAAAATCAGGAATCCTTCCTCCAAAACTGTTCTTATAGGAATGTAAAAATGTGTTTTGTAAGGCAGAATAAGAAGACACAAGTATAATGCTGGAGTGATGGCGGAAACCCAACAAGAAATGGAGTATGTGTTTATCTGCAATTGTGTTCAGCAATTCACTCGTACTGTGACAAGTACAACTGAAGGGGAAGGAATCTAATCTGGCGTGACACTTTGTGTTCAGGAATGCATGCTGGTGGTTAAGCTGCTGCTGTCGGCATGTAGTCATGGCCTCTGTGTGTGCTCAGTAAAGATCTTTGTCCTATTTCTCTGTCTGGGTGCTGTATCTTTATTGATAAAATACCCTTCTGTTCTGTTTGGTGTTTTGCCTAGTGAATCTAAACAAAATAATGACCTCACCATCATCAAAACAAAATAGGTGTCTTGTGGCATTTTGCCCATGAAAGCTCTTGTAAATTGTGTTTGTTGGAATTAGCAAGATAGAACTAACTGGATAAAATGTGGTACTTGGTCATAAAAAGCCTTGCCATCATCCTTTGCCATCAAACCCTTTTCAAAAGGAACAGGCTCCCATCCAGTGCTTGTCCAGTAAAAAGAGGGTTGTTAGTTTGTGATAAACTTAGCTAAAAGTCTCCAACAGCAGGACAATATCAAAGGTAAAGAAAAAAGGATTCCTGGGGAAAGTGATGTTCAACCCACCTTCAACATCTTCTGTAGGACTGTTCCCTGCAGGGCCTGGATGCTAATGTCTAAAGAGATAGCAATCAGTTATGTTTCAAAATTTAAAAAATCAGGAAATACAATAGTAATTTGTTTTGTAAATAAATTTAGGAAGTGTTATCTGCTGTATTGTAAGGATCTTATTTTCAAATTGTGTACAGATAGCAAACACAACTCACATAGCTTTAGAGTATTTGCATCTGTTTTGCATGACTCATATGCAAATGTGTAGAATGATTATTATTTATTTTTATCTTACAGATATGGAAACAGAGACTCAGAAATGAAATGACTTTTCTCAAGTGTTTCACAGCAGGTCGGTGTCTGACTTTAAAAATTTAGAATTAAAAAAAAAAAAAATCAGAGTCTTTCCTCCTAAATTGTTCCTATCTAACCACAGGAATGTAATACTACAATATATGGCTTGTAAGACAGAGTAAAAAGATAGAAATAAAATGCTGAAGTGATGGTGGAAACTAAACAAGAGAAGAGTGTGTGTGTGTTTATCTGTAATTTTATACACCTATACAATTTATACACCTATTTTCCACTTTTGATAAATCAAGTTTGGAGTATTTTATCTTGCACTTACCTCAGTGAGTCACCAAATGTAATTTAACTTCTATGTAGCCTTTGTTATCTAGAAGCAAATATCTCTCATTAAATGAAAGAACATAACTTTTACATTTATGTTTTCATAACACATGTTATAGCTACTCTGCTTTGATAGATATTTTTAGATTTTCTTGTGGACTTTTATTTGTTGGAGAGACTGCGCATCCACTAAAACTAAGACTTAGTGAACATAAAAATGCCATTAGACCTCATAAACCAGCTTTGCTATTTGCAGTATGTTTTACAGATTGTTCCCATAACATTAACTGGTTTTAGAGCTTTTTTTTTTTCTTTCTTTTCCCCCTTTCTAATGAATGGGTTTTGTCAGATTAAAAGAGTGAAAATGCAGAAAAGCCTTAAATGCACTTGATTCTCTAAGTGCTAAGAAGTAAGGTAAAAGTGGGATTCACAAAAATATAATTAGGAATTGCAATACAGAGCATTACTGGGCCTAAAGGTGTCTTATAATCCAGCAACCAATATAGAATCATAGAATCATAGGGTTGGAAGGGACCCCACGAGG
>ML681993.1:18452249-18498484 GCA_007922195.1 Podocnemis expansa | reverse complement strand
AATGAGGTTTAAGTTGTTTCGGAAGGAGCACGGCCATTTCAAAACAAGCTGTTTGCTTGTTTCGAAATGGCCATGCGTCGTGTGGCCATGGCACTTCTTATTTCGAAACAACCTCTGTTGTTTCGAAATAAGAAGTGTTTGTTGCCATACCCCTAGAGTTTCTCAAGTATTTGCAATGAAAACCAAAAAACTCCAGTATTAGTTTTCAAATGTGATTGACATGTGTCATGAATTCTTTGATTATACATACGCATTGCATCTTATTTAGGGATTACAGCACAGAAGACACTGTCCACATATAGACAGGAGTAGATTTGACTTGGAAGGCAAGAAAATTTGTGGCTTCTCGTTTGGCGTGAAAGACATATAGATAAGGGAAAACAGTTGTATGTTTTATTTCTAAGGAAACTCATAGACCAACGTATCAAGAAACAATTAATGGCCCTACATACTTGCATGACAGCAGCCCCCATTGTGGATTTTCCATCTCCAAAATGATAGCCATCAGACACTGCAAGATCCTACAAAGTGATCTCCACTTTTTTCTGAACTGTCTGTGCAGTTGCTGTCCATGAAGTGAAATCGTGAGGTAAACTTGACCACAGATCAATGAATGCACCCAAAATAGACAGTCCCTGTGGCTGCTCTTTGACCAACTGTGAATTGAGATTCACTATGACCCACAGCAAACTGTCCTTCAAGAAATCATCATGCCCTTCTTTGTTGCAGTTCTTCTGTTGGCTAAGCAAGTACTGTAGGATTCTTTGCAATGTTCATTGCAATAGTATAGAATTGTCTGGGCTCCATACATCTGTCAGAATTGAAAAACAATGAGAAGTGTGCAGGGGTTTGTGAAACTTAAAAAAAAAGTGTGAAAATTATGGGATATAGGGTTTCTAGAATGAAGAAACTTGCATAATGAAAACTTGACCCTTTGGCTGTGTTCACACAGCCCCCTTATTTCGAAACAACGGAGGTTGTTTCGAAATAAGTTTTCATCTGTTCACATGATGCATGGTTGATTCGGAACAATGGGAACCGTTGTTCTGAAACAACCGCATTGTTTTGAAACAAGTTAAACCCCATGTGGGGACAAAACAACGTTGTTTCAAAATAAGTTGTTTTGAAACAACGCCGTATGAACGTGTTGTTTCAAAACAACGGTTGTATCGAAACAACCGTCTGACCTTCCTCCCAGGGTGCCCAGCACCCTGGGGAACAGGAAGTTCTGGTCTGGGCATGCCTGTCAGCCAGCACGCTCACTGCCTGACAGGCACATGGCGACCCAGGCAGGCTCCTCCACTCGGGGGCGATGCAGGGCCCCAGTATGGACCAGGGAGGACACCCTATGCCTGCTAGGGATCTGGCAACGCCCAGACATCTTGTCCTGGTTACAGTCATCACACCAGAACTGGGACATTTACTTAGACATTGCCGCGGAGATGTCCGCAGTGGGCCACCCCCGGACGCTGGAGCAGGTCCGGAGCAAAATTAAAATGCTCCAACAGGAGCATGCCCGGACCCGGGAGGCCAGGGAGCTCCAGGTGGCAGGGAGAACTATCACCTGCCCCTATTATGATGAGCTCCATGCCTTCCTGGGTCCACAGCCCAGTAGCCACCCTGTTGAGGCTCTGGACTCAGGAGGGCATCCGAGCCCCTCATCGGGCCCAGAGGCCCAGGGCTCTGACGTGTCAGTCGGTGGGCCTCTGGCCACACCACCAACATCTGTGGCAGAGGCCACCCCCAGCAGCCCCGAGCTCTTTGCCAGGCCCGAGGCGGAGAGCAGCGGGGAGGACCAGGGGCCGACCACCGCCCCAGGGTCCAACACAAAGTCAGGGATGGCACAACGGACGTCCAGATCCCCTGTTGGTAAGTACCCCCCCCCACCGAAGCACACAGGGCTTGGCCTGTCCAGCAGGTCGCAGGCAGTGAGGGGGCCAGGGATGGGTACCAGGGCAGGTAGGGCACAGGGTTGGTGGGTGCAAAGGCACCCCCATGGCCACAAGTCCCATGGGGATGGGTGGCACTGAGTGTACAGGGGCCTGTGCGCCCGGAGGTGGTGGACAGGGGCCAGCTGGTGGAGATGTGACCGCATCCCGGGTGGGGTGGACAGCATGCGGGCCACACCACTGGCAGTTAGCCGTGGGGGACCCCCCTAGATCGAGGTGTGACTGAGTCCAGCCCACCCCTGTGGGCATGACCAGCATGTGTGCCCCCAGGGTACGGTTTCCAGATGGCAGGCAGGAGGAGGACACGGTCCCCTTTGTACCGTCCAGTGCCTCTTTCTAGCCTCACAGTCCCAGTCCGGCAGGCTGTCTAAAATACAGGGGTTTGCCAGGCATCTGACTGGAGGGGTGGAAGGAGCCTGCACTGCCATAGAATACCGATCTGTACAGGCAGGTGGTCCAGGTTCCCCTAGACCCCTATGACTCCCCAGCCAGACAAAGTTGCTGCCCAGGGTCCCCCAATGTCCCCCGCCGAGTACTGCCCTGGCCTCATTTCCGAGGCTTTGGGGACTGGGAACCCCACCTCAGGGCATTCCCCCGCCGGATCCCGGGACCCTCTGGCAGTCAAGGCAGGGGTGTGTGCAGTGGACAGCCGCGAACAGACAGGGCCAACAGGTGGCAGGGGCTGACTATGTCTTCTGCTTCCCTCTGGCAGGTCACAGGGCTGCCCCTCACCAGCTGCCACCACCACCAGCAGCCGGACGCCAGAGCCCCCGGGCACACCGATGGCGGAGGAGGGCCCCACAGACCCGCTTGGAGCTCCTCGAGGCCCTGGAGGACCTGGGTGAACGGATGGAGGCCTCCACCCAGGCCTGGCAACAGGAGCAGTGCCAGCGGCTGGAACGCATCATCGAGGTGGAGACCGAGCTGCCCACCAAACTGGGTTGCCTCGCCAACCAGCTGTTGGCTGCCATCAGAGAGCTCACCGCACACCTGCCACCACCACAGCCTGCAGGGGGCTCACCGCCCGGACCTCCCCAGAGGCAACGCTGGCTGGAGGGCGGCCGTGGGTACAGCCGGGGTGCGCCACCCCCCCCCAGCCCCCCAAGGCCTTGCCTGACCTCCCCCCTTCCCCCTGAACGTTTACATCCCCTTCTCCTCCCAAGTTGCTGCCCCTTCCCTGACACCCCCGGAACCCCCTTCCCCTCCCAAGTTGCTGCCCCCTCCCTGACACCCCCGGAACCTCCTTCCCCTCCCAAGTTGCTGCCCCCTCCCTAAAACCCCCGGAACCTCCTTCCCCCACTGCCCCAAACCCCTGTTGTTAATCAACCCCTGTTGCACCGTCTTTTTGCGTTTCAATCTTTTTATTGGGGTTGGTGGACAGTGCGGGTGGACGGGTGGGGGCTGGCTGTCGGTGAACGGGGGAGAGGGTGGTGTAGGACAGGGTGGGCGTGGCCCTCACAGGTCCCCCTCCGTGAATGCGACCTGGAGGGCATCACGCACGATGATGGCCCGTTGGGATGGCTGTTCCCTTGTGGGCACGGGTCCAGGCTCCATGAGGTCCCCGGCGAGGAGTCGAGCCTCAACCTCCCATGCTGGCTGGATGGGCTCTCCCCACAGGTCACAGAAATTGTTGAGGACCACACATGCCCCGATGATGTGGGGCAGGGTCCTCTCCGTAAGGTGGAGACGGGTGAGCAGGCACCACCAGCGGGCCTTGAGGCGGCTGAACGCCCGCTCCACAACCTGGCGGCAGCCAGTCAGGCGGTGTTTGAAAAGCTGCCAGCTCGGGTCCAGGGGCCCTGCATATGGCCGCATGAGCAAGGGCTGCAAGGAGTAGGCCGCCTCAGCCATGACGAGGACGGGCACCACTACACCCCCGAGATGAATGTCGTGCCGGGGGAAGAAGGTGACGCCTCTATGTCCCGATGGAGGGAAGATTTCCGGGGGACCCGGGCATCATGGGCCCTCCCTGGCCATCCGACGTAGATGCTCTGGAAGCGGCCCCGGGTGTCCATGAGGGCCTGCAGGAGCAGGGAGTGGTACTCTCACCAGTTGCGGTACTTTGCTGCCCTGTGCTCCGGGGCTCTCACAGGGATGTGAGTGGCATCAAGGACCCCCACACAGTTGGGGAAACCGAGGGGAGCCATGCCAGGGATGATGTCCTGGAGCTGCCCTGCTCTCACCAGGTGCCGCATCAGGACCCGGTTGATGGCCCTGGCGACCTTGCGGAGGATGGCACAGATGGTGGATCGCCTGACTCCGAAGAGGTGTGCCACTGCCCGGTGGGACCCCGGAGTGGCCATCTTCCATAGGGCAATGGCCACTCTTTTTTTCCACTGGGATGGCACGCCTCATCGGGGTGTCTCTGCGGTGCAGGTGCGGAGCGAGCTCTGTGACCAGGGCAGTGAAGCTGGCCCTGGTCATGCGGAGGTTGCACCGCCAGTTCTCATCGCCCCAGGTGTGCAGGAAGACCCGCTCCCACCAGTCTGGGCTGGTTTCCCGAACCCAGAGCTGGCGGGTCACAGGGGAGGGCAGGGGCACAAGGTCAGCCCTGAGTATGAGGTGGATGAGGGCCTGGTGTGGAGGCTGGGCACCCTCTGCATCCACAAACAGGGTGACCCGCATGTGCAGGGCACCCTGCAGGCGGGCAGAGGGTCCCTGGGTGGCACGGTGCCATCTGGGCTGCCGGGCACTGTCCATGGCTTGCAGCACGCTGCTAGCCTGGGTGGACAGGGAAGTGAGGTCAGGGCCGGCTTTTATGGGATTGGCTAGCAACATGGCTGCCAACATGGCCCAGTGAGGTGGCCATGTTGCCACACCTCCCATGGTGCCCTGCCCCTGGGGTGAAATAGCATGCCCACTGTGTGAACATGCTATTTCAATTCCCGCTTTTTTCCTTATTTCGAATTAACAAAATGTTAATTCGAAATAAGTTGTTTCGAAATAAGCGTTATTTCGATATATGGTTGTTTTGAAACAACCGTATTGAAATAACCCGCTGTGTGACAACACTGCTTTTATTCCATATCATCCCAGTGCAACTCATAGTTGTACTACAATGTTTTGCCAATCTCTCAACATTATTCTGGCAGAGCATAATGAGTGGAATGCTAGAAAGCACAAGATACATCAGCATAAGCACTCCTACCAATATGTGCAGTTCCAGCACAAGGAGCTAAGTATGAACACACATGAGTGTAGGGAGCTTTATGCTGACATAACTTGCATAAACCAAAGTTTTTAGTGCAAACATGGCCTAAGAATGACCACAGCCCTGGTAGTAAGACCACTCACTTAGAAGAATGAAGTTCAGATCTGGGCTATGCTAACAACTTAACTATTTATAGTGGAACAGCTTCACATGAATAAACTGTGAAAGCGCAAAATCAGGCTATGCCATAATTCACAGGTGAGAACCTTCTGCTGCAATGTAAGACACTGTAGTTCAGATTTGATTCCCACATCATGTAGAGTAAAAAATTAAACTTAGGTTTCTTAAATCTCAAATGAACACTGGAAACACTCAGGAAAGTCCACACCACGGGAAAAGCTAGCTTTGTGAAGATCATAAGTGCTTAGTGGACCAGCTGTGGTCCACAGACAAGTGCTCTTCCAACATATTTTCTGTGTTTGGGGTACAACTTAGGCAGTCAACAATGAGCAAGCCTAATCAATATGTACAGCAGATTGTTTATATTGAACCATAAAGTTTCATTGTTCAGATTATGTTGGCAGTCTGGAACAAATGTCTGATATATTTAAAGGTGGTTTTAAGACTATCAAAATTAAGTTATATAGACTTCAATGCAGTGCTCTGTATCTTTCCATTCTCCAGTCCCATATACACTATTTTAATTTAAGTAGACTTTTGCCCTAGGCTCCATTTTACTTAAATGATCTTTCAGAAAGTGTTGCCAAGATCTAAAGGGATAGACATTTTAATCTAATTCAGTAAAACAGAGTCCTGCAGCACTTCATAATGAATAAATTTATTTTTTGCATAAGCTTTTATGGGAGAAAATCTCACTTCATCAGATGCTTTGAAGATGTGGGAAATACAGCTTCCCATTCTTTAAGTCCCTCCATCTTTGTAGTGTCTGATAAAGTGGGATTTTCTCCCATGAAAGTTCATGCAATAAATAAATTTGTTAGTCTTGAAGTGCCACAGGTCTTCTTGTTTGTTTTTCAGAAAGTGTGGGTCTTAATTTTTATACTATATAATACCCTGCTTCTCAGGGATAATTTTTACTAAAATATCAAATCTCTAACCTAAATCTGATGCTGCTTCTTATTTATTTATTTATTTTTTAATGAGACAAGAAAAAATATGGCAGGTGCAACATATTAAGCAGCTTTTGTTGTAATCCATTTAAATTTACAGCCTCAGTGGCTAAAATTCAGACCCATCTGTTTAATGTATCCATCACATAAATAAATCAGAAAACAAACAAACACACAAACCAAACTCTATGGGCCTGTTTGGAAAAGGGGAAATTCAGATTTATGATGTGCCATCTGTCTGACTTTTTTTTTTTTTTTTTTTGTAAACTTTGTGAGATTCTAAGACATCATGCTTATGACAACAGGATAAATATCCCTCTCCCCAACACTCCACGCCCATACAAAAATAACAAAAGTCCCAATATTTTGTTCCTTTGTCTGTGACTTCTCAAGTTATCAGTACTTTTTCATATCTACTTTTGCAAAGAGAGATTACTAACCTCAATCTTCTCTTGCTTCTCTGGTTTATAAACAAAACCATGTTTAGAGTTCCTCAGTCTGATCTAATCCATTCTGATTTGTAAGATTTCACAATTTATTTCATACCTTCAAGATGATCATTTGTGAATAGCAGTTGTGCTATCCTGAGAACAAAGGAGTTAGTACTCTTTGGCAGTAGCATTATGATATAGAATCAGGATGCAATGTGATGATGTGAGGCTTTAGGTCATATTAACACAAATGAGGACCCCCACAGTGTTATGCCCCATTCTATGTCCCTGTCCCAATGCCTTGGAATTACTCCTACTTGAGATCACAGTGATAGGGACTATCCAGATAAGGGCAGCATACTAGGATCTTGCCACCTACTGGTCCAATGCTCCCCATGTTCATTCCCTTCCTCTGATTCTGTCTGGGTCTAGGGGATTGTTTATAATTATATTTCATATTAATATTTCATATTTGGAATAATACATATGTTACATGCCATGTTTGGTACCAACAGAAAGTTTGTAATTTGCTAGAAATGCCTATATGATTTACATATAAATGTCACATCCCTATTAGAAATTAGGAATATGTTTGTTCTATTTGTGTTCAAAGTTACTTGATTCTAGGGCACTTCCGTACTGGATGTCTATGAACACATTATCTCCTTAATGGCCCATTAAGAAATCTCCCAGGGACAGTGGGCCCAGAAAGAAACCTGCTCGGCAAGTCACCCAGACAGAACGTGTGACTCTATTCCATTTTGATTTTGTGAAGATTGCAAAGCAGGGGGAAGGCCAGAGGTGATAAAAGGCAGCAGCTCCATCTCCGTTTCATCTTGTTTTCAGTCTCCAATCTGCAACCAACACCCTCCTCTGGAACTATTCTGTTGCAACTGAACAAAGGACTGAGACCCACCCAAGTGCTGGCTGTCTACCAGAGGAAATGGACTAACCTGCAAACTCCAAATTCTTCAAGAATTTGCTTTTTATCGACTCTAAGTCATTTGTGGGTATGTGATTTACTTGCGACTTTAACATCTCTCATTTTGTTTCTTTTCTTTTTATATTAAACTTTTAGTTGTAGTTACTAAAGGATTGGCTGGCATCATGGTATTTTGGCTAAGATGCAAGCCTATATTGTTCTGGATGATGTGGTTGACCCTTTGGGGTCAGAACAACCTATTTCTTTAAGAGACTGAGTGGCTAGCTGGGGGTTGAAGGTGCAATAAATGAGGCTGTTTCTATTTTGTTATGCTTTGTGATAACCAGTGTGGGTAATCAGAAGCATGTTTTGTTACTGACTGGGAGCAGGGCTGTAACTATGGCAGGGAGAATGGGGCTTTCCCCTGGGCACCCCGGAGCAGGTCCACTAAGCTGCTCTATCAAAGAGTGCATTTTGTGCCACTGGCCCCATGCACTAATAATTACAAGGGGTGTGTTTTGATCGGAATGTGACCCAGGCATTGAAAGGGAGCATTATAGCTCTGGCTGGGAGACTGGTTTAAGTACCACTTGTCAGTAGTTTGGGGGCTTGGCCCCTGAATTTGCAGCTTGCGCTGACTTTTGCATGTTCAGGAGGTTATCCCAGGAGGCTTGGGTCACACTTCCCACAGAACTAAGCTCCTTCTAGCTCTGCCCCAACAGAACCATGATGCAGTGGAGGCAGCATGACACCCACCCCTGCTACACACACATAATGGTAACTCTGATAAGCAGCCCAAAGGAGGCAACACTACTGAAATGAATAAGACATCTCACCATTTTCTGAACAAATATATCAGGTCAGTTAGACATCATTGGAAGGGTTAGATTTCATTTATGTTTTAAAGGAGGAGATTTAAACCTCTTAAAGGCTCTGCACCCCCCTACAGTGATACATCCCCCCCCCACCACAAAATCTATCATGATGATGTGATATTGTGCATGAAGTACATAGGGTGGGCATTGTATGGCTACGTTCACACATAGGGGGTTATTTCGATACAAGTTGTTTCAAAACAACTTGTATCAAAATAAAGTCTTATTTCGAAATAAGTTAACTCAAATTAAGAAAGTGTTAATATGAATTAAGGAAAAAATCTCAAAGTGAAATAGCATGTTCAGACAACAGTTATTTTGAAACGAGTCACCGTTGTTTCAAAACAACATGTTCTGATGGGATTGTTTTGAAACAATCGTTTTGAAACAATGTTGTTTCGTCACCAATGGGGTTTAAGTTGTTTCGAAACAACGGTACTTTGTGTGAATGTGGCTTTTCTTATTTTGAAACAACCTCTGTTGTTTCAAAATAAAACTAACGTGTGAACACACCCTATGCTGAAATTATACTTTACTCCCACAACCCTTGGACTCCCTTCCTACACCTCTAGGAGGTGCTGGCATCCTGGGTTAAGAACCCCTGTTTTAAAACTTTTCTTCACACGCATGAGGACTAGAAACACACACACACACACACACACACACACACACACACACATTTAAATGCAAGCTGGTACACTGACATCACAGTGATTCTAGGAGCTATGCTCCTTGATTTGTGTCTATGAGAAAAGGTTCTCCACAAATCTTTCTGCCATGTTTTGAAATGCTTTAGCACCTGAAACTAGAGCCTGTTATTCAAAAATTCTCAGCAATCATCAATTCTGATTGTGAGACAGATTTTCAGAGGTCCTCAGCATGGGTGGATTTTGGAGCTTCCCTTGGGGAAGACAGGTCCCTGGCTGACCCAGGCCCCACGCCTGGCCCCATCCCATGCAAGCCCCTAGCCATGCTGCTTCATCCTCAGCACCTCATGCATGCCTCCATGCAGGACTTACTGTTCATCAAAGTTTTAAGTGTAAGTACTTATTTCTTCCAACAACTCCCTCCCTGCTTGACAACTCAGCCCTTCCTTTCCAGGGAATGGATGAAGGGAGTTTAATTTACATTGTCTTTGTTATGCACTGCCTCACTGTCTAAGGAAGGATGACAGTTCTGTTTGTCCCCATCTGAACTATATGAAGTGCATGAAGATAGCGCATAAGCACGCAGTTGGAGACATGCTACTACTCAGTTTCTATTAAGATTGCTAATCACCATTATTTCTGGAGAAAAATAAATAGTTTAAACCAGATTCATTCCGTTCAACATTTTAAACTTTTTTTTAATATATATATTGTATAGTAATGCAAAATGGTATACTAGTAGTACAAAAAATGGCCTAACATCCTGCAACATGTTAAACTGTACTAGGAAATATGGTTTAAATTAACAGTTCCCGGTATCTGGAGAAGTGGGATTCTCTCCCACGAAAGCTCATGTGATAAATAAATTTGTTATTCTTTAAGTGTCATAGGACTCCTTGCTTCTTTCATTATTAAAGAGTCAGCCTACACTTTAACATCCCATTAGGGCTAAAATATATTCATTTCTATATCATACTACATGTACTCACAAGCTTACACCAACCAGTTAACACCAATTCAAACAATTGTCTGGATTGCTTCCTATCCTATATAAATATTTAGGTGTATATACACAGTGACATAGCTGTCTATTTGTTGAGGGGAGGAGGCATTATGTCAAAGGACCAGCAACTCCTTAGAAGGGGAAAGCAGGCCCTAGATAAGTGTTGGGGGGGGGTCACATTGTTTATAACAACCTATGCAGACCTAACTGGTAATGTGAAACTTCCAGAGCTGGGTTATCTGAAAGGATAATTATCACCTAATTTAGGCCTAAGGGCTACTATTGCTCTGTGTCTATTGATCTCACAGATACCTTTTTATAAGGTCAGTGTAGGTGAGGTGTGTAGATAATGTTGAAATCTGCAACATTTTCAGATTAAGCACAGATTCTAGTTAGCTTTGCTACACCTGCAAGCTGAATGTTTGTTATTTACAAGATCTGTGAGGCTTACAGCCTTGCTATTGCCCCTGCAACAAGCTGCAGGCATAGAGAGAACAAGTAAAGATGCTTTTGGAGGCCATGCCCAATGCTTTCACGGGAGGGAGTAAGACAAAGATAGATTTTGGGGGGCTATGGGAAAGATTTTGTGTGGACCATGCCTCCCCAAACTCCTACAATAAAATCAATTCATAGTCCTTAGCCGCCATGTTACAGAGTTCTGTTGAAAATCTTGGGCTGTGTCTCACTAGGGGCTTAAGTCAACTTATAGCCCTTTAAGTAGACTTAAGCAAAGCCCAGGCTACATTTGGAATTAATTAAGTCTAATTAAGCATTTAACCCTGACCTGTTAAGTCCACTTAATTTTTAAGTTAACTTTATTAAATTGACTTAAGCCAAAGTAGCCTGTTATTAGGCTTAAGTCAAATTAATTGGCCTCCTAGCCACCTGGAAATTATCCTGACAACAAGAAAGGCCTGATCCGGTCAATCACAAACCCTGCCCACCCTACTCCACAGCCAGAACTAGCCAGGGCTATGGTTGCATGGGAGCTATGGTCAAGGGCAGAGCCAGGCATGCCAAGAAGTGGGCCCCATCCTGGACCCTTCTGGAGATCATAGATAGCCTGGCTGGGGGGGGGGGGTGAGGCCATACACTCCCAACTCCAGGGGAGCCATAGGAACCAGGAGATGTAGAGGGCCATGTCAGAGGCCCAGGCAGAGAAGAGCCACACCCACACCACCAGCAGGTGAAGGTCAAAGACCTCTGTCAGGCCTACCACAGGGCCCAGGACTCAGGAGGCCATGCAGCACTTTAGTGGCAAGTAACACTGCCTGCTCCAATTACATCCAGCTGCTCTCATTCCTGGGCTAGGAGGATGATGACAGCCAGCCAGCTGGCACCACTAATACTGCCGAGCTCCACCCCTCAAGGAGGATGACAGGGAGGAGGGCTCAGTGGACAAAGAGATGGTGCTGAGCCAGGAGGACATGAGCACCTCAGCAGAGGGCACTGCACCAGCCCTAAGCAGTGTCAAGCCTGGAGTTCATTCTGGTGACCCCTGGAGGAAGCTCCTCCCACCCCAGATGAGGGGGCATCATGCCAGCCTCCTGCTGCACATTCCAGTGAGTGTTCCCTCTCTAAGGGAATGGGGAGGCAGGCTGGTGAGAAAGGAACAGCGGGAGACAGGACCCAGAGACGGGCAGGGCTCTGGGAGAGGCAGATTCACTCCCATGAGGACGCGGGGCCAGGGGCCCATGTGGAGTGTGAGAGCCAGAGGCAAGCGGGGTGGGGACCCAGCAGGACATGGGGCGTTGGTACTGTCAGTGTAACAGCCAAGGCCAGACAGCATTTTTTTGACACCACTTGCCTCAGGAGAGACCCCCGGGACAGGATTGCCTGGGGCTCACCATCCAGGGCACTGCACATACCCTGTGTAGCAGAGCAAAGTGGTGTATTGTAAGGGGTCCCTGTCCCAAAGGACAGGGAGAGTGGGAAGCAGATGTATGGGCATGGGACAGCAGCTGCTGTCAGCCTGCAGTCCACACAATCTAATGGAGGGAACCCATTGTTTTGCTTCTGTCCTGCAGACCCCGTGACCCTGACACCAGTCACTGCCATCCCTCACCAAGTGGAGGAGGGTGGCATCACTCTAGGGTGGAGATACTAGAGGACCACCTGCAGCTGGCCAAGCATGCTGAACTGGACCTCTGAGCTTGTCAGGAGCAGCAGGGAGAGGCGAAGAAGACTCAGTGTGGGGTTAAGCAGGCCCAGACGGGCCACCTACTCAACTTCATGGAGGATCAGGCATGTGCACTGGCGTGTCAGACCTATGCCCTGGAATTCCATGCCATAGGGCTGGGACTCTCATTGGGCCGAAAATCCATGACTCCATGATCCCAGCAGCAGCGCCTATCACCACAGACCCAGACTTGGGGCGACCAGATGCTGGCTTGGGACCCACCAGCCTGATGCCACTAGGCACCTGCCCCCCACCCCCCCCTTCTCTCCCCCCCCACCCTCTCCCCATTCCAACCACTGCTTTCATTTCCCCCAACCCGTCTCACTTCCCCACTCCCCTCATTCCTTCCACCTCTTCACTTTCCCAAATCTCCCCAACCCCCACAGCTCTTACCCCCCTCTGCACTCCCCCAGTCCCCATTGTAAATAAAACACATCCACACAATCATTCCAACTGCAGTGGATCCTTTTACTGTGTTGAGGACACTGGGGAGACAGGTGGGAGAGGGTGCAGAGGCAGGAATGGGTGGGTGGAGGTGGTGACAACAGATGGAAGGTGCTCCTTCTCCTCTTCAGGTTCTGCAGCCAGTGTTCATTGTCTCGGGTGGATTAGAATGATCCAGTGCCACCAGTCACTGATGGTTTCCCTTACCCAGATGTGTGGGTGCCAGGAGGGCACATTGTCCATACCAGCTGCCAGGGAAGCTAAAGATAACTCCAAACCATTATCAAAGAAGGATAACAGCTGTTTTCATATGCAAAACAGCCTATTACACATTAAACGGTGTGAGTAGATCAAGAGATGGGGAAATTGAAAACTGTACTTGCTGTTAAATTAAAGGTCTAAAAGGGCAAACTAATCCAGGAAATCCAAACTGTATTCTTTTCCTCAAATTATAAATACTGCATTAGTTTTCCTTCGAAACAACATGTCCGAACGGCCTTATTTTGAAATAACCATTTCGAAATAACAGCCGTTTCAATAGCAGGCTTTCCCTTAATTCAAATTAACATTTTCTTAATTTGAATTAACTTATTTTGAAATAAGGACTTTATTTCAAAATAACTCATTTCAAAATAACTTATTTTAAAATAACAGTCTATGTGTGAACATAGCCTATGTGTCCACGAATCTGTGACTTTCAGAAGCAGGGATTGGATGACAGGGGATGTATCATTTGACAAATTGCTCTGTTCTGTTCATTTGTTCTGAAGAATCTAGCACTGACCACAGGATCCTGAGCTAGAAGGAGTCAACTATACTAATTCCCTATGTGCAGATATGTGTGCATGCATGCATGCATGAGTGTATGATGTGAAGTATACCATGTGACAGGCCATTGTGATGTCAGAAGTGACTCAACCAATTGCCCCCAATGATTGCTCCCAAGGAAGGAACAAGGCACAACTGGTTGAATCACCTCCGACATCACAATTGCCTGATACAGTCCACCCACCTCTTCTCTGCTTTCATGTCCTGCCCATGCCCCTCTTCACCACCTCAACCTCCTGCTCCGCCACCCCTTCTCTGTCCCCATATCCTGCCCATGGTCCCTTTCACCACCATGGCATATCTTGGCTCCAGCCTTCCACTTCACTGCCCTCATATCCTGCTGTCACCCCCAACCACCGTTTCAGCACACCCACTTCACACCCCTCCTCCATGGTTCCTCATCCCTCCCACCATATCCCATGCCCTCATCCTCCCCACCATGCCCGCAGGCCCATACCTCCTACCCCCGTGCACCCTTTATCTGCTGCCCCACCTCCTTTACCAGCCCAAATCCTGCCCCAGCCCCAACCCCAGCCCCAGCCACCCACCTCCTGCCTCCCACACCTTCTCTGTACCCAGCTCCTTTCCATGTCCCCGTTCACTGCCCCCACCTCCTGCTTCCACCTGCCCCTTCACTAACCCATCTCCTGCCCCTGCTGCCCCTACCCACCCCTTCAACAATCCCACCTCCTGACTCTGCTCCCTTGTTCCTCATCCCTCCTTCTACATACTGTTGCCTCATCATGACCCCACTCCACAATCCCCATATTCACCTGTGACACACCCCTTACCTCATCCTTCTTTATCCCTCTGATGCATATGGTACTGACAAGTGATTGCACCCCACCTCCTGTCCCCACCAATGCCTTTTCTGTCTCCATCTGCTGCCCCTCCCCCCCTCACAGCTTTCAGCTGTTTCCAATAATTCACCCTGACTCTTCAGACAATTGTATCTGACACACTTTGGGAAGAAACAACAATTTTTCCCCATCATTTTTGATGGGTTACAGATAGATTTTGTTTTGTTTTGTTTTTTAACAGTCTAATATTATTTTATTAATAACTGGCCTGATGGGATGGACATGGGATGGACTAGCTGAGGGCAGGACGGGCCAGAAAGCTGGTGCTCTCAGAGAGCGCAGAGCAGCACAGAGAGGGAGGAAAGAAGGGAGAGTGGCCTCTAGGCCCATTGTCCCAGCCACCCTTCAGATTTGGATGGGGCCTACAGGAAGTTAAGGGTGATGCAGGGCCTGCTGAACAGCGGGACCCAGGGCAATAACCCTATTCACCCCTCCCCCTAGGGATGGTCATTCTCCCTGCTCCCTGCCCACCTGCAAAGCACAGCACAGCAGGAGCCGCTAATATGCATATGCTCAGGGTAAGCAGCACTATCAGGACACTGGTGGGGAGCCTGCCCTGAGCATTCACACATTACACTTCACATCACATGCACACACTTAGCAATTTAGTATAGTAGATTGGTATGCAGGTGGTTAACTAATGGAAAGCTCCATATTTAAGTTTGCGTCTCTTCAGCATATTTTTTAAATGAACAAGCTATGAAATAGTAACAAATTGGGTATAGAAAAGGAAAGAAATCTAAGTCTGGTGAATACCTGAACACTTGGACACCTGACAAGTTCCCTGCAAATGGAAAGCCTGACTGATAATTAAAATATCCAATTGAGGAATAACAAACAAACAAAACTTGGGGTTTATTTGGGGAGCTCTGCTACATGTTGTAGATGTAAGTTGTGGAGCCTAAATAAAGGCAAAACTTTGAGTGAGAGCACTGTTGTTTGCCTGCTTGCATCAATTATCTATCTGTCATAAGGATGTGTCTCCATTTATTTATTTCTTGATACCAAGTTGCAATGAGTATAGTTATCAAGAGCTTTGGTTCATTCTTATGAAGCAAGGCAACTTGTGTCCTCTAACTTTTTTATTGTAGAGCAGGCTTCTTTTTTCTCTGGCCCAATGACCCCCCCATCTGTGTGAATGACTTTGAATTGCCATTATAAATGACAATGGATAGTCATTAGGCCAGGAAAAGAACATGTGGGTGACTCTACAGCCTTGTTGGTAAAAAAAAACAAACAAAAACAAAAACAAAAAACAAAACTTCTCTCTTTCACCAACAGAAGTTGATCCAATAAAAGTTATTACATCACCCACATTGTCTCTCTTCAGCCTAAGCTTTTCTGAGCCATTCTCACAGTTTGTCATCTTAATACTTCATTGTGGCAAATACATCAATTGCCTATATGGACAAGTAAAAATAAGACAATATTTAAAATATTTGTTCTGTCTTTTAATGCAATTTTGAAGCTAGGTCTACAGAGGTGGAGCAAACATCAAGGAGACAGGTTTTCAGTGGCTAGTGACAGCTACCCCATAAGCTAAACTTTCTTGCAATGCAGAAGAAAATTTGGATAAAAAAGAAAATATGAAGATACTAGTAAAATCTTAATTTCATTACCTTTCAAATTACAATTAGCTTTATTCTGACCTAATTTAGTAAAATAATTCTTTCATATCTAAAATTTGGTTGAAAATTATTCTGGTTGGCTACAATTGTATTATTCACATCCTTCAAGTTAATGATGTGATGCTGTCTGGCTTTAGAGCATCACTTATTATAATTTTTCATATTAATATTTCATATATCTATATGTGATGCATCATGTCTGGTTTATATGATGGTGTCATATGTGTATTAGAAGCTAGGAATTCGTTTATTCTGTTTGTGTTTCAAGTTACTGGATTCTGGGACACTCCCAGGTCTCTAAACCATTGTCTGCTTAATGGTCCATTGAGGAAGTTCCCCAGTAGAGTGGGCAGTGGGAGAAACCTGTTGAGCCACTAGGACTTGCCCATGTGACTCAACTCTATTTTGATTTGCAAAACTGCACACAGCATGAGGAAGGCCAGAGGAGATAAAAGGCAACAGTCCCATCTCCATTTTGTTTTCAGTCTTCATTTTCCAATCTGCAACCAACATCCTCATCTGGAACTATTCTGTTGCAGCTGAACAAAGGACTGAGACCCACCCAGGTAATGGCTGTCTGCCAGAAAAAATGGACTAACCTGTGAACTCCAAATTCTTCAGGAACTTGCTTTTATGGATTCTAAATCATTTGTGGGTATGTGATTCACCTTGACACTTTAACATCTCTCATTTTGTTTCCTTTCCTTTTACATTAAACCCTTAGTTGTAGTTACTAAAGGATTGGCTGGCAGCATGGTATTTTGGCTAAGATGCAAGCCTATATTTTTCTTGATGATGTGGTTGACCCCTTGGGTCAGGAGGCACTGATATGCAATAAATGGGGCTGTTTCTATTTTATTATTCTTTTTGATGACCAGTTTGGGGAATCAGAAGCATGTTTTGTTACTGACTGGGAGACTGGTTTAAGTACCACTCATCAGTGGTATAGTGATTTGGCCTCTGGTTTTGCAGCTAGCCCTGATTTTTGCACATTCAGGAGGTTATCCCAGGTGGCCCAGGTCACACCATGTACCCAAATGCTTTGCTGGATTGGATCTTTATTATTACAAGCTCACTATATCTGCATGTTATAAGACAGGAAAAAAAGCAAATAATTTATAACTCTTCTTTAGATGTTCAGACACATTTGTAAATGTGGGAAGCTGAAGTCAATAATCCAATATCCACCAAGATTCCTCCATTAATTTCAATTAAATTTGTCTGACTGAGTGATGAACCTCTTGATGATGGGTGAAAATAGAATGAGATTATTGATTATATTAAATTCCTTCATGTTGTAGCTGGGATCTGAGTAGTGCAGTTTGCAAACTGCCAAATCTAGTGACCCCACCCCTGATGTATCTCTATGCACTGGTTGAATTCACATAGTTTACAAGCCATGTTCTGAACCCCTAACTATTAGCATTTTAAGTTTCACCCTTTCCTTCCTGTTTAAATGAAAATTTCCAGTCTTAAGGTGGAAAACACAAACACTGTAAAAATAAGAAATGCAGTATGACCCGGACCTCCTGGGATAACCACCTGAACATGCAAAGATTGGGCAAAGCTGCAAAATGGAGAGCACATTCTCCCAGTATGGTGGGTTACCTGGAGATAAACTCCCCAACCATTCACAAACAATGCTTCTGATCCCCCACACTGGATATCAAGAAGCCACCACAAAACATATTCAGCCCCCTTTACTGCATTCCAGTCACTGGTCCCAAGTACAGCTACTAGGTGTCTTAAAGAAATAGGTTCTTCTGACCCCAAAGGGTCAGCCACATCACCCAGAACAATATGGGCTTGGATCTTACCCAAAATACCATGCTGCCAGCCAATCCTTAAGTAATTAAAACTAAAGGTTTATTATAAAAAGAAAAGAAACAAAATGAGAGATACTATAGGGTCAAAGTAGATCACATACATACAAAAGCTTTAGAGTCCATAGAAGATAAGTCCTTGTTTCACAGCTTCAGTTGTTTGAAATCCAGTTTACTGGAATAGGCCAAATAATGCAAGTGTAGAGTTTGTCCTAATTCTCCCCATGAAAATTAGCAGGGCAGTTTCCAGGCCAGTGCTGGCTAGGATCTCAATTCTGAAGCCCAAACTTTCCCTGAGAAGCCTGGACAGATGTGAGATAAAGGTATTAAGTTCCTTACTCCCTTTTATACTTGTAGCAAGGTGGGCATTTGCAGGTCATTTCTTCACGTTGGCTTTGATGACAATTCTCCAGTATTTAAGTAGAAAATAACAATATATATTATCCTTTGAAGTAAAACCTTCACCTCCTAGGCACCACAGGTGATTAGCTGCATTAGCACCATTAACAGACAGTTTACATTGGTACATCAAAGGTCCACCTAGATGTTAATATTCCCTTTCTAGCTCTTCCAGTAGAACAAGAGTGACAGACAGGCAGGGCCAGCTCTGTTGTGAGGCAAGAGACAGACATGACTTCAGGTGACAGTTCTTAGGGGGCCCCTAGCCCCTCTGAAGATCAGACTGGCTCCCGCTTCTTCAACTCTTTCCTAGCAGCTCAGGCACTGTTAGTCAACCTGCAGCTTAAGTCATGTAGGCACAGTGCACTTTAAATTTCACTGCAGGCGGACGCTGGACATTTATGCGCTTTCAAAAACTGTTTTTAACCTCCATGGATGGGGGGTGGCACCAAATCAAAATCTGGCTTGGGGCACCACAACCCCTTGAGCCAGCCCTGCAGACAGGAAAGCAGTATGATCACCTTGCTGTCTTCTAAAAGGATATAAGTACATTTCATTAAGAAAACACTACTGATACACATGCATATCAAAGCCCTAGCCTAATTCTAACACCAGCATTGTATTTTCCTATAATACGTCTTTAAAGGTTAGGGTTAGGGTCATGTATTTTACAAGATGGATTGGCCTTCTCAGGCCTAGCATGACAGGTAGTCTATTGCCATGTTTCTTATTTTAAATGTCAATTAGCCTTAAAGATAACTTTCTCTTGCATGTGTCTTTTTTTTTTTTAACCTTAAAGTGTGGCATGAAAATTAAGCCCAACGAAGTCTGCCTTTATTCTGTATTAATAACAAAATATTTTCATTTCTAGGAAGGTGATTTACTTTAATGGGAGTTGACAATTGTGGTATAGTGATCATTAATGCTAGATATAGAAGGAAAGAGGAGATAAACTCCTCAGTTAATTTGTAAGCCTTGGTGTAGAGGACTGGAGCAGGTGCCCTGGCTAATGAAGGTTGAGCCAGACCTTAATATGCCAAGAGGGAACATCTGGGACCTGGCCCAGCTGTTTATATAAAGACTAGACAGGAAACCAGGGGAGAAGTCAGGCTTAGGCAGTTGCAGTTTGCTTGTGGTAGCTTGGGGAAGGTAAACACCACCCAGGATCCTGAATAAGTGCCCAGATGGGGAGGACGGGGAAAGCGGGGTAGGGTCAGGATATATAGCATCTTTTGGGAAGTTGGACTTGCTGAACCGCACTGTACATAAAGAGTACGTGTGACAGCAGAGACATGTGGTAAGTCGTTTGTGAAGTCCTGGACGCGAGGGGAGAGTTACCAACTTTGCCTATCAACTCAGGGTCTCCTCATTCTTTAGGGTTACTTCCTCTGGGGGAGAGAGGTTGCAATTCTGTTAGTGTACTGCTTGTATCAATTGTGTCTCTGTGTGGAGTTTACTTCTCCCTTCTGCAAATCCCTCCCAATGGAGCCACCCTTGCAGGACCCAAATTTCCCAAGACTGGGTTTTAAGTGTGACTGAGCTGACCGGGTCTATTAGAACTCTCAGCTGACCCCTTATATGTCCCTGAACTCAGCAGGCTGGGTTACACAATACTTCTCTGCTGCCACCCTTATGTGCCCCTGTACCTACACCAGACTAGACTGGAGTATGCATCTGAGCAGGCTGGGTTAAAACAGCATTTTCAGCTGCCACCCTTATATGCTGCTGGACTCCACTGTCTGGGTCAAAGCAGCACTTTCAGTGTCATGTTGGTAACCCCTTAATGAGCAAACCTTACAAGGAATTGGGTCTCACAGGGATCTTTGGCTATGTAAAGGAGCATTGCTGCAGAGCAATATAGGGAAGCCAAGAACACAGAGATAGTCTGGCAAGCAGCTTGATTAGGAAAGTTGCTTTATTGCCAGGTACATAAAACTTATGGATAATTATAAAAGGAAAGAAAAATGTCCAAACAGTTACAATAGTAATACTCATACAAAAAGAGGAAAATTATCAAACGGTTACAATATTACCCAGTTTCGCTTATAGTATTGGGGAAAGCTATCCCAAGTGGATTATAAAAGTTCAGGTTTAGAAAGTTATAGTTGGACTAGGGAAAATCAAAGAGACAAGCAAGGGGGAGAATGTCTCACCATTCAGTGCAGCTCAAAGGTACCCAGGAACCAGGCTGTTCAGCTTAGGGTCTGGAGTGCTGAAGACAGGCAGAACCTCCACCACGATCAGCAAGGAGAAAGTGAAGTCCCAGTGGACCTTATGCAGCTTGTAGGTCCATGCAACAGATAAGGCATCAGAACAGATTCAGAACTAACTCTCTGAACTAACTCTCATGTGGAACATAGATAGGGATTTATGTAGGGAAGAAACAATGGTTTAAGGCAGAACACTGGGGTTGTTTGGGGGTAAATAATGACTTAAGGGAGTATACCAGAGGTGTTTTGTTTAGGTGGACAATAGGAGCTGATCATTCCTGGTGATGGGTGGCATTCCTCTGGAGGAATGTACAATGCAATCAGGGAGATTCAGTATGTTGGATATCAATTGAAGATCTATTGACTAGAATTGGTCTGATAACTGCTGAGCTGGAAGTGTGCAGACATGAGTTCCTTTGTGTCAGGAGCAGGGATCCCCCATCATGCAGTGCTTCCCTGCTTTGCCAGTCCCAGAGTTCAGTGAAACTCCTGCCTTGGAACTTGCTTCTTCATTCAGTATGCTAATTCTGGTTCTATCCTTGATGCAAATGAAGTTTCTGCTGTCCACTCAGTGTTCTAATGGCTCACATCTTCCATTTGGATGAGGCTAGAGGAGTTGCCCTAATTCCAGCACCCGTGTTCAAGGGAGTTTTAGGTGTGTCTCCTACTGCCTTTCATTGTTTCTGGTTTCTGGTTCAAGCAGAGGCTGAAGGTGATGGGAGGAGTGTGAGTCTCAGTGGCTGGATACTACGCCCTGATTCTCCAAGAACACAGAGCTAACAAGTAACAGGAGAAGGACCTGAGGAGCCAAAAGCAGGTGGACAGCCCTGTTACATTGAAGAAAGAAATATTTGCAGCAGCACTGAAGCTTATGAATCATATGTTTCTGTGTGCATGTGACAAGGTTCTGGGTAAAGAGTCAGCCACCCTCTCATGCTAGCTCCCATTTTGAGATGCACATTGGAGATGTCTTGAGAAAACCAGCACCTAATGAGATAATTAGAGACAGCTGCCAGCCAAAGTAAGCCTGGGCTTGTGGTGTTTTGAATAGCCTATGGTCATTGGGGTTGCCACAGTGATAAATGAGAGGGTAGTTTTCGTGTTTGGGAAACCTGTCTGTTTAGTTTCAATTGCCCTCGGTTCTCTTTTAATAAAGATTCCATGGAGGGCTCTGAGTATGGAGCCTTTCATTATTGGATTTTAATTCACCTGAAACATAACAAATGGCAGAGGAGGATGGATATGAGATGGAGCTGGCTATTCTCGTCAATTCTCGCAACTTAGGAAAACCAGAATGCAATGTAAGAAACAAAACTTTTATTTAGTGCTTGTCTGGGGGTTGGGTTGTGACTCTGAAAGCTGATCTGATTGCCTAAGGTCTGAAAGCTGATCTTCCTGCTGTAAGTACAAGAGATGATAACCTCAGGAGGTCAGCATGGCTTCACTTACTATAACATTCAAACCATTTGATTAGTTTTCTGATTTTGTGTATGTATGTGACTCACTTTGACCCTTTAAAGTCTCTCATATTTTCTTTATTTTCTTCTTATATTAAACCTTTAGTTGTAGTTACTAAAGGATTGGCTGGCAATGTAGTAATGTGGGTAAGACCCAAGCCTATATTGTTCTGGGTGATGTGGCTGGCCCTTTGGGGTCAGGAGAACCTATTTCTTTAAGAGATCCAGTGACTAGAGGGGAATATGGGAACTGATGTGCAGTAAGGGGGCTGCTTCTAGTTTGCTTTGCTTGGTGATGACCAGAGTGGGGAATCAGAAGCATGCTTTGTTGCTGACTGGAGACTGGTTTAAGTACCACCCATCAGTGGTTTGGGGGTTTGGCCCCTGGTGTTGCAGCTTGCCCTGATTTTGGGACATTCACAAGGTTATCCTACGGGGCCTGGGTCACAGAAATGTGCCAGAATGCTGCATCCCTAAACATTACGGGCCCTGGAATGGTGTTCCAGTGCATTTCCCTTCACTTTAACCTTTGGTTATGTGAGTTTGAGCTGCCTCCTCCGACTGGGCATGACTGAGTAGCATCTGATCCACACACTATCAACAAGCCAGGCCATCAGCCATCAGCACAGAGTAGGAAACAGGTCCTGTTTGGGTGATGACTGTTGCTGGAACCCATTTAGCTCCCGAAGCATAGTTTCAAGTGAAGACAGATTGTCCAATACTGACATTGCGGTTCTTTGTCTTCAGTGCATGTCTGATAACCTAGTCCTGCTGTTGGCATTAAACCACTTGTCATGTTTCTTGTGGTTCAACAAAACAAAGCAAGAGTTCAACTGCCGTCCCATCATAAAGAGAGCTGGATATGCTTTACTTGTAGCCCATGGAGTGTTTCTATAGGATAACAAAAAGCAGATGCTTCTGAAGAGGTGAAAGTCCCTTCACAGATTTTAGAGCTTGTGTCACAGACTGTATGAACCTTTCAGTGAGTCCATTGGTGGAATGATGATATGGTACTGACCTGATGTGTGTATTCCATTGTCCTTTAAAAATCCTGAGAAATGAACTGTGGTCCATTGTTATTCACCAGCTATTCTGGTATACCATAAGGATTAAAGAATCCATGTAGGTTCTGGACAGTGTTTTCTGTAGGTGTGGACTGCATTACAGAGACTTCTGGACATTTAGACTGGGCATCAACAACAATTAAAAACATGCATACTTCAAATTGGCCAGAAAAATCAGCAAAAATATTTTGTCATGGCCTTTTAGGCCAATTCCACAGGAAAAGGTGTGTCAACTGAGGTGTGCTCCGGATGTTCTGGCATGAGGTACAAGCTCTGGCTCTCTATTTGATGGCCTTGTCTATGCCTTGCCACCAGAAATAGCTCTGTGTGATTTCTTTGATTCACACTGGATCACAGTGTTTTGAATAGAGCTGTTTCAACAAACATGGTCTTAATGAAGGTGGGATAATGACATATATACCCCACAACAAACACTTGGACTAAGTTAATATCTCCATCCTCCTAGATATGTAGAGGAGGAGGTCAGGTGAGACCTGAGAGTCAGGTGAGAATGTGTCATGCATCATGAGATCCATAATTTGAGACAATATTAGGTGAACGTGTGTTACTCTCTTCACTTGAGTAGCTATGATAGATGTGTTTTCCACTTCTTAATAGTAAAAGATTCCTTCCTCACTGAGATCTTGATGATATACTGCTAAGGGTAGCCTTGAAAGACTTATCAGCTTTGCAATGAAAATGGATAGCCTATACTTGATCTCATCTGTGTACCCAAAAATTATCAATGCCCATTGTAACCTGGGCCTCCTGGGATAACCGTCTGAATGTGCCAAAATCAGGGCAAGCTGCAGCCCCAGGGGCCAAACTCCCAAACCACTGATGACTGGTACTTAAACCAGTCTACCAGTCAGCAACAAAACATGCTTCTGATTCCCCACTCTGGTTATCACCAAGCACAGCAAAATAGAAGCAGCCCCCTTACTCCACATCAGTTCCCATGGTCCCCTCTAGCCATTGGGTCTCTCAAAGAAATAGGTTCCCCTGACCCCAAAGAGCCACCACATCACCCAGAACAATATAGGCTTGGATCTTACCCAACATACCACATGGCCAGCCAATCCTTTAGTAACTACAACTAAAGGTTTAATATAGAAGGAAAACAAACAAACAAAATATGAGACATGTTAAAGGGTCAGAGTGAATCACATACGTACAAATGATTTAGAGTCCATGGAAAACAAATCCTTGAAGATCCTGTAGTTTGCAGGTTAGTCCCATTTCTCTAGTGTGCACCCAGCAGCAGCAGCAGCAGCAGCAGCTGGGTGGGTCTCAGTTCTTTGTTCAGTCCCAGGAGAATAGTTCCAGAGTGGGGTGTTGGTTGCAGACAGACTGAAGACTAAAGACAAAATGTAGAATGGGCTATGGCCTTTTCTATCAGGCTGTGTTCACACAGCCTCCTTATTTCGAAACAACAGAGGTTGTTTCGAAATAAGGTTTCAGCTGTTCACATGATGCACAGTTGTTTTGAAACAAGGGGAAGCCCCTGTTTCGAAACAACTGTGTTGTTTCGAAACAAGTTAAACCCCATTTGGGGTCGAAACAAACTTGTTTCAAAACCCTTGTTTCGAAACAAGGCATGTGAACATGTTGTTTCGGAACAAAGTGTTCCGAAAAAACATTGGATCCTCAGCACCCTGGCCAGGGAACCCTCAGGTCCTTGGCCAGGGTGCTGAGGGATGTCCCTCAGCCCCAGAAGAGGGTTGCAGCCCCAGAAAGGGGGCTGCAGCCTCTGGCGGGGTGGCGGGGGGTGAACCCCTGCCAGGCGGCTCAGCCGGCAGACCAGGCTGCTCCCCCAACACCGCCAGCAAGTCGGGGGCACCGGGCTGAACCAGCAGCCTGGGCTGCACCCCTGACCCACTGGCGGAGTCGCGGGTGCAGCCTGGGGTGCCGGCTGAGCCCCACGCTCCCGACCCGCTGGCGGTGTTGGGGGTACAGCCCGGGCTGCCGGCTGAGCCCCGCGCCCCCAACCCGCTGACGGTGTCGGGGGGGGCATCCCAGGCTGCCGGCTCAGCCTGGCGCCCCAGCTCCAGCGGCGGGCTCCAGCGCCCCGCAGCCACTCGCCCCCCCCCGCCGGCAGCTGCACCCCACCTTTCCGGGGCTGCAGCCCCCTTTCTGGGGTTGCAGGGTGAGCTGCTGCAGCGGCTCACCCCCAGGGGCCTGCAGCCCCCTGGACCAGGCACCAAAATAGCAAGTTCACAGTAGATTAGGAGGCAGGCTGCAGCAGGTAGGAAGCACACTGATTGCAGAGTTGCCAAACACCTTCCTCTTAATTTTTTGCAGGCCGACCATTGCATTAGGCATTTTATATGGAAGGATGAATTCACACAGTAAGTGTGATCTCAGCCAATTTTTACATTTTAATACTCATTGAGATCGTTTGAAGGAACTTTAAGCCACAATTCTCTAAGCATGTTTCTACAAACAGTGTCCCCAAAACATTATATCATCCCATTGAGAACATTTTTCACTGTGATAAAATCTATACAGGGAGTCAAACCAAGCAACACAGGTACTGGATAGTCCAATAAAAACATGAATTAATGTTAATAAATTAATTGTTCCAGTTGTGCTTAAAGACTTTCATCACAACTGGGACTCCATTGCCCTATATGCTGTATACAATAAGAGAGATCTTGTCACAATGATTTTACAATCCAGATTTCACACTCCCTTTTCCCCCAGAGATGGGCGAGTATTATTAACCCCATTTTTACAATGGGTGGTGTGACAGGCTGCTCCCCAGATCCAGTCCGATGTGACCTCCCAACTCTCACTCCTGAACCTCAATTTGCCATGCTTTGCCAAGTGACCACTCACTCCTGAGTCAGTTCGCTCTGGCCTCTGCTGTGCAACCAGTCTGAAGTAGTGGGTGTATGCCCTCTGGTTCCTCAAGAACAGTCCCCCAGCAAACACCCCAAGCCCCAGTCACCACTGTCTACAGAAATTGGGACTCAGTCCCAACCCCCATACACTCAAGTCTGTCCATTTAACAAAGAAATAGATTGTGTGCAAGCCTTCTCCACTAACAGCCTCTAAAGATCACATGGCTTTAGAGAAAACAACTACAAGTTTACCAATTTGATTATAATTTTAAGTGAGAATATGGCCAATCATGGCAGAATCACAATATAAATGAGTGAAGAGTGACCACAAGGAAATAAAACATAACATATGCATACTATCCTAATATCTCTACTTAAATTGACTTTCTGGGTCATGTTCGTGCTCAAGGTGTTCAGCTGTCAAATGATCATACAGCCAGTCTCTGCCTGTGACCAGACAGGGTCCAGATGTTGCTTGAGGCTGTTTGCAGATGTCAACCAAATGCCCCTAAAATCTTCCAAGGGTCTCTCTTTGTTTCTTTCTCTGCTTAACTCCTCCCTTTCTGGGCTGAAGTGATCCCTTTGTCTCTTCACAGACATCTCTATTAGAATACCTTTGTCTCCTTCAGGTCCTTGCTTGCTAGGGTTACCAGATACCAAAGCATGGAAAGGAGGACAGAGAAGTACAAAAAGGAGGACACTGGAGGACACATACACATCCAGGGCCCTGCCTGGGCCCCCTTTATCCCCCAGCCACCCCAGCTACTGCCTCCCCCAAATGCTTGTCCCATTGATCACCCAACTCCAGAGGAATCTGCCTAGCCCCTAGTTACAGTGTGAGATGAGTTGCAAGAACAGATACTCAGGAATGTCAAATGAATGGCTTAAGTATTTTTCATCTTAACATTAAAGTAACCATAAAGCCAACCACTTTTAGGAGTCACAAAATTAAGTATTTAATATTTATATCAAGATGCAAGGAGAATCACACTGCAGAATTTCTATCCAGACTGATATTTTACATTGTGAATTGCAAATGGAAGGAAACCTCCAATAAATTTAGTGTAGTAACTACGGAGTAACCTAATTTTAATCTTAACACAGTACGTTCCTTCACAGAATTCACTCTCATTGTCTGACATTCAGAAGGGCAGGCCCTTGATTACATGAAGTCTCCCCCTCTTCTCAGCCTGATCCATGTGTCTCCCCTTCTCATCCCAACCCTGTGTATCTCCCCTTCTCAGCCCTACCCCACATGTTGTTCTCCCCTTCTCAGCCGGACCCCCAGACATAGTAAAAACAAGAAGGAGTCCTGTGACACTTTTTAAGACTAACAAAATTTATTTATTGCATGAGCTTTCATGGGAGAAAATTCCACTTCCTCAGATGCTTTGAAGATGATGGAACTTTTGGAATGGGAGGAAAATAGATGGAGGGGAGTGAAAGACATAGGATCAGATGACACTGTAACAGCAAATCAAAGCAGTTGTTAAGATTCAAAAACTGGGAAACGGTAAAGAAAGAAAGAAAGAAAGAAAGAAAGAAAGAAAAATTTATTTCAGATAATATTGTGTGAAATCAGGATTAAGTCATGACTATGTATTTTTTTCCCATTACAACAGGTGATTTGACTTCACCTTCCTCTATGTGCTGTTTCCCGGTGTTTGAATCTTAACAACTGCTGCACCCTGCCCCTGCTCCAGGTCCTGGGTCCTGGATCTCTTTCCCACAGTGTAGCTGGAAGGGGTCTGATCTGGCTCCGGGCCACTGCCAGCAAGTGGCAGAAGCTCGGAGACGGCTTCTGCCATTTGCTGGCAGCAGCAGGAACCCAATCTGGCTTTGAGCCTCCTGCAAGAAGCTTGCAGCCAGAGACAGCCCCTGCCACTTTTCACAAGTGGCACAGAGCATCTCTGGCTCCGAGCTTCTTGCAAGAGGTTTGAAGCTGGATCAGGCCCCTGCTGCTGCCAACAAGCGGCTATGGCAGTGGCTGGATTGGGCCCCAGAGCAGGACTGGGGCTTCATGTGGGCGGGGGTGAGTCCAGAGTCCCAACTCTCTGCCAGTAATGCACCTGGCTGGCAGTTGCCTGCAGCACCTGGTCCAGAACTGGAGGAGTCTGGCCAATGCATGGAGTGTGTAAAGTGCTGTGCTGGCACATTGCTGGGCCACATCAAGCTCCCTGACCTCCTTGGGCTCCCTGTTGCCACACACAGTATGGAGGGTAGTGTGGTCACTCACTTCCTATAGTAAAGGAGTGGCTGGGAGGGGCACGTCTGTGGTGGTGCACTGTGGGCCACCTACCCACAATGCACCACTCCTAGGGCAACTTAGCAGCTGCCAGTGTGGACATGGGCAGTCTGCTAGTGTTTTGAGTGTGGACACTCTAAGCTGACTTAATCAAGTCTACTTAAAGCCAGTTTAAAGCAGACTTTATGAAGATGGCTTAATAAAGCCCTGTAGTGCAGACAAATATATGTTTCAGTATTTTCTTGTTATGTTTCAGTATTTTCTTGTTATGTTTTTGTTTGATTCTTAAAGTTTTTAAAATTTGAAACCCAATCCTGCAATCTGTTGAAGAGGTCTTCTGAAGTGTTAAAGGTCTAGTGTTCCCATGAACCTAGTATGAGTAGAATCTGAAAGGAAATATTCATTCCATCTAAGACATGTACAACCCCTTACTTTCTGTGTCTCTCAAAAAGGACTCTATTCAGGGATTGTTCACATAGTCTCTAATAGCTTTGAAACTGAAAGTCTGATATCTCTAAACTATTATTTTTTCACTCGGTGTTATTGTTCTGCCAGTTCAAACAATTTTTCAGTCACCTATGGTAGAGTCCAATGCTGACTTTTACGGATGTGTGCTTTGGCAACTTCAGACATGATCATTTTCTTTTTATTCCAAAGTTCTTTGTGATTATGAACTCATCCAAACACAGTGGACTTGTATGCTACTTGCCAAACTCTGCAGTGTTGTCAAAATCTCTATCTACACAAAGAACAACCGTCCTCTTTGTCTTCATTGGGATTCCAAAATTAGGATTTAGCTTAGAAGAAGGAAGTTCAAAGATTATTGTTTAATTTAGGGGTCTCAAACTCAAATCACCATGAGGGCCACATGAGGACTAGTCCATTAGCCCAAGGACAGCACCATGCATGAGGACTAGTACAGTAGCCTAAGGGCCACACCACTGAAACCTTCTCATACAACAATAGTGCAAATATTGATAGCAATATTGCAAACCTCAAAAAGTAACTTTAGGGGCCGCAGGCAGCCCTTGGACCATGTGTTTGAAACTCCTGGTTTAACTGATGAAAAAACATGTGACAAGCACTTCACTTCAGTCATCTAAAAATTTAAGATATTGTATACATGGTATTTGACTGCCCACCTTTTCCTTCTACAATTCTAGAATATTAGATTTACTTCAAATTGTTTCCATTCTCTATCCTTCTATGTACCTGACAGACATTAGCAGCTTGCAGAAGCAGTAGCCTCTGTTGCAAGAGAATAAATCTTAATGAAGATAAGATGCAGGTAGACTGTGTTTGAATGAGTCACTCAGCCAGTTGGTGAAGGAAACGGTAAAACCATAGCTCTGTGCTTTGGCATTAATCTGGAAGCACTATCACTTCACATATTCTGGTGTTCATGAATTCAATTATTTAGACGATGCTAGCTTTTTGAGTTTAATCCTCACCAGCTAGCTAATCGGGGCAGGGGGGAGACAAACATGTACACTTCAAGATAAAGTCATTAGAGTAGGAGTCAGTGTCCAAATTTAATATTGTCTGGATTATGGAAGTCTCACATACTGTTGTGGTTTGTACAGAAGAGCAATTTAACCCATTAAGAAGGAGAATCAGGGTTCTGTGCAAAAAAAGAAGAATTAAAGAAAGGAGCAGAAAAAAAACAAACAAAAAAGGAGGACTCAAGCACTCCTATTTCTTTGATAACGTGAGGCAATGAAATTTGTTGAATGCCACATAGTTTGATGATTTCAAATCTGTCCTATGAACAGTTCTTAGATGCCATTGGAAAAGGCTTCACATGCAATATTTGCTTGTTTATTGATTCAGAAAAGTAGGACAGAATATTTAAGTGCAGGAAATTGGGTGGTGAAGAATAAACCTTTAAATTCTTAAATTCTGTGCCTTACTTATGACACTAAGCAAAAGTGATATTTGTATTTGTGAAATGGGCCAGTACAGGACCAATGCACTTCTTACTTACTGTTTATAACTTTAGAAGATTGTTTTGGTCATTAAGTCCTGCATAGTTCTTAGGGGTCCTTCTCCACAGGTGTATATTTTACCCCATGTTTTAAAACATTACGCAATGCTGTGTACTTACTTGATGTGAATTTCACCCCTGTACAGAAATATGATTCAGAGCTCTTAGGCTCACTTAAGACACCTGTATGGGATTCAATATATATATTTAATAGTATAGGCTGACCTCTCTGCACAGAAGGGGAAGCAAACAAGCACACAAACTAAAAACACTGCTTTGGTTAGGATCAGAAAAAAAGACATAGGATATGTCCACACGTACAGGCTTATTTTGATTTAAGTTAAATCAAAATAAGCTAATTCAAAATAAAACCCTTAATTCATTTTAACTTAAATCGAATTAAGGAAAAACACCAAAATGAAATAGCAAGTCTGGACACAGGACTTGCTATTTCGATTCAGGAGAGGGGCACCCTGGGAGGTGTGGCAATGTGGCCCCCCTGGCAGGGCCATGTTGCCACCGAATCCCCTGTCTGGCTCTCACCTGGACAGCCAGGAAGGGGAAATAGCCTCCATGGCAGGGATTCCCCTGCCCTGCATCCCCCGCTGCCCCCCTGGCTGCCAGCAAGCTGAGGCAACGAGGGAAGCCAGCTGCGGGACCCACTGCCCCCTGGCTGCCAGCAAGCCCCCTTTGCGGGGTGAGCCAGCTGTGGGACCCACCATCTGCCTGCACCTCCTCTCCCTCCCTGACCAGGGTGCTGACGGGAGGTGGGACTCCTCCAAGGGTGCCATGCACTCTGGGAGAAAGTTCAATTGCTATATCAATATGTGGGGCATATTGATATAACAGAGCCAGATGAGGTTATTTCAAAACCACAGTTTCAAAATAAGCCCATTTTGATATATAACAAGGTTTTATTATATCAAAATGATTTTCCTTATTTCAAAATAAGGGAGCTTCTTATTTCAACATAAGGAAATGTTGTCTGGACGTAAGCATTTTTAAATAAAAATAATGACCATTATTTCAATTTAAAAGCTGCATGTGGACATGTCCAGCATTAACAAAGGAGCAATAAGTTTGTGGTTCCTTTCATCTTGACTGGACTCTTAAAATATCACATTTATTATTCAGTATTTTGCAGAGAACTATTATTTCATAGCTCACCCAATAGCTGTATTGGTACATATTTAGAGTGCTTACGTATAAACTGTTACTATATTATGCTTCTAAACTACTATAACAATCCACTGTCCATATATACTTAGATATCTAACAGTATGGTCATTTTTCTAGGCATTCAGGAATAGAATATAATAATAAATAAGAATAATTGATAAAGCCTTTTAAATACTGACAAATCTAACTAGATGAGAAAACCATCAAGTCTACTTTATTTATTTATTTATTTATTTATTTATTCTGCCAGGTACCATTGTACAATTGATTTTGGAATATAAAAGAAATATATTTGCCCTTTTGGGCATATATTAATTATAATGGTTTTTCCCCCCATAGACACTACCTACTTATCATCTTCAGTATGTTCTTTCTACAAGTTGCTAATACTGAGTTTCAAAAGGAAGAAAATTTGTACTACTAATGCAATTTCATTATTTCCTTTATTATTTCCTATGTCATGGGGGGGGGTGGAGATCTTTATTCACTCATTTCAAGCAAACTAAAAATAGCCACTTATAATTCAGATATATTCAAACCAATCCCTTTTACACCACTGTCAGGGGTAGTTTCACTGAATTCAATGACGTTACTCAGTGTTCAGGGTGAATAGGGCATGGGTGTGAACTAGCTGCCAAATGAACAATGAAGACAAGATTGAGATAGGAGAGTGGAGTGCCCCAGGGGTTGGTCCTGGGGCCTGGTCTGTTAAACATGTTCATTAACGATCTTGATGATGGGATAGATTGCATATTCAATAAGGTCACAGAAGACACCAAGATCGGGGGAATGGTAAACACACTGGAGGGCAAGGACAGGATTCAGAGAGACTTAGACAAATTGTAACAGTAGGCCAAAAGAAATTTCATGAGGTTCAACAAAGAAAAGTGCAATGTCCTGCACTTGGGATGGAAAAAACCCATGTACTACTACAGGCTGGGACCCATTGGCTAAGCAGCAGTACTGTAGAAAAGGACCTGGGGGGTATGGCGGATGGGAATCTGGATATGAATCAACAATATGCTCTTGTAGGCAAAAGATTAATGGTATATTTGGCTGTATCAGTAGGAGTACTGAGAACAGATTGAGAGATGTGCTTATTCCCCTCTATTTGGCACCAGTGAGGCCACATCTGGAAGATTGTGTCCATTTTTGGGCTCCCCACTACTAAAAGGATATGGATAAATTAGAAAGAATTCAGTGGAGGGCAACAAAAAATGATTAAGGTGCTGAGGCATATCATATATGAGGAGAGACTGAAGGAACTAGGCTTATTTCATTTGCGGAAGAGAAGACAGCGGGGGAATTTGATAACAGCCTTCAACTACTTGAAGGATGCTCCAGAGAAGAGGGAGCTAGACTGCTCTCAGTAGTAACAGAGGATAGAAGAAGGAGCAGTGGTCTCAAGTTGCAGCTGGGGAGATTGAGGTTGAATATGAAGAAAAACTTTCTCACTAGGAGAGCGGTGAAACAGAATGGTTTACCTAGGGAGGTGGCGGAAACTCCATCTCTGGAGATATTTAAGTCTCAATTAGACACTACTCTGGCTGCGATGATTTAGTGGGAGTGGTCCTGCTTTTAGCAGGGGGTTGAACTAGATGATCTCATGAGGTCCCTTCCAACCCTATGATTCTATGAAACAGAGACATGTTATTCTCAACATACATGCCCCATTCATTCACGTGTTTTATGTTCCATTTCTGGTTAAGCCTTCAGCTTAAGGGTCTGGTTGAATACAGCTGCTATAAGAAGAACAGGAAGCAGTAACACTCAATATAATTTTATCATTCACCTATGGCTAGCAGGTTGTGACCATTCTTCAGGAAGTGAATATTGTGACAATCATGCATTCCTTTGTCATAGCAAGATTAGTCCATGAATGACTTTTTCATGCAATTTCATCCCAAAGCCAAAAACAAAAACAAAAACAACAACAACAACAACAACAAAAAAAAAACACCACCTGATGTAGACTGTCACATACATATTGTCTCCCTATTCTTTTGAGTGGAGTTTATTCTCATTGACCTAGAAAGCTGAAACTAGCCTATGACTCATTGAAAGTCAGTGTGGTTTAATCTAAATAGATCATGATTTTTTCCTTGGGAATGATTATCTGACAAAAAAAATGTCCTTTTTTGCAAAATAACAGGAAAATTTCAGTTTGGCATGGGTAGTGGCAATGCAGACTTCCCATAGCAACCTCTTATGATCCTTTGTGGCATTATTCACATTTCCTGAGCACTGTTCCCAGGGAAACTCTCCCAGGCTGTAGTCTTTCTAAGCATCACATAACAGAGCACATGTAATAAGTTTAGACAGAAGTCCCAATTGCAACATAAAGGGAAGTTTCTTCTACCCTTCCTGGTTCCTATCTACCAGAGGAACCAACTGCTTCCCGAAGCTCCCCCCTGCAAATTGAGTTCTCAGAGCCCTTTATAGTCATCCTATGACCCATGTGCCATGAGTGGAAGAATGGAGTTCAGACTTCCCATTCCCTGGATTTATTTATTTATTTATTTATTTTTATGCGAACACAGAAAAATTAGTGGAGTTAGGCTGCAAGCACCTCCACCACTTGAACAGAGCAGTGCACAGAATTTTATAAAGTTCCACTTGTTCAACTTAATTTACATTCAGCTTCAGTCTTTGCTAATGAAACAATCCCTTGCTAGCTAGATCTAATAATAAAACAGGGACATCTGAACTCTAATGATCATGCTCAGCTGTGAGTCTCTAATCAGACACAGGCAAAACTGGTCACAAGTTCTCTGTAAGGGTCAGCCAACTTGTGAGATGCAAATTTTAATTATTCTAAAGAAGTTCAGTATCTGGGCTACTAAGGTTCCTTAAATATAATATTTTCATGGATTTTGAGGCTGATGTAATGATTTTGCCTTTTTCAGATATATAGAAAAACTTCGTAAGTTTTAAACAAATAGTTGAATTCTGTTATAGTAAAAACATCTACCATAACATAACACATAATTTTCAAATGATTGAAATTAAATATTTAAACTAGAAATACATTTAGATTGCTATTAGCAAGGAATCTGCATTCCATCACAGACTACATAGTAAACCATAGAGATTTTATTAGGACTAGTTAAAAGTTTCTCCATTCCTCCCTCCCCTTCCCTACAGCAGGAAGGCTCAGGATTTTTTCAGGAGTTGATCTTTTTTTAATGCTTTTTCATCCATATAGCTAGAACCCATGACCTGATTGAAAATGTAAAGAATTGAAGTAGGTCCAAGGTTAATGTGTTCTAGTACACTAAGGAGAATAGCAAAAAGCCTGTTATTCTTTTTTCTCAGACAATGATACAAACCATATTTCCTCATATATGAGCCAACTTCATTAAACTGCAAGGTATATAAATCTGTTTCAAAAGTCCAAATAATTATAGCTATGTGCACACAAGGCTTTTAATTTGAAACAACCACTGTTGTTTCAATCTAAAAGTTGAGATGTCCTAATGATTTTTCTTTATTTCGAAATTACAAGCCGCCATCATTTTGAAATAACATACGTTATTTTGGAACAATAAAACCTAACGTGAAATCAAAATAGATGTCGTTTTGAAACATTTGTTGTTCGGATGTGCTATTTTGAAATAACCATTATATCAAATTAACACTTTTGCCCTTCTTCTTCCCAGGGTGCCTTCCTTTTTCTATATATTGGGTGGGGGCATGGCCCAGGGAGGGGGCCATATTGCCACACCTCCCATGGTACCCCTCTCCTGAAGTGAAATAGCAAGTCCTGTGTCTGGACTTGCTATTTCAATTTGAGGTTTTCCCTTATTTCAATTTAATATTTGCTTCTTTCAATTTAAGTTATTTCAAATTAAGGATTTTATTATTTTGAAATAACCCTTTATGTGTGAACATACCCAATGTGATATTTATTGTAATCAAAAGAATAACATACACACAAGTGTTCAAAAGAGTCACTGTAACTCAAAGTTATCTCATATTTAAAATTAAAGGTAGACTATGATTATTTTTAGTCTAACTTATTTTCAGTTGTAAATGTGTCCAAAGGTCCAACACTGTTGTGTGTTGTAAACACCATAACAAATGATTTCCTCCTCAAAGTTCATTTTGCTTGAGAAGGGTTGTCAAAAGTTATCACAGAGCAAAATGTTGTTATTAAAAAAAAACAGATGAGAAAGACTTTAATTCAGCCCATTTTCATATCTTTCTGGCTGTTAACTTGAGAAGCTGATGTCATTAGCTATAACACATTGCACAGAATCTCCCTTATTAACTGGATAATCTGGGAACACAGTGGAAAGACCTTATAGCAGGGCTCATTAATTGGAATAAGTGCAATAGATATCCCTGTCATGACACCATACAATACTCCATCTTATCTAAAGATTTCTTGCCAATAATCTGTTCTTTATGGATATCATTTAGATGTGCAAAGTCTCTTATAAGGTTTTGTTATACACTTGAGAGTTTTCAACATTCTGAAACTTCACAGAAAAGTTTTCTATAATGGTACAAACTCACAAAATATTCTGGAATAGGATAGGCTAAACTGACGTGCAAATCTACAGAATATGCAGGGACTGTGGGTAGTGTAAATTACATACTCATAAATCATAAACTGTTCTAAACGAACCATAAATTAAGTTTTTGTTTTTGTTTTTTGTTTTGTTTTGTTTTGTTTTTGTTTTTTTTAAAGCAAGGTATTCTGTGGCACTTAAAGAGTAACTGATTTACTTATCTCATGAGCTTTCATGGGAGAAAAATCCCACTTCATCAGACACTTTGAAGAAGGGGAATTTACAGAATGGGATGAAAATAAATGCAATGGTGTAACAGCAAATCAGAGCATTTGTTAAGATTCAAACCCTGGGAAATAACACATAGAGGATGTTGAAGTCACATTGTTATACAAAGAGCACTCAGGATCTTTTCAGGAGGGAAAAGGCAATGTGCCACATTTATTATGAGACACAGAATTAATTCCTATCACACACACATGCCCAAACACACCAGCAGATGTCCTGTAGCTGATAGTTACCAGTCCTGGTCATGGCTTGAGATCACAGCTTGGGTTCATTGCTGGAGGTCGTGGCTCATAGCAGCTACCTGGCCAGGGAAGCTGGGCACAAGGGGGGAGCAGGGTCTCTGTCGGGCAGGCACTGATGCTCCTTTCTTCTGGATCTTGTGCAGAATAGTTCCCCAAAGCCTTGTGATCTCACCCAGTCTTTTATACAGTTTTGGCTTCAATGGATGTACTGGTGGGTCACATCGCTTCTGTACCACTACTGATTGCTGGACAATAGCAAGCGTGACAAAAAGTCCATGGGTGCTGCTGAGTCACACTGCTCCTGTTAGCAGCTGTGACTTCCAGCTTGATCTTGATGGCTTGATTAAATTTTAGTTGTTTTGTTTCTGGGGTGGATCCTTTTCATGCTCTTCAGCCTTGGATGGACTTCACATGTCGTCAGGATCAAATGGCAGTTTGGAACTAGTTCACACATACATGCATACACCCTCCATCCACACCTTGTTCTTATCAGACAAGATGGAGTACAGTGATCAATATGGCAGAGATTGGGGAATACAATGATCAGTATGGAGTTTCCATTTACAATATGGAGTCTGGACAATATGGAGTCTGGAATGTTACAGAGATTGGGGGAAAAGGTAGTGGTAGAACCAGAGCTTTAAAGATAAATAAGGACAAATTCACATGTAGTATAGGCTGGGGCTGTGTGGCTCAGGGAAATGTGCTACTACCTTAAAACCAGCTGACTGCCTGAGGGCAGCAGTTTGAGTCCAAGCTCTCCCCAAAAGCTGCAGCCTGTCTTGGAGAAAATGCTTATTACACTCCACTAAAGCTAAATGAAGAGTGATATAACAAAGTTGCAAATACCAAAATAAGACCATTGATGCAAAACAATTAAAATGAAACAAAGAGTGGTAGGGATAATATACAAATATTGGGGTACCATTACAAATGGGAAGCAATTAATCAGGAGGCACATTACCAATAAGAAGCATAGTTACAACCAGATTTACAATATATGAAGAGTGGCAGAAAATAAGAAACAAGTTATACCTCAATGAAAGTGGTACAAAAGTGAATTAGGACCATAAACCAATAAAGTTATGAGTGAGCCCAATGAATTTATGAATGGATCCATAAGGCTACAGATAACAACACCATATCCCTACAAAATTACCTGTTGTAATGGGAAAAGAAGCCATAGTCACAATTCAATCCTGCTTTTACAAATCTAATTTGCATATTAATTCAAGTTCAGCTGTTTCTCTTTCAAGTCTTGATGTCCCACTGACTTTCTTCTGGACAGTCATTAACAAATCACCAATGGAGTTACTAGAAAGATGGAAGAGCTCAGCATCTGTTTTATTTGTGTTGTGATTCCTGATGTCGATTTTGTGCCAATTTATTCTTCTGTGCGGGGACTGTCCTGTTTGTACAATGTATAAGGTGTGGGGGCATTTCCAGCACATGATATCATAAATCATATTAGTAGATGAGCAGGTGAATGAACCTTTGATGGAGTAACTGGCTTGATTAGGTCCTATGATGGTGTCTTCTGTACAGATATATGGACAAAGTTGGCAGTGTGGTTTGTTTCAGGGATATAAATTAGAGTAACCTATATTCTGAGGTGCATAAGAAGAGGTATGTTGACCCATTTCAATACCATAAGGATGGCTTAGGGACAAAAGCGTAGCAAAAACAACAAAGTAAAACAAAACTAAAATAAAATATGATACCATAACTTAGCCAATTATTTTAATTACTCTTTCTTTTTGACTATCATTTATAAACTATATGATGTTGTGATACATGGGACACTGAGAAAGTGACACTACAGTTCATACCTCTACCTCACAACAGAGGTACAAGATATGATTTTTTGAATTAATACATTATTTATAATTCTTCAACAAATCACTGGTTCACATAATTTCCAATTTAAAATTATAGCAAATTATTTGGTGTATTTGATATTAATATTGTGATTTACATTGTTTAAATGGTCACCTGCCATTTGATGTCACTTCTGTTCTCTGAATAGATGACAAGCTTCATAAATAAGAAGACTTTTTAAAGAAATTATCGGCAATTGATTCCTTCAGAAAAAGGTTGAATTCTGGGAAATCAAACTTTCTAAATATGGCTATAGCAGGAGGTAACCATCTCCAATTTTACAGGAAAACATATTATAATTGACTACCTACATGAATCCAAGATAGATAGATAGATAGATAGATTAAAAAGGTGTCCCTCTCCTTCAGTTAAAAAAAAAGTAGAAGACAGATCTATTTTCAGTTTTGAAAACTATGTTTATTAAGTTTTTCACTCAAAAAGAGTGACTGTATACTTGTATTCTTTACTGGCATTTATTTTAGAATAAAAAAAACATGCATGAGAAAAAGTGAACAAAAGTCATCATGGCTATGTCTACACTAGAAAAAGTTAGGTTGAATTTGTTAATTCAAACTAATAAATTTGACTTTAATTTAAACTAAACTCTATCTTATTAAATTGAAATAACAAAGTGCACTAAGTTGACTTGAAGTTAAGTTGACTTAGTCCACTTTGTTAATTCGACCTAACTTCCCTTAATTCAAACTTAATAAAGTAAAATTAAGGGCTAAGCCAGGGCTACACCATCCTTAGTTCAAACTAAGGAGTAAAATTAAGGCTTAGTTTGAACTAACAGATAGTTCTTATTATTTCAAAGTAAGCTTTCATTGTTAGATTAAGGAATTTCTTAATCTGACTTTTAATGAAAGTCTAGTGTAAACAGGGAATAATTTAGTTCAAATTAAGCCTCCTTAATTAGACCTAAATTGTCAGTATAGACATAGTCCATGAGAAAGAAAGAAAGAAAAAAAAAGAAAAAGAAAAAGAAAAAGAAAAACTGCTGGCGAAATCAAAATACCATGAAAGTTAATGGCAAAACTTCCATTGATTTTATGTTGTCTAGATTTTACTGTGTGTGGAATTCCTCTTTAAGGCTAGCTCAAATTTCTTAATTCAAACTAATAAGTTTGAACATAGTTCAAACTACATTCAAATTTATTTGTTCAAATTAATAACATGGACTAAGTCAAATTACAGTTAATTCAACTTAACCCATTTTATTAATTAGAACTAACTTAATTGTCCACACTATGCCAAGTTCAAACTAAGGGCTTAGTTTGACCTAAAGGGCGGGTCTTACTAGTTTGAACTAAGCTTTCATAAGTTCCAATTAAAGAATTCCTTAACTGGAACTAATGAAATTCTAGTATATCCAGGGACTAATTTAGTTTGAACTAAGGCTCCTTAATTCAAACAGACTTGCCAGTGTAGACATAGCCATTTTGAAATAGTCATATTTCAGTAATGCACTGCCTACATGTAGCATTTTTGCCACAGAAAGTTTTTGACGTCAGCTAATGACTCCTCACAACTAACTTTTGGAAGTAGGAAAGGCACCTGATTGTTTATTTAATTGAAAAGGAAATGTAAAGAAAACAAGAAAAAAAAAGACAAAAAAAAAAGGTCATAATAAGAAAGAAAGAAAGAAAGAAAGAAAGAAAGAAAGAAAGAAAGAAAGAAAGAAAGAAAGAAAAAGAAATGGTGCAAGAATGACCTGCAGTAGAGCAGGAGAGAGTCTGAGGTAAAAAGTACCCACAAATTAGCCTTTTTATCCAAAAGGGATAGCCGTGTTAGTCTAGTCCAGTAAAAAAAACCAAAAAACAAAAAAAAAAAACCAAAAAAAACCCAACAAGGAGTTGTGTGGCACTTTAAGACTAACAGATCTGTTGTTGTTTTTTATCCAAAGCCTCTATATGCAGAAAGAAAAAAAAATCATCCCTTTGTCTCCCTTCCACAAACAACAGCAATCAATTTTCCACTTGTACCTATAAGCCATAGAACCAGACAAAGCCTCAGTCTCAAAATCAACCTTCTTAAAAATTGTCATTATTGCGGAAATGAGCAAAGTTTTCATAGCAAAGTCAGAGAGAAGCCTGGACATGGAGGAAAAAGCATAAGTCATCATGTAAAGAAGAACTCATATGGCTGTGTTCACACACAGGCATTATTTCGATACAAGTTGTGTCGAAACAACTTGTATCGAAATAATGCCTTATTTCGAAATAACTTAATTTGAATTAACAGTTTGTTAATTCGAATTAAGGAAAAAAGCTCAAAGCGAAATAGCAGTTTCAGGCAACAGTTATTTTGAAACAAGTCACTGTTGTTTCGAAACAACATGTTCGTACTGCATTGTTTCAAAACAACTGTTTAGAAACAACGCTGTTGTTTCGAAACAATGGGTGCCGTTGTTTTGAAACAACCGTACATCGTGTGAACAGGGTATTTCTTATTTCGAAACAACCTCTGTTGTTTCGAAATAAGAGTGCTGTGTGAACACAGTCATAGTGAGAAGGGAGGGGGGAAAAACAGCAATGCTTGCGTGCAAAACAGGAATATCATGAATGTGAGGAGAAGCGGTCATCAACAGTATATCCCTTGTACTGAATATAGATATAGATATAGATGATATAGATTACTCCCCACCTGCTACCCACATATTATAGTTTTTGTATATGTATAATTGACCATCATAATAATTCATGGTGCTATTGAAGGTGGTATTGATGATTCATTTGATGGCACACTCTGAATGATTCAGTCACTACTAAATCAATGCCTCAGTATCATATTCATCAGTAACATGCTGCTGGATGTGTAATTTTTGAATGAAAAAAAAGAAAAAGATGTCACATATTAAAAAATCTTGAAAGAATAAAAGTATCTTAAAATCAGATTTTTCCCTATTTCACTGTTTTAACCCCCTCCTTCCCAAGAATAATCTTAGAAATGTCCAAGTCATTCTATAAAGTATCATCACACTTGTTTTCTCTTTGCTTTGAAGGGAAATGCCATGCATCTGAAGAGACTGGAAGGATGAGGATAATTGTTAACATCATTTTTGAATGGTTTCCAGGCGAGTAATGCTCCTTTCTCTGAGGCTTACAATTAATTATACTGGTTGAAGCTTGAAAGATTTATTTGAGGCTAATCGTTAAGCCCTGGTGCCTTCATTACTTCTTACATTCTCTAGGTATACAACATAAAGGATGCATTTTCTGCACCAAATTTGTGTTAAAGGGCTTTTTATTGCATCTACTCTATGCAAAAAGCTGCCATATTCTTTGCAGAGAAATGCTTTAACCAAAGTAGGATTCATAACTAACAAAGCTAAGAATATTTAAAATATAAATTACTTCATATGATACTTATCTGAAACTACAACAGGCAATCTCTTTTTGTATAAAAGGCTGCAATTCATTCAGATAACGGGAGGCATATTCTGCGTCTTTAAGTTACTGAGGTGAATATATAGATGAATATAGAGTTACAAATGCTTCATTTCCTCCAGAATTGTCCAATTTAATATTTTAAGATGTCTGCCTCTTTGACAGAGATATATTTATCTGAAAAATAGCACATTTTAAAAGTTAATTCTAGATTCACATATTTAATAGTTTGACATTTATTATGGCATGGTTTCAGTTTATTTATTTGTCTTTGTTATGATTAGCATTATACTGTAGTTATTACTTAGTTCATTACTTGCCTCTTTCATTCAGGGAAATGAGGTTGTATTTGACTGATCTACATTCTTTACATAAAAAGGGATTTCCTGATACTGTGCAAATCAAAGGCTAAAGAATATAAGGATAAATAAATTCAAGCACTATCCAAAAAAAAAGGTTAACTAGTAAATCAAAGTGGAGGCATGATTGACTCAAGAGATGTAAAACAAAGCAATGTAAAACAAGAATAAGAGAAATATGAAATCAGCCTCTAAGTTTTAAATGAAAAATACTGATGTAAAACATGTCTTACAAAGCTGTATCTATATTTGAAGACATTGAAAGTATAATTATGAACCATTCACTCAAGTACTGATGTTATACAATTATTACAAACTTGGAGAAGTACCAGAGGACTGGAAAAAAGCTAATGTGGCAATATCTAAAAAAAATAAATGGTATAGCCCACACAATTTTATGCCAGTTCAATGCACATTAGTTCCATACAAAACCATGAAAAAGCTTATACAGAATGCAATTGTTACAAAATTACAGGGTAGTAAAATAAATAATGCCAGTCAGTATCATTTCATGAAAACAGAACTTGTCAAAAATCTTTATTTGTGTGAGATTAAAAATTTGTTTGATAAAAGTAACTGGTGACATAATATAATTCTGAGTTCTGTTATGTGTTTAACTTGTATTGCATAATATTCTGAGTAAAAATTGTCATACAAATTTAATATATGCCATATTGAAAGGATTAAAACTGAATAACTAATTGACAGAACTCAAAAAACTAAGAATCCCAATGTGGCCAGTTTAGTGGGAGGGGAATGTGAGGCTACACCTAGAGAAGCACTAGCCAGGATTGAATTCCTGGAGATGTTGAGGGGTTTGCAGATGAGGCAGGTCTTACTTGTCCTAATGGATTCAGTATGTTCTTTCTCTTCCAGACCACTATGGAAAGGAAGAGAAGTTCCTATTGGGGTGAATGAAGAATTGTTTGATTCAGGTGAAAACAGGACAGGTAGGTTATGAACACATGCAGCTTTTAGATCAAAATAATGCTGGTTATTTCGATCTAAAAGAGTTTATGTCCACACAACGTTTTCCTTGAATCGAAATAAGGCCCCTTTATTTCAATTCACGGAAAGTTAGAGTGATTCCTTAAAACCTGGTTTTAAATCAAAATGTTGCTTAAATTGAAACAGTTCTTTCGAAATAACATCATTCGGACGTGTTATTTCAAAATAACTGTTTAAATCGATTCTAGCACCAGTTCCCTTACTCCTTCCAGGGTGCCTCTTTCCAGAATCGAACTAGCAAGTCCTGTGTCCGGACATGCTAGTTCGATTTGGGGTTTTCTTTGGTGTGGGCCTGTTAAATCGATTTAGCTTAAATTGATTTAATGATTTTAAATCAGTTTAGCTTATATCGATTTAACTTAAATTGATTTAGCCAGCTAGGTGTGGACATAGCCATAATGTTTTATCTCAATTCTGGAGAATCTGGAATATCAGACATCTTTAGATCTGAGGTACGACTGAATTCCTTTGGAGTATATGGCTGTGTTCACACGGCACTTTTGTTTCGAAACAACCTCGTTGTTTCAAAACAAAAAAAACCATGTTCACACGACGCACAGTTGTTTCAAAACAAGTTAAATCCCATTTGGGGACGAAACAACGCTGTTTCGAAATGACTTGTTTCGAAACAACGCCGTGCGAACGTGTTGTTTCGAAACAACGGTTGTTTCGAAACAACGGCTTGACCTCCCTCCCAGGGTGCCCTGCACCCTGGGGAACAGGAAGTTCCTGTCTGGGAGTGCCTGTGAGGCAGCGTGGCACGAGCCTGACAGCCACATGGCCTCCCAGGCAGGGACCTCATCCGGGGGGCGACGCAGGGCCCCAGTCTGGACAAGGGACGATGTCCTTTGCCTGCTGGGTGTCTGGCAGCGCCCAGACATCCTGTCCCAGTTCCGGGTGTCCCACCAGAACCGGGACATCTATGCGGACATTGCCGTGGCAATGGCCGAAGCCGGGCACCCCCGCACGCTCGAGCAGGTCCGCTGCAAGGTCAAGGCACTCCGCCAAGACCATGCCCGGACCAGGGAGGCCCGGGAGCTGCAAGGGGCAGGCAGCTCTGCCACCTGCCTGTACTATGAGGAGCTCCATGCCTTCCTGGGCCCACAGCCCAGCGGGCAACCCGCTGAGGCTGTGGACTCAGGAGGGCATGGGAGCCCCTCATCGGGCCCGGAGGCACCCGGGTCCGATGTCTCCGTGGGGGTGCCTCCAGCTGCACCACCACCACTGGCAGCGGAGGCCACCCCCAGCAGCCTGGAGATCTTTGCCGAGCCGGCGGTGGAGAGCAGCCCGGAGACCCAGGGGCCGACCACCGCCCCTGGGTCCGACACAGACCCTGGGACATCACAGAGGACCTCTGGCGCCACTGTGGGTAGGTACTCCCCCCCCCCACTGAGGCACACAGGGCTGGGCCTGTCCAGCCGGCCTTGGGCAGCAAGGGGTCCAGGGCCAGGCACAGGGGCAGGCAGGGCAGAGGGTCGGTGCGTGCAAAGCCCCCCCACCCACGGGTGCCATGGAGATGGGTGGCACCGGGCGAACAGGCCCCTGTGTGCCTGGGGACGGGGAACTGGGGCTGCCTGGTGGAGATGCAGTTGCATCCCGGGTGGGGTGGACAGCACACGGGCCGCACCACTGGCAGGTGGCCGTGGGAGACCCCCCTGGACCAGGGTGTTACTGGGTCCAGCACACCCCTGTGGGTACCACCAGCATGCGTGCCACCCCAGGACACGGTCCCCAGCTGGCGGGCAGAGGGAGGACAGTGTCGCCTGTATATTGTCCTGCCCTGTACACCCACCCATTCCCTGTCTGCCAGGGTGTCCAGACTACAGGGGTGAGTCCGGCTTTGTAGTGGAGGGGCTGACGGAGCCTGCAGTGCTATAGCACACTGTGGACAGGCAGGTGGCCCAGGGCCCCCTAAACCCCGACGACTGCCCCAGCCAGACAACATTGCCACCCCGGGGTCCTCCAATGTCCCCCGCCGGGTACTGCCCTGGCCTCCGTCCGAGGCCCTGGGGAGCGGGGACCCCACCCTAGGGTGATGTCCCACAGGAGCCTGGGCCCTGCTTGCAGTCAGTGCAGTCGTGTGTGCTGCAGGCAGGTGCAAACAGACAGGGCCAGCAGGCAGCAGGGGCCAACTGTGTATTCTACTTCCCCCCAGCACGTCGCAGAGCTGCCCCTCACCGGCCGCCACCACCGCCCGTAGCAGGGCACCCAAGCCCCCGACCCGCCCGCCGCTGGAGGAGGACCCTGCGCTCCCGCACGGAGCTCCTGGAGGCCCTCGCAGACCTCGGGGAGAGGATGGAGGCCTCGACGCAGGCCTGGCGCCAGCAGCAGGGGCAGCGCCAGGACGCAGCCCTCCGTCTGCTGGAGAGGTCGCTGGACACTGATGCTGAGCTGGTGGCGGTGATGGGGCGCCTGGCAGACCAGCTCCCAGCGGCCCTCCGGGAGATCGCCGCAAGGCTACCTCTCCCACAGCCCACCACCGGCACGCCCATGAACCAACCCACAGGCGGCGGGGGACTGAGGGAGGCTGTGGGCGCCGTCGGGGCATGCCAACCGCCCCAGAGCCCCCCACGGGCCAGGAATGACCCCACCCCTGCCCCCCGGACCTTTGCTCCCCTCCCCCTCCCAAGTTGATGCCCCCTTCCCTGTTACCTCCGAAGTCCCCTGTCCCCTCCCAAGTTGATGCCCCCTTCCCTATTACCTCCGAAGTCCCCTGTCCCCTCCCAAGTTGATGCCCCCTTCCCTATTACCCCCGAAGTCCCCTGTCCCTGCCCCAACCCCCATTGTATCCCTAATAAATGCATGTTGAACCGTCTTTTGGTGTACAGTGTCTTTATTGGGGGTAGGTGACAGTGCAGGTGGACGGCTGGTGCTGGCTGTGGGTGACGGGGGGGGTGTGCGGCAGGGCAGGCCTGGCCCCTACAGTTCCTCGTCCGTGAAGGAGAGCCAGATGGCGTCGCGGACGGAGCGGGCTCGCCGGGATGGCCGCTCTCCTGATGGCACGGGTGCAGGCTCGGCGAAGGTCTCTGTGAGGCGCTGGGCCGCTGCCTCCCACGCTGCGTGGACGGGCTTGCCCCGCAGGTCACAGTAGTTGTTTAGGGCCACGCACGCCCCGATAACGTGGGGCAGGGTTGTCTCTGCCAGGTGGAGGCGGGTGAGGAGGCATCGCCAGCGGGCTTTCAGGCGGCCGAATGCCCGCTCCACCACCTGGCGGCAGGCAGTCAGGCGGCGATTGAACTGCTGGCGGCTCGGGTCCAAGGGCCCCGCATACGGCCGCATGAGCCAGGGCCTCAGGGGGTAGGCCGC
>ML681993.1:18388632-18451849 GCA_007922195.1 Podocnemis expansa | reverse complement strand
TGGGGCAGGGTTGTCTCTGCCAGGTGGAGGCGGGTGAGGAGGCATCGCCAGCGGGCTTTCAGGCGGCCGAATGCCCGCTCCACCACCTGGCGGCAGGCAGTCAGGCGGCGATTGAACTGCTGGCGGCTCGGGTCCAAGGGCCCCGCATACGGCCGCATGAGCCAGGGCCTCAGGGGGTAGGCCGCGTCGGCAACGATGAGGACGGGCACCTCTACCCCCCCCCCCCGAGATTGATGTTGTGCGGAGGGAAGAAGGTGCCCGCCTCCATGTCCCGGTAGAGGGTCGAGTTCCTCAGGACCCGGGCGTCATGGGCCCTCCCTGGCCAGCCGACGTAGACATTCTGGAAGATGCCCCAGTGGTCCACAAGAGCCTGCAGGATCATCGAATGGTACCCTTTCCGGTTGCGGTACTCCGCAGCCCTGTGCTCTGGGGCCCTCACGGGGATGTGGGTAGCATCGAGGACCCCTGCGCAGTTTGGGAAGCCGAGGGCAGCCATCCCGGCGATGGAGTCCTGCAGCTGCCCTGCTCTCACAAGGCGCCGCAGCAGGACGTGGTTGAAGGGCCTGGCAACATCACAGAGGATGTCTGAGATGGTGGACAGCCTGACCCCGAAGAGGTGTGCCACCGCCCTGTGGGACTCCGGAGTGGCCATCTTCCAGACGGCGATGGCCACTCTTTTGTCCACGGGTACGGCGCGCCTCATGGAGGTGTCCCTGCGAAGCAAGTGTGGGGCGAGTTCGGTGAGCAGGGCCATGAAGCTGGCCCTGGTCATCCGGAAGTTCCTCCGCCAATCTGCGTCGCCCCAGGTGTGCAGGACGATGCGGTCCCACCAGTCTGGGCTGGTTTCCCGAGCCCAGAGCTGGCGAGGCACTGAGGGGGGCAGGGACATGAGCTCTGTCTGACACACCAGGAGGATGAAGGCCCTGGGTGAAGTCTGGGCATCCTGCGGGTCCACAAACAGAGTGTCCTGTATGTGCAGGGCACTCTGCAGGTGGGCAAAGGATCCCCAGAGTGCACGGCGCTGTGTGGGCTGCCAGGCGGTGTCCATCGCTTGCAGCACACTGCTAGCCTGAGTGGACACTGAAGTGAGGTTGGCGCCGGCTTTTATAGGAGTGGCTACCAACATGGCCGCTGACATGGCCCAGGGAGGCGGCCATGTTGCCACACCTCCCATGATGCCATGCCCCTGAAGTGAAATAGCATGCCCAATGTGTGAACATGCTATTTCGATTCCCGCTTTTTTTCTTATTTCGAATTAACATTAACAGGTTTGGGGGCAGGGGGGGGCTTTAAAGCCCCCTGGGGTGAGACGCCCCCCCGCCCTTCTACTGGCCGGTGCCTGCAGGGGCTGCAGGCACCGGCCAGGTGAGGCGCGGGGCCGCGCGGCACTCCGCTGGTACCTTCAGTCCCCTGCAGGCACCGGCGGCGTGCGGTGCAGCCCTGCCCCCCCCCCCCAGCCCGTGGACACCCCTCAGCACCCTGGCCAGGGTGCTGAGGGGTCAGCCCTTTCCCCCAGGGTGCTTAGCACCCTGGGAGGAGGGGCACATGTTGTCTCAGAACGCTTTGTTCCGAAACAACATGTCCGAACAGGGCTGTTTCGAAACCTCTGTTTCGAAACAACCCTGTTTCGACAGGTAACGGGGTTTAAGTTATTTCGCAAAGACCACGGCCATTTCGAAAGAAGCGGTTTGCTTCTTTCGAAATGGCCGTGCGTCGTGTGGCCATGGCACTCCTTATTTCGAAACAACCTCTGTTGTTGCGAAATAAGGAGTGTGTGTGGACATACCCTTGTTGTTTCAAAACAACGGTTCCGAAACAACCTTGTTTTGCCCAGAAACTAGGTTTAAGTTGTTTCGAACAACACAGTTGTTTCAAAACAAGGGCTTCCCCTTGTTTCGAAACAACTGCGCGTCGTGTGAACATTTTTTTTTTTTTTGTTTCGAAACAACGAGGTTGTTTCGAAACAAAAGTGCTATGTGAACACAGCCTTAGAATAAAAGAATTATGGAACCATAGGGTTGGAAGGGACCTTATGAGGTTATCTATCTAGTCCAAGCCCCTGATAAAAGCAGGACTGCTCCCACTAAATCATCCCAGCCATGGTTTTGTCTAACCAGGCCTTAAATGATTCCAATGATGGCAATTCTACCACCTCACTAGGTAAAACATTCCAATGCTTCACCACCCTCCTAGTGAGAAAGCTTTTCCTAATATCCAACCTCGACCACCCCAGCTGCAGCTTGAAACCATTGTTCTTTATTCTGTCCTCTGTTACTACAGGGAACAGCGTAACTCCCTCATCCTTGGAGCACCCCTTCAAGTAGTTGAAGGTTGCTACCAAATATCCCCTCACTCTTCTCTTCTGCAGACTAAAAAAGCCTAGTTCCTTCAGTTGCTCCTTTTAAGTCATGTGTCCCAACCCCCTAATCATTTTTATTGCCCTCCGCTGGACTCTTTCTGATTTGGCCACATTCTTTTGGTAATGGGGAGCCCGAAACTGGACACAGTATTCCAGATGTAGCCTCACCAGACCTGAATAGAGGAGAATAATCACATCCCTCAGTCTTCTGCCAACACTCCTACTGATGCAGCTCAATACACTGTTGGCCTTTTTGGCAACAAGAGCACATTGTGGACTCATATGCAGCTTCCCATCCACCATAACCCCCAGATCCTTTTCTACAGTGCTGATACTTAGGTGATCACTCCCACCCTGTAATAGTACCCGAGATTTTCATCCTAAGTGCAGGACTTTGCATTTGTCCTTGTTGAACCTCCTTAGATTTGGTTTATCCCAAAGCTCCAATTTGTCTAGGTCTCCCTGAGTCCTATCCCTGACCTCCAGTGTATTTACCATTTTCCCTAGCTTGGTGTCACTGTGAATTTACTGAGCATGCAATCTATCCCATCATCCAGATCATTAATGAAAATGTTGAACAGCACCAACCCCCATTGTTGACAATTTGGTTGGTATTGGTGGCTTTGTTGCTACCAACCTCAGTTCTGATGGCTTCTTAGGAGCCATGGAAAGTCTTGGAGCTGTCAGAGGGAGCACTTAGTGTTGGTGGTCACCCCTGGTGTGGTCTTTAGATTTCTTCTGAAAGATTGATGAACTTGGTCTCTTGTGAGAAGTCATTGGCAATCTGGATCTAGCTGGGGATGGCATTCTCAAGGTTTATGATTCATGGTTTGTGAAGGGGGCTACTCTCTTCATGATCTCCACCCAGTCAGAAGAAGCTTTTTGTTAGTTTAGGTGTAAGAAAGAGGGCTAGTGATTGATTCCATCCACCATGAGGGTCTGTTCTTGGATGAAGGGGACCCTGTGTCCAATGCTGCTCCAAAAGACTTTTCCATTAGGATAAATTTGAACCTAATGTCTGTTTTTTCGTACCCTTGGTTTTATATCAATGCAATGGGAACATTTTTCAGAGATGTGACCCTCACCCAGGCAGTGAAAACACTGTGGGTGGCTGTCTATTATAGAGAATGAGGCCCTACGTGAAACACACCTCTTGAACCTGGGGAACCGAGGCAGAGTGATAGCTTCCCTTTCAATGAGGAAGTGAAACAAGAATACAGGAACCCACCCTATACTTAGCTGATTTTTTTGTAAGGAACAAAGAGGAGAAAAGAGATATCTAAACTATCTAGTTAAAGGAAAGATGACTATTGCAATATCGGAGGAAAAAAGAAAATGGGCTCTGCTAAGAGCCCTAGTCCAGAGGTGGAAGAGAAGGAACTGAAGGCTCTTGGGCCACTCAGTACTATTTATACCTCCTAAGCATTGCACAAGGTGGAAAAGGTGTGCTTCTGCAGTCCAATGGGTACTGCTGTTGAAGATCTCTGACTCCAGATACAAAGGAACTGTCACTCCTACAGTGGTGCACCACTGGGGACATCGTTCAAAGAAGAATATGCAAGTTATTTCCCATGCGGGCAATTTAGTTTAGACACAGGGAGGAAAGGCCTTCCCTAATTGGCTGTGCTGGCCCCACCTCTTTCCCTGCTGCCTACTCTACATTCTGGGAAGACAAAAGATTTATGCTCAGTGTGGTCAGATTCCCTCAGCCAGTTGGGAATCTACCTGCATGGAGCATATAAACCTCATGTGAGCAAATGTGAGACTGACATGAGCCTAATTAGGAAAACAAAAGATGAGTCTTTTCTTCTCCAGGCCAACGTTCCCTCTAATTTTTTGTAGGCTCTGTGTGGAAAAAAAAAAATCTTTAGTGCAAATTTTTGGAACCAGTGTCCAAATTTGTTCACACTCCAGTAAGCATGGTCACACTTTTGAGTGCAAGAAAGCAAATATCTTTGATACAAATAATATTTATTTTTAATTATGTAGCAACATCTGGTGAATCAGATTGTCATCCATCTCCCATTTATGGGTGGAAATTAAAAAATAATGGCACTTTTGAATTTTTTTTGCACACTTAATTTTGTTGTGTGTGCAGGTTTCACAACCTGTGTGCATGCACACATGCACACAGCTTAGAAGGAACATAGCTCCAGTCCAGTCTCAATTTTCAATTTCACTGCCTAGGTGAGCTCCTAGAATGCCCACCCCTCAGCTGAGTGGGTTGATTCCTGTCAGACGGGTGTTTTCCTTCTTCCCCTTGCCACCCATCCTGTTTAGTAGTTAATTAAGAGTCCATTCTTCCTTCAAAGACACTCATTTGTTTTCCAAGAAAAGGAAATGTTAAGCAAAGTCTAATGGAAAAGATACATGTCTTGTGGAAATCAGAGCAGGGAATGTGAAGATATGAGGGTTTATAATGGCCCCTTGTCACACAGACTTCCATTGTGACATTGGACCACTCCTTCAAGTATTGGGAGACAGACCTTTCCTTGCCTACAGACAGCCACCCAATCTTAAACAGATACTCACCAGCAACTACAGATCTAACAATAGAACCATTAAAGCAGGTACACACCACTGCAACAAATCACACTGCCAAGTCTGTCCACAACTTTGCACAATAGATAACATCATAGGTCCTAATCAAGCCTGCTACTCCATCAAAGGCTCATTTACCTGCTCATCTATTAATATGATCTATGCCTTCATGTGCCAGAAATGCCCCAACACCTTATGGCTACGTTCACACATGGAGGGTTATTTTGATAAAGTTGTTCCGAAAAAAAACTTCTATCGAAATAATGCCTTATTTCGAAATACCTTATTTCGAATTAGCAAAAAGTTAGTTCGAAGTAAGGAAAAAAGCGGGAAACGAAATAGCATGTTCACATTGTGAACATCCTATTTCCTTACCTGCTTCAGGGGGCTGCAGCCCCTAGGGGAGGGGGGGTGAGCCACTGTGGGGCTGATCGAGCCCACCACCCGAGCTGCTCCCAAACCCCACCGTGGGGTCAGGGGCGCTGGGCTCAAGCCCGCTGCTGCAGGGGCCAGGGTGAGCACAGCCCCTGGCTTCCTCCGTGCCCTGCTCCTGCCAGGAGCGGGGTACCGGGGAATCCCAGGGCCGTGCTCACCCCGGCCCCTGCAGCGGCAGGCTTGAGCCCAGCACTCTCAACCCCGCGGTGGGGTTTGGGAGCAGCTCAGGCGGTGGGCTCGAGCCCAGCACCCCCGACCCTGCAGCGGGGTTTGGGAGGAGCTCAGGCGGTGGGCTCGAGCAACCCCGCAGTGGCTCACCCCCCCCCCCCCGGGGGGGCCGGCCCCCCTTTCGGGGGCTGAGGGACAGCCGTCAGCACCCTAGCCAGGGTGCTGATGGTTCTCTGGCCAAGGTGTTGAGGGTCAAATGTTGTTTTGGAACACTTTGTTCTGAAACAACATGTTCACATGGGATTGTTTCAAAACAATCATTTCAAAACAACGTTATTAGGACCCCAAATGGGGTTTAAGTTGTTTCACAACAATGCCCTTGTTTTGAAACAATGGAACACATTGTTTTGAAACAACAATGCATCGTGTGAACAGGGCATTTCTTATTTTGAAACAACCTCTGTTGTTTCAAAATAAGAATGCTGTGTGAACACACCCTATGTGACTGTAGTTATTCTGCTTGTAAATTCCTATTGCTGTATTTCGGAGTACAAATTCTTGTATTCTTTGTCTATGGTTAAAACAACAAGAGTCTGTGGCTCCTTATAGGCTAGCAGATTTTTTTGGACATATGCTTTTGTGGGCTCCAATCCACTTCGTCAAGGGAAACAGATGTGTATGGTTGTTCCTGTTGATGTGAGTTTTGCTTTGTTTTGCTCTGTTCTGTGTTCTGGACCCATCGATTTCTCACCACAACTTAACAAGGGTTGTCATTATTTTGGGCTCATAGCAATATTAAGAAAATCAGTTACACACACACACACACCCTCCCATCCACGTACCCACCCACCTGTGCGCAAAAGATTAGCTAATCAACATGAAACTCTTTGCCAGTATTTAAGTATCATTGGGAAACATATGCTTATTTAAATAACATGGAGAAAACAGATAGTGTCCTAGGCTATGTTCACACACAGGGGGTTATTTCGATACAAATTGTTTCGAAACAACTTGTTTTGAAATAATGTGTTATTTCGAAATAAATTAATTCGAATTAAGAAAATGTTAATTCGAATTAAGGAAAAAAGCTTGAAGTGAAATAGCATGTTCAGACAACAGTTATTTTGAAACAAGTCACCGTTGTTTCAAAATAACATATTCTGACTGGATTGTTTCAAAACAATAATTTTGAAACAATCATTTCAAAACAACATTGTTTCATCACCAAATGGGGTTTAAGTTGTTTCAAAACAACGGTACATCTTGTGAACAACCTCTGTTGTTTCAAAATAACACTGCTGTGTGAACACACCCCTATAGGATAAAAAATCATTCAGTTGCCTGATGAGAAACACCCGACCCACTTTTGACATATGGAAAGCATGCTGTTTTGACTATGGCATGTGTTTGGCAATTGAAAATAAAATATCATGGTTTTGTTTCCTTGTCTGTCTTTTTTTTACTTAAAATGAGTGGCCAAAAGTGTTTTCTCTATATTTTCTACCTTTAAGGAGCAGGCAGATTTAAGGATTCAGAGTCAATCCTATAAATTCCAAAAGTATTGTATAAGGGTATGTCCACACTAGGCTTTTATTTTGAAACAACACTGGTTGTTTCGAAATAAAAATCCCTATGTCCACATGGCGTTTTCTTGTTTCAAAAGGAGGGAGCTCCTCATTTTGAAACAAGAGCCTTCCTTTCGAAACAGTTTAAACCACTTTGGTTTTGAAAGGAGGGTTATCTCCCACCTGCTCCAAGCAAGGGGAATCAGCAGGGCAAGCTGGCTGGGGCACCCACCTTCCCCCCAGCACCCTGGCCAAGGATCAGCGCCTCAGCCCTTTTGCCCCCCTGCCCCAGGCAAGAGGAAGTGGGGGAAGCCAGCTGTGGCACCCCTGGGGCTGTGCCACCCGCTCCGGCTCAGGTGAGGGCATGCTAGCCACGGGTGCCGGCTTTGACCCTGCATGGGCTTGGGGGAGCTGCTGCCGGTCCCGCAGCCCAGTCGGGGGGATGCAGAACCCGCGGGGTGGCCTCTCCAGGGATTCCCCGAGGCACCCCGCTCCTGCCTGCCTGGGGCAGGGGCGGGTGTGCCCTGTGCCTGGGATTCCATGGCGCCCCCCCATCCCTGTCCCCAGCAGGAGCTGGGGGTGCGTGCTGGGGAATCCTGGGGATGGGACGCCCCTGGCCCCACCCCCGGCAGGAGCAGGGGGGGCGCTGGGGAATCCCCCGCACAACCCCCCCACCCTTCCCCTATCTCAAAATAGGTTTTATTTATTTTGAAGCAAGTGATTTCAAAATAAGGGCTTTATTTCGAAATGACATAGCCTAAGTCTGAAACTTAATGGGCTGAAGTCTCTCAGAAGAATGTAAAATTTATTCTATGATATGCTTCAGCTCCAAAAAATTATATGTTTTTCTAATTTGATATTTGTATTATTTCATTCTGAAGACAGCTGAACTAATAATCAAGCTTCTCTGATGAAAGATATGTTCCAGCTTTGTTAAATGTATGTTCAAAAAAAACCCCAAACTTCTGGGAAATTACATTCCCTAATTCTCAATTTCTGTTAAGGTAAAAGACTAAAAAATTATAATCCAAATGATCATCCACATAATAATCTGTTTTTATATCCCTAAATTGTATGACCCATTTGCTAGTTCACTTACCGAAAAAAGTGCATATTGTATTTTGTATACTATCTTAGAGCTGCGCATGATTTATTTCAGTCTTTTCTCCTTTGATCTTTTAGCTTTGTTTCTTGTCTGCTTTCCCCACTTTTCTCAGAGGCCATTCTTGTATTTTCTTATTCAGGCCCCAATTCAGCAAGATATTTAACCATGTGAGTAATTTTATGTTTCAATGAGACTACTAGCATGCTGAAAGTTAGGCACTTAATTAAGTACCTTGCAGAATCAGGTGATCACGTCTGACAAAATAGCCTCGATCATGCCTGCTGATGAATTAGGAACTGCATGGTGATTCTAGATAGCAAAGGCTGTATATAGTTTACCTAGGAAGCAGAGAGCAAGAGCTTTTTCTGTTTTTAGTAGCCTCGATAAAGGTCCCACTTTATATTCCAATCCTATCTTCTCTTATGAACTTCTGGTAGCAAATCCACAAGTCCCATATCTAGAAACGGCAGAAAGGAAACCAGGAAAAGCACCTAGGACTTCCATCATGAACATAGCCAAAAATGGTAGGAAGTGACAAACAGAAAATTGAGCCTTACAAATCTGTCTAGTGCTGCTACTGCCTAATTAATGATGACATCATGGATCTCCAGAAATAAGTTAATGTGTTACTCCTATCAACGTCTGTAAGATCATCTGGTGAAAGAGGGGCCCAGAATGAAAAGGACTGAGATAAATTGCTAACTGGAGTGTATATATGAGTGTGCCTGTGTATTTAGTTTTGTTTTCCCTCCCTCCCAGGATAAATTTTTGATATATATATATATATATATATATATATATATATATATATATATATATATATAATTTGCTGCTTGTTGTTTGTTATGTTTTACCAAGTGGAAGAACTAAGATTGACATCAAAATATGCAATGATTAGGGTGCACTAAAAACTTCTCATCTTTCTCCCAATAAAATATGGACAATCAATAAACACACAGTTGTTCTCTTAGCTTCTAAATTAATGCAAAATAAAATATTAACAGCCATGTTTTCAAGAAACTATTTTTTTTCTTGAGCAGAACACAAAGCCCTTTTTACTGCTTTAACCCTTAACATAGATTTGAAGTGAGGATTAAGAAGTACAAAGTGCTTTTTACATTCTCTCTAAAGTGAAATGAATTGATATGTAAACTGCAGTTGAATCAGCTAATTATTCATATATGACATGTTAATTCAATATCACTTTTAATTGCTAATCTAGCAGAATCTGAAATGCTGTTCCCCTCTGTAATCCAGACTGGTATAACTTTGTGCCAATCCAATTTCTATGCTTGCAGCACATCTCACTCTGATTTGCAGTGTGAATCCCCCACTCTTTGGTCCCACCAAGCAAGTAAGTTGTCTCCCCCTTGACTCAGTTGAATGAATGGGTGCCTCTAGCCAGCCAAACATGGGGTTATGCAATGACATGACCCCAACAAATATCCCCAGTCATGGCTTTATCCCTATGAACTGCCATTTTACAGTGCTTAGGGGTGCCCACTGCAGTCTGAAAAGCTCATGTGCCCATCAATTTGTATAAAAAATTGATATGTAATATCTTTGTCACTTCAAATAGTGTCTCTGACAAACCTTAAGACAAATGCACTGTTTTAGATAAAACAAATATGTTTATTAAACACAGAAAGATTTTAAGTGATTGTAAGTCAGAGGAAAATAAGTCAGAGTTGATCAGTATGAAATAAAAACAAATCATATTCTAGGCTAAGCTTAACACTTTCAGTAACCTTACAAAGTCAGAAAATACTCACCGCAGGCTGGTTGATCTCCTTAAGCCAGGTCTTCCTCCTGTAAACAGTCCTTCACTCCCTTGATGTTGTTTGTAGTTGGAAGCAGAAAAGAGAGCTCTAAATTGCCAAATATCTTTTCTTTTAGCATATTCCTTTACTCTCTTCTGTTGACAGCTAATGTCTGGCACAGCTTCCTTTGCTTGAGTCAAAAAGTGTCTTCTTAACCAATGCTTATGCTAGTCCATTGTTCCTGAAAGAGCTGAGTCATTTTATTCATGCCTCAGTGAGGTGAGAACTACCGCTCCACTTTTGGAGAGTTTTGCTTAGATCTTCCTCAAGACATAAGACACATATTAGGAAATATTACATAACTCTACATATGACATTGCAGCAAACATGCTACATAAAAATAGTATGACTTATACTTCACTGCATTTATTTTCCTCCCATTCTGTAAATTCCCCATCTTCAAACATCTGACAAAGTGGGCTTTTCTCTCACAACAGATAATGCATTAAATAAATTTATTAGTCTTTAAAAGTGCCACAGGACTCCTTGTTTGTTTTACCATAAAAGTAATTTTGAGTATGTTATGAGCATTGTAAAAACACTGTACATGACATAAATGTACATTAAATAATACAAAGTTACACTATAAGGGCTAACAACATGAAAGATACAAAATCATGTTTTAAGAACATGCATAGGATACACTCTGTCACACCTGCCTCATCCACTCATTGCATTCATCTGAAACTTCAGAACTGGGTTGGTGTGGGGAGAAATATTCTTTCTTTCTTCATTAGCACAGGTTTAACAACTGACGCTGCAATGAGAGCTCATATTTCTAAAGTTGTATTATTTGTATAAAAAAATATAGTTAGTTTACTATGAGCCCTTATAACTAATTTGAACTATGTTGACTATATTCGTATAGTGGTTTCATGCAATAATGCTGTCCCCAGAGCCCAAAGATGATTAGATCCACTAATCAAGTGATTTGCCCGAAACAGTGGGAACTGTTCAGTGAGGAGTATACTAGCCTAGTACTAAGCAGAGCTGGGTTCAGTTTCATAAACAGTCCTACCTCACAAGATTGTTGTGAAGATAAATACTTTATGAGGTGCTCAGGTACAATGGTCATGGAGGCCATATCCAGCAATGAAAAATGGAGTAATTTCAGATGTCTAATGCTGTATATTTTGGATATACATTATATTTATGCAAAAAAGTACATATTGACAGGCATGAGCAATATGGAACTATTTACAGGAAAAAAAAAAGTTAGATACTGAGTGCTAGAGCCAGATGTGCAGAGGATGGGAACTGAGTGAGCTATGCTGGTAAGGGAGGGGACAGATGCTGGGAATTGAAGTCTACAGCCATCTGTGTGCAGGAAAAGCAGAACAGAAGCTGGTTACCAAGGCCTAGAGGCATTTCTGTTCAGGGGAAGTGGAGACAAACTCTGGACAATGAGGGTTAGTGTCAAGACAATTGTCTTCTGTGTGGAAAGTGCTGGAATCATTTGTCTGCAGGGGAGGTGAGCTGGGGAAGGGTGCTGTGGACACTACCACAAGGTTTGCTGAGCTCACACTTGTGTCAAGAGGGGACAAGATGGCAGAGGGTCTCTCCACAGTAACAAGCATATCATCCTCTGCCTTGTGCCTTGGGGTGGAATGATGGAATATCCTGGCACAAATCTGAGGGGAAACACATTTCCTCTGCCTCCAGCTTCTGTCCTGTGCCCTGGGGATGAGCCAGGGGGTCTCCAGGAAGCAATCTGGAGGACAGTCTCCACATGTCATATCTACTTTCTGATCTGCAGTTTTGATCTACAGTTCTGATTTGAGGGGAGACTTGGAAATGCAGAGTCATTTAGGGAAAACAAAAACAAACATGGCAATAGAGAAAATTTCTATATACACCTTAGTCAAAAGAAATGAACAACTCTTATTTACAAGCTGAACCACTGCCATCCTGCTGTCTTTTCGAAAGGACAGGAATTTCAATTTAATTTAGTACAGACACATAATAGTTTAACTAAAACTTCATTCAGAATATTTACAATAGATTGAGAAAAAAAGATGATAAAACTGATCAACAATAAAAGATTTGGTAAGCAATATGAATCGTTAAGAAGTACAAACCACACTGCAACTATTGTTTTCATTTTCTGAATTTAAGATTGTTATTGATGGAAGTTTGACAACCTCAATTCTGTATTTCACAGCAGGGAACTAAAATCATTTTCTGTATAGTGACTTTAGAATTGCTATCTTCATTTAGTATCAGCTCCATTTTAACATTCTCTGGAGAGAACCTATGCAAGTGAAAGTTCTTTCGGTGCTGTAAAATAGAACTTTTGATCATTACATTCTGTAAGGAATAAAAAAGCCGTAACTACCATGTTTACTGTAAACATTATTTCTCATAGAGAGCCACATTTTTCATTGACTCAATAGGAGTTTCATGATCTCTGCACTTTTCATCATTTGTCTGAGAAAGCCAAAACAAAATGAAAAGTAGGTAAGCTAGCTTTACTTCTGATTTTCACTGAGCTTCAGCTGGTTGAAGTGCTCTTTCTCACATAATCATAAGCATCACCATCACCACTACTTTTATGTTATATCCTGCGAATTTACTTACAGTCAGGGGGATATCGGAATGAAACAAAGAGAAACACAAACCATGAATAGGTGCCCTTATTGAATTAACACTAAACCCAGACAGGAGTGGATGAGCTATCCCATAAATAGTCTAACTCTATTGCTAGGGCAACAAACGTTCTGTTGTTATGACAACCTAGGCAAATAGCAAAACACAGATTACACAACAATTAACACTTCAGAGGTGGCATAGGTATGTAAAGGAGCAAAGAAATAACTAAACTTTGATCTGTTTTTTCTTAGGTTTTGGACTTTTTGAAATGCGTTGTAAAGCTATTCTGTAATGACATAATCCAAACTGCGTTCAAATTTCAAACACATATTTTAACAATGAATCATCTTTTGTCCCAAACTCTGAAAATTCAAAAGAACAGCTTTGGTTTGGGGAAATTAGAGAGGACATGAAAATGAGGTTTACAGACAGGAATCTAGTTACAAACTTAACTATGAAGGAACTATCACTTTTCCATAATATTAATTTGACCATATATGTTTATTATAAAATACAACTGTCCATGGGGGGCAGAGGATGAATCATCTCTTAATCGCAGCATGTAACAATAAAATCAATGTATTTTTTAGTTAATTATGTGATAATAATATTCATGAAAATAAATTTTAAAAATAGAGTTGAACACCTCAGGTATGCTTCTGTTTTCTAACCTGGGGACATTATACTTATTCTTGCAATAGTAGAATAACTATTTCTATTAATAAATGTAACTGATTCAAATAAGGATTTTTTTAATGTTTTTAATAAATTGCTGTTGTCTACTTACAGCTTGTTGGAATATTTACGTACAGTAAATTATGACAAGTTATTTCTGACAAGCTCCTGAAACATGTGTAAAAACCCTGGAATGGTAGAAATACAAAGAAAATGACCAATGCACTTCTGCTGTCCTCCGAAGAAAATAGCAAATCAATGATTGAACACTAAATCTAATAATTAGAGGTCAGATACATGGAAATAAATTGTGCCATTCAGAAAGTAACTGTTTATACCTGTCTGCACTAGTATACCAATTCACTGAAGAATTTAAAAATCCATGCTTAAATTCCCCCGGCTTCATTCTGCTAGCATTAAATATGCATGAAGCATGAAGAGATAGGTGTTTTATTGGGTAGTTAGTTCTCAGACCATTTACAACTTCACAAGTTAACGCATTGCATTATGGCCAGTCAGATGAAACATTAGTAACTTAATCATCACTTGAGGTAGGTAATTATCCTCACCACATTATGGAAATTTAGGTTTGGCATTAATGAAACTTCAGAGACTTCAACAGTAATTGTAGACACTTAACACAAAGTCAGAATCTGGGACAATTACATTTGAGCTCATCTAAATGTTGTATTATATAACATAACCCAACTGCATCTTCCTTATATAACATCCCAACATGACCACTATACATACACTGTGATTTCCTAAAAGGCCTGTAGTGGAATCTGGTTTTGGAAGTTTCAAGTGTTTGCAAACCCAATTATTTTCCATATATCTCTCTTCTAATCTTGTATTTTCATGCAGAATTGTCAACAGTTTAATGAGTCATGTGATATCAATGTGGCAAAGGGTGAAAGCAGGAAAAAATAAATTGTGTTGTATGTGCCCTCATCAAGATTGAATTCAGCCCAATTAAATTAAGATAATGAAGATCAAAATATAAAACAGGTGTCAGCAACCTTCAGCAATGTGCATGCCAAATCTCTTCCTCCCTGAAGTGTGATAGGTCACACTTTCCTACACCCCACCCACAGTCCTGTAATGTGATCTGAATTAACTTTCATGATCAAATTTGCAGTGTAACTATGTAGTTTAATGCAAAATATGCTATGCACTGTATTTTTGAATTCTCATGAGATACTTTTTGTTGCTGTTATGGTATCATGTCTTCTGCAGCATCATACATGTGCAGAGATGTGAAACTTCTCCCCAGATGAAGTTCATATGGCCCAAGTAGGAGCAAGAAATCAGAGCTGCAAACATAAATCTGGGGGTGGGGCGGGAAAGCATGATAATGGACTAGATAAATGCCTATAACACCTTGACAGAAGAGGGAAGGTCACTCACCATTTCTGAACAAAGTGAATGACCTGCTCACAAGGGGGAGAAGGAATGAGGGTTTGAAGAAAGGAAAACAAGTCATATTATAAACTGGTCTGAGGCTTTTTGCTGCTTTGATCTCCGTCGTGAAGCAGCTTCCAAGACCCATGCATACCCTGATGGCAGGTAGGGCCTGGCTGAAAACCAACAATAGCCAACCATGTGTGTAAGATAAAAACATACTACAACAGTGAACTTTACCTTAGAATTAATCTTATGCTTTATTTGGTAGTGGTTAACTCATTTACTGGTTGGTCACTTAATTATGCATTGGTTTGCTATATATTCACTTAATATCATGCTTTAATCAATAAACTTGTGTTTGTCTTACCTAAGGCAGCATGGATTTTGGAGACAGAATGAATGTGGGCAGGTCTAACTTAGAGCAAAGGCTGATTGAATATCAATTTCTTTGTTAAACTGATGGACCATGTATATGAACCTTCAGTAATCTTGGAAGGGGCCTGATTCTTGCAAAACAGAAGTTCCCAGTGTGGCATCAGGGCTCACTGGAGGATCATCCTCTGAGTACCTAGAGAATACACTTACATTGCCTGGGACTGATTACATACAGGAGGCTGGTATAGACTGACCCAAGACTGAAGGCCCATCTAGCAAAGCAGAGTAAGTCAGGGTCCAAGAGTGGGTGATCAGCAAGGCCTAATGGCATACCAGGCCATAGTGCAGGAGAGGAATGTCACACAGTGCCACAGTGTCAGCAGTGGATGTGTGTGTGCCTGAAGACCTGTTCCTGGCAGCAGTGTCAGCAGACAGAGTCTGCAGACCTATGTCTGCAGCAAATTTTCATACACAGTGGTGTTGGCACCCCATTTCCTGCAGTCTGAATTCACTTGGGAGAGAGATGGTTGGAGCTGCATTGATGGGGAGGGATATGTGGCACAGCTTGGAGCCTGGAATGGCATGGCTCCAGAAAGGGCACTGCAGGCAGCTCAAATTGGTCACGTGTGACATTTTTGGCATGTGTGCTGCAGGCTCTCAATCCCTAATATAACATAAGTTTGGAATTTGAGAATAGGGAAGCATGTAGTACTCTGCAATAATATAGGCCTCACTGGATTTTCTATTGTATTTTGGACCATTTCAAGAGGGGAAATATCTATAATTGGGATGTCCAAACTTTTGTAGTGTGAGGGGTCACATTACAATTTTTTTCTTCCTCAAGTTCTGGTGAGCAATTTTCAGACAATGGTGATGCTTCTGCTGTGCCTGGCTGACTGGTATGGAACTGCAGATGGGGGAGGGTACAGATGTCCATTTATATTTTTGTTTTGGGGCTTTGGTGGAATGAGGAGGTATGGAGGAATGGCAGGGGAGGACATGTAACTGGTTATATGACTCATTTGTCTCTTCCTTGCCCATGGCCACTTCCTGTCCTACTTATGGGAATGGATGGCACTCTGTCCTTCTCCTGCTGTGCCCCACTGCCCATTTGGGTGCTGTCCCTGCCAGTTGGGCAAGCAGACAGGAAACCACATCCATTCCTGGTCCCTCCTGCCTGCTGGGGCTTGGCTGGGGAAGTAGTTTTCCCTCCCTGCACTAGGATGGCTGCTGGATGGCTGCCAAATGGGTACTGAAAAAATTAATCTGAAAGAGGGGCAGAGCTGGTGGGGGGGAGGTAGAGAAAGAGAACTTGGAACTCTGGTTCACATAACTTTGCCCCCAGCCACCAACCTGGATGCTGAGAGGAGGCTAGTTCCCCAGCCAGGCTCTCACAGACAGCTGCCAAAATGCAGTGTCCCAGATAACTGAGGCTGCTGCAGGGTATGGGCTACAGGGATGTTGGACTGCTTGTGTTGTGATGAGCTTGGCAGGTATGTAAGAGGAAGAAGGACCTCAGGCAGAAGGGGGGGAAAGTTAACTTCTCAAAGGGAGGGGAATTGAAGTGTCTCAGCTAAGGGTGGCGCTGGATGGGCACTGCCTACCCAGTTGGCCAACAGGCCCACCCACCCAGAACAGCCCCTGGCAGTGGTTTCAGCTTACTGCTGTGGTAGCAGGTCATTGTGAGCAGGACTGTAGGTGGAGAGGCAGTCATGGGCAGATGGACTGGGGTGGTTGCTCCTCCACCCATAGCTCCAGTCCCGTGGCAGGAACTAGGCAACTGGAGCATCAGCAGGAATCTTCCAGTCACATGAGCAGAAGCAGAACTGTCCAGACCCACTATGAAGAGTAAAACAAACAAGGAGTCCTTTGTTACTTAAAGACTAACAAATTTATTTATTGCATGAGCTTTTGTAGGGTTTCAATGTGTCTCATGAACAGGGATTTTCTCTCACAAAAGCTCATGCAATAAATAAATTTGTTAGTCTTTAAGTGACACAGAACTCCTTGTTTGTTTTACTCTTCAAGGTGGGCCTATTTTAATGAACTATACTAACATGTCTGCCACTTTATACCCTGAAGAGTAAGGGGCCCAGCCAGAAAGTAGGGGCTAGCTAAGCTCTTGGAGTACATATGTACCAGTATCCCCCCTCACGCAAAAGTGGCTTACCTCCCACACGCACCTCTACTTCTGAGTCCTGACAGGGCAGGAGTGGAGGGAAGGGAATGCTCTTGGCTCTCAAGAGGCTAAAGGAGCTGCTTCTTGGCGCCAGATGAGTGTTTGGGGGGCCAGTCTGCAGCTAGCAGCCTTTGGTGGGCCACATTCTATTCCATTAGCCATGGGTTGGAGAATCCAAGACTATAGTGCCATTCTATTCTGCCACAGATTTATAACGGAAGAGGGGGACTGCAGACAGGGGAGTTTGAGAAAGAGTTGGTAAAGCCCTTAGAAGGAGGCAAAGGTGATCACCTAGCTGAAGAAGCAAGGGAGAGAGCGAAGCTTGGGTGTGTGAATTGCTGACTATGTGTTCATCTTTCCTTATAGATGATTTCTGTTAGTTGTCAGTTACTGTGGGAATTGGGACTGTGATTGTGTGATTGTCTGGGGGATGTTTATACCATTGTTCTCTGCTCACCTTTGATCGCCAGCTTCAATCAGCCTTGTGATCACCCTTCCCCTGTATGCTTAACAAGGGGCAAGGGCTGACCTAGGCAGAGAAGGCCTTAAAAGCCAGTGGCTGAGCAACCAGAGAGAGCTTACAAACAGGGGGACTTCAAACAGGGGAGTTGAAAGGGAGTTTTGGGAGGAGTTGGTGAGGCCACAATGGGAAGAGGAGCTGCACTGCTTGTGCCAGCACCTCTTCTGTTTCCTCCACCTGTGCCTGTAGCCAGACAGACATTATGACCATGGATATATCTACCAAGACCCTGGTGTGGACTTGCAGGGACTGTGGCCTGCATTTTCCTGTCACATACGATCAGGCTGGGGAGATGAATCAATGTGTCAGATGCCTTCTAGTGGAATCTCTCATGAGGCAGATGGGAGAGTTACAGAAGGAGGTGGCTAGGCTCAGGAGTATCCATGCCCTGCAGAAGTTCCTCAATAGCATCCACGAGGAGACATGCAAGGATGAGGATACTATCCAGGTGCTGAGGACTACTGGTGCACACCTGGAGAAGAATGGGTTGCCTATGGCACAGGGAGGACAGTGGGAGCTGGTTATCTCTGGCTGCAGACAGTGCTCCACCCCTGCTCCCATCCCGCCCTCCTTTGTGGTGAAGAACCGTAATGCAGCAGTAGAGAAAATGGATGAGGTGGAAGAGGAGATGCCATGCACCCCGAGTTTGAAGGATCATATCCACCACAGCCAGGAGGAAACGTAGGGTTGTGGTGGTTGGGGACTCACTTCTGAGGAGGATGGAAGGACCCATCTGTCACCTTAACAAGGCCTCTCAGGAGGTATGCTGCCTGCTGGGTGCACATATCTGAGACATGACAGGGGGATTGTTGAGAATCAACTGCCCCTCTGACTACTAGCCCATTCTACTCATCGATGTGGGAACCAATAATACTGCAAGAGGTGATCCTTAGCAGATCAAAGGGGACTACAGGGTTCTGGGAGCACGGGTGAAGGAGTTCAGAGCACAGTTAGTGTTCTCCTTGATCCTTCCAGTTAAGGATGGGGGCCTGAACAGAGACAAATGCATCCTGGAGGTGCATGCCTGGCTGTGAAGATGGTGTCATCAGGAGGGCTTTGGCTTCCTCAACCATGGGGTGCTGTTCCAGGAAAAAGGACTGCTAGGCAGAGATGGATTCCATCTGTTGAGGAAGGGGAAGAGCATATTTGGATGCAGACTGCATGACCTAGTGAGGAGGGCTTTAAACTAGGCTTGAAGGGGGAAGGTGACCATATTGTGGGAAAAATATATCTCTCTCCCACAAATAGAGAGGAGGCCTTGGGGTTAGGGGCCCTCCCTTTCAGGTATCAAACACTGCTTTAGGCATCTATCAACCCAAGTTAAGAGATAAAGAATGATACCACTACTCCTTCAGGTAAGTTCAAACAGATACAACATAAGTTTATTAAGAAAGAGGATAAGTCCCAACCCAAAGGAGTCTACACAACTACAGGTACTCAACAAACAAGAGAGGAAATCAATAAACAGAGGAACAGAAAACCCTAACCACTGACCCTCCCTCACCCACAGAGACCCTCCAGAAGCCTATTCATGATTGTGCTTTGCCCAGCTGGGTGTTGTTCCCAATCTGGAACACTGATGAGTCCCCATCTGCTTCTCATCCTGGTCCTGTAGCCTGTCTGCTTCTGGATCCAGGTCTGCAGTCCTCCGACCTTGGAATGTCTGCTTCTGGGCCCAACGGCCAGATCCAACGTCCTCCACTGCACAGTCAGTGGTCTAGAGACCCTGATTCCCTATATGGAGCTGAGCCAGCACACTGTAGAGCACAAAGGTGAAACTAAATACTCTACAGCTCCCTCTCCAAGCTCCAGCAACTCCCGATTCTCTGAAGTATCCCACAGAAGAGTCCCGCCGTAGAACACTTCTGAAGGACAGTCCCCAGAAGAACTCTTTCCCTCACAGGGTTCCCCTTAAGTTCAACTCTCCTGTGCAATCAGAATTCGGGATTGCTCCCGCCACAAGGCTTGTCCATCAAGAGTCTGCACAGCACCTTCTAGAATCTGTATGCATGGCACTCCACTGCTGAGCACAACACTCAAGTATCTAGGCAGACTCCAGTCCCCTGGCAGGCAGCCAAGTGCCCTCACAGAATATGTCCCTCAAAGTATTGTGCAATCCAACTGTATTACATAACAAGTAAAGCTCCCACTTCTGGGGAGGGGAAATACACATAAAATGCATACAAAATACAATCCCAAACTTCTCCTTAACAACCAAAGCCGACAGGTAAGTCACAATGTGGGAGACCTGAGGGAAGGGGTGGAACTTGGTGGGTTCCAGGACTGTAACACCAGGGATAAAATAGAGGGTAGTTGGAACATGGGGGTGGGGAATCAAATAATTGTCTTAGGTGTCCTGATGAAATCCTAATACCTGAGGCAAGTGGGGGAGGACAATGCCGGGAGAAAATGCAAGGAGGTAGATGCAGTAGAACTGAAAATAGACAGGGGAAAGTAGGGTAATTGCCCCAGTATTTTAGGTGCCTGTATGCAAATGTGAAGAGCCTGGGAAACAAGCAGGAAGATTAGTAGTACTGGTGTAGAAAAGGAGCTATGATATTTTTGGAATAACAGAGACATGGTGGGATAGCTGTGTTATACCAAAAAGGGGCACCCAGGAGAACACCCCCCAATAAAAAGAAAAGACTAGCAGGATCTTATTCAGGGGGAGAAGGCAATATGCCATATTTATTGTAAATAAGTAAGCATAGCAAAAAGCAGTCTCTCTCACATGCGCGTACACACACACACACATACACAAAGTTCTGCAACCTGATATGATATAATTACCAGTCATTTCATATGTTGCTTGAGCCATCCTAGTGGCCAGCTAGGCTGGGCACAAGGGGGGAGCCAGGCCTCTGTCGGTCACGACCCGATGCTCCAAGATGATAGTTGCAGAATGAGACTCAAGATTTTCATGTTCTTACCCATCTTTTATACTTGCTGGCCCTCATGTAAGTTTATAGGATTTGCTGTGTCATGTTGCCTCAGGTTTCCTGTGAGATCATTGGTCACCAGTCACTTCAGACTTGATTGTATTTTGTTCTTTTCTTTTTGGTGTGGCTCCTTCTGTTTGCCTTAATCAGAGGTGTCTGCATTGTTCAGCCAGTTAGATGGTACTTGTGGTTCACCTCAAGGCTGGCAGTTGAGGCTATGTCCACCCATACATCGTTATTTTGAAATAAGTTATTTCAAAATGAGTTATTTCAAAATAAAGTCCTTAATAAAGTCCAAAGCCTGCTATCAAAATGGCTGTTATTTTGAAACAGTTATTTCAAAATAACGCCGTTTGGACATGCTGTTTTGAAAAAGTTGTTTCGAAACAATGGTGTTGTTTCGAAACAACATGTCCAAATAGTGTTATTTTGAAATAACCATTTTGAAATAACAGCCATTTCAAAATGACTGGGATTTAAGCTGTTTCAAAATGATGGTTCTTATTTCGAAATGACAGAGCCTGTCATTTTGAAATAAGAAAACGTCATGTGGACCTAATCTTTTTTTTTTTTATTTTGAAATAACCAGTGTTATTTCAAAATAAAAGAGATGTGTGGCCATACCCTGAGACTGGCCCCTTCACTCACACACCTTGTTCACACATTTAAAAGAACATATATAGCATGCACCTAAACCAGGTTTCATCAAGTATACAAAATGGAGTCCAATGTTTAAGCAGGAGTTCCTAATTGACATTATGGAGTCTTGTTGGACATTGGTTATGATGTCTATTATACAGAGTTATAGAATTATTTTACTTATGACAGTGAAGGACATATACACAGCATTATCTAACATATACTTTAAAGGTAAATGTAAGTCATTATCTGTCTGTCTCCCTACATTATCTGTCTGTGCTACACAGCTGGCATGACTGGAGCTCTGCAATGGATGAGTATAAATTGTTCAGGAAGGACAGGAAGGGAAGAAGAGAGGGAGGAGTAGCACTATAAGTAAAAGAGCTTTATGACTGCTCAGAGTTCCATTATGGAAGTGGAAACAAGCCAGTTGAAAGTCTGTGGGTTAAGTTTAGAGGAGAGGGCAATGATGGGGATGTCATGGTGGGTGTCTGCTATAGACTGCCAGACCAGAAGGAGAAGGTGGATGAGGCATTCTACTACTAGCAGAAGTTTCTAGATCACAGGCCCTGGTTCTCATAGGGTATTTCAATTACCCTTACATCTGCTCAGAGGGCAATACAGCAGTGCATAGGCAATCCAGGAAGTTTCTGGAGAGTGTTAAGGGCAACTTCCAGGTACAAATGCTGGAAGAACCAACTAGGGACCTCACACCTCTCCACCTACTACTGCTCACAAACAGAGAATTGATTAGGGTAGTAGAAGAGAATGGCAACCTTTGCAGCAATGACCATAGATGGTAGAGTTCAAGATGCTGATTAATAGAAAAAAAGGAAAGAAGCAGAACACAGACCCTGGACATCAGAAAAGCAGGTGTTAGCTCCCTCAGGGAACTGATGGTCAGGATCCCCTGGGAGGCTGATCTGAAGGGGGAAGAAATCCAAGAAAGTGGGCTGTGTTTTAAAGAAACCCTGCTGAAGGCAGAGGAAGATACCATTCTTATGAGCAGAAAGAACAGCAAATGTGGAAGGCCATCAGCATGGCTTAACAGAGAACTCTGCACTGAGCTAAAGCATAAAAAGGAAGCTTACAGGAGGTGAAAGCTTGGACAGATGACTAAGGAGGTATATAAAGATATTGCTTGGGACTGCAGGGATAAAATCAGAAAGTCCAAAGGAAAATTGGAGTTGCAGCTAGCAAGGGATGTGAAGGATAACAGGAAGGGTTCTACAAGTATGCCAATAACAGGAAGATGATCAAGGATGGTGTAGTTCCCTTACTGAGTGGGGCAGGTATCCTTGTGCTAGAGGAAAAAGCTGAAGTGCTCAATGCTTTTTTTACTTTTTTTTTTTTTACTTCAGTTTTCACAGGCAGGGCCAGCTCCCTGTATGGAACATTGGAGAGAAGAAGAGAGGCCCTTGGTGATGGAAGGTCAGGTTAGGTTAAGTCTTAAAGAAGCTGGATGTGCACAAGTCCATTAGGCTGAACAAACTGCATCTGAGGGTGCTGAGGGAGTTGGCTGATAAGATAGCAGTACCGCCGGCCATTATCTTTGAAAACTCACAGTGAATGGAGGAGGTGCCAGAGGACTGGAAAAAGCAAATATAGTGCCTATCTTCATCAAAGGGAAAAAGGAGGACCTGGGGAATTACAAACCTGTCAGCCTCACCTCAATACCTGGAAAAATCAATGAAGCAGGTTCTCAAAGAACTGATCTTGAAACACTTGGATGAAAATAAAGTGATCAGAAGCAGCCAGCATGGATTGACCAAGGGTAAATCATACCTGACCAACTTCATTGCCTTCTCTGATGAGGTGACTGGATTTGTGGATGTGGGAAGAGCCATTGACATAAAATAAGTTGACTTTATCAAGGCTTTGGTACAGTTTCCCACAGCATTCTCATGAGCAAGTTAAGGAAGAATGGGTTGGATATGTGGACTGTAAGGTGCATAGAGAAGTCAGTGAGTAGGAATCAATAGCTCCATGTCTAGTTGGCAACCAGTAACAAGTGGTGTGCCCCAGGGATCGGTCCTGTGGCCAGTTCTTTTCAACATTTTTGTTACTGATCTGTATGGTAGATTGCACACTCAGTAAACAAGAAGATGACGCCATGCTGGGGGGAATGGTAGACATGCCGGAGTGCAGAGACAGGATTCAGGGAGACCTAGACAAATTGGAGCAGTGGGCCAATAGAAATTCATGAGGCTCAACAAGGACAAGTGCACAGACCTACACTTGTGACAGAAAAAAACCCACACACTGCTACAGGCTCGGGAGTGATCAGCTAAGTAGCAGCACTGTAGAGAAGAACCTGGGGGTTATGGTGGATGGGAAGCTGGATATGGGTCCACAATGTGCTCTTGTTGCCAAAAAGGCCAACAGTGTATTGAGCTGCATTAGTAGGAGTGTTGCCAGCAGGTCAAGGGATGTGATTGTTCCCCTCTATTCGGCACTGGTGACGCCACATCAGGAATACTGTGTCCAGTTTTGGGCTCCGCAATACAAAAAGGGCTTGGACAAATTTGAAAGAAGCCAGTGGAGGGCAAAAAAAAAAAAAAAATCAAGGGGCTGGAGCACAAGACCTATAAAGAGAGACTGAAGGAACTAGGCACATTTAGCCTCCAGAAGAGAAGATTGAGGGGGGATTTTATAGCAACTTTCAACTACTTGAAGGGATGCTCCAAGGAGATCAGAGTTCAGCTGTTCTTGGTAGCAACAGAGGACAAAACAAGGAGCAATGGTTTCAGGTTGCAGTTGGGGAGGTCGAGGTTGGATATTAGGAAAAACTTTCTTACTAGGAGGGTGGTGAAACATTGGAATGGGTTATCTAGGGAAGTGGTGGAATTTTAATCTTTGGAGATATTTAAGGCTCGGTTAGACAAAACCCTGGCTGGGATAATTTAGTGAGAGTAGTCCTGCATTTTTGGCAGAGGGTTGAACTAGGTGACCTCATGAGGTCCCTTATAACCTTATGGTTCTATGATTCTATGACCTAATCTGGTTTAAAAAAAAATCAAAAACAAAAACAAAAACAAAAACAAACAGAAAAACTTGCTCTGACAATTTGAATTCTGGTTGGGACTGATCTAATGACAACTGTTCTCAGTGGAAACCCTCTCATTGTCTTTGATGGATACTGCACTGGGTTTTGTACACTGGCTGTGTTCACACACAGGGGTTATTTCAATATAAGTTGTTTTGAAACAACATATATCAAAATAACACCTCATTTCAAAATAACTTATGCCGAATTAACAAAAAGTTACTTTGAAATAAGGAAAAAGGCGGGAAACGAAATAGCAAGTTCACAGTGTGAACATTCTATTTCGCTTGGGGAGGGGGCTGCAGACACTGGGGGGGTTCAGCGCAGCCCAGAGCTGAACCCAGCCAGTGCCTGCAGGGGGTGCCTGCAGAGCGGGACTGCAGGCACCCAGGGGGTTCAGCACAGCTCAGCGCTGAACCCCGCCAGTGCCTGCAGCCCCGCTCTGCCGGCCAGGGATCACCCCTCAGCACCCTGGCCAGGGTGCTGAGGGTTCCCTGGCCAGGATGCTGAGGGGGCAGCCCTTCAAACGTTGTTTTGGAACACCTTGTTCTGAAACAACATGTTCACACGCCTTGTTTCGAAACAACGGTTTGGAAACAAGGTTGTTTTGTCCCCAAATGGGGTTTAACTTGTTTTGAAACAACACTGTTGTTTCGAAACAACAGGTTACCGTTGTTTTGAAACAACTGTGCATCATGTGCACATGTTTGTTTGTTTTGAAACAACCTCATTGTTTCGAAACAAAGATGCTGTGTGAACACAGCCACTGTATGGAAATCTTTTCTGTGGTCAAGTTGTGTGGTGTATTAATGAGCAAGGAATTTAGACATATTATTTTGATTTTAGCTATAATTGGTAATTACTGTAGTTTGATAAAACAAACACACACACACACACCCCTCTGTTATTATCTAGTGGTATTTAATATGTGTTAGAAGACACTTTTACAGATATTTAAAATAAATGTTTTAGTTTACTTTTTGATGCGATTAGTTATAATAATGTAATCAATCATATGTTAAAAAACCCATTCCCATATAGACATCATGAGTTTTCATCACATTCTGAGTTCAGGCTTTCACATTAAATATGTGGCCCTGATTAAGCAACTTGTGTAAATAGTTGTGTTACTAAAATATTTGATATCCCATATTCGTATTAAAATTAAGTCCATTCTTAGTTAAAATAGAGGCTGTGTGTGTATTTGGATGACCTAGAAAATGCAATTTCCACATAAGAACAAACCGTTCAGGACAGCCTTAATTTAGAAATGGAAAAGACTCTAGGTCACCAAGTGAAAGCTAGAAATTAAGTTTTCTCTTTGAAGTTAATCAGAATCTTTGCACGAATTCCATGGCTGATAGCTTCAGCATTTATGGGGAAAGAGGTGAATGAGTCATGAAAGTTATTTGGTATATATTAACTCTTAAGAGTTATCAGATAATAGTACACAACACAGAAAGTAGTTGAATTGGAACATTAAAATACTTATAATTTTAAGCTACTGATTTTTATAGGCATGGGGGCTTTAAAATATTATTTTAATATTGACCATTTTGATAGCATTCTCACAGGGTAGATTTTAAAACAATAAAATAATGATCAAGTATAAAAGATGAATCTGGTGTTTAAATTTACAAAAATATATCCATTATTCTACTACCTTCAAATTGATGCTAAAATCATAAAAGATCTTTTAACCAAAGTAGACAGCATGTATAAGTAATTTCTCATGGCCTTCTTGAATATCTTTTGGCATAAATACAACCAATTCATTGAATAATGTAAATTTCAATTTACTAATAAAGACTCTTAAAGAATACATAATCAAATTTCAGTAATGTCAAAAAAAGTTTATAGCATGGTTTTATCTAACTATATGAAAATGATCTTCTGCATTAAACTTCTGTACATATGTACATTTTTAAAAAGACATTCTAATGGAATTTTTTATCTAAATAATGATCTCCTTTGAAATCTGAGGATTTTAATCTTCACTACCTAGAACATTAAAAAAAAAAAAAACCTTTCTATATGATCACTCTGTAATATCTTGTTTAATGATATTTGAAAAAGGAAATTCCATATAATTTATCCTGTAAATTGAATGACAGCTATATTTAGTGTTGTGAGACAAATTTCCATCAGAATAATATTCTGACAGAAAGTGCTGTTTCTGCAAAATTGATTTTTTTTCCATAGGAAACATCTCCCTCCCCTCCCCCCCCAATGGAGTGGAGGAGATTTTCTGTGGGAAAATCTAAATGAAATATTTTGTTTTGCATCAGTTTCACTCAAATCAGAGTATTTCATTTTGTTGAACTGATATGAACTCTTTTCTTTTGAATCAGTAAAATAGACATTACATATCTCTATGGCTCTGTTTATATTAGCCCATACTTAGTTTGGAACTTCTTAGTCTGAACTAAGACGTTCAAGCTTAGTTTGAACTAACTGGGTTAGTTTGAACTAACTGGGAACTTTAAGTTTTTAACTAACCATGCATTCTAGTTCGAACTAATACTTAATTCGAGCTAGAAAGCATGGTAAGTTCACACTACTGGCTTAGTTCAAACTTCTCAAGTTCAATCGTTGATTTGTTTGAGTCTTGCACACACTTAGTTTGAGCTAAAGGTCAAACTAAGCATGTAAATCTGTACTAAACCTGGTACTTACTAGTTTGAACTAAGAAATCTCTGTGTTTGAACTAGGCAAAGTCTAGTGTAGCCATGGGCTATGTCTGCACACAGGCAGTTAAGTTGATTTAATTTAAATGAATTTAACAAAATCACTATAAAATCATTAAATCAATTCCAGTTAAATCAATTTAACAGTTACACACCAAAAAACTGAAATTGAACTAGCATGTCTAGGGACAGGACATGCTAGTTTGATTCAGGAGAGGGGCACCATGGGAAGTATAGCAACATGGCCCTCTGACTGGGCCATGCCAGCCACCAGTTCCCCTTCCTGGCTCTTGCCAGGTGAGCTCGGTGCCAGGGAAAGAATCCCCCCACCTGGCTCTGAGCACTCTGAGCCTGGTGGGGCAGAAGGGATCCCTGTGTGCCCAGCTCCCCACAAGCTGGTCGGGCGGCAGGGAAGGGATCCCCACATACCCAGCATCTGGCACTTTCTAGCCAGCAGCGAGGAAGGAACCCTGCATGCCCAGCTCCCCCTGCATGTTCTAGCTGGGTGGTGGGGAAGGGATCACCACGCACTTGACTCCCTGCAGGCTGGCTGGGTGGCAGGCATCTATTCCCCACCACCCAGCTAGACCTCTGGGGTGCCAGGCATGCGGGGATCCCTTCCCTGCTTCCTGGCTAGTGTGGCTCAACATGGGTGCCTGGGTGTGTTTCCCACTGCCTGCCTAAGGCTGTTGGAGCTGGGCATGTGCCACCAGCCAGCATGGGGGAACCCAGGGTGCAAGGTCCCTTCCCCTGCCACCAGGGCACCACAAAGTGAGTCAGGTGTGGAGGGATGCATTCCTCCCTGCCTGGCCAGCCACTGCTGAGCCTAGCACTGGGTGTCTGTTTCCCGCCACCCAGCCAGCCAGAGGGAATCACCCCATGGTCCTCACCTCCTCCCTGTCCAGGGAGCTGGAGGAGGTCTTCGTTCCAGGGTGCCATGCACCCTTGAAAGAAGAAGGTCAAACAAGGTTATATTGATAAATGAGTTATATTGATATAACAGGTCCACACTGCATTATATTAATATTAATATAATTTTTTTAACCATTATAGCAATATCATACTAGATTTTATTATATTATTTTAACATTCCTTATATCGAAATGAGGGAGCGCCTCATTTCAATATAAGGAAACATTGTTTGGACCTGGCATTTTTTTAAATCAAAATAACCAGTTTTATTTTGATTTTAACAGTGTGTATTGACAGACCCAAAGTGTATCACTTTATGGAAGTTGGGCTATGTCCACACTTATATTGTTTTTTCGAAATAAGTTATTTCAAAATCAATTATTTTGAAATAAAGTCCTTATTTTAAAATAAGTTAATTCAAATTAAGGGAAAAGCTCAAAGCAAAATAGCATGTCTGAGCACAGGACTTGATATTTCGCTTTAGCAGAGGAGCACCATGGGAGGTGTGGCAATATGGCCCCCTCCCTGGGCCATGGTCCCACCCAATATAGGCTAAAAGAAAGGCACCCTGGGAAGGAGAAGGGCAAAAGTGTTGTTTCAAAATAATGGTTATTTCAAAATAACACATCCAAGCAGCGTTATTTTGAAATAACCATTTCAAAATAACAGCCATTTTGATTTAAAGAAGGTTTAAGTGACGGCTCTTATTTTGAAATGACGGAACCTGTCATTTCAAAATAAAAATACATCATGTGGACCTAATCTCTTTTATTTTGAAATATCCAGTGTTATTTCAAAATAAAAAAGACATGTGGACATACCCTTGTAGTTCAGGATCCCATTCTCTCTGACAAGCCACGCCCCATGAAGAACTGCATCTTCCCTAATACAATTCAGATTTCCCCCTCACCAAGCTCTGCATGGTATATCACGGAAGTAACACAGCTATGGGTACATAATGGGAGACATAGTCTGGCCAGAGAGCCTGGCCCATATGGGTGAGTAGAACCAGCAGGCTCCAAAACCACAGCTCCTATGTGAGAATGGGAAGTAGCAATATAATGATGCAATATTAAAAATTAAGCATTTTCAGTCATTTGAGTAAACTGCAGCTAAACTTTAATTTCTTTTTAAATGTAGGACAGTTTAATTTTGATTGAAAGTGCCAAAGTCCAATGTTTCGACATTTCCGTTTTTTAAATGCTTTCTCAGCTAAAAAATATACATTTTCAATTTTTCATCCTGATTATAAATAAAAACAGATATTAAAAAGTCAGAATTTTTCACAGGGTGGAAATTTCAGTGTTTCCCCAGCAATAAATACTGTGCTATGTAGATTCTTCTGTGCCACTGTAGCTGAGCACCTTCAAATGGTGAATTAAGTAATGTACTTAACATTGCAAATTTATTCAATTCATTATTTTACTGATAATGTTATGGGACTGCTGAGTACAGAGGTACTGTGATAACACACAGGATAATTGGACTGAGTACACTACAACTACAATTTTTGGCATGACAGAAGGGGTGAAAAGAGTAGTACACATACACATACACACTTCATAAATTAAAATAGAGATAGGATGGGGGAGACGCAAAAGATGACTTGTAGGAATTGTACTTGCCAACTTATTTGTGTGAGGATTTTTTTTTTTTTGCTACAGAAAAGGTGTAACCACAGCCTCCTTTCTTTCAGCCAGTCTTAAGAGCTGCTAAGCCACTGTGCAACTTGTTAGAACAGACCTATAGAAATTTATGCCCATTGTTTGTGCTGAAAGGAAATGGTTCTTACCAAACAATTCACTTGTCACTTATTTTATCCAGGAAAAAGTGAGTGATAACAGGATGAAGTCAACAAATATCTGATCTTGTTAGAAAAAATGGAGAACAAACTATAAGATAAACTTAACTTAAAGTAAACTTGGAATATGTAGCTATTAGTGCCAACTAGACTTAATATTAATGCATATCATCATCAGAGGGCTTAGATGCCGGATGTCTCTATTCAGTTAATGATAGATACATGAGATCCAGAGCACTAGTCATGTGATAAGGCCCTGCCCCAGGAAACACATGTGGAACCCTCACTGAGAGGTAGGTGTCTAAATATCTTTGAAAGTCTGGGTCCATAGCTCCAAAAAGAACACCTTCGTCATTTCTCAAGGTGTTCTTGGCCATCATCCAACTGCTATGAGGGGGATCCAAACACTTATTCCCTAGGTATTTAAAAAAAAAACTAAAGAGTCTAAAGAGAGCACATTCACTGTCACTATCTTAGTGCCTGAAGGCACATTGTCAGGGTTCAGTTCTTCTATCTGTCCCACCTCTTGAGAGCTGTCATCATACAGTCCACTACCCTGCATCTAGAGGCAGTGTTCACCCTTCAGACATTTTCCCACAGCCTAAATAGAAAGAACTATTTGAAGGAGGAAGTTAAAGTTTAATACTGAAAAGACAAGTGGAAACAGCCAGGAATGAGGCTTAAGGCCTAATGAAACAAATGATAAGAGTAAGTTTTAGTTGAATAAATCATGGAGTTGACAGGAGTCAGGCTAAAGCAGTCTGACCTTATAGAAATTGACAAGAAGTAACCTGCAGCTCGAATAAGAGTGGAAAAAGTACTTGAAAAGGACCTTGAAGGTATCCAGCTGGCATACTGCCAAGGAGCTATGAAGAGATGCTTTGAACTACCTAGAGCAAGGGTACACATAATCACAGAATGACAGCTTGATGGATGCAGATGTTCAGAGAAACATGGACCTATCAAATTAATAGGTAGCAACAACAAAAGGGGTACGTGGACCAATAAAGGTAAACTCAGATCCCAAAGGGGTCCAAGCCAATATGTCCTAGCAGGACATAAAAACAGGAGCCCGGGAGCCCTGATCTTGTGCAGCCAAAGGGTTTGACAGAGAGTCCTGCCATCAGTTGATCCATTCTGTTGCACCAAGAGCACAAATGCTGCCAGTGTATCTGTTGAAATAGGATGTTTGCCTCTGTGTGATGAAGCCTAGCTTGGCACCTTCATCTCTACAAAGACCCATGGTTGTGCTGATTTCCTCTAACATGAGTGTCATCTCAGTTTACCTCTTGCACACAGGGTATGCCTAGGCTCCAGATCACTAAGCTAACTAAGTTCTCACTAAAGACTTGAGCAAAGGTACCTGAAGCCATTAAACACACACACATACATTTAGGCTCACATTTCCTAAGTCACAGTTTTGGATGCCCGATTCCTTGGCAGTTTGAAAATCTAACTTAGGTCCTCTATTTCACCAACTGAATCAATGCCAGAACATTCATTGGCTTCCAACATCCAGAAGAGAGTCCTCATTGATCTGTAATAAAAGGTAAATATAAGCAGGCCAATACTGTAAATTAGTAAGTTGAGGCTTAGAGGAGTAGGTCTAAACCCTCAAGACACAGAACAAATTGCTTTTGATGTTACTTGTTTTGATTTTCTTTGGGTCAAAGTTTCACATGTGTTTACAGTCTGTTGATTTCTCGCATATTTGTTTCAGCTGTTATAGCCCCCCCCCCCTTCTGTTATTCTTATGCCTAGGAGTAAAGAAAGTTCAAAGAGAACTTGAAATATTAACTTGACAGATCAACATACTAATTGGGAAAATTATCTCAGTAAAATATATTCTCAAATGTAGTGAAAATTGCTTCTTCTTCTCCAGACCGATGAAATATTTACTTTGCAGAAAGAAGTGATATAGTTACATTTAGTAAAATGGAACATTAATGAAAAATAATGTGATGGGAATAAAAGAGGAGAACTTAAGAGGGTTGCATCTCCTTTTGTGTTTATTTGGGTATTTTTTATTTTTATTTTCAGGGTTGACCTGTATTGGGAGGCTGCCAAAAATATATTTTAACAAATGTAGAGACAATTCAGTTGAGGAAAGTACTGAACTGCCTTTTGGCCTTCCTACAATAGGTACTTACCAGTTAGGGCAAGAAGTGCACTGTTCTACATTATGAGCTATTTCAATGGATTGTTTAAAAAAGTTATCCTAATCTTAATGGTTTTGCTATATATAGTAAAACACTCAATAGGTTTCCTTCCCTAAAAGAGAAGGGGGGGGCACAGAAAGCAGGTAGAATTATTTTACAAGAAACTAATTTAAAGATTATAGGAGACATAGCTTTTTGATTTCTATCTTCTCTTGCCTTAATCTTTCTTTAAAAAAGTACCAATCCACTTCCTCTATTCTTCTCCTATTTTTGTCTTTCGACTTCTTCCTTTCTTACAAGTGCCTTCTATTTATCAAACTAAACACATTTGACTTTATTCAACTTTTTTTTAAAGTATAATTCTCTCTGATGTCTTTGAAAAATAAGCCATCAAGGTGAGTGCATTTATGTATAAAATCAATGCAGCGTTTCCAAGTAAACCAGTCTCCAACAATTGTTCTCCCCAAGTAAGCCAGTTTTCCAAATACTAATATACCCCTAGCTCCATCTTCCTTTCCTTCATGTTTCCTATGATCTGTTACTATTTCTGCTCTGTCTTGCTAGCATAAATTATCCAGTCCTGAGGGCAGTCTTCTTTATGTGTTATATGTCAGCTAAGCTCAATTCACAGGATGGCACTACCATATATTAAACATTTCAGGAAAAAAATAGTGTTTTAGTGGTGTTTAAAACAATGAAATTAAGTACTTGTGAAAGGGCTGAACAGACATCTGTACTTACTGAAGTCAAAGCCTCCTTACACTGTGAGACGGTTGACAATCCTGGATACTAGTGGTATCTCCAGATGCAGTGGTTGAATCAATATAATGAGTGTTATATCGATTCAATCAGTGTTATGTCCAGGTGACATTTTCTTGGATCAAAATGACGAGCCTTGTCATTTCAATCTAAGGGTCATCAATCAATTTAACAAAACCAAGGTTAAGATCGATATGACAGCTATTTTGATTCCGTTGAATCAAAATAATGCCATCCAGATGTGTTATTTCAAATTAACTGTTAAATTGAAATAATGCTTTTCTGACCTGCTTCCTCCCAGGGTGCACTGCCCCTGCAAGGAAACAGGAAGCCCCGTTCCCTGGAAATCAGAGCACATGGTGGGCAGTGAGGAAAAATGTCACAGCTTCCTGCTGCCAGCTCTGCCTCAGAGCAATGGAGGGCTCCAATATGGACCCCTGACAAAGTCTGATGCCTCATAGGAATTTGGGGCACACAGGATATATGTGCATGGTTCTGGGCAAGGCACTGGAATTGTGATATATATGATGACATTGTGGCACAGATGTCAGGAAAGGGGTACCACCACAGCACAGAGCAGGTGCAGGCAAAGATTAAAGTCCTGCGTCAGGACTATGCCCACACCAGGGAAGTGAGGCTGCGCCAGGGGACATGCAGCACAGCCACCTGCGCCTTTTATGAGGAACTGCAGGCATTCCTTGGGGAGGAGCCCAGTGGCATCCCAGCCAGGGCCATGGACTCAGGAGAGCCACCCCCACGGCCACATCCCCTGTCCAAGGCCCCTCAGATACTGAGACGTTGCTGGACATTGGCAGCACCAGCCAGCCTGGAAGCGCTTCACCCCCTGAAGCCCACCCGTCCAGCCCTGAGCTATTCCCACTGTGGGAGCATGGGACAGCCACCCCTGAGGAAGAGGAGGAAGAAGGTGGAAACACACTGGAGGCCCCTCCCATGGAGCCAGATGCCAAGGAGGGGACATCGAGGCAAAACTCCACAGCGCCTGGTAGTGAATGTTCCTCCCCATTCCATGCAGGCTGGGCCGAGCCTGCCTGTGGCATGGCTGCTGCAGGGGGCATGACCCAGGGATAGGCAGGACACTGGGCCAGGGGTTGCTTAGGTCCTCCCACCAACCAAGGGACATGTGACAACAGGGTCTCAGGCCCATGCATGGTGGGGCTTGCAGATCGTGGTGGTGGCAGAGACCGCATGTGACGGTAGCAAGGGTGGACAGCATATTGCCCACATTGCTGGCACGTGGCCTTGGGAGACTCCCCGTGATAAGACCAACCTCACTGATGCCCACTACAGTGGGCATCACGGGGGCATATGCACCTTCTGGGTACTCTCCCACAGGACACAGTTTAGGCTGTTTGTGGCCAATCGGAGTGGAGGTATTTGCAGCTGACAAGTTGCACACAGCCAAGGCCAGTAGGCTGAGGGGCTAATGCTGGTTTCTTTTTGCCTTCAGCAACTCTCAGAGCCACTCACCACTCTGCCCCTGGGAACCAGCCAGCCGCCACCTGGAGGAGGAAGAGGGTCCACTGGACCTGGCACTAGATTCTTGGCAGCCTCCTTGAGCTCAGCCAGGGAGTGGACAAGTCCAGCCGGGCATGGTGGGAGCAGCTAGCCTGCCGCCAGGATGTCATCATCCAGCAGCTTCAGCGGGCGGCCGACACAGACGAGTGAGTGGTCACAGCGCTGGTGTGGCAGAGCCAGGCGATGGAATGGCAGAACGATGTGCTGCAGGCCCTCAGTGTTGCCATGCAGGACATCATGGCAAGCCTGCGGCACATTATGGGGTACCTGACCCCACAGAATCTGAGGGAGTTCTCCAGAGGGAGCCTTGCATCCCTTGCCGCAGGCACCCTCAGACCTGGGGCAGCCTTGGGGAATGGCATGGCATGGCAGGCCATAGTCCCACTACAGCCCCTAAACCCTCCAATGTTCACAACCCCCCACACAGATCCCCCCCCAGTTGAACAACCACCCCCCAGTTATCCCTCACACAGACTCCCCTTACTGCCTCCCATGCCCATCTTTGCCCTGACCCCCCTCCCTGTTTTAAATAAAAAATAGTAAATGTCCAGATTTGTGTCTTGTAATTTTTTTGGGTAGGGTTCAGGGTGTGGGTGGGTAGCAGCTGTCTGTGGTGGGAGGGAGTGGGGGGCTCTTGGGGCAGGCCTGGCCCTCAGTGGCCCTTGCTGAGGATCAGGTCCTTCACTGCATCGTGCACCACAAATGACCTTGGTGGTGAACACTCTTGTAAGGGCACAGCTTCTGGCTGCTGGAATTGCCTGGTGATGAGCTGTGTATCAGCCTCCCACGTCACAGCTACTGTCTTCCCCCAGATTTCACAAAGATTGTGCAGGACCACACACGCACTGATGACCTCCACTGTGATGTCCTCTATGAGGTGGAGGCATGTGAGCAGGCACCTCCATGTGAGCAGGCAACTTCAGCCTGCCAAATGCCGCTCGACTAGCTGGCAGCAGTGGGTCAGGCGGTGGTTAAACAGCTGGCAGCCAGCATCAAGAGGTTCCCTGTCGGGGTACATGAGCCAGGGGCAAAGGGGTAATCTGCATCAGCAATGATGAGGATGAGCACCTCCACTCCCCCAACGGTGATGTCAGGGGGGAAAGAAGGTGCCTGCCTCCATGCCCTGGTATACAACTGACTTCTGGAGACCCTGGCATCATGCACACTCCCTGGCCATCCAACATAGCTGTTTTGGAAGACACCCCGGTGGTCAACAAGGGCCTGAAGGATGATGGAGTGATATCCCTTGCGGTTTTGGTACTTGGCTGCACGGTGCTCCGGAGTTTGTATGGGGATGTGGGTGGCATCTAGGATCCTGGCACAGCTCAGGAACCCCAGAGCAGTGATGGTGTCCTGCAGCTCACCTCGGGTGACAAGGGGTGGCTGCAGGACCACATTGATGGCACTGGCAACCTGGAACAAAGCCTCCACCTCCCCGACGGTGGACCTGCCAACACTGAAGAGGTGTGCCATGGACCCATAGGACTCAGGAGTGGCCATCCAGAGATCAATGGCCACTCTCTTGTCCACAGGGATGGCAGGTCTCATTACAGTGTCCCTTTGGCACAGGAACAGGGTGAGCTCTGAGACTAGGTGGGCGAAGGTCTCCCTGCTCATGCAGAAGTTCCTATGCCACTACTCATTGTTCCAGGTTCCCAGCACTACCCACTCCCACCAGTCCGTGCTGGTCTCCTGTGCCCAGATGTGCCGGGGCACAGAGGCAGGGAAGGGAACAAAGGCTGCTCTGAGACCTAGCATAAGAATGTTAAGGGCCTCAGGCTCAGTGCCATCACGGTCCAGGAGCAACATGTCCCCATGCTGGAGGGCACCATGCAGACTTGCAGAGGGCCTGGCTGCTGCACAACAATGGAATGGGAGCTGGGGAGCATCCACTGTCATCTCTCTCACAGTCCTCTGCCAGCCAGAATGGAGAGGGAGCTGAAGGCAGTTCCTTCTTTTATGTGATTGGCCGGGGAGCTCAAGGCATGGCTCTGCCAGCTGGCCATCTTGCCACACTTCCCATGGTGCCTCTCCCTAGAATCGAACTAGCAAGTCCTGTGTCCCAACATGCTAGGTTTTTGTTTTGTTTTTTTTTTGGTGTGGACCTGTTAAATTGATTTAGCTTAAATTGATTTAATGATTTAGTTAAATTGATTTAAGTTAAATCAATTTGACCAGCTAGGTGTGGACATAGCCTAGAGTGAATACCATATACATTTCTGTCAAAGTGTCTCATCATTGAATTGGAACATAAATGACAAATCACCTAATTTCACTTGCTATCCACCATGCCAATTAGTGTCAGCTGTGGTGTAAACCCTGGTTCACCAGGAACTGGACTGAAACTTCCTAACTCAGTTTATATAGGCTATGGGGAAAGCTCATCAGATGACACTAGATTAGTGACTTGTGTCAGATATGAGTTTAAGTGAAAAAAAGATGTTCCACATCTCTCAGGTGCAGGTATCATCCTTTACCATGGATTTGCATATTGCCAAACATATTGGAATCTCCCATCCTAAGTGGGACCCCTGAGCACTACTGTGTTATTAACAAACAAACAAACAAACAGCAACAATAAATAACAATCCCATGAGCCATCTAGTCTCATAATTGGCTAACATTTTATAATAATATTCTGATGGTAAGAAGCCTATTTTAATTTCATCAAACAGGGACAGAAGTGAGCTGTGGTAAACATTTATAAGCCTAAAGCAATTTTCACTGAAGTCCATTGAAAGATTCCCAAGGACTTCCCTAGGAGTTGGATAGATACCCTAATGTAGATGATCCAACTTTCCTTAATGAGTTGTAATAAGAACTACAGAATCTGCTGGTTTTGCCTTTAGATGTTACCCATGACATGGACTTAATTTCCAACACAAGAAAATACAAGTCTCTATCCATCTATAAAAGTCCTTATATGAACCTCATCACCATAGTGTTTGAGTGTCTAAATATATTAAACTCACTGAAGGACAAAGTGATAAAGAAATGAAAACAGATATTTTAGCCAAGAACTTGCTCTGTGGTGGCTAGCTATCCAAGAGAGTAAGGATACTTCTACTCTTCCCCACATGACAGTTATTTCTGCTGTGATATACAACTGATGAATCTTAGTGATAAAGAATTAGTAATCTAGCAAATCCAAACCACTCTAAAACTAACATGTGCTTGATCCTGCACTCATTTAAGTCAATGACAAGATTCCCTTTAATAGTACAGGATGGCTAAGTCTACATCACCAATTTTAGTTCAGATTTGGTAGTTCAGACTAAAGAAGTCTGAGATTAGTCTGAACTAACCTCAGGCTTCTTTGAACAAACCTTGGCTTTTTAGCTTGAACTAGCTACTTGTTCTAGTTCAAACTAAAACTTTAGTTTTAGAATGTGTGGTTAGTTCAAACTAATTGCTTAGTTCTAACTTTTTTAACGTTGCATATTGCATGCTCTTAGTTTGTTCAAACTAAGCAAGTAAGTCTGGACTAACCACCAAGTTTTACTAGTTCTGACTAAGCTTTGCCTAGTACAAACTAAGAAATTTCTTAGTTCGGATTAGGCAAAACCTAGTGTGGCCAAGGACTAAATTAGTCCCGACTAAGCTTCCTTAGTCCAGACTAATTTGGCAGTGTAGAAATAGCTCATCAGTACCCTACTGAAGAGTAGCTTTGAAAACAGAATTAGGTGATCACTTTGAGAGAAGTAAGGACTTAGTAGGCTCACATGGATTGGACTAAAGCCTGTATTAAATACTTCTTATTAAAATTTGCTTTGAGGTAAATAAATACAGTGAATGGCTAAATAAGTTGGAAATACTTATAAAGAACATGTTTGTGCAAACATTAGTCCCTTTGGTGAACACTTCCCCATCTGAATAAACCTATATAAGTCAGTTTGACTATTTACATAAGCAAATGCTCACTATAAGAGTCAGATGATTGTTCCTAAAGAAGCAGAGAGAGAACAATAACATAGTACAGTTAACTAAATAAGTCAGAGAAGGGTAGAACTTGCCCTGTTTGAATGATATAATTAATGAGACATGAAATAAAAAAAGAGAAACATTAACCTTCAGTCATTAAAGAAGAATGTTTATTTATTGCAATAGAACAAATGACAAGCATGAAAGGACTGAACTGATGAAGCAAGCGAGTGGGATGGAGAGGAGTTGGTGGCAGCTGGGAAGACATTTGCAGTGGATTTCTGAATCTATAGGGGATATAATATTTGAAAATAAGTACAGCAATAACAAAGATGTTATATCATTTTTATGGTCAGTGTATCCCCCTTTTTATCATATGCATTTGCTTATGCAGAATCCAAGATAGAAGGCCCTTAACTTGTTAATGAGGAAGACATCATCATCAGCCATTGCTGTACCCAAAATCGCTGTATTAAAGGACAGTATTACATGCACATTCATTTTTCAGCTGCAAATGCAGGGTCAGGAGGTGACCTTCATGTTCATCTTTTTACATTAACTTTTCATTCACAAGAACTAAATGGCCAATGGCAATATTGAATATTGAGGAATTCCATCTGGGCACTGACTTGTAGGGTGTAGGTGACATGCTCTCTGTTTGCTAGAAATATCTACTCACTAGTCAGATACCAATATAGATAATTCTTTAGTAAAGCTGACTTTCCTTTTTCAATAGTGTTATGTGATGCTTCAAACTATGAATGTTTAGCGCCAATGTTCAGCTGTTTTAGGTACATTATTTATAAAGTAAGCACTTTGCAGATGCAGCGCATGGCCTCTGTCCTACAGACTTTAAAATCTGACTTCAGACAAAGTGGTAACATGTGACAGAAGGTGAGGCTGGGCATAAAGAACAAAAGAATACCAAAAAAACCTATGTGATTGGCTCAATTTCCTCCATGTGCAACTTGGAGGGATTTTAGTGTCTGTTTTTAGTATACTGTTTGTGTTTATCAAGTAAAGACCAGATTGTGATACCACTACTCAAACTAAATGTCTTATTTCACAGATAGCCCCATTGTCTGTTTGGCTGATTCAAGCAGTAGGGAAATGGAAAAAGCTGCTGGGATCGATCTGTAGCCTGAGATTTTTGCCATCTCTTTAGAATCACAGAAAAATAAATAAATAAATAATATAAATAAATAACTAATATGGGTAGGAAATAGTGTAAGGCAATCTAGTAGAAGTTTTATGTTAAAGCTGGAAAAACAGCATAATATGCAATAATCAGGAGTACAGCATTTATAAACTATCAATTATTAATGTTAAAGCAAAGCTGGTATTCAAGGAGCATTCAGCAAGTGAAATGGAGAGATCATAGGTTCAGCAGATTCACTAGGTATATCTCTATTCAATGGATATGAAAAAGTAGGTCAAGATGGAGGAAGATTCTGAACTTTTGAACTCACTCAGTCCCCCTCCCATTAAGTATTCTAAGGTGTCCACCCCCTGTCAAAAGGACCCATCAAAAGTATAGATTTTGATCATGCACTGTGCAGGTGATAGATGAAATCACCCATTTCCAATTGGATGAAGATGAACTTATACCTTCGGGACTGGTCAAGAAGAAACTGGGAATGGCAAAACAGCGAATAAAAGGCGGTGCACAAAGCAGATCTGCGGAGATCTCTCCCACTCCTTACTGGGTTCCACTGGCCTCTGGCTATGTTCCCGCTGCACTAGGAGTCTCACTCACACTCATCCCTAGAGAGAGTAGCAATGTCTCTAGTGGAAGCCTGAGAGCTAGGTCTTTGGACTTAGTCTCTGAAAGGCAAAAGGGACTGTGTCTCTGAGCGGTGACTCAGGACATTGTCCTTGAGCTGAGTCTCTGTGCTCAGTCTCAAAAGGGCTTCCAATAAAACTCATAAGCAAGCAGCCAACCAAGTCCTGCTGTTAGCTTATGAGCAACTTTGCACCTCCGGGCTCCCTGCAACCGCACCTGCCAGCCGCTGGATGTTCTGAGCCGTGCCTAAGCTCCGGTCGCCTAGCAACCATGCCTGCAAGCTGCTGAACGTTCCAAGCCATGCCTGAGCTCCGTTTGCCTAGCAACTGCACCTGCAAGCCACTGAACGTTCCGAGCCGCGCCTGAGTTCCAGTCTCCACAGCAACCAGACCAGCGCTGAGAGAGAGAGAGGCCTGAACGACATGCAGCTCCAGCTCGCCGTTGAGATATTTTTCTGCCTGCTTCCTTTTTGTTTGTTTGTGGATTATACCCTGCCAGTTCATCGCAGACACCGTCTGGATACCTTGTTTCATTGGGTTTTTTTGGGGGTAAGCAAAAGGGTCCCAAGGAGGGGAGGAACACCTATAGAAAACAGTACTGGGGAAGTCCAAAGCCTTACAAAGTAACTTTTAGAAGTAAACTGCCTAAGATAAGTGAGACAAGTAACCCAGATTAAGACCTTAAGGGGTAACATTAAGAACTGAGATCTCTCCATTCAGCCAGTGACTGGCCCTCACTCGCTGAATGTTCTTTTATATACCTCAATGTTTTTATGTTATAGTTATAAGTTAAGTGTTGCCCTCATGTTATATGTCACAGCTATAAGTTAAATGTTGTTTTCATGTTATAATTGTATAGAGTAGTGTTGATGTATTTAGATTTATGTTAAGTGGTTTTATTAAAGGAACAGAAGCTTCTTATCAATTGCTTATGATAGGTATTACAATAAATCTGATTTTTGGCATTTGACAAATTATTGGCTCTAAATCCTTTATTGCTTTTGGTCTGTGCTTGATCGGTGGGCTGTAGCCATATTCCCCACTCGGGACATTTATCCTAGGGTGCTGATATTTGTCCATTTAGGCGAAAAATGATCTTTTTGACTTACTCCATAGATATTCCAAATTAAATCCCAGACCGCAGTATGGTCTGAAAATTAGTAAATTAAGCAATTCGATTTTCTAGGGTAACAGATCTGTTCTAGGAAGCTGAAAGCTGATTGAGTGTGGGTAATGGATAAAAAGCCTTACTTTCTCCTGTGTTGCTGCAAGTTAACTCATTGAAACTGTACTAAGAATTTGGCATTTGGATATGCTCGTACATCTAAAGAATTAATATGAAACTCCTCTAACACCACGATAATAAGATCAATATGCCTTAAGTCACATGCAAGATTCTGGTTTCAAGCAGGCATATTGAAAAATCTGTTTCACTTGTTTGTCTTGGGAGTATAAGTCTCAAAAATTTTCAGATATCAGAGTCCTTTCCTAAGAAGTTTTTTTTTTAAAGATAAAAGTGCCTGTTTTGATTAAAAAAAAAAAGTTCTTGTGCTAGACACTTCCAAACTCACCTGTAAAATAAGAGCTCCTGAGTTTTGCTTTCCTCAGTAATGCCCCTCTGAAAATCATACAAGTTGTTAGTGAAGCTCTTACATTCTGCAGAGAAAAAAGGAGTCTGTGGCACCTTAAAGATCAACAGATTTATTTGGGCATAAGCTGTTGTGGGACACCTTGTTTGTTTTGCTGAACTAGACTAACCCAGCTCTCCCTTTGGAATTCGGTTTGTTAGGTATATATACACATGCAAAGAAGGATGAGTCATATTATTATATGGAGGACCAGTATTAATAAGGTACATTCAAATTGTATGGATGTAGCCCATTCACAACAGTTGATGAGCTGTGAACCTTCAAAGAGGAAAAGATGCATTTTATAGTGAACTACCCATTTAAAGTCACTATTCAGACACAGTCTGATAATGTCAAATTTGCATAGGAATTCCAACTCTGTAGCTTCATGCTGAAGTCTGGAGTCCTGTGGCACGTAAAGACTTACAGATTTATTTATTTATTGTTAGTTTTTAAGTCCCAAAGGTCTCCTTGCTTCTTTTTCTGAACTAGACTAACACAGCTGCCCCTTTGGAACTTGGCATGCTGAAGTCTTTTTTTGAAGGGTTTGTGGGTTTTTTTTGTTTTTTTTGTTTATTTTTTTTGTGAATTATGGTAACTTTCCAGTCAATACTGAGAGTCCAGGGAGATTGAAGAGATCTCTTTTTTTTTTTTAGCACCTTTCTTGATGTCCTACCTCCAAAAGCTTAAGAAAATAAATGATCATATCTCAGGATAGGTTGCATAACCTGGATCATCAAGGATCTACAACCTGTCCTGGCAGATGATTCCTGAAGTTTGCTTTCTGTGCATCAACAAAGTGGATTCTAGCCCACAAAAGTGTTATGTCCAAATAAATGTGTTATTCTTTAAGGTGCCAGAGGGTTCCTCATTTGTTTTGCTGAAACAGAGAAACACAGCTACTTCTCTGGAATTTCTCACATTCTGGCTTGTCTTAGCTGCTCTGAGTGGTTTTCTCCACCATGCTTATTCGCTCTCTGCTTCTGATTAATATGAATGTGTAACATTTAGTTTCAATTAGTCAGCTACAAATGAAATATTTAGTCTCATCTGTAACTCATCTGCAATGAAACCTTGACATATATATTCCCTAAACCAGATCTTGCCCTACACTTTTATTTCATTTATGCAAACCTATTGACTTAAAGGGTGTTATTCTGATTTATGCTGAGATCAGATTCAGCCAGATAAGTCAGGAACTCAGAAGACAAACACCGAATGACTAGTCTTCTTTGTTACAGAGAACTTATTTTATTCATGAACTTATTTTAACATGCATTAGCAATGCTATTGTTTTAGTTTTTCCAGTGCTTTTGCAGACTTTAGGTGCCCTCAATTTTAAAATAACTCTCTGCCATTTAAAGCAGTTTATAAACTTTGTAATATACATTTAATTTAAAATTTGCATATATTTTTGAAATGTTTCTCTTATTAGCAATTTTTGTTTACACTATTCAATTCAATCACAGACATACAGAAAACTTACATTACAGTAGAACATTAATAGATTTGCCAAACCTGAATTATAAGCAGCTGCTAGTATATGTGGGATACAGTAGTGTACTGTTGAAACTGAAAATATATATATTTTTAAATTGAACAAATGAAAACTATTTTATTCCTTTGAAACCTATCTGAAGATTAATGACATTTTTATTCAGACATGTGACAAAATGGATGTACAATACCAGATATTATATAGTTCCAAGTAGCAATAGCTTCTGACAGGCTTCCTAGCAATTGTTTGCTCATCAAAATCTAGATTAGCTATTCATGACTGATGAGTCAAAACTTCTGTCACAGCTTTGTAACTAGAATGGTCATCAAGAAAAACATATGACAGCCCACAGTAAAACTAAAAAATGATTTTATTGCACATTTAAACTCTAAAAATTAAATCCTTTAAGGCCTAATGTCTTCTAGGTCCTGTCGGCAGGCTAGAATTTTCACAGGAAATTCTGCCATTTGGATCTTTCAGCAGTCAGTCAACAATAACCTACAGAAAGGTGGGGTGACTTATGCCTGCTTCTCTTTTTGTTTGTTCTTATGGGTTATGGTTCTGGATTCTAACATTAAAGGCAAATTTGGTTTGTATGCTTTGAATTGATCGTAGAGAAGAGGTAGCAAAAAGTGTGATCCTATGCTCTGGCTACATTCTCACAAACCACATACTGACACTTCTTACTTGTGTGGTCTTCTGTTTAACTGCATTACAGATAAGCATGCCACAACACAGTGTTCCTTCCTGATCTAGTAATAAGTTAATACAATAGATAGAAGAAAATGGCTCAGCATGAAGAAGAAATAAAGCACATGACTCAAAAGAGAGTCTGACAAGTGATGGAAGATATGCAAAGGCCCAAAACAGCACATTATGTTAACAGGTGAAAGGAGTAGAGAAACACTGAGCCTTATGTCTCAGTCCAGCAAACACTCATATGTTGATTTTTTAACTGCATATTTGGGTTTACAGGGTTAGCATTTCAGTTTGTAATGCCTGTACACAAGTTTCAGAAGCATCCTCGTGTACTTCTACATAAGTATATCTGTGTATAATCAATTTTAAAATGAGTCCTTTTGGAAGCATAACTGTTAGTTATCTCTTCTTCACGTTTGTCCTGTTTGAGGTGGACATTTTTAGCTTACCAGAGATTTCTGTTAGCATGGTCTATGTTTAGAACTTTACCTATGTTTGTTTTCCACAAAAACATATTTTCTAATAACACTACTTTTACCCTATCACATATCTTCCAACCTAGCATTCTGTTGCCCACAATGGTTCTGACCTGACACAGTCATTTTTAGGAAGATTATGTTCTTCTTTCCACAGGGGGTTGGGCCATCTCCCACCCAAACAGACAATTTTTCATTTTTGTACTCTCTATTAGTGAAGCTGAAGATAGAAGCTAGAGAGGTCAGGAAAAAATACTAAAAGCTATTTCCATTGTTTGGAAAAACAACAAAAGTCATGTTGCACCTTAAAAAATAATACATTTCTTTGGGCATAAGCTTTCGTTAGCTGCAACCCACTTCCTTAGATACATGAAGTGAAAACTACAGTTAGGAGGTATATATGAATTTGCAAGAGTGAGAAAGTATACATATGCCTCCTAACTGTAATTTCCACTTCATGAATGTGACAAAGTGTGTTGCAGCCTAAAAAAGCTTATGCCTGAAGAAACTTGTTAGTCTTTAAGGCTATATCTATACTGCCAACATAGTCCAGACTAAGCAAATTTAGTTCGGATTAATTTGATTAATTAATTAGTGAGCTTGAATTAATATGCAAGCTAAATTCTGTGAAAGCAGGACTGAATGGAGACTATGGATTCTTTTCCCATTACAAAGGGTAATTTGACTTCAGGCTTCCCATGGTTTGAGCCTGTAAACTGCTCTGATTTGCTGTTCCTGTATGACCTGATCCTATGTTTTACACCCCCTTGCATTTAGTTTCATTCCTTTCTGTAACTTCACCCATCTTCGAAGCATCTGAGGAAGTGGGACCTTCTCCCACGAAAGCTCATGCAAAAAATAAATCTGTTAGTCTTAAAGTGCCACATAACTCCTTGTTGTTTTTTCACCGGATTAATTTGGCCTATGGCCACACTAGGCTTTGCCTAGTCCAAACTTCAAAATTTCTTAGTTCAGACTAGCCAAAGTTTGGTCTGGACTAGTAAAACCCTTTGCATAGTCCAGACTACCTGGCTTATTTCAAACTTTAGTTCAAAATAAGTGCATGCAAGATGTGAAATAATAGCTAGTTCAAACTAAAAAGTTAGAATTAAGCCATTAGTTCAAACTAGCTGTGTGTTCTAGTTTGAACTAAAAAGTGAGCTTGAACTAGGACATGCAGCTAGTTCAAATTAAAGTTAGTTACGTATGTATACGTAGACATAGCCTAAGGTGCCACAGGACTTTTGCTGGGTTTTGCTACATAGAGACTAAGACGGCTACCCCTTTGCAATGTATCCCCATTGTTTGGAACGTTCATGGTATGACTTCACATTTTCCCTGATGTTTCAAGTGATGTTCACATTCTTGTGCATGCATTTGATTGTATAGATGATCCCAGTGATATAGAAATGATTAATACTTGATTTACACTAATAAAGTTTACAAAATTATATGTGCTATGAATTATTAATTATTTTATACATGTAAAAACCACAGAATTTCCCCTTCCCATGACTTGTTTGACTCCTGAAAAAAACAGCAAACAAATTGCAGCTGAATTTCTGATCCAGCCGAACACTGTATTTTCAAATTGCCTAAAGGGCTGATACAGTCTGTTACTGTTGCAAACTTTAATGTAAACCATATGAAATTATTTCTAGCAAATGGCTGTTCAATCAATCAACATGACAACATACAAATATATTTAACTATTCATATGCACCATACATATAGTTTCTTTGATATGGAATTTGAAAAGCTTTCAGAAACATTTCTAAACACCAGTGATCACTTCTGAATAAATAGCAAGAAATCACAGATCTGGAGTTCTAGATTTGTTTTTTGACTCTTCATTTAAGTTAGTTAAGTTTTACAGAAGTCCACCTAATACAGTAAGGATGTCATGTCTCTCTAACTCAGCTCCTTGTGTCTCTTCATTTTAATGCATCTTAAAGGGATCTCATTCATTGGCATGCTCTGGATGCTCTTCACTGATCTGGTGCTTCAAAACAGCTGTAAGCACATTTGAACTCCCCAGTTAAAGCAAATTTATATCTCTATTGTATTGACCAGAAAAAGCTAAAGTTACAGTGTTAACAGTTAAGTAGGAAAGAATTTTAAAGCACTTTAACTCTGTTTGGACCAAGACACCGCCCCAACCCATTATCAGCATGACTGATGCTTTTCATTGCCAGAGTAGCACAAAACAGCTGGAAAAGCAAACCGATCAATCTGGCCGATGATGCCTAATGGAGTTCCTGAACCAAAATCTAGATCTAATGACTGTCAAACTTAGATCCAGCCTCAAACTACCTCCCCCCCAACTGATTATAATTGCCTATCACAGGCCGCACTGAACAAGAAAATAGATATATATCAAAGTAACTTTTTTAAAATCAGTTATATTCTAAATAATAATCTAGTATATATACTATATTATATACCTGTATGTGTGTGCATGTTGTATTAATATTACATAGTTTATGGATTATGAACTGTGTTTAAAACAACAAATAGAAAACTTGTTTAATATTAAAACTAAATATTTCCAGACAAAATTAAATTATGTACCACATCCCAAATCAGCCCCTAAGGCAATGGACTGAAGAAAGAGATACCTTACATCACCCTTTAAAGATCAGTAGCCATGGGCTGTAATGGCTCAGTAAGGGAGGCAAATCTGCAAATTGGGGGTCCTCAACAATAAACTCCCTTCCTCAACTCTAAACTTCTCATCCAATACATATTTAAAATTCAGAGGAGAACTTAGCTGAAATGCCTCAGCTGTCATAATGGCAACTGGAAGAGAAAAGGGTTCTTTGGTTGCCAGAATCCAAACCATCCAGAATTTTAAAGGCTAAAGTGAATACCTTGAATTGCGTTTGTAAACAACTGAGGAGTGAGTGTTATTGTTTGGTAATTAGTTCAGTATAGACCACTTTATGGTGTATACCACTGAGGCCACCAGTCACTGCATCCTGTACCTGTTCTAGCCTCTGAATGGAATTCAAAGCTCAGCACTATGTAGAATGGGCTTCTATAACTATTTTCCCTGTAAATTAATGAATTTTATGAAGTGTTTCATCATTTGTGTTTATTAGGGTCTTATTACACTTCACATTGAATGTAAAAGAAGAGATAAATATTAAATTTAACTGTATTTTTCAGTGTATGTGTTAAGAGGAGATCCTTGTTTAGGCTTCTCTTGCATTTTATTTTTTTGGATTTTTTTCTATTATTACATTAAAATATAATTAGTATGACATGCCCACATTGATACTATTTCAACCCAAATCATCTCAGTCTTACCCAGAGGTCTCACATAAATGTTGAGCAGGAAAAATGACAGAACAGATCTATGCAGAATTCTGGACAAGAAAGCCCTCTGGGCTGATGAACAATTGTTAGATATCATCCTTTGTGATCTCCCTAGGAGGAAGAGCAGGACTATTTAAGAGTGACCCCATTTGCCTCTTTTAGGGTTGACAGTTAATCTACATATTCTTGATAACTTATATATATATATATATACACAGCAATACTTTTCTTTAATAATGAAGAAATTACAGAGCATCTCAGATCTCTCATGCATATCAACGAATCCTGGGTCATTGAGCAATGAAGGAGATAATGCCATTTACCTATTGAGGGAGAGGCTGTGGGAATGCAAAGGCAACCAAGGTTTGAAAGCACCTACTTACATAGATGCCTTTACACAGGACCCTTTTCTGAATCATCTGAGTAGCTATCATGGTTCCCATCTAAGCAGGATTCAGGACAGGTTATGACATAGAAGGTAATGTTATGGTAATTGATTAACTTTTCATGGTCATAAACAAGAGAAAAAATGTATATGGATTTTCACAGAGGACCTATCTGCTGCCTATCAACCATGAGATGCTGCTTTTCTATTTAAAACTGTAGGGCCTGATTATCATTTACACTGAGGTGCCAATGGCAAAGGACAGAGAGCTAGACATGATAAATTACAGTCATCACATAACATGTGCAATGCAGTTTTCCACAATTCTCTTGAATAAGAGTTTTAATCTGCCTAACTAACTAGAGGTAACAAAAATATGGACATTCTTGGTATGCCCATTACAACCTCTAAGATAATCAGCATAATAGTTGTAATAGTTTTTGTAATTTTCCCATGTCTGTATTATTAATATAGAGGCATAAGTACATACGTAATATCTTTAAAGTATTATTGTTTCTAACGGCTTGATTGTCAGGAAGCACTATGGCTCAGATCTACAGGGAGACTCAGGCACTGTGAGAGCGCTGCAACACCTAACTTTAAGGCATCTAGAAAGTCACAGGAAGGACATCATGATCCACAAAGTCAAAATTAGTTGCATAAGTTACCTGTACAAACAATGGGGGAAAGAGGTACCTTAGAATGTGCATCACAAAAGGCAACACACTAGTCTGGGAGCTGGCTAAACTAGTCAATGGAAAATACTGAGTGGAGGGGTATGTTCAAATCCTTGCCCCTCTCTCAGAGATAACTTCCTCTCTCCAGGTTGCTGGGCAGTGTCTGTCTCTTCTAACAATCTATTAGCAGGAAATTGCTACCTGGAGTTAGCAAGTCTGATCCAGTATGCCCATTCTATTATTCTTATTGTTTTCTGGCCAGGACTTCATTAAGTCTCTGTGAGTATCTTGAGTCTTCCTGGGAGAAGACAGAAACAATCTCATCTGTATCCAGTGTGAGATCCACAATCTATCTTTAGGTCTTGCAGAATTTCCCATACCGTGCTCATAGTCTGGTGTGAAATGTGGTAAGGCACGCCTTCCTCTGCTGCTTCTGAGGGCTCTGATAAGATCAGCAGCTTTTTTATCTCCACCTGAGCAGTCTCCCTTGAAGCCTTTCTGAGCTTTTAATCCTTTACCAGAATCTCCTCCATATTTGGAAGCTAACCTCATCAACCAGGTCCATACTGACCCCTGAGAAGGAGACTTTCCTTGCAGAACCACCACAATACAGCCTACTCCTTGGTAGGCAGAAGTTCCTTTAGTGCATCAGAAGATGTACCTATATCACATTGTAAGACTCTGAGGTCTCCTGGACGACAATCAGAGACACAGGGTAGATGCTGTGGTACTCAGTCATTGCATGGGGCTGCCCATCCTGCGTGTTCTGTATGGAGTGCTCTAGGAGGTACCGGAAGTCTTGTCTCCCAATTTTCTCACTTAGCTCACAGGGGTTAAAGTATAATTTGAAAGGCTCTGGAACCTTCCTAATCTCTGGGGCCCCTTCCTGTATGGTCCAGGCCCACTTTATGCATGTGTGGGCCTGATTTTTCTAGATTCTGGAATCTGGGCCCTGGAATTCTGGCTTGTGAGATTTGTGGGCCCCGGAACTGTGTTCCGGGCATTCCAGCTTACTTTAACTCCCCTCAAGCAGGATCTGCAGGAAGGTGCTCGCCACTCACCATATACCCCCGGCCCTCAAAAGCTCATTATAAAGCTCCTGTCCTGCAAGCCTCTCCAGACATACCCATTATACCACCTGAGTTGACTGAGAGTCAACTGCATCCTTCACACAATTATACGTGCTCATGCTTCAAAGCATCCACTGCCTTGTTCTTGTGTACTGCCTGACACTGACTGGGGTGACCTTCTGCCACCTCAAAAGTGTTGAGTAGTCCTGGTGGACCAGTCTGTACTCCATTGTTGTTCCTTGGTCTTCCAAGGATAATAATGGTGGCTCCTCCATGAAGTTATGAGCATGGGTGTGTATGTGGTGCAGTTTATGAAATCCCTGATTCCAGTCCCTCCTGTCACAAGTCAGATGCTTCTGTAGAGTATATCAGGTTGCTGTCCCTCCTCTGGCACCTCTAGAATTTCTTAATGAGATTCTGTCTGAACCTTCCCCCCTCCCTTTCACTTCTTATGTATCACTCCATGAAGGCACAAAACTGCCTTAAAAATCTCCTTATGACATTAGTCAAGATTTCAATCCTTGAAACAAAGAGGAAAAATCTTGATGGGTTAGTTTGTGTGGGGGGGTGTGTTCAGTAACTATGAACTTATTTCCAGTCTCTCACCCAGCTATGCCTCTGGGGAGTGTTTCCCTACTCCTTAGACTCCTTTAAGGAGCAGTGGGTGTTTCTAGGGGTTCTGTATTCTGTGCCTCTTTAGGATTCTTGGTTTTACCTTCATTTCTGTCAATGTTTTTATCATGCGTTGTCCCTCTTACTCACATATTAGCTGGATTCAGCTGTTTCTTCACCTCATTTGAAGGGGTGGGACATTGGATATGGGCAGGAATAGGATGTCTTCTCAGTATCTGAAAGAAGTCTGTAGCTTCTAACTTCTGTAAAAAGTGAAGCAGGGGTCTTACAGATAACAGCTTCCTTCACTACGTAAGCCTAGAGTTCCATTCTTCTCACTGAATAAGGCAGGGGTATGTGTGTATATATATATTTTAAGGGTGCAAAAAACAACTTTAATTCTGCCATTTCTTAAATTCTGAGTTGTTGAATCTGCAATTAATATTCTTTTAACATAGATTTTTGTTTGTAATTTTGTATATATAAACAGATATATGGGTCTGTAACATTAGCTATCTGAGGTGCTGTAGACACAAAACAAACTTAAAATCACCTTCCTGGTTCAATTTGGATAGAACTGTGGATATTTAAGATGGATAATTCTCTTCAAATCTTTCTCTCCAGCTCCTATCAGAGCAAGAAACCCATAGAATACGTATTTGTGCTGCGTATAAGCATTGTAAGCATGGGGTTTCTATTACTTCTTTCTGGAGAGTACTCCACATCTTAATAAATCTCACTCAGCAATTCAGTATATATATATTTTAATTTGTCCATTACTATTATGTATGCCTTTTTTTTCCCTTTTAGTGTTTACATATTTGTAATACATAAAGGCTGTGGATGGGGGTGGGGAGAGAGAGCTGTGTGATGTGGAATGTGCCCAGGGAAACAGGACTTTATGTTACATCCTGTATTAATAAACATGGTTGTATCAAAATAATGTGTGATTTCTTCATCAATTTGCCCCCCACAGAACTAATCTACAAGGTTCCACATTTTGGTTAGCTGCCTAAGTAAAAAGGGGTGGCATAAACATTTGGATCTTAGTAAAATTAAAACAAATATTCTTGAATATGTATTTTTTTCTAGTCTTTTAGATGGTTATAGTATGTGCTTTGAGAAAGATGCACCTGCTTCACCTTTGTCAGCATTGCAACTTTCTAAACATTTAAAGATGTGGTTATGCAATATTGTAGGCAATGACCTTCTTTTCCTTTAGCCTGTCCTACCACCAAATAGTGTTTTTTTAAAAGGTAGCTAAAAACATTCATTGTAACTTCTGTGTTAACCACAAGTGACCCATTAAACAAGAGCTGGTTCACTGAACTGATTTACATCAAATACCTGGAAAAGGAATAATAATTGCTGTCTGAAACAACATATTTAGTTATTTATTTATTTAAAATAAATCCTGGCTCTTCTAGTTTGTGTAACTTATAGCAATCTATAAAGAAGAAAGTCTGATTATTTTTCATTTTAATAAGTGTTAATCATCTTCATTAGATGAAGGACTGGATTCCCTACTCAGAGTGACTTAGAAAATCGAAAGAAAAATCAGACATGCAAATTGTCAAACAACATGCACTGTAACTAAAAATGTTCCAAAGGGGCAGCTGTGTTAGTCTAATACAGCAAAAAGAAAAAAAAATGAACAAACAAGGAGTCTTGTGGCACTTAAAGACTAACAGTCTTATTTATCACTTGAGCTTTTGTGGGAGAAAATCCCACTTAGTCAGCAGGGCCGTCCTTAAGGGGGGAGTAGAAGGGACAGCCCCCCTAGACTTGGCCCTTTTGGAGGCCCTGTGCAGCCGCCCTGCTGCCGCCCCCATGCTGGGGACTGGGCGAGCGGGCAAAATGTCAGTCCGCCCACCACAGTGCCACTGCTGGTCTGCCACCCCTCCTGCCACACGCTGCTCTGAGCTCCGTGCCAGAGCAGCAGGGAAGGGGCGGGTGGCAGTGCGGACCCGGTATCGCTGCCCCCCTGCCTGCTCCCTGCTACTCTGGCAGGGAGCCAGAGCAGCACGCATAGTGGGAGGTGGACTGGCAGCGCTGCGGTGGTGCACCACCCTTTTGCCCGCTCACCTGGTCCCCAGCATGGGGGGGCAGCACAAGAGTCTGCCCCTCCCCTGGGCTGGCCGGCCCCACCACACAGTTTGGGGGGCTGGAAGGGGCCCCATGGAGGGCAATTTTCCCTGGGCCCTGCACCCCTAGGTGCCCCTCTAGGGACATCTCTGTTTGTCAAATGCTTTCAAGAGGGGGAACTTACAGAACGGGATGAAAATAAATGCAGGGGAGTGTAAGACATTGAATCAGGTCATACTGCAACAGCAAGTCAGAGCAATTGTAAGGATTAAAACTGGAGGAAACAGCACATAGAGGGAGGGTGAAATCAGATTACCTGTTATAATGTGAAAAGAATCCATAGTCACAATTAAGTCCTGTTTTCACACAATCTAATTTGCATATTAGTTTGATTTCAGCTGTTTCTGTTTGAAGTCTTATGTCCCATTGATTTTCTAGAGGACCATCATTAACAAGTCATCAATGGAGTAATTAGGAAAATGAAAGTGCCTCGCCAGGTCTGGGCCTGGGAGACCAGCCCAGACTAGTGGGAGCGGGTAGTGCTGCAAATGTGGGGGGATGACCAGTGGCGGAGAAACTTGCGCATGAGCAGGGCCAGCTTCAACCTCCTGGTTGCAGAACTCACCCTGCTGCTGTGCCGAAGGGACCCCACCATGAGGCCTGCCATCCCTGTCGACACAAGAGTGGCCATCGCCCTGTGGAAGATGGCCACTCCAGAGTCACACAGGTCTGTGGTGCACCTGTTCGGCATCATGAGGTCCACCACTGGCAACATTCTGTTGGAAGTCAGCAAGGCCATCAACTGGATCCTGCTGCGATGCCTGGTCACCTGAGGGGAGCTGCAGGACACCATTCCAAGCATGGTCACACTGGGCTTTCCCAGTTGTGTGGGGAACCTGGAAGCCATGCACATCCCTGGGTGAGCCCCGGAGCACAGAGCCGCAGAGTACAGAAACTGCAAGGGGTACCATTCTATGATCTTGCTGGCCCTTGTGGACCAACAGGGCCTTTTCCAAAACTGTTATGTGGGACGGCCAGAGAGGGCCCACAATGCCAGGGTCCTCCGTAACTCTGCTCTGTACCGGGACATGGAGGCGGGCACCTTCTTCCCCCCCGCCCCTCCGCATAACATCAATGTTGGGGGAGTAGAGGTGCCCATCCTCATTGTGGCAGACGCGGCCTATCCCCTGCACCCATGGCTCATGCGTCTGTACGCAGGGCCCCTTGATCCCCGATGGCAGATTTTCAACCACTGACTGAGCTGCTGCCGCCAGATGGTTGAGCAGGCATTTGGCTGCCTCAAGACACGCTGGAGGTGTGTCCTTACACACCTCCACCTTGCAGAGAGGACAATGCTGCCGGTCATCGGTGCATGCGTGGTCCTGCACAACTTCTGTGAGTAGCGGGGTGAACCCATTGAAGCTGCCTGGGAAGCTGAGGCACAACTCCTTGCCAGGGACTACAAGCAACCCAGACTTGTGCCCCCACGGGAGCAGCCCTCCCAGAGAGCCATGACAGTGCGGGACACAGTGATGAACACCTTTGCCCTGGAGGATCTCTGAGGGCCAGACCTGCCCTGCCCAACACCACCCTCTCCCCTGTTCTCCCACAGCCAGCCCCCACCCATCCAACCGCACTGTGAACTACCCCCGATAAAACCACGCACAACTAAGAATATGTTTCAAACATTTATTAACAAAACAGGGGTTGGGGCAGGGAAGGGCTGGGGAGGGTTACGGGATGGGGCAATGTGGGGGCAGTCTGGGGGGGCAGCAACTTGGAAGGGGGAGATAGATTGGGGGAGGGAGAGTTTGGAGGGGGCCAGCAACTTGGAAGGGGGAGATTGCGGGGAGGAGGTGGGGGAGTCCGGGTGGCAGGGGAGAACTTAGGCAGGGCCTGTGGGGGGGGGTCTGGGGGTGGTGGTGTTCCCCGCCCCTGCCCACAGCTGCCCTGGGTCCGGGGTCGCCTCTGGGGAAGGCCAGGTGGCGGATCCCCTGCAGCTGCTGGAGGGGCCATCTGTTCCACCAGCTGGCAGACGCTGCTGGCAATCACCTCGACTGCGTTGGGCAAGCAGTCACAGAGGCGCTCAAAGGCTTGCACCTGGCTCTCACTGGTCTGCACCTGGTGCTCCAGGGAGGCAACCACCCTGTCGTCTGCAGCTGCCACCTGCTGCAGCAGGTGGAGGGCCGAGTCCTGCCGCCTGGCTTTGTCCTTGTGCCAGGCCTGGGTGGACGCCTCAGTCCGCTCCCCCAGCCCCTTCAGGCTCTCGAAGATCTAGCCTCGTGTCCGGGGTGCCCTCCTCCTCCTCCGTGGTGGCCTCAGGCTGAGGCGTTGGGCAGGTGGTGCAGCACGGTGGGCAGCTGGGCGACCTGCTGGAGGGAAGCAGAAAACACAGTTGGCCCCTGCTGCATGCTGGCCTTGTCTGTGTGCAGCCTGTCTGCCGCACACACCTCTGCCCTGACTGTCAGCAGGAATCAGGATCCTGTGGGACATGGCCCTGGGGTAGGGCTCCCGGATCCCAAAGGCTTGAAAGAAGACCAGGAAAGTACAAAAAGGAGGACATTGGAGGACACATGGGAGAAAATGTAGTATGGGTGTGATATTCTTCGGTGTTTAGGGGGCCCTGGAACACTTTCCCATACAAATAAGTATTCTATTGCATTCCAGGATACTTCAACCCCTACAGTGAAAAGCCTGACAATATCCTGTATTTTAAAATGCCTGCCAGACAGAGAATGTGAGGATAAAAAGAAGAACAGGAAGGTAAAATGGGGACCACGTTCTCCTTTTGCCTGACATCTGACAACTGTACTCTGGAGGCACACATGCTAGTGGTGCCCAAAATGGTGAGCTGCACTCACCAACGCCTTGCTCTAGGGGGTCTCCCAAGGCCACCTGCCAGTGGTGAGGCCTACATGCTTTCCACCCCGCCCAAGATGCGGCTGCATCTTTGACATCCAGCCCTTGTTAACCACCCCCAGGCACACCTGTCTCCAATGTACCCGTGGCCATGGGAGGGACTCTGCTCCTGCCGACCCTGTGCCCTACCTGCCCCAGTGCCTGGCCCTGTACCCCCTTGCTGCCCGTGACCTGGACAGGCCCAGCCCTGCGTGCCTCTGTAGGAGGAAAATACTCACCCACCGGGGCTCCAGAGGTCCGGCGCGATGTCCCTGTGTCCGTGTCAGACTCTGAAGGGGCTGAGATGGTGTCAGGACCCTGCTCCTCCATGCTGCTCCCTCCGTTGGAGCCAGGGAACAGCTCCGAGTTCCTGGGTATGGCCTCTGCTGCTGGTGGTGGTGCGGCAGGAGGCTCCTCAATGGAGACTTTGGACCCCATGTCCGCAGCCTCCGGGCCGGAGGTTGGACTGCGGTGTGCCCCAATGTCCATGGCCTCTGCTGGCAGGCCACTGGGCTCCAGCCCCAGGAATGTGTGGAGCTCGTCATAGAAGGGGCAGGTAGCAGTGCTACCTGCCCCCTGGAGCTCCCGTGCCTCCCTGGTCCAGGTGTGGTCTTGGCGCAGGATTTTTATTTTGGAGCAATCCTGCTCCATCGTCCGCTCATGCCCCTCAGCGGACATCACCGCGGCAATGTCAGCATATATGTCCCAGTTCTGGTGGCTCACCTGGAACCGGGACATGATGTCCTCCCTCTTCCAAATGCCGACGAGGCGGTGGGCCTCCTCGGGTGTCCATACGGGGGCACGGCATTGTGCCCCTGGGGCATTGCTGGCACATGCTGCCATGCTTTGAAAGGCCTCTGGCCATGCTGGCAGGCACGCGCAGGAAGGAACTTCCTGCTTTCCTTGCGGGGTTTTACACACTGGGAAGAAGGTCAGTACTGTTATTTCAAAACAACACTTGTTTTGAAATAACATATCCGAACAACAGTTATTTTGAAATGACTCGTTTCAAAATAACTGTCGTTTCGAAACAGCATGTCCCAACGGCATTATTTCAAAATGAGTCATTTTGAAATAACCATCGTTTCGAAATGGAAGGGGTTTAAGACGTTTCAAAACAACGGCTCTTGTTTTGAAGCAATGGAGCCCATCGTTTTGAAACAAGGGAATGTTGTGTGGACATGCTGGTTTTTATTTCAAAACAACCAGTGTTGTTTTGAAATAAAAAACCTCATGTGGACATACCCAAGGAGTCCTCTGGCACTTTTAAAGACTAACAAATTTATTTATTGTATGAGCTTTCATGGGAGAAAATCCCACTTCATCAGGTGCTTTGAAGATGGGGGAACTTAAAGAATGGGAGGAAAATAAATATAGGGAAGTCCAAGTCATAGGATCAGGTCACATTGAAGTGGCACATCAAAGCAGTTAAGAGTCAGACACTGGGAAACATCATATAGAGGAAGATGAGGTCAAATCACCTGTTGTAATGAGAAAATAATCCAGAGTCCTTATTCAGTCCTGAAAAGACAGAGTCAAATTTGCATATTAATTCCAATTCTACAGTTTCTCTTTGAAGCCTTGATATGTTATTCAGTTGTTTGCACACAGCTATTAACAAATCATCAATGGAGTGATCAGGAAGACTGAAGTGCTCTCCCACTGGTTTTTGAATGTTGTGATTTCTGATGTCAGTTTTGTGCCAGTTTAGTCTTTTGTGCAGAGTCTGTCCTCATTGTCCAGTATATAAGGCGGCAGGGGGGGTTCTTGTATGTCATGGCATGCATCACATTGGTAAATGAGTAGGTGTCTGAGCCCTTGATGAAGTAGCTGGTTTGGTTAGGTCCTGTGATAGTGTCCTTTGTGCCAATATGTGAGCAAAGTTGTCAGCAGAGTTTGTTGCAGGGATGTGTGCCTGCTTTAGTGGTTCTGTTGTTCGGTCTGTAGTTGTTGGTGAGTATCTGCTTAAGATTGGGGGGTTGTGTGTAAGCGAGGAGAGGTTTGTCTCCCAAGGACTGAGGGATCATCTTGTAGAATAGGCTCTAGATCCCTGAGGATGTGCTGTAGAGGTCTAAGCTGGGGGTTGTGGGTGATAACTAGTGGCATTTTGTTGTTTTCTTTCTCAGGCTTCTCCTGTAGTAGTTGACTTTGGAGCATCTGCCTGGCTCTGTCAATCTGTTTCTTCACTTCCTCTGGTGGCCATAGTTTTAAGAATGGTTGATAGAGATCCTGAAGGTATCTGTCTCCATTTGAGGGATCTGAGCAAATGTGGTCATATCTTAGAGCTTGGCTGTAGACAATGGATTGTGTGGTGTGTTTTGGATGAAAGCTTGACAGATGTAGGTGACTATAGCAATCAGTAGGTTTTTGGTATAGGGTGCTGTTTATGTGTCCAACACTAATTCATACCTTAGTGTCCAGAATGTGGATCTCTCGTGCTGAGTGTTCCAGGCTAAATTTGATTGTGGAGTAAAAATTGTTGAAATCTCTGTGGAAATCTCCAAGGGCATCCCTACTTTAGGTCTAGATGATGAAAAGGTCATCAATGCAGCGTAAGTAGAGGAAATATGCTTTGAGATGAGATTTGAGGAAGCATTATTCTAGGTCTGCCATAAAAATGTTGGCATGTTGTGGAGATAGGTGGGTACCCATATCAGTGCCACTGACTTGAAGGTGTAAATTATCCTCAAATTTGAAATGGTTGTGGGTGAATACAAAGTCACAAAGTTCAGCCACAAAGTTTGCTGTGGCATCATCTGGGATGGTTCATTTTCATGCCCTACCACAACACCTATAGCTAATAAGAACAGTATTGTCATAGTTTTTTTTTTGTTTTTTTTTCAATGTTTATCACCTCATACTATTGAGGCCACTCTCCAAACAATATTGTTACCTCATAGATATCATCAGTCAGATGGTGAAGGAAAAGAAAAAAAAAACATCTTGCTTGTACCTTTGAGCATATTAATGGCCACATCAAGTCCTTAGAACCATACAATCAGGGGACAGTGTGTACACACGCATCTTTACCTTATGCATGAAAACAAGGCTCTGACATCTTTGCAACACTATTTCAGCTCACTCCTTTGGTCCTAAGTAAGGCCTAGAGTCAGTGTAGAGAGTGAGTTACTGTTGCACATATGTGAACTAGAGTCATGTCACCAACCCCACAGCTCCTGGGAGCTGTTTCAGGAAGGGGGGAGACCCATAACATAGCTCCAATATAGTCATATAACCAGGAAGCCAGAATGGAAGAGCATTACCATGAACCAGAAACAATGTGTTGTCAAGAGTCTCTATGTGCTAGGTTCTTGTTTGTTGTACATCTCCAAAGATCTCTGGAAAGCTGCCAGTCTGTGTTGAAGTCTACCATCTCTTAAGCAGACTGGGAAAGCAGATCCATTACCCTCAATTACAATGTATGCAATCTCCATTCAAAGGAGCGTGGCCTTCAGGATGCTGAAGAATTATCCAGGATGTTCTTTTTTTTTTTTTTTTTTTTTAGTGTGTGTGTGTTTATGTATATACATATATGTACATATGTATACACATATGCACACATACATACATACATATACATATCTATCTATCTAGATATAGATATAGATATTTCCTCCAGTTGTATCTCATTTTACTATCACTTTTATCCCCATTTTCATTGCCAAGATATTGTTCTTTCATGAACATTTCATCCGTTTCATTGCTGTCCCTGATTATTTGCCCTCTGCCATATTTCTGCAGTTACATCATAGAAGTGTATGGGGACAGATATTTTGCCTCAGTAAAATCAATGCCATATATCAGTTACTCTAAGGAAAAAAAGTCTGAAGTTATGAATTATGCTCTGAAATCCATAATGAAGAGCATTTCCCAGTAGTGGTTGGAGACACTTCAAAATCAAGACTTACTATAGAAACATCTTCCAGCTGTGATGGTCATATCATTTTTTAAAATAATTCCCTTGGTAGTATCAATAATTTTAATTTTCAATTGAAATGTGTTCATTATATTTTCATAAATTATAGACACAAACAATTAGCCTGTGTTTTAGAATGTACATATTCACACAGTCAGTTCTCTTGTGCTTTGTATCTTATCTTTGAAACTTGTGCAGATTGAAGGCACATCTAAGCCAGGGCTTGAGTGATGCTGGAGCACTCCAAAATGCCATTCTGTCAGGTCTTTATGGGTTGCATAAAAGTGTTCTGGTACTTCCAGTGTTATCATTTACCTGCAGTGTCAGAAGTGTGTTCTCACCTTTCTCTCTCTCTCTCCAGCTCTTTCTCTCTCTGCCCCCCCCCCTTTGGTTTGGTTTGAAGACTGGAAAACTGGTTTAAATGTATATTTAAGTTGCAACAATCTGAGGTGTAAATCTACCTACCCTAGCCTGCTGTGCACTAGGTGTCCATAGAGACTGTGGTTCTATGCAATCTGCTTTGATCTTCCTTAGTCTGAATTGTGAATATCTTAAAGAGCAATAGGAAACAGTAAATGTGCCACACCAATTTGTTGCAAGCTAAGTGTTTTATCTACATTTTCTGAGCTGATTCTTCAACCCTTACATTGAGTGGAATTTATGCATGTAATTCCAATAATTTGAATATGAGTATCTGCATGTGTGTGAAGACATTAATGTGAGTGAGTAGCAGAGAACATGCTTTTTTTTCTACAGTGTAAAAGTGAAAAATCATTGAACCTAAACTTGAGATTTATTTATCTCCTTTTGAACAAAAAGAAAGTTTGAAGTGTGTCTGTGTGTGGGGGTGTGTGTGCTTAACCTTGCAAAAAGCCCTAATTTCTCATATTAAAATTTGCAGAACCACAGTGATTATGCATTCATGAATAACTGAAATGATCTATCTTGTCAGAGGTACTCTCAAACACTAGTACTTGTTTACAATTCTAAACTATTTACTCATTATGAAGACCCGTAAAACATTATCAGCTTACCAAACAAGTGCATCTGAAGAATCTGAGGTATGAGCATAAGCATTAAAATTGATCCCCTATAATTAAGTTATGTTGAAAGGTTACAATTTCCTTTTAGTTTGGGATATGGAAAGGAAAAGAACACTTTCTTTTTTTCACCAAAATTATTTTCCTTCTTAATTACATACAGATCCCCTTTTCTTCCCATTGCTTTTGTTAGTTTAAGTTCACCCTGGTGGGTAATGTCCAATACAACGTCCCAAGATTTTACATGGCTTTAACAGAAACGGGAGTCACACAGCTAAACTACCTTGCATTGTGTTGAAAGTATATCACTTATATTAATAGATTTGGTGGGAGGTGTGGTTAAATTGCAGGAGATATTGATGTGGGAAAGCAAAGGAGGGCTAAAACACAAAATGAACTTGACAATTTCAAAATACTGTATCTTATGCAACACTGAATTAGAGACGTAGCTTTTGGGATAAGTTTAATATTACTAATGAAAAAAGAGAAAAAAACAGAGAAATAATAAAAATGAAAATGATTTAGCAATTTAATATACCACAGTATAGAAAGTTACCACATGAAGAAGCAAATTCCTAAAATTGCCTGCTTTCTGCTGGTTACTTGCCTGCCTTCTTTTTAAGAATATCATGACAATTGTTACATGTAGTAACTTCTTCTGAGGCTTAATGCTTGCTGTAAACTTGCACAGCATTTTACGAAAGTGAATCAAGATAATTGTGACCTGGAGAAGACCAAATGATTGCAGGTGATTAGAAGGACAAACAAACAAAAATGACATAATTATTCAGGATTGGGTTCTTACTTTCTTACCACCAAATTCAATACAAATTTGAATGTACTCAGTGAACTGAATAGATTGTTCGCAAAATGTATTTCTTACTTGTGGGATCAATCAAATTCTCAGTGAAGACAATGGGTATGTATGTCTACACTTAGAAGTTATTTCAAATTAAGGAGGCTTAAATTGAAATAACTGTTTTTCCTGTCCATAAATGCATTTTGTTACTTTGAATTAAGTGTTTCCTTAATTTGAAATAATGAAGTGCTTAACTGAAATAATAAAACTGGCTTTTTATTTCTAAAGAGCACTTACTTTGAAGTTATTATTTTGAATTAAGCCATTCTAAGCCATGGAATAGCCTTATTTTGAAATAATGGCCCTATTCTTTTGCCTGCCTCCCCCTATTTTGAATTAGAAAATCTAACTCCTACCTTATTTAGAATTAGACAGTCTTCACTGGACTGCTAATTTGAAATAATAACTTTGAAGTAGTGCTAATTTGAAGTAATAACTTTGAATTAGTTATTTCAAATTAACTACCTCAAATTAATTTTGTAAGCCTAGACATAGCCAATAAGATGTTTCAGTTGACATCAGTGGATATAGGGATGGGCCTTGTATCTGGCATGGGGTGTATAATCATATATAAAACTTAAATTAATTCATTTAATATAGGAAATTTACAATTATTTCATAAAGAATAAATGCGTAAGTCAAAATCTTGTCACAAAATGGTCAACTGATTCTAACTCTATATTCTAAAGTGGTGATTTTAATTTTGATTTTGATATCAATTTCAGTTATAAATCCTTAATGCAGATTGTTTTTATTCCTATAGATTTAAATAAGAGCTATGTATGTCACTAATTTTTGGTTCACTGGCAGTTCTGAAAACCTGACAAAAGATCAGATTGCACTGAATAGTACTGAAGAATGCACTTAAGTTAAGCATGTATTTAAGCAAACTTCATGAATAGGAATATTTTCCTTAGTTATTATTAGAAATGGATAAATCATTTAAAATAACATTTAATAATGTAGTTGAACCATATAGTTAAATATAAGCAAATTATTAAAAGTGCAATATTCCCAAAACCACATTGGCATAAGACCCATGATCCTACCTTAAAAAAGGTGTCATGGACATTTCATAACATAAATCTCACTGAAATTCAGTGTTATTTCAGTGGTGAAGAGCCAGATTTTCAAATGTAATTAAGCACCTAAAAATTCAGATAAGTCCCTAGTGGAATTTCAAAAAGTCCCTAAGAAGTTTAGATTTAGGTACCTAATTTCCATAGATTAATTCATTCAACTGAAAACAATGGAAGTTAGATACCTAATCTTATTAAATACTTTTGAATTTCCTTGTCAATTTCTCATCCCTTTGACTAGTAATATTGATTGAAGGAGAATTTATGGAGACTAGGACCAGACAGTAATTTGAAGTGTAAACAGATTAGATTGCTGATTTGCTGATTTTTTTTTTTTAAGCACAGCTTACTCTTTTGTTCTTTTTAAGGGGAATTGAGTTTAGCAACATCCCTACTGTTCCAAAGAACTAATGCTCATGAAAAAGTTGCAGTGGTATTTTATATTGACCCAATTATTTAATGGTAATTAATCGATTATTTTATCAATCAAGTCTGTCTAAAAAATTATTGTATGGTATGCCCAACAAGAATATTTTTTAGATTGTATCTATATATATATATATATATAACATATTTGTGCTTTCAGAAACTATATAAAATGATTTTGTGAACAGAATTGTTCACAAGCTCTGTTGTTCAATGTTCATCTTGTAAAGGTCAACACCTCATTTTTCACAATATTGGTTATCATACTTTGTATGAATGCTCCTTTTCCATTCTCATCTCTCTTCAGCACTGCCAGATCTTGTAGGCTGTAGGTACAGGTTAATACAATCTGATGTATCAGTCTTCAGTGGTAGTACTTCATAACTTCAGACACGTAGTCCTTGGGGATCCATGGTCATTTACAAACCTATGTATTACTCTTTCATTTTCTTAGTGCCATAGTTCATCTTAAGACTATTAGAAATGACTGATATGATGGCTTATAATTCTCTGGGTTTCTGGTTGTTTGTACCATAAATTGTCAGTTCTGCTGTAAGAATGGCATTTCACATAGGGTTTGTTGTTGGGTTTTATTTTTATTTTTATTTTTATTTTTATTTTTATTTTTATTTTTA
>ML681993.1:18322290-18388622 GCA_007922195.1 Podocnemis expansa | reverse complement strand
TTTTATTTTTATTTTTATTTTTATTTTTATTTTTATTTTTATTTTTATTTTTATTTTTATTTTTATTTTTGGACAGCCTTGCAATTTTGTTTTTTGTTATAGTAGCTCTGCTGGTACTGATTGAAGTATTTTATGTGTATCTGTCACTGATATTTATTCTACATATTAGTTGTTCAATGATCCTGGCACAGAAATTCATTATGCCTAAAAAATACAATGAACTTTATAAAGACAACAGGAAGGTCATACGCTAAAATAACTTTTTTTTTTTTTACAATGCAATAAATACTATTTTGCAACATGACTCTTAAAATAAAAGAAAATAGAAAAGACAGTAATATATATTATAATTAAAAGGTTTTCATAAAAATATGGTTTATTCAAGTGAAATTTTTTTCAGGTTGATAAATATCTGGAATTTAAAAGATATACCTGTATGGATCTTTTATTCTCTTTAGGAAACATATTATGATTTCATTAAGACTTAGATGAGTAGTATCTTACTTTGCAAACAGGACCATTGACTTCAGTCTAACTACTCAAAGAGCAAGGAATTGTTCATCTTAACAAGCAGCATCATAACCTGGACAAAAATAATACCCTGTTGCCATATAGGCCTAAAGTTCCCAGCATCTCTTACAGTCATGTCAAGGAAACTAAAAAAAATAAATGACCAAAAATTGGCTTTAAGCATGATTCTCTATCATAACTTCTTTTAAGAACTGACAAAAGTTTTTTCTTTCTTCTTCTTCCTTTTTTTTAAAACACCATATGACTTGTTATGCTTCTTGAATAATAATTGATGAATTTGTAACCAAAACCACAAGTGGGAATAAGTGAGAGGTATACAGAGAGCATAAAATCCATCTCACAGGAACATAAGAAATGTTGATCACAGATGTGGCATTAATATCTGATTGGATAACATAAACATATAAGTGACCACAAAGAGCAAATGAAATGATTGGTTAAGAAGTGTTATATAGCTAGCCACATACTCTAGTGTGGCCTTCTTTATGATCTGTACCCCATTTATTTGGGCTAAGTGACAGGTTCAGCATTTGGCACTTATTATATTCACTCTAAACATCTGTTAAAATTGTTAAGTAGATGATGAATATTTCACTTTGCAAAGTAGTTTCTCAGAACACTGAGGCCTTAATATTGCTTTATACTCAGTATGAAATAGTCTTATGATAGTGCTACTTTAACTGGAAAAAAAACTAAATGGAATATATTTCATAATGTTGATTTTGTCAGCAACCACTATAAATGGTTATAGGATTTACAGCCCCTGCATCCTATTGTTAACTGTTGACTAACTCATTATTTTATCTTGTACATTAGAGAAGCTGATTAATATTAATGCATTTATTGTTACAGCAGTTGTGTTCATTTTGTAAACGTTACCAAGTGTTGTACATATATTTTTGAGTTTTATTGAATAATACATATTTTCTTGTTTGCAGCTAGCAGTTGGTGAAAGGTGAAACTCATTTCACCAGCATGGATTTTGAACCATACAATGCTCTCTGGCTCCACCAATCTTACAGCATAGTAGTGAGACTATGTAGCCATCAGAGATACACACTCTTACCTAGTAGCAGAAAATAGCAACCTACAACTCAATTTTACTTTGATTAGGAAGCATCATTTCCCTGTTGTTCCTCTCAGCTCTAAGAAGTTCAGCATCCCATAAAAGGTCCAGCAGTGTCTGCTACTTTCCATTGTATTGTTCTCAGCAAACTCTAAGCTTAGAATATTTCACTCCTATTAAGGGCCCAAGAAACACCACAAATTGATTTCAGTGGGATTACCCACTGAGGAGGGCTTGAATCAGGCCCTTAGCAAACTCTAATCTCAGACAATCATAACCTCTGAAGACATGAGTTAAAGGATGTTGAAGGTAAAGAGTACTGCCATGAATAAAATATTAACCAGGTAAGAGTGTCCTCACTTTAATACGCCTGTGCTGCTTATCCCCATAGCACATTCATGTAGCTGAAATAGTAAATTTAGCTTGTCTATAATTCTCTAGATACTGTTAACAATTTTTCCTCAGACAATATGCAGTTCACAGCATCGTCAAGATGTATTCTTTTGTTTTCATTTTATCCTGAAATATTTGGTTATTTGAGAGATTTGGGGAAAAGGTATAGTGAAATGTATATATTGTTGTGTGTTTTACCTCCATTAGGCTCCATGTGGATATATTACTCCGGGGAACTCCTTCTTTGCTACATGTTTCTAAAGTATTACAAAGTCTATGGCTTGTGTAATTTAGTCTGTTACTTTTTTATTTCAGAAAGACTCAAAGAAAGATTGGACATATGCATAGATGCCAAGAATATCCAGAATTACAATATTGCTAACATCACTTTGGAAGGGATAAAAAAATAGAGCTTGGAAAATCATTTGTTTTATTTGTTGTTAGATCAATCAATCAATAGGGTCAGCTTGAACCCCCAAAAAAAAAAAATCCATTTTGAATTGAATACATTAATTTGTTTGACCTTTTACATTCTTGTTTCCAAGGACTTTTAAACAATTAGCTTTAGAAAACAGCTATAGAAAGAAATCACCAAACTTATAATCTTTGGCCCAGTCAAGGGATTCTCCTTGTAAGTGGGAAACCAAGGGTTAAATTTTCGCTCTCACACAGAGATCTAAAACTAACTCTCCCTTCTTCTCAGATACTTGCCCTACCCAGGAAAATACAATATAATGTTCTGAGGTAAAGTTATTTCAGTCTCCTGGAGTGGTTCCTTGATGTACCAATAATTAATTTTTCATTAACAAAAAGGAACTAGAATCTAGGTTTTCCCTTGCCACTACAGTAACTGTTGAGTTACTTGAGCGCTGGCTTAATGAGTCATTCAATTTTTTTTTTTTAAGGTAAACAGCTTCAGCAGAACCAATTGATAGACCAGTGATTAGGGAACTCATGTGGGAAGTCAGCGATCAAAGTTCAAATCCCTGGGCTAAGGAATATTTAATTATTTATACAAAATGGAAGGGATTCAACAGGAAAGACTAAAAGATACTGATTACACATAAACAGGCACAGAAGGAAACTGATTTGTGACAGTTCCACTGGAACAAAAATGTAAGCCCAGACCCTATCTAACAGATGAGTGTCCTGTTCACTGGGCTGCAGATTATAAACAGGAATCCTCTTTGTTATGTCATGAGTCGAGCCCCAATTTTTTTTCTTTTGTTTTATTTTTCTGGCCAAAAGTATTTGGTTTAAGATCAGGCAAAACTACTGTTTCCAGTAAATGAAGTACTCATCCTCCCCTCCCCCCCAAAAAAATTATATTGGTCTATATGAAAATTCATGTTTCAGGGCTTACACCTCTAACTATTAAAGATTCTGACAAGGCCTTTGAGGAGACCAGATAATCAACTTATTATAGGGCTTCTTGCCCTTTCTTCTGAAGCATGTAGTGCTAGCCAGTGTAAAACAGGTTATTGGACTAGATAGAATTGATTGGCCTAGTGATTCCTATGGTCCTATTCTGAAAATTACAGCTGGTTCCTACATAACTGAGAATTGGGTACATACTACTTTTAATAATTTTTATCGTAATTTATATAAGGAAAAAATAATTCAAGTGTATGTTCTAGCCTGCACTTTACATTCTATAGACTTTTTTTTTTAAGTCAGGAGTCATATTTGTTGTCCTAAACACTACAGCAATCTCTTTACAATAACCTCATTTCAGTGGAAAAAAATGCCCACAACTGAATGTAATATTTCAGAAAAAGACCATCTAGTGCTTTGTACAATGCCATTTTGTTTTATTTGCACTCTGTCTTTTTACTGAGGCATCCTACTATTCTGCTAGTCATTTTTACTTCAGCAATATATTGACTTCAAGGACTTTCTGCTATAACCCCTACTCCATTTGCTGGGCAATATGCTTTGTGACTCTTCCATTTAATACATACCATCTATTTTGGTTTGGAACATCAACATTGAAAGAAGAGTTCCATGTGCCACTACAAAAATTGTGACAGAAACTAAAAGCCACACAATTAACTCTTGATCTATATGACTCACATAATTAGAACATCTATGATATTGTGAATATATGTTGTGCGTCTTTACATTCTTGTCAGTTGAAGCACAAGTAATGGAAATAGTCTCGATCCCTGAGAAGTTTACAATATATGTATCATTCATGAGAATAACTGTATTTTATTTTTGCTCACACAGTCTTAACAGATCCAGAATTTTCTGACTCTGCTTTAATGTCTCCTGTTATCAGCAAACCATTCTGTCATAAACTGAAAACATAATTGAAATTATAGTACACCATTCTTTCATTTTCCTTCCATTTGCAATGTATCTGACAGACTATTTGTGAATTAATTAGAACTATCAATTTTGGCTATTTCTTCTGTCATTTAGCAAATCAGTTATTTGCAAATATATTCCTTTACTGTTCAATAGTGTCCCAAAGTATGATAGTTACTTCACATAAGGCAGAAAGTACCTGCTTGAGAGCTCATAATAAAATTTGGATGGGTCATAATGAGGGCTGAGGGTTACAGCAACCTGCTTACATAGAAATTCAGTTTAGGCACGTGCAAATTTTAGGAATAATAGTCTGCGAAGTCTGAGATTGGACAGATAAACATGCTATGTACCAGTCTCTTCCTGACTGTGCCAAATTGTTATGTTGCTGCAGTTCTACATACCAAGTTGGCCTGGTTATCATGAAAACATGATGGAGTATGGCTGGGCTAAACATGAGTAGGTCTGTGACCATGATTCTCAGATTACAATGCCAAGCATTAAAAATTGGTGAGGGTAGGTTTAGAAATTCATGGGTACAGGGAGTGGGGCATCTAGGAGAATGGGGCACATGAGAAGAGAAGAAGGTCATGCCTGGGAGTGAGGCATAAATTTGTCCTCCTACTTTAGCTGACATTTTACAGTTTGACAACCAATTATAGGTAGGGCTGTTGGTAAGGTCTATGATTAAAATTGCCTGACACTTCACATTATAACATCCTGTTTCACTTGTTAATAATATTGACTAAATTTAACCATTCAGGCTGAAATTTTCTATCCTGGGAATTTGTCTTCGGTTAAATTACTTTGAAGCATTGCAAACCAAGTATTAAGTCACTTTCTATGAAGAGCCTAGGAAAATATATTAGTTTTTCTCATGTTAAAAAAAATCTAGTGACTTTCTGTTTGAGGTATCAAGGACTTAACCTTTCTCAGGGGGTAATCAATACGTCAGGGTGTACATTTTGCCACTTCTGTAAAAATCAACAAAGTTTAGCCAAGTTAGAATACTTTGAAAAAAATGCAATTTGGATATGCTCAGTAAGCTTTTGAGATCTTCACAGTAAAATTGGAATGAGCAGAACTTTTACTGCAATTTAAGCTGTTAGCTGGTATAGAATGGGATAGGGACAGGCATCAGAACTGACAGTTGGCACTCAAACTCTCCATCCTGTGCTTATAGTGCTCCCAACACTCTCTCTCTCACACACACACACACACACACACACCTTCCTCTGTATGCTGTTCCCCGGTATTTTAATCCCCACTATTGCATCGATTTGCTGTAACAGTCTGACCCGATCTGATCCTATGATTTACACTTCCCTGCATATATTTTCCTCCTATTCTGTAAGTTTCCCATCTTCAAAGCATCTGATGAAGTGGGATTTTCCTCTGTGAATGCTCATACGATAAACAAATTTGCTAGTTTTTAAAAGTGCCACAGGACTCCTTGTTTGTTTTGCAGAACTAGACTAACATGGCTACCCCTTTGGAACTTAAGGAAGAATGTAACTTAAGGAAGAAAATAACTATAAACTGATATAAAAATAGGAGAGCATATCAAAATAGGAGAGGATAGCTATTTCATATTCCAAAACAGGGAAAGTATTCCAGACAATATGAAATTAAAAGGGGTAGAGATACTTTTGGGATAATTGCCAATGGGGCTTCAAGCTTAGCAAAATGAGACGTGCATAGTATACTGAGCAAGGCAATGTTCAAACACGATATGTTAAAATATTTTTTTTTCCTGTCACAGAACAAGCATTTTTGCAAACAGTTTCTTCTTTGCAAACAGTTTCTTCATTCAACCTGCACTAATTAATTTACCTCTAGGTATATATGACTGACAGCTGTTAGCAATATAACTTGTCATCAGACCATAGCTAAAAATATTATTTCCATCTTCATTTCTCTTGGCTTTATTTCTTTCAAATATGAGAATGCAAAATATCTGGAAATGGTCCCATCCTCTTCAGTGATATTAAGGCCACGTATTGTACATCCAAAATCTGTGACATTTATGAGAATTATTTGTACAGGTTGAGAAACAACACAATGGCTCCTAAATCACCCACAGCTGCCAGCCACTACTGCATGAGGTGAGGCCAGGGAACTGAAGGTTTGACTGATCTCTGCATCTGACTGTTCTGCTCCAGAAACATGTTGGGGCTTTGGTGGCTGGCATGGATTCATCCTAATGTTGATTTGGTTTATGCTGTCCAACAAACAGACATTTAAGAGCTCCTTAAAGGTCTGTTTGCCCCTATCCACCCTAAATTTCTACTGAATAGTTTTAAATCATCTGAATAATCTGACTTGGAGTCTAAATTAAACAAGCAATCTATAAAATCTGTTTTAAACAAGCTTTAGATAATAAAAAGGAAAACCTATTAAAGGGGGGGTAAGTAATGAAATTAATGGGACTCTGAAAGGGCACAATACACTTAAGAATCCTTATACAATAAGCCACAGGCAGTATACTGAAAGGAACAGTAAATTTTATATCATGGTAAATCCAGAAGGCTCCCCCCCCGCCCTTTAATGAATTCTGCATTGCTAGCACACCTTGAAGCTTCTGAACCTGTTCACATGCTAGTAGAAACTTTTCTGATTTCCATTGCTATGTGATACATGTGACACAAGAACCAAGACAATGTGCAGAAATGTGTGTATGAAGAATCAGGCTATTGATAGGAATAACATGGGAGACAATGTTCTGTTCTAACAATTTACTATACTTACTGTTTTCTCTGTATTTTGTTGCTTTAATAATTTTCTTAGAGAACATATTTAGTCAAAGTTTTCTGCATTATTGCCTGAAAGTTCCTTTAATTTTCATAGAGGTTTGAAGACAAATAAAAATAATGAATCAAGAACTATTTGTATTTTAAGTTTTGTTGTCATTGGTATATTTCTATTTTTAATAAAAAAAATGTCTGTTTATTACTGTGTTTTGTTAGTTCACATGTATTCCCCTGGATGCCACTTTACCTATGAAAAGTGAGCAGGAGAAAAGGTGACTTAAAACAACAAAAACAACAACAACAACAAAGGCACTGCATCTATTAACATAAGTGCATATTAATAGCTATGGCCACAGTAGCAAATTAGTTTGAATTAAGGAGGCTAAATATGAATTAATTTGAATGCTGTCTACATTAGGTTTTGCCTAGTTTGAACTAAAAAAGTTCAAAGCTTAGTTTGAACTAGTTAGTTTGGTTGGTTAGTCCAAACTAAGTACTTAGGTCAAAGTTATTTGCATATTTAGTTCAAACTAGCACATAAGTAAATAAACTTGAACCACTCGTTAGTTCAAAGTAAGTACTTTTTTTTTTAGTTTGAAATAACTTTTAGCTCAAACTAACCACACTTTTTTAGTTCAAATTAAAAATTGAGTTCTAACTAAAAAAAAACATGGTAAGTTTGAACTAAAAGTTAATGTGAACTAAAAAAAATATATATATACTTAGTTTGAACTTACTTTCAAACTAGCTAGTTCAGACTAACCAAGTCAAAACTAAGATTTTAGGTATGGACATAGCCAATCATACTTTCATTATTCCCTCCTTCCCTTTATACATTTATGAGTCTCACTTGTAGTATCATGTCAGGTGTAGACTGGCATCACTACAGTTGTGAGCCTTGAAAAATACAAATTTTCTGGTGCTACTCATGCTACAAACATTAAGAGCCAACACTAAAGAACTAACAGTGCTGTCAGAACACAATCATACCTACATTAAAAGTAGAAAGGGTCTTTGGAAGAATGTCTTTTTTTTTTAACCTTTGCTTGGGTCAGAGCCGGGCATATCATCGGGACCCAAGGACAAAATAGGTTATTTGAGAATCCCAGTGGCATTTAGGCATAAGCTCAATAGTTCCATCAGGATGTTGGTGGCTTTGTGCATGCTACTGGCAGAAAATCAGATTCCTTTGGAGATGGATGTTCCTGTATGGTCATAAAGCAAAAGAATAGTGGTTTTGTGAAATTTCATGGTGCCTATGTATTGACCTATTTCTATTTTCAAAACTCTTATTTTTTCATTTACTTTTTCCTCTCCATTTCTCTGTTCTTCCTAGTCAAGAGAATATCTGGCAAGTCTACCACCAAAAAATAATTACATGCCATGAAAAATTTGAGGATGATGAGCAGGTTAAGGATTAGTGAACTGTGAAAATGGGAAAATAAACCTTTCTATAAAACAGTGAGAGAACTACAAGTTATTAAACTTACAAATCTATCTTAGGTACAATAATATTATAGAATTAATGAGTTTAAGAAAAAAGAACAAATGTTTTATAGTGGTACATATTCACTACAATAAGATTAACTAATTTTCTTATCATGAACTATAATCAGAAAATAGGATTTTGTCTTAGTTTCTCAGAGGTCAATCCAGAAAGAGAGAATTAGAAGCTAAAGTGAATGAAAGAGTTACTGGATATGTTTAAAAGTATGTTAATCAAAAAAAGAAGATTTAACTGAAACTAGATAGCAACTTTAAGTATTGGCTTAAACTTAACTTTTCTCCATTCTGGCATCTGATGAAGTTGGGACTTCCATATGCAAAAATTTGTAAGTTTCTAAAAGTGCCACCAGACTATTTGTTTGTTTTGGTGAACTAGACTTCACAAGGTTACACTTTTGGAACTAGTTAAACTGTGACCCCATTAATAGAGATAGTGCTTTACACTTTCTTTACTTACCCACACCAGAGCAAACTGAATGAGAAACCCTACCATAGTTATTTGGTAGCCTGCCATACTACCTTTGCACGGATATAAAAACTTCTTAAATATTCAGGGAAAGTATAAGTCAGTCTAATAAGAGGAACTATATTTTTGAATTATGGCAAAACAAAGTGACTTTTCCTTAATCAACGGTGATGTTCTCAGAACATGTTATTTCCAAAAGATGAGAGGTGAAAACTTTGTCCTTGCTACAGATTTTTGGAACCTCTCACAGAACATATATTCCAGATAGAAACTGGTGTATAATTGTTCCAAAAAAAAATCAGAGAATGAATAAATCATTATTAAATTATAAGGGATTTGTTTGCTTTTCACACAGACTAAGGTATAGGATCTTTTATACAACCCAGTTAATTTCATCCCAATTCTTTCCTTGTTGTATCATTTGCAAATTTTCCATCTCACTGTTTGCCCTTTTTTTCTGAGGTTATGTATGAACATGCTGAAGAACACTGGTCCCAGTAAATTCCCTGGGGAATACTTCTTTTTACTTCTCTCCATTCTGAAAACTGGCCAGTTTTATTCCTACCCTTTGTTTCTTATCTTTTCAGTTACTGATCCATAAGAAGACCTTTCCTCTTAAGTGATGTCTGCTGAATTTGTGTTAAGATTTTTTAGAAAGAGACCATGCTAAAGGCTTTCTGAATGTGTAACTATACTGTAGGAACTATATTATCCTTGATCCCATGTTTGTTGAGATACTAAAGGAATTATAATGGATTGTGGTAGCTTAATTTCCATTTAAATAAAAAAGCTGTGTTTAGTCTTCCCCCAGCATACCATGATTATCTATGTGTCTGAGAATTCAGTTCTTTGTTATAATTTCAACCTATTTGCCTAGTACAAAAGTTAGGCTTCCTAACCTGTAATTGCCAGGAGCACTTCAAACCCTTTTTTTTGAAAATCAGTGTTACATTAGCTACTGTACTCTCAAGTCATCCGGTACAGAGGATTTAAGTGCTAATTCTGTAAGGAAGGTCTCATTCTACCATACCTTCACTACATTTGCAGGATCATGATGATCCTTGATGGTTACATTATATAGTAATATCATAAATAATAATAAAAATCCCTAATTGTTCAAGTGAACAAAAAAAGTACACATTTGTGCTGTACTGTGCCTTTCTTTCTTTCTCTTTCTTTGGGGAGGTTATTTGTTGCTCATTTATTTGCTAATTTTCAAAATTCACTAATTTAAAAAAGGGTCTACACATCATCATTACTTCAAATTCTTGAAGTATCTTCAAAATTGGGATTCTGGAAACTAAAACTCATCAAACCTGCAATACAAGAAGTCATGTTCCAAACTAATGTTTCTATGTGTGAGTTTACCTTGCATTTCTCCAAACTCCTTTTTGTGACTTTGTCTGGTGTCAATTTATTGATAACTGTTATTTGTTTAATTTAACTGCTTATTCACACTTTCTGTTACGTGTGCTTGACTCGGTCCTCTTAAACTAGCATGAGTTTGGCTGCCAAATGATCTGATTCTGATTCAATTATGTCTGAAAGGCAGAGACACTGGTTTCTAGTTATTAAATGTTCTATGCTTTTGAACTTTTAGCTATGCTCTAAGTTTGTGCTATGTTTTGGGAGCCTTAATTCTGATGTCAACCTGCAACTCTTACTCTTTGTAAGCTGTTGTTTTTTTGGGGGTTTTTTTAGCTATTTTTTATCTTTTATATGATTGACGGAGAAATTTCTGCAAAAGAGTTCTGGTGACAGTTTGTACGTGGGATCAACTTATGTGCATGTGTGTGTTGGATTTACTAGTCTAAGGATTTATGCTTTGGTTCCCTGACTACCTAGGGGGTTACAGTTTGTTAGTGTATTGTGTGGTGATCACTCAGAACTGTTTTCATCAAATCAGGCAGTGTCCCTAGGACACCTGTCTGAAAAAGGGTAGCATAATGATGTATCACATTGCAGCACATAATCTTTATGCACTATTCAATAAAATCTTTAGGGCTCTGTTGTTTACAAGTGCGAAAACAGCTGAAAGTAGTAAGTAATACACAGGAGTATTTGCACTGAAGAACATTCTAATGGTTAGTAGCACAAACAGAAGCGACTTTAGAAGATGTTTTGAGCACCATAACCAAAGATGCTGGGGCAATGTGCATAAATAAGGCCACATCTACACTGTATGACAAAGTGGCCCCTTGGTTTTGCCACATAGCAGTCATCTCCCCTAGTGAAGCAGACCTTTTGTAAATCTGCTCCTTTTAAAACAAGTCCTTTTTTACTTCCTTCACCATCAGCATCTCTTAATGGTAGTGTTCTGCAGTGGAGGGAGGGTCTGTCTGAGCTTTGGTGGATAAAGCCCTCTTCACCCCACTCAGTGGGAAAGTCCATAACTCTGTGAGGCACAAATCGTAGGCAGTACCTATGTCTGGCTTTCCTAGCCACGTTGCAATTGCAAGGGTGTTGCACTGGAGCTGGGCACCTTCAGTCCCTCCTCACAGGTTGCTATATGAGTTTTCATATCATCTCCTCTTCTCTCAGGGAAGAGGTACTGATTTCCTGGTTTGGGGGAAAATCTCTCCTCCTCCTGTAGCTTCTGATGTCTTGTGTCCTTGTTCTCTTTTCCCTCTGCTTCTAGAACAGGTGGGGCTTTTAATAGGGCTGGAGCAGCCTTTGCCTTGCATCATTTAGGCTATGCCCACACAAAGACACTTATTTCACAATAAGTTAATTCAAAATAAAATCATTACTTTGAATTAAGTTAAATCTAAATAAGCAAAAACCTCAAACTGAAATAGGAAGTCCGGACATAGGACTTGCTATTTTGAATCAGGAGAGGGGCAGCATGGGCAGTGTGGCAACATGGCCCCCTGGCAGGGCCATATTTTCAGATAATATACAGAAAAAGGAAGGCACCCTGGGAAGGAGAAGGGCAAAATTCTTAAATCGAAATAATGGTTATTTCAAAATAACCCATCAGAACGGCATTATTTCTAAATAACTATTTTGAAATAATGGCTATTTCGATTTCAGCCTAGGTTTTACTATTTCAAAATAAGGTTTGTTACTTCATAATGGCAGGGCTTGTCATTTCAAAATAACAAAACATTGTTCAGAGATGACAAATTTTTAAATCAAAACAACAGTCATTGCTTTGATTTAAAAGCCACATGTGGACATAGGCTTAGGCTGTAACCACCTTCCCTGTATCTACAGGGAAAAGGGCCTTTACCATCCTCAGATTCACATATATCCCTTGGAGCACCCTTTTAGGACTTCTGGCCTGACTTTGTCACAACTTTTGTCTACCTCATTAGATTAAGTATTTCCTTTTTATTGTAATATGTTTAAATAGCATTTGGCACAATGAGGTCCTTCTAGGCTCCACAAGTCAAAAAAAAAAAAAGATAATAATATAAAATAAAATGTTGAACCCCTGATTCAGCCATTCATCCCTGGTCATTCTAGTACTTAAATATATGCTTAACTTTAAGCACAGATGTCTAAATTCCATTTCCAAATGGCTAGCTGTGTTAGTCTAGTCCAGCAAAAAAAACCAAAGGAGTCATTGTGGCACTTAAAGACTAACAGATTTATTTTTTGCATGAGCTTATATGGGAGAAAATCCCACTTGGTCAGATGCTTTGAAGATGGGTGAACTTACAGAATGGAATGAAAATAAATGCAAGGGGATGTAAAACATAAGATCAGGTCATCTAGTAACAGCAAATCAGAGCAGTTGTTAGGTTCGAAGCCTGAAGTCAAATTTTTGTAATGGGAAAAGAACCCATAGTCTCGATTCAATCCTGCTTTCACAGAATTTAATTTGCATATTAATTCAAGTTCAGCTGTTTCTCTTTGAAGTCTTGATTTTCCAGTCACATCTTTGATGACGGTCATTAACAAAGCATTTAGTGAGTGATTAGAAAGATGGCAGTGCTCAGCAACTGTTTTTTTTGTTTGTTTGTTTGTTTGTTTTGTTTTGTGATTTCTGATATCAGCTCTATGTTCATTTATTCTTTTGTGGAGGGATTATCCTGTTACTCCAATGTATAAGATGTTGGGGCATTTCTGGCACACGATAGCATAGATCACATTAGTAGATGAGCAGGTAAATGAGGCTTTGATGGAGTAGCAGGCTTGATTAGGACCTATGATGGTATCTATTGTGCAGATATGTGGGCAGAGTCGGCAGCATGGTTTGTTGCAGGGGTGTGTGCCAGCTTTAATGGTTCTGTTGTTAGATCTGTAGTTGCTGGTGAGTACCTTTTTAAGATTGCGTGGCTCTCTGTAGGCAAGGAGAGGTCTGTCTGCCAATGCTTGAGAGAGTGAGGGATCATATTTTAGAATAGGCTGGAGGTCTATAATGATCTGTTGCAGAGGTCTGACTTGAAGGTTGTATGTGGTGACTAGTGGTGTTCTCTTGTTTTCTTTCTTTGCCCTCTCCTGTAGTAGATGACTTCGGGGAACCTGTCTAGCTCTGCCAATTTGTTTTCATACTTCCCCATCTTTCTAATCACCCTACTAAATGCTTTGTTAATGACCATCATCAGAGATGTGACTGGAAAATCAAGACTTCAAAGAGAAACAGCTGAACTCGAATTAATATGCAAATTAAATTCTGTGAAAGCAGGATTGAATCGAGACTATGGGTTCTTTTCCCATTACAAAAATTTGACTTCAGGCTTCCCAGAGTTTGAACCTAACAACTGCCCTGATTTGCTGTTTCTGTATGACCTGATCCTATGTTTTACACCCCTTTACATTTATTTTCATTCTATTCTGTAAGTTCACCCATCTTCAAAGCGCCTGACGAAGTGGGATTTTCTCCCACGAAAGCTCATGCAAAAAATAAATCTGTTAGTCTTTTAGTGCCACCCGACTCCTTGTGTTTTTGTTTTGTTTTGTTTTGTTTTTTCTAAATTCCATTGACTTCAATGAGATTTAAGCATGAGTTTTAACTTTTTTGCTAAACTGGGGCTTTAGATAATGAAGATATGAATTAACACTGTACTGGATATTTAAAGAGAGTTGTTTCAAAGGATGTTTGGATTAATAACAATGTGCCCAGCAATCCTGTTAACTGTAAATATTTAGCAGAAGAGGCAAAAATATTTCTTTGTACTGCTTAGCATGAATTTATGTATTAATATTTAATTTAATTGTCAGTGCATATCAGAGAATGGAATAATCTTCTGTTTAAGAAAACTATACATTGCATATATCTTCTTAAGCAGCATGAGCTTCATGACAATCAATATAACTGTGATTGATCAAGCAGCTTTGCATTAACTGAAAAAGAGTTACATTTTCAGCTTCTCTGATACATGTTGTAAACCATCCAGCCATCCTAAGATGTTCTCTTCCTGTTTAATATTCAGCGTCAGAGAAGAAATGGAGAGTCTAGCAACTCCATAAGCATTCCATTCTTTTGATACACGCTTTAATTTCTGTTAAGATACTAAGCATGTTCCAACTCCTTTTATCTTTGGAATTGAGAATATGGGCAGAAGTTGTTGGGATAATATCCTGAGGATGTGTTTTCCTCAAAAATAAAGGGCACATGACTCTATAGAAACCACTATTTTATTGAAGTGATAATTATATTATACCTAAAACACTTCATTTTGTTATTCTTCGAGGAGATTTGATTGCTGTCATAAAAGCTATTTACAGTCAAGAAAAATAGGAAAAGATTAAGTTCAGGTGCTTATGAGGGCCAAGTTATAATTTGGGTGAGGGATCTCCATAGTTTTTGTTTAAAATCAGAAACATTTTTTTTTCCAGAACATCTTGCCATAAGAATGGGAAGAGATAATACCAAGACAGTTTAGCCCAACTATGTTTGTAGCTTGTGAGACATGCAACTTTAGAGAACTGGACTATAACCCAAATTATATTCATCATTAAGAAATGTTTAAAAGTGTATGGTATAGCTGTATTTCAAAATAACCCTCCTTTCAAAAGCAAAGTGGTTTAAGCTGTTTCGAAAGGATGGCTCTTGTTTTGAAACGAGGACCTCCCTCCTTTCGAAACAAGAAAATGCCGCGTGGACCAAATATCTTTTATTTCAAAATAACCAGTGTTATTTCGAAATAAAAGTGCTGTGTAGACATATCCAGGGACTTTTATTTTGAAACAACCAGTGTTGTTTTGAAATAAAATCCCTGTGTGGATATAACCTGAAAGACTCATAGGGTGTTTGATCACTCGATTACATCTCAGTATCAGTCCTTTGTTCAAAGCTGAGTTGTCTTGTTTCCTGACCAATTTTTCATCACACAATGATGATATTGGAACAGGCACAGGAGATATCCTGGAATCTACCTCAACTTCCAGTGTTGGAACTGTCTGGGATAAGTCATAAATCTTGTTGATTACATAAATATGTGTCCCCTTTATCTGTCTGAATATCATAAGACTGTGGATGCAGCTGTTTTTTTAATGGTATCTTTTTGGCCCCACGCATTAGCAATGGGATTCCTCAGGCACACTCTATCACCTGGGTTAAGAAATGGAAAATAGCAAGTCCTTCTGTCAAAATAATATTTCTGCTTCCACTTCTGATTTTCTGTCATCGTCTGAATGGTAACATTGTTTTGAGATAGCAGTCGGTTGTCAGTAATAGGTAAATTAGATCTAATCCTTCTCTCCATTAACATCTGAGCTAGAAAAAAACATTTTCCAGGGGTGTAATTTAGTAGACCAGCGATGCTTTATGCAGATCACCCCCACTTTCAAAAGTCCTTTTCATTGGGTTCTTTCCTGTCTTTATAGACTTTTCCACCAGTAGATTTGACTGGAGGTAATTGGAGATTTCATGATGAAAATCCCAATCAGCGACAAATTGACTAAATTCTGCACTTGAAAATTGTGCCCCGTTATCGCTGTAGACCTCATCAGGAATACCATGTCTGAAAAAAAGGTCCTTTCTTGCCGGTGATCACTGAATTACTAGTAGCAACATGCAGTGTGCAAATTTCTGGATATAAAGAGTAATAATTGATTACTATTAACTATTCCTTTGAATGACAGGTAACTAAATCCACATCTATCTTCTCATAAGGCCTCTGTGGAAGAGGATGGGGTCTCAGTTTCTCTGCCTGTTAGCATGGCTTATACTTCAAACATCAAAGTTATTTCTTACCACACTGGTGATGTCATGATTGATCTGCATCAATACATGACCTCTCATGCTCATAATTTGCACTTCTGAATTCTTAAGTGAACTTCATGGATCTTCTGTAGTATTTCCTTTTGGAGGCTCTGTGGAATTATAAGTCACCCCATCTACCACATTCAGTCCATGTCTTCAGTTCCAATAGTCTCTTAGGTTACATCTACACTGTGGCTTTAAGTCGACTTAAGAGCCCTTAAGTCAACTTAAATAAAGCCTAGTCCACATCTAGAAATCATTAAGTCAACTTAAGCAACTGCTTAAGTTGACTTAATAACTCCTGCCCTGTTAGTTGGCTTTAGCTTTTAAGTTGACTTTACAGGGCAGGCTTTGCCCCCTTCCACACCCCTGGGTGTAATTGGGGTTGGGCCTGATCTGTCCTGGGGGCCTGATCCAGCTCCAGCCCTGTGGTTGAGATGCTGGTTCTCCTTCCCCTGACCACTTGCAAGGGACCAGGGGAGATGGCAGTTCCCCCACCCCTGACTGCTTGCAAGGGGCCAGCGGAGAGGACTGCTCCCCACGTGGCCAGCAGAGATGCTGGCACCCCAGACACCCTAGCTATGGAGAAGGACTTGGAGTTAGCTCAGGCTCCCAGTCCCTTTCTGCCTCCACACCACCTGCGGAAAGGATCGGGGGGGGTGCCATCACTCCCAGCCCCTCTCCACGGGTGGTGGGGTATTGAAGCCGGCTCCTGCCAGTGATGACAAGTGACCCGGGGCCAAATTGGGTGTCAGGTCACTTGTCACAGCTGGCAGGAGGCTAAGCAGCCTCCTGTGGGCAGTGATGAGTGACCTGGGGCTGAATAGAGCCCTGAGTCACTTGTCACAGCCAGAAGGAGGTGGCACCAAGCCTCTTCCACTCATGGAGAGGGGTTGAGAGCCAGGTCAGGCTCCTAGCTGCTCTTTGCTGGCTCCACCACCCACAGAGAAGGGCTGGGAGATGGACCCAGCCCCCAGCTCCTCTCCGAAGGGCAGAAGCTGGATCTGGCCTCTGGTTCAGATCAGGCCCTGGAGATGATTGGGCCCAGAGTACCCAATTCAGACCAGAGGCATGGTAGGAGGAGGGTCAGCCTGGGTATGTCTGCTCCCTGTCCATGGCAGACATACCCTTCAGTTGACTTACCAAGGTTGACATAAAGCCAACAAGCTTCCAGGCCCTGCCTTAATGTAGACATAGCCTTAAAAAGCAACTGCTTATTATTTCATGTTACCCAATAATTATCACTATTTTAAGGATTCTCAGTGATTCATCTTTCTCCATCCCTTCTCTGCATCCTCTTCTCTGCAATCTTCTGCTAGCTATAGGATTTGATCTCACAATCATATCCACATAAGCATGCACCTCTGGCTCCAGTGTCTTTTCAGGTGCCATGGGTTCCACTGCTCTGGAAAGTAAATCTGCTGTGAACATAAATTTGCCAGGTGTGTAGGTCACCACTGAAGTATATTTTTACAATCGTATCATCATTCTTTGAATCAAGGTACAATCATTTAGTGGTTTGTTAAATAACACAAGCAAGGACTTGTGATCTCTTTCAAGCTTCCACTGTTTGGCCATAAATATAGTGATTGAAATTCTCACAAGCAAACGAGCTTCCTAAAATCTCCTTCTCAATCTGTGCATATTAAGTCTCTGCATCAGTCAGTGATTTGGATACATATGGCACAGGTATCCAGCAGTCCTCATGTTTTTGAAAAATCACTGCACCCAACCCAGGCTGTGATGCACCCACTGAAATCTTAATAGACCTTTCTGGACCATAGAATTTCAATACTAGTTCTTACATCAAGTGCTGTTTTAAACCTTCCCATGATTCCTCCTGTGAAGCATCCCAACACCATTCATTTTTGTCCTCTAGGAGTTGTCTCAATGGTGCTACGTTGGCAGAAAGATTGGGTATGACTTTCCCAAGATAGTTAACCATTCTCAGGAAACGTTGGGCATCTTTCTTTGACTGGGGATGTCACATTGTTTCAATGGCTGAAATCTTCCTCATACCAGGTTTTTCACCTTCATAGGAAATAGTGTCCCCTATAAACGTCAGTTCTCTAACACACTATTGTCCTTATTTAGATTGAGGTTTGCAGTTCTAGTTGCATCCAACACTTGCTGAAGGTGATGATCTTGCTCCTCTTTTGTAGACCCCCAAATGATGATGATGTCATCCATAGAGGTGCCCACACCACTAATATGTTCTTAGATCATGTATATAGTTTTGTGTTACACCTCTAGTGCTGAAGGTATACCAAAGTGTAAGCATAAAAATCTGTATCTTCCAAATAGAATATTAAATGTGTATAATTTTGAGCTTTCCTCTGTTAATTTTTAGCTTCCAAAATCCTGAGGATGCATCCAATATACTGAAATATTGAGCATTTGCAAACTGAACCATAATCTTTTCTCTGGTTGGTAGTTTGAAATGTTCTCTTTATAGACTGCTGTTGAAGTCCCTGGGATCTAAGCATACTGTATGCATACCTAGCCAGTCCTTTTCCACTATGACAAGGGAGCTCACCCATTATGCTCTCTCCTCTAATTTTTGTATTACATGCATTACTTCCTTCCTTTCAAGCTCAGCATTGAGTTTATCACGGAGTGCAGATGGCACCTTTCTACATGGATGAATAACTGGAGGGACGTTTTTGTTTATGCAGCTTGTATATTCACTTGCAAGCAACCCAATCCCTGAAACGGGTTCTAATATTTCTGAAAAAGTGCTTAATAGACAGATGTATTACAATCTTGTAGTGACAGCACCTTTTTTACCAGCCTGCACATGCAGCCAGCCCCACTATTTATGTCACCTCCTGTGACACTACAATGAAAGGCAGGCTGTACATTGTGTTCTTATGGTTAATGCTAACAAAGCAGCATCCTTGCACTGTTATATTTGTTCCAGAATACCCAGTTACTTTTATGTTTGTTGGTCCCAGGTTAGGTCTTATTCTTTGTCTCTCATAGCCTCATGGAGACAGAATGTTAACCCGCGTTCCTGTGTCTAGCTTCAGTGAAATGACTTCCATTCACTGCCAGAGGCAGTACCCAGTACCTCTCATTGGCTATGTCTACCTTGGAGAGCATTTTCAAAAGAACTTAAAAAAAAAATGTACCCAGTCACCATGCCTATGCACTTTCCCCTAAATCATCTTCACATATGGTGTCAGTCTTTCTTTTATTGGAGGTTGCCACTCAGTCCAGTGTAATGGGGTCTATAGATTAGGTATTGAGCCCACCACTGTTTACTCCCGGGTCCTGTTCTTCCTTCCCTCCAGGCAGCTTTGGGAATAATTTAGAAGGTGAACGTTTTCAGAGACTTTTCAGTGAAGGGTGGGGTGATTGCTAGGGGAGCCCAAACTCTCAACCAGGCTTCAGCCAGGGCCCTGTAACATCTAGCAACTAGGATTGCCTTAAGGCTGCCTCCATAGGCCATCTTCTATCAGCACTCTCTTTTAAATGTCTGGGAATCTATCACTAAGAAGGATGAGAAAAGATCACAACTTGAAACTTCATCTCCTCTAGGTTCAGGTTCTTCCTCTCCTGGAGAAGCCTTCTGTACAACCTTTGCTCAGGAGGTCTCTGAGCAAATCCTTCTGCCTGGTCAGCCAGCTCTGTCCTGGTGGGGTGGGGGGGAGGAGGAGGAGGGTTGCTGTCATGCCCTGCCCCCTGCCCAGAGGGCAGGGTGGGGCCCATGTCATAGGCCTCACCTGCTATGCTGCACTGTGCTCCATTCCTGGCTTCATGCCTTAGTCAGGAAGCCTAAGGCAGCAGGGAGGTGCAGGAGTGAGGAACCTGGCCTCTGGGCTGGCCCTTCCCACCCTCAAGGCAGAACAGCTGGCCCAGATGCAGGGCCAAAGGTTGGTTCCGCTCTCCTGCCCCACCCTTGGATGGGCTATTGTGTGCCCAGGAGCAGAATGGCTGGCCCAGAAGAGGAGCAGGAGTGCAGAGCCCAGCCACTGGGCTGACCTGTTTAACCCCCACAGTGTGTGGGGGGCAGGGACCCGCCACAAGCAGATTGGTCCCAAACTTCCCCCCAGGGATGGCTCTGTTGTCAGCACCCCTTCAAGCTGTGTGGCTCCCCTTAAGCGCCACCTCCAGCTGGAGCATGGTCTGTACATGCAGCTGGGTGGGGATGCCCTAGCCCAGAGTAACCCCTTCAGATTTAGCTTATACACCCCATCACAAGATCATTACCAAGGAATGTATCTGTGTGCATCCTAAATTTTATTGGATGCTTTGTGTAATAGGGAATAAGGATAAGAATGTTACAGTGTTTGTTATTTGTGTATTTGAACGCTTAATGTAATCACAATGCATGTTATATTTGAAATATATTTGAAATGTATTAGAATGGGTTTTAAATGAGGCCTTCCTGTAAGCTCCCTTTTGACCGCAGCGGATAGGAGCATAAAACCCAGCCTGCTAGACCAGTTGCCAGGGTGCAGTAATCTGCCCGGCAACACCTGGAACATGAGCTGTCAATCACGGCAGGCAAGGGGAAACTGCCGGAAAGTTCCAGAGGCTTGGAACAGGGGCTGTCACTCAAAGTGAGCTGAGGGGAAACTGCCAGAAGGTTCCAGAGAAGGAACACAGGAGCTGGTGGCGTGAAAATCAGGCTCAGGGATTGGTCAAAATACCTGAGGTAAAGGCTTTTTAAGAGCCTGCACACCTTCTTTGGGGTTGGTTGGTCAGAGCCGGGAGTCACTAGGTGGTGCGTGTGAAGTTTGGATTTTTATTCATGCCTGCGTTTAGAGCTCGCCCCTGCCCCCTCCCTTTTGCTTGAAGGGAACGGCCTCAGCCACAGACCCAGAGTGACTGGAGAAATCGTGGCTGCTGGAGCAGAGTGGCAGGTGCTCACACAGACTGCCTGTGATTGTTCTTGAGGAACTGGCAATTGCCTGGAGCAGCGAGAGGACTGCCCCGAACGGACCTTGGTGGCAGGAGGAGACAGATGAGGCCACGGAACCCATTTGGATTTACAATCATCGTTTGAGGAGATTTGGGACTCCCTTTTTACACCGGGGACACCACCGGCTTCGGACTTGGGAAGTCTGGTGACTATATGGAGCATTAATTTGGGTTCATTGCATGTCATAGCAAATGGAGATTTAATGGAATGGAGTTTTAATGGCATGGGAGTGGACAGCTTAGGTAGAATAAGGTTTATTTGGTTTATTTGGCTATATATTTGTTCTTATCTCATGGTTGCTCTCATTAAAATGTTTTAAGGCACAGATCCTCGTCTCGGACTAATGCTTGCACCCAGGGGCGGAACCTCCAGGTTGACAGATGCCTGAAGGTGGGGAGGGCCTATCAAGCAGGGAACCTGGCCCTTGTAAAATCCAAAATTTTCCCTGCTAACATCTGAATACATGAAACAAAGAATCTGAATCCTCCTCTCACACAAGTTCACTGAAACTCCGCTATCTTCATTTGGTGGTGGTGTTTTGTTTTTTTTGTTTGTTTGTTTGTTTACTATCATGGATATAAATAAACTTAGAAAAAGATGTTTGCAATGACATTAGCTCTAAATGTTGATTGTACCTCTGCATTCATATGAAAGCATAAGAGTTTGTAAAATCTTGAATATTTACAGTGTGCACCATTAAAAATGGGTGTTAAATTATGAACTTTGTAGTATCTGTATCTGGAATTCCTAACTGGGGAAAACAAGCAAACTGAATTTGAGAAGACACCCCGATCTATGGAATCTAAAATATTCTTATGCCATTTTTCAACATTAGTTCCCAAAATTTCAAGGAAGACTGAAAGGTTCAGACCACTAAACAAAAGGGAGACTCAGGGAAACTTCTATGGAGCAACACTGAATGAAGCCTCTGTTGCCATCCGCATCTGGATCCTGTATTGCATGTCGCCTTATCTACTGTTCAAATTCTCTAACTTTATCAGATGGCTCATTTCTTGAGTCCTGAAACAATATCCATGTGAGATTCATGTAATTTCTATAGTCACTGATACATTGGTGGCATTGAGCCACTCTGGCAATGTAAAATCCACAAGCCAGAATTAACTGTCCAATTCAAAAATTTTTTGTGACTGCTTTACTTCACCAGAATTGTGCAATGTAGCAAGACCATATTGATGAAACTGGCAATAAGACCAGTTTCACCACTATCTTACTTTATTTTCATATAAGGGAGTAATATATTTACTCTGAAATGCTTAATCAAGTCCAAAGGAGATTATAATAAGGATTATTCTATGTTTGGAGAATTTAAAAATATGAAAACATGCTTTCTAGATAATTGCTTCACATTATATATATCCTATATATTCAAATTCCATCCACAAATTTGGAAATATTTGTCCAATGTGTTGACTAAATAAAAGAAATATTTCCTAAAGGCATTACATGTACTGTCCTTCAGGTAACTTGGACTAAATAACTGGAAATATTTTTTTTTTCTTTGACATGTGAAACGATATTCTTGCATTCAAATTTGTTTTGTGTTCATGACATTCAGTGTTTTGTAATTCTGCTTTCAACCAATATAGATGCAGCTGAAGAATTTAATATATAAAGTCTTTTTTTTAAATGAGTATTCTTTAAATGATTCAATTAATTAATAAAGTATTACTACAGTGCAACTAGTGTTACTGGTAAAAGTATAACTTTGTATAAATTTTCATGAACTTTTTTTTTTTTAATGTCTGTCAGGTAAGGATTTCCAAAATCAAGAAAAGGTTGATTGAAAAGAGGAGCAACAGTTAAAAATTATATGTTTTTTTTTAATGAAGAGAAATGATTTAAGCACCTTTTGGCATATGCAAATAGATCCAGCTGGTGCTTAAAAATTATGTAAAGACAAGTGATTTATTTAAATAAATTATATCCCCCGTCATTGAAAAGAAGAATTGAGTATGAAAATACAACAAACTAGATATTCAGCTGATATAAATATCAACCATTGAGTTTCCTTCTTGTTCTTCCACAGCCTCCCTTCAAACTTTTCTCTTATTCTTCCTTTTAATGTTGGAATACACCTTGTGAGTCTAAAAAATTATTTCCAGCCTATGGTTACACATGTGCTGCCACCTGAAGCTCAGATAGTAGTTGATGTTAAGTGTTTGTTTTTTGGTTTGTTTCTGCACTGTGACAAAACTGAGACCTTTCTTTCTTTCTCCCCCCCCCCCACCCAATCAGAATAAGAAAGACCTACATTTCAATCTCCGATAGCCCAGCCTTTCAATATTTACATGGAATATGGAAGACCTAGGTGGAACTCCCTCCTGTATAGTAGACAGAGTAGGAATTTGAATTTGTGTTTCCAACAATCTAGAAGAACATCCTACCCTGTAACCTTTCAGAGGGAGACAGAATTGAGATATCCATAAAGAGGTCATTGCACCCAGAAAAATCTACCTAGAGAAGTCCATTAAATGCTCTAGCCCACATGGCAGTAAAAGAAGGGGCTTGTGAGCAATGTACTGTCAAAGCCTATAAATTGGCATAGTCCCATTAGGCTCTTGAAATCTGTAAATTCTCTACCTGGAAGTGTCATATATTACCTTCCTACATTGATATACAGCAGAGGTTGGCAACCTTTGCCAGCCCTTGTGCCAGCCCCACCCACCGCACCCTCTGCAGATTCTGGGGGAGGGGCCAAATGGGGGCAGAGCCAGCGACTGAGGTTAAGGAGATGGGAGGCTAGAGTCCTGGGGACAGGCAGCCCCAAGGTGTTGGTGGGGTATGGCTGAGGTCCCTCAGGGTGGAGAGTGGGTTGAGTTGCCCCACTCCCCTCTACTGTGGGGCCAATTGACCCTGGGGCTGCATGATGCCGGCCCCTGAGCTAAGCCGCATGGCCCCCCCCCAAAAACCAAGCTGTGCTATGCTGAGCCAAGCCGCACCAGCCCCCTGCACTGAGCCACACCGCACCAGCACCCTTCAAGCTGAGCCGCACTGCACTGGCCGTGCCAAGCTGAGCCGTACCACGCCAGCCCTCCAACCAAGCCACGCCATACCAGCCCACCAGCCGAGCGGCGCTGCTCTGCTCCAGCTCTTATGGCCCCAACATCCAGGCCCCACTTGAGGACGGGGCCACAGGGAAGCCTGAGCAGCACTGCATGCTGCTCAGGATTGGCCCACATGCCAAATTTGGCAAATATGCTGGGCGTTGCCAACCCCTGATATACAGAATACCATATAGAAAACATGATTTTTTTTTAAGTTTAAAAGGTAAAACAAGTAGGATTTTGTGAGGAGGGAGTATTTTGTAACAAGTCATTTATTCAGTTAATTTTGCCTTTTGCCTCTGCTAGTTGCCTTCAATGCTTTTCATTGAAAAATCTCTCATCAGATCATTTGTGTGACTAATTCTTGATTGATACTTTGTATGGGAGCATTTTCTTGAGTGTATTTTATGGTTAAATTCTTTCCTAGAAAATCCTGTGGTATGTTTCTGGCTCCCAGTTGAAAGAATCATAGAATCATAGTATCACAGAAACTGGAAGAGACCATTAGAGGTCATCAAGTCTAGTCCCCTGCACTCATTGCAGGACCAAGTACTGTCATAACTCTTAGAATCAGTTTTCAGTGAATGATATGGCCAGTTATGTCCTTTGCCAGAATACTGGTACATGATGAAAAAAAAAGTTAGGCTAAACACAGGATAAGCTAATTAATAATTTACAGATTAATTTGTAAACTAATCATAGTAGATATTTAAAGATTTTTGTTGTTGTTGTTGTTGTTGTTGTTGCAGTCATTTGCAGATTCTTTCCTCTCCCTCCCTCCAAATATTTGACCTGATCTAATTGGTAATATAACTGTCATAGTGTTATCATAATACTACTTAACCTTTACTTTTTTATATATTGTATACCCTAGAGTTACATGTTAAAAAGTTTATAGGTAACAAAGTATGGAAAAATTGTTAAAGTGCATATTTATATTACAGTCAGAATAATTGTGCCCCACCTATGAACAAAAGCCTTCAATTTCTTTCATAGATGTAAACACATTTGTTATGTATTGGGACTTTGTTAAAATTTAACAGTGGATTCACCTCAAGTTGCACAGCAGATTTTTCAGTATTAATATTTGTATAAAATGTTCTTGGCACTGACCTCCCCCTTCTTGTCCTGCTATTTCCAGTATAGTTATATATTATTTCCAATTATCTACTTTCCTCTGCTGCTGTTGCCAAATGTTTTAAATCTGTCCTCTCAAGGGCATGAAATCATGTATTTAAAAAAAATGGAGTATAATATTTTGGCCTATAACAACAGAATTTGAAATAAATACTGTAAAAGTACTCACAAAGTAAGAAGAGAGAAGGAATTGAGACACTGTTTCTGGCCAATGATGTATATTATTACTGTTACCTAATTTGAATGAATGGACGAGAATATTTTTAAATCAGTAAACAAGACCATTTGATTCAATGTTATGGATTGGAGGAATTGAGGACTATAATGAAAGGACTCTAGGAAAATCAGATTCTTTTATCCACCAGGAATTCAGCTATTTCAATAAATATATTTTCATCCCAAATTGAGACAAAAATTTCAATACAATTTTTTTTTTCCGGTCTGGAACAAAATTCTTTCTTCCTGCATTTTGCGTCAAAAGAAAACTTTTTGATATTACTAATTCAGTTTGCTGAAATGATCCAGAGTGTGTGTGTGTGTGTGTGTGTGTGTGTGTGTTTGTTGTTATAAAGTTTTATATAAAGTCATTAAACTTCACTTCTGTGTGTTGGCACATTGCTTCAAGATAGGTGAAGTACAGATGCCTGTTCCATCTATGGTTTGAACTTCCTGCTCAGACTACATCTTCTGTGGTATACCCCAGTCACAAGATCCTATGCTTAGAGCCCTACATGGGGGATACAAATAAGTGGATCCGTATCTGACCTGCATCCTCAAGAAATGGTCCGCGGATATCTCTGTTGTATCCTCGGATGTGGATGTAAGGCAGATATCCGTGGATTTGCAGGGCACTACTTATGCTGTAGCAATGACTCAGCTCAAATAAATACAACACTGCACCACTGGAGGCATAGTGTTGCCAGGGAGCTCAGCCCATAGGAGGTAATGAAATCATAAAACAACAGAATTAAATCTTCCCTGAAACAATGAATACAATAGAGAATCAAAATAAATGTTGAACTGCCTCAAAAGGAAAGTTTAGTGTCAGTTCATCATATCAAAATATTATGATCCAGTGTAAATTGCTTTGAAACAAAGTATTTCATTCTGTTTTCACAAACTTTTAGCAAGATCATCATTTTCCCATGCAAATTTTCAAATGTGTAGAAGCCTCATTTTCTTTTGAAAAAATCATTTGAAAGAATGTTCCAAACCATCTCTGATAAAAAGCTCATGGATGATACAATCAGGACACCTAATCCTACACTCTGATGGGGCACCAGGGAGATGCTGAGCACCTGAAGTTCTAGCTGAAATCTTTCTTGCTCTTCCTTTTTCTATTTATTCTACAGAATTTTATGGAAAACTGCATTCCTTTTTGTTATCTTTTATGTATCTAATGTCTTTGGCTACATCTACACTTGCAAATTAGTTCAGATTAAGGAAGCTTAATTTATACTAATTTATTACATGTCTACAACAAGCTGTCATTAGAGAATTCCTTTATCCAAACTAATGAAACTTAGTTCAAACTAGTAAGACCTGCCAGTTAGTTCAAACTAAGCCCTTAGTTTGATTGTTAGTTCGAACTAAGGATGACGTAGACAAGGATTAACTCTGAGTCTGAACTTAATAAATTTGAACTAAGGGCAGTTAGTTTGAATTAACAAAGTGGACTAATTTGAACTAACATTAGTTTGAATTTGTCTATTTTGTTAATTTGAACTAATAAATTTGAGTTTAGTTCAAACTAAACTCCAACTTATTAGCTGGCATTAACAAAGTCAAACTAACTTTTCCTAGTATAGACATAGCCTTTCATTGCATCTTTCATGCTTTTTATTTACTAACAAAAATTATATTTTTTAAACAGTAACTTCTTGTATACCATATTTTTTTAAAGAAGGCATAATATAATCCTATTCAATGCTATTTTGCTACTTCCAAAATCAGAGGTGGCTAGATGCTTATAATTCTAGGACTGCTTCCAGAAAGGAAGCCAGCATCATTTTGAATTTTGCTTTTTTTTTATTTTTATTTCCTTCTGGTAGAACCCTTACATCACATAGGTCTTGTTTAGCATACTGCCTCATTCAGGGAAATATTTAACCACATGCTCAAGTCTCACTGACTTTAAAAAGATTTAAGCACTTGCTTAAATTTTTGTTGAATCTGGGCCCAAACCATCACTGATTGGTTTCTCTTCAGATTGTATGGTTCTATGATGTCTTCCTTTGATGTTCTATGGCCATATATAACCATCACTTGGAAAAGTAAAGAAAAAGTCAAGAGCTATCCATCATTTTTGATGTAGTAGTGCATTCAAGGGACACTTGTGAAGTATTCAGCTGACTGGATGCTCTGTATTTAATAAATAAAAAAATAAAAAAAGAAGATAAAGTTAATACTCTTTCTTTCTTTCTTTCTTTCTTTCTTTCTTTCTTTCTTTCTTTTTTCTCTCTGATGTTGCATCCTGAATGGTGTGTGCACCAAAAGGACAAAAAATAAACAATAAAACTATAAAAATCATCTTGGTGTTGGTTCATATTAGAGTATATAATGGTCTGCATTGCAAAAGCCTTGGAGAATGAACTATCTTTTTACCCCTTGTGGCAGTCTGTCTAGCTGTGATTGAAACACAGTGGTAAGGTAATGCAGGGAACCTTGCTGTAGACAGCAGTGACTTTTTCAATATATATTACGGAGCAATCCTATATTTGCAGAAGTATAGATGTAGTAACCTCATATACCTTTACCATCTTTTATCTTGATGAATCACCACTGTAAACAGATGATTAAAATGAAACCATCGGCTTCCTCTGATTTTTAAAGCTATTTTAAATTAGCTAGCTCAATGGATAAAATGCATCATTGTCTGCTCTGTTCATTGCAATCCCCTTGGAGTTGAAATGCTTTGAACTTTTTCAGAAAAGTGTGATGGCAAGATGTTGACCTCACATACATCAGTTCAAATCAGACATATCTCCAGTGAAACAAATGGAATGACATTGGTGTGAAAACAATGTAAGTAAGATGAGAATGAGGCCAAGGGTAAAACAAGTACTTAAGGAACCAGTTTGAAAGGCATATAAGTACATATATATGCAAATAAGTATTTAACTGGATTTGCAAAACTGTTTGATCAATTTAGGCACCTAAATCCTATTAACTTCAATGAGATTTAGGCCTCAAAAGGTTGGGTTCACAATGCAACTTAGATGCCTAAACACCCTACGGGACTTACATTCGAAATTTAGATTGTCAAAATCACTGTTCAACTGCTGCCTAATCTTGCAGTTGCCTAAATTACTCAGGCATTTAAATTTCCACTGGTAATATCCCAAGAAGCCTACATTTCTTCTAACAGGCATATGCACAGTTACCACAGCTCTGGTTCCTAAAGCCTAGCTAAGACCTAAGCCATGGCAGGAATCACAAAGTGGATGTTGCTCAGTCTATCTTACCCATGGGGCCTGGTCTAGCAGGTATGTTCTGAGGTCACCTTACAGTACACCTATGAGATCAAAGTCTGCACAAAATACAGGTGGAAGAAAAGATGGTGTTTTCCTTAATACTCTGAGGCCACTTTGGTTGAAATTTATATAAAATGCTTAAGTGGAGCTGTGACATTCCTCTCCCAGTATTTGGTCATTTTGCTGCTGTGACCCCCCTGATCTACACTCCTGAACCCCGCTTACCCCACTTTGTTAGATGACTAGTCACTCCTGAGTCAGTTCACCCCAGCCTATTGCTTGTAATCAGTCACAGGCATTTGTTGTGTGCATTCTGGCCACTTGAGGGTCAGTTAGCAAGTGGGAATGCTCAACCACCAGCAACTACACCAAGAACTTCTGTCCTACATAGCTTGGGACCCTTCCCCAGTCACCATAGACTCATAGGCTATGCCTACATTAGAGGGCTCAGTTCAGTGAGTTTAATAAAGTCTGCTTTAAGCCAGCTTAAAGTAGACCCTATTAAGGCAACTTAGAGAGTCCACACTCAAATGCCAGAAGACTGCCCATGTCCAAACCGGCAGCTGCTAGGTTGTCCTAGGAGTGGTGCTTTGTGGGTAGCTGGCCTCTCCTCCTCTCTCCCCTCCTCTCCTCCCCCTCTCTCCTGGCCACTCCTTTACCTCATGAAGTAAGTGACCACACCACCCTCTATACTGTGCGTGGCAAAAAGGAGCCTGAGGAGGGCAGGGACCCCAGTGTGCCCCAGCAATGTGCCAGCATAGCACTCCACACCTGCCATGCATTGGCCAGATTCCTTCAGCTGTAGATAAGGTGCTGCAGGGCAACTGACAGTGCAGGGTCAGGCCACAGCTGGCACCTGGCATGGACAGAGTACACTCCATGCCCCCAAACATCTCGGCATGGGAAACCAGCAGTGACTGGTGGCACTGGATTGGTCTCCTTACCTGGGACAATGACCATGGGCTGTGAAACCTGCAGATGAGAAAGAGCACCTGTCTCCATCTGCTGTCACCACCCCCACCTGCCCATTTCTGACCCCCCCCCTTATGTCCCTGTCCCAAACACAGTGAAAGGATGGACTGCACATGGAATGATGGGGTGGATATATTTTATTTATAGGAGGGAACTGGTGGGGAGCTGAGGGGGGTGAGGGGTGAGAGCTGTGGGGGTTGGGGGGTGTGGGTGGAGTGAGGAAGTTTGGAGGGAGGGGGACAAGGGGAATGAGGGGGTAAGGGAATGAGGGAAGTGGGGATGGGGGGCAGGTGCCAAGTAGCCTTGGGCTGACAGGTCCTTGGCCTGCAGACAGCCACCCTGAATCCTGGGCTGCTGGCAGGGAGGGCTGCAATTGGGGTCCTTGGCAGGGGGATCCCCAGCCCAAGTAGAACCCCGGCCCCATACCAGGAACTCCAAGCCTTAGGTCTGGCACTCCAGGGCATGGGTCTGCCGCTGCATCTGGTCAAGCAGGTGGTCCATCTGGGGCTGATCAACCCTGCAGTGTGCATGCTCTTCCCTCTGCCACTCCCAACAGGCTCAGGGATCTGACTTGGCATACTTGGCCAGCTGGGAGTGATCCTCAAGGATCTCCTCCCTGGACCTACATCCCCTTCTCCTCTGGGTCAGGGCTGGTTACACCCCAGGAGTGTCCAGTATAACAGGGGCAGGTGCTGCAGGACAGAAGCAAAGAACAAGAGCTCCCCCCATTAGGCAGTGTAGAGTCCAGGCTGACAGCAGCTGCTGTCCTATGCCCATCCCCCTTCCTCCCACTCCCCCGGTCTGTTATCCTTTAGGATACCCCACCGTGTTCTGCTACACGGGGTGGGTGCAGTGACCAGGGTGGTGAGCCCCAGGCACCCCTGTCCCAGAGCTCTCTCTAAAGGTCATGTGCCAATGGTGTCTGGTACATGCTGTCTGGCCTTGGCTGCCACACTTATAGTGCCCCCACCCCATGTCCTGCCAGGCTTCTCTGCCCCTATGCTGGCATTGGAGGGCATCTGCACACACACCCAGGACTCTGCCTCTCCCCAGGCCCTGTCCCCCACAGTTCCTGTCCCACCTGCATGCCCCACCATGCCTGCAAGGAGGAAGTACTCACTGGCACATTCAGCAGGAGCCTGGCATGATATCCCCTTGTCTGGGGTGGGGGGAAGCCTCCTCCTGAGTCCCCAGGATGAGCTCTGTGGTGGCACTGCCGAGGACCATTGCAGTGTCCTGTGCCAGGATGCTTGTGTCCCCCCAGTTCAGCACCACATCTTCATCTACCGACCCCTCCTCCTGGTCATCATCCTGGGAGGGGGGCTCAGTAGCATTGATGGTGCTAGCTGCCTGGCCGTCATCACCCTCCTGTCCCAGGAAGGCATGCAGTTGGGTGTAATAAAGGCAGGTGGTGCTGGCTGCCCTGAGTGCTGCATGGCCTCCTGGCCCAGTGGTAGCCCTGGCAAGTCTTTGACCTTCAACCACACCTGCTGGGTGGTGTGGGCTTGGCTCCTCTTTGCCAGGGCCTCCGACATGGCACTATACACTTCCTGGTTCCTCTGGCTTCCCACGATGCGACCCACCCCTTGGCCTGCCTAGTTCTGCTCTCCAGTATGTCTGCCACAGAGCCGGAGTCCTGACTAGCTCTGGCTGTAAAGCAGGGTGGGCTCGGCCTCATCCTGCCATGGGATTGGGCAGGGAAGGCACATCCTAGCTGCCAGGAAGGATTCCAGGTGGCCAGGAGGCCAATTAAGTTGACTTAAGCCTAATGCCAGTCTATATTGGCTTAGGTTGACTTAATAAAGTTGACTTAAGTTAGAATTATTAGGTCAACTTAAGTACATACATAAGTTGAGTTAATTAATTACTAATGAAGCCTGGTCTTTGTTCAAGTTGACTTAAATAGCTTTAAGTTAACTTAAGCCCCTAGTGTAGACATAATCGTAGATCCTTTTCTGTCCATTTGACATTGAAGTGGATAGACTGAGCCTCACTCATTAACATCCTCTAAAGTCCACAGAGCTTCAGATAAAGCAAATTCTAGGCTTGTTGGTTGGTTTGTTTGTTTTAGAATATGGTTTTAAATTAATATATAGCAAATCAATAGACAGTCATTTAATAAAGGAGTCAGGAGTTACTGCAAGAAAATAAAAGTTAAAAACCACATGGTAATCTAATAATACTATTCCAACATTACTTTGAAGTTGATTCTCCTTATTCTTACCCACAGAAGTGTCTGTTGGTGATATTCAACCAGCGTAGGCTCTCCTTGCCATGTGGATAGGCCCCAGTCTCTTGGGCTACGTCTACACTTAGAACCTTAGTCTGAATTAACTGAATTCAAACTAATCAAGTTGAACTCATACTGATTAGTTCAAATTCAGTCAATTCAAACTAATGTGGCCACACTAGTAAAAACAATTCAAAGGAGCATGTCCATTGACAGGATTTGCTAGTTCGAACTGGAAGTGAGGCACCATGGGAGGTATGGCAACATGGTCTCCTAGAAGGGCCATGTCACCACACAATCCCCTGCCAAGCTCCAGCCCTCTGAGCCCTGCATAGGGAAAAGCATCCCTTGCCTGGCTCCAACAGTGCTGTTGGTAGGGGAGGGGATCCCATGTGGTTCCAGCCATGCTCACCAGGTATGGGGATGGGACCCCTGTGACCAGCTGGAGCCCCACTTGCTGGTGCTGGGATCCCTTCCCGCACTAGTGAGTGCTGCTGGAGCCCCACGGAGGATCCCTTCCCGTGCCAGCAAGTGGGGCTGCAGCCCAGCGCAGGGATCCATTTGCCACGTGGGCAAATGAAGCTAGAGTCCCATGCGTGGATCCCTTCCCTGTACCAGCAAGCGGAGCTCCAATCCAGCACGAGTGCAGCTGGAGCTATGCACTGGTTGTGGGTCCCCACCCCCTCACTCAGAGAGGGAACAGGGACCCCATAGCCCTCAGACAGATCTGGCTGGGTTGTGGTGGGTGGTGCCTTTGGGGCTGCTTGCCCCAGGTGCTGTAGGGCTGGCCTTACTTCCAGGGTCCCATGCACCCTGGCAGGAAAGTCAACCCATGTTAATTTGAGCTAATTTTAGTTCAAATTAACACAGCTACACACTGTTGATTCAAACTACACAGTTTGAATTGAAGGTTTCTTCGAAGTTACATGAGGTTTTTGTAACTTCATAGTGTCTTCTCTTCAGTTCGACCTAAGGAAAGCCTTAGATTGAATTGAGAAAACCCTGTGTAGCCTGACCTATTTTTAAATTCGGCCTAATGTTTATTAGGTCGAATTTAAGTGTGTGTGTAGACATAGCTGTGGAGTTGCTCTCAAGATGGTCTTTCTCTGGCAAAAGACAAAAGCTTCTCACCTCCTTCAAATTGTCTTCTTTTCCTTTCAATACCCACCATTCTCCTGTGCTGCGATGATTTCCTGAGCTAGGGAGTTCAACTGGCATTACCTTTCCCGCCTCTGTGTCTAGATAGCTCTGCTGGTCTCAGCTATGTAACACACTTCACATCTCTCCACATACATAATGCTGCAGGAAACATGAAACCAGAGCCATAAGGTAGAGCATTCAAAAGGGAACATTGCATGGCATAATTGGCATCACACCACATAATTGTGTCAAACAAGGAAATAGAAGTCACATACATTGCATAATGTGCATTGTGTGCATCCCATGACAGGAGTAGGAGTTTGAACCTGACTCTTCTTTATTGTGGTGGTTTGTCCTAACCACTGGTTATAAAATCATCCATGCTCGCTGCCACAATTTCTATTTAATTAAGTAATTGCAAGCGGAATACCTTAAAGAGGAGAGCTTGGAAAGGCTTACCTCAGAATACCTTGCAGCCTGATAGTCAGAAGGTCCACATGTAAGAAGTCATAGATGTTGGTTCAAGTGCCTCCTCCATGCTGGGCAGAGTGGAAATTTAAACCTGGATGTCCAATAGTGTGGGTGAGTGCTCTACCCGCTAGGATATTAGGTATGGATAGTGATGATTCCTCCATCTTCTTTATTTTTTGGAAAAAGAAGAGATGACTCCTGTAGTTCTGAGTGAAAATCCACAGCTGTGAAACCAGATTGTAGGGAGGTTTCTATATCTTAAGCCATAGCTTTCTTCTTTCCTATTGATTACTTTTTGGTGGCTACTTTTTCAGCATGCTGCTGACTTTTTTAAATTTTTTTTTAGTCATCTGACTATTACTACACATTATAAGAGAATCTAATCTGGGACTGTAAATTTCACTAGGTAGCAGGGCTTCTAAAGACATGCATTTCATTACTAAACCTAAGTCCTCTTACACACTAGAGAGTTGTGTTGTCAAAACTCAATTTTTTGCAGAACAACAAGCCCACCACACACACCTAAATTCTTATTTTGGCTTCAGAATTGCCCTGTTTTGAAGAAGTGGAGCTGAAGGATCACTCAGAGCAAGGAAGTAGCACAGCAGAGATTGGGAGTCAGGAGCTATTCACCACTCCTTTCTGAGTCATGCAGCCAGTCACAGCCATTCAGCTATGGTGCTCCAGAAAAGGGAGAGGGGAGCTATGGTAAGTGTTTGATAAGCTGATGCTGCTCTATTTGGGAGATAATTCTTCTGCTTAAAAACAAAGTGGTAGGATAGGAGGGAAGCGTGATGAAATAGCTGTTTCTGTATGGCTTCACACTCTCTAGTGCAGTTGCTTGGCACTCACTAGTAACACATTGACACATGAGGCAATTTCCCAGGCATCTTCCATTGAGAGTTCAAGGAAAGTTAACTGGAAATACTCCCTCCCTTCATCTCTGATTCTCTGCCTCAGATTCCTCTGCAAGTTCCTCCTCCCATAGAAGGACACTCTCCTTCACCGGTTGGAAATCACAGTACCTGGTACCATAGTGGCACACAAGCTTGCAGCATAGGAACCCATCCGAGATCTTCTGGCATACAGGACACACATTCAAGCTTCCCTGCTTACTCTAAGGAGTGAGATAGAAGCTTCTACGACAACTTCCTGTGGAAAATGAGAGCACAGATTTAGACTGATAGTAACATTACATGTTTGTTGATGACCCAAGGAAGCATCTCTCCTCAGATCCGCAGAACTAAGATCAAATGACTGTTGTTGACCCCTATGTGCAACTCACCGTTTCCAGGTTCATCATGGAGCTGCGCTGTGATCAGGGTGACAGTGAAAGTGTAATGTGGTTGTCAAAGTGTTACATCTATACTAGGAGGAATGTAAGAACAACTCCTTTATTCAGTATGCTTCATTATCACACAAAAGACCTTTGCAGGAAGAGGTTCCATGCCTATTGATCACCTCTCTGAGATAAGGAAACAGCCTCACTGATTGTAGGAGGATATGTTCTAGGAGTTCCTACACTCCAATGAGGCACCCAAGAGAGAAAATAGGGCTTGGAGATAGGTTATTGTGGAGAAACAGCAGGAACACAGACAGGGCTGCAAAGAAAATCAAGAACATAAAGGCCTGCTAAAAGAGCAGACTAAGCTCCTGAAGACAATGGTTGCTTTTCGGACACAGCTGCTACATGCTCACCCCCGTCCTTCCAGAAACATCAGCAGTTTATCACACACAACCCCACACACTCCCACTAAGCATTCCTATGAAAGCCATAGACAAGGGTTCAGCAACCCCTGGCACCAGTGCCAAAAATGGCACGGGGGCTGAGCCTGAATGGCATGCAGCACCACTCAAGACTGCCCTCCAATACCCCCATTGACTGAGCTTTCTCACTGGGGAGCACGGCAAGCAAGGACTAGGAAACTGCAGCGTGCAGCTCCTGGCCCCTCCTGGCCATGCCCCCTGCTGGGCAGGGCTAGAGAGGAGCAGGGTGGGTTGGCCAGCCCAGAGCCACCTCTGCCAGAGGGCAGGTGCTGACCTCAGACCTGACCCTCGGAGGCTGCCCACCACTGCTGGGTGCAGGGCTGCTGTAGATGGTTGTGGGGCCCCCACATAACCCCCCCAGCAGTGGGGGGAGGGGCCGGCTGGCCCAGGGGAGGAGCAGGCTGCTTCACCCCTGCGCCGGCCATCCCATGATGGGGCTGGGCAAGCTGGTGAAAAGCAGTGCATGGCTCAGCTCTCCCAGTCTCCACACCTCCCCCCGCCATACGTGCTGCTTTCGGCTCTGCCAGAGCAGTGGGGATGTGGTGGGTGACAGTGCGGCTGGGGCAGTCAGGCGGGCAGTAGCAGTATGGGCCCCATGCTGCCTCCTGCTCCCTCCCTGCTTCTCCAGCACAGCCAAAAGCAGTGTATGTGGTGGTGGGGGGGTGGAGACTGGGACCCCTGAGCTGGGCACCGCTTTTGGCCAGCTCACCCAGTCCCTGGCATGGGGGAGCAGTGGTGCAGACCTTGCACTGCCCTGCTTGGCAGGACAGTGTGGGGTCCCCCGAACTGCAGGGCTCAGGGTAATCGCCCCTATGGGGTAGTGCTGGGCAGCCCTGGCCCCAACCCTGACCACTGGAGGCCACCTGCCTCTGCCGGGGGCGGGTGCTGGCCCTGGCTGCAAAATCAGAGGCCTGGCCCTACCCCCTTTTGGCCCAGACCCCAGCACCCTGGTAGGAAGTCCCACCCACCCCATACCCTAGCCAGGGAGGCAATCTGCACCCCGGCCAGAGAGGGAGGGGAGGTGGAGGGGTGCATCTACATGTGAACATAGCCTCTCAGTGGTAAGAGTTAGAATGCTCCAGTCAGTGAAACCACAAGGAACATGGAAGTGACAACAGAAAATCTGTTGAATCAAGGGGTGATGGCTTATTCAGGAGCTGAAATACTAGTTATACATATCAGTATGTTAACCTATAGAATAATTTCACCTCAGTGTTACATTGGAAAAGGGTAAACATGGCCATGGAGGACTGAGCACGAGTGGTGAATACTCAGGCCCTGTAACAGACCCACAGTTTTAGGACAATTAATGTTTTAATTGCTGCAAGGAAGACTACAGTAGTTCAGAACCTGTACAAATACACACTACATTGTTTCAGTCCCTTCAGCTTGACTGGCATGTACCCTGTACATCTACCTTCAACTTGTTCCTTGCTGCTCAGTTGGGCCAACTTGATAATTGCATGGTGATAAAGAACACATTAGTCATTAAGGGATGAAAGAGGGAGCAGAACCCCACTTCCCCTCTGCTTATCTTAGGGGGAGTCATTTAGGTAATTCCTAAAACCAATTACAATGATATATTTTTAAGAAGGGACACATTCATAAATTTGTGGTTTTATAGTGTCACAATCTAAAGTATTTATGATGTTGTGTTCTTAGGAGTTAGGGTTAAAGTTCTGTTTTTGTTTCTTTTTATTCTCAGTTTTCATTTAGAGTGAAAGTGAGTTAAATGGAAGTAGTGGGGGCTTTAGGTGCCCAGAGGATGGCTTTATAAAATTTTGTAAGGAAACACATTAAAGAACAGGGAGGAGGTGTAGTACAAGTGAAGGATATTCAGGTCATCTGTGAGCATTCTAATCCATGGGATCTTGTGAGTCAGGCATTTGATGCAGAAGAAAAGTTCAAGAAGGCTATAAAAGCAAAAGGGATAGCTATGAAGTACCTGCTGGTAATGTGTTACATATTAGTTTGACATAACTTGAAAAAGAAAATAGATATTATTGGTGGAACACAACAGGCTTAGGAGAGGAAAGAAAAGGAACTTCAGAATCTGAAGGGCCAGCTGGATGTTGCTTCAGAGGAATGCTTAGATTTTTTGCAGAAGAAAAAAAGAAAAAAAAAAAGAAAACCAAGAATTGGAAAAGAATTTAGAATGGAGTCAGAGTTATTCACAGAAGGCATGGGAAGATTCACATTGTTGGTAGACCACTGCATTTGCCAATTTTAAATCACTGATTGACAATGTCAGGTTGTGATCAGATCTTAGATCAAATCTGAGGGCAGAAAAGTATCTGTGATGGGTTGGTGAAAAATAAAACAAGTTGATAGTTGCTAGAGTATAGCGAGAAAGCCAAAGAAATGTGCATTGCTATGGTCTGTCTCTAGAGGAAAGCAAGTGCAGAGGATGGGTGATCCCATAAATAACTTCCAGAAAGAGAGAAGGTGAGTTAAAGAGAGATGAGGAACTGACAAAGGCAAATCAATCCATAGACCAGTTACTAGAAGCTAGGCGAGAGCTGTGTAGGAAGAAAGGAAGTTTCTAGTGGAACGACAGGCAGCATGCAAACAGAATAGAGAAGTACCATGGTAGCCAAAGAGTAGGCAGAGTTGAGTGAACCTTATACCTTTTTTCTAGAGGAAGAGACTGACAGCATAGAGGGGGAGACTGAGAATGCAGAACAAGAGTTGGAGAAGGAGGAGAAGACTAGTGCAAAGCAGCCCCATTTGGCACAGACCCGGACACAAGTGACACAGACAGAGGAAGTAGTTGATCCCAGCAGAGAAGGGACAGTACCTTTTTAATTAACAGCTTTAATTGTTCAGAGATTATAGGATGCTGTGTCACAAGAGAGTCAGGCAGTGCATTTATGTGGGGCAATTGCTTCTAGAGTGGAGGAGAGAGAAAATAAATACTATAGAGACACCATCCCTATATTTCCACCTATTCCCTTGCTATCATCTCACTCAGGAGATGCAGCCTTTTCAGACTCTACTGAGAAGGGTCATCAGCTGCAATTGATAATAATTAGTTTGCCACAACCATCCATCAGCCTCCAACCAACAGATCTCCTTTATTGTGTAGACTGTCTCCACCTCCTTGGTTTATACCAGCCCCAGCCCCCATACCAGTGGGATTGCTATTGACACTCTTTCCACAAATAGATGAAGTCCTCTACCAGTATGGGAATTAAATAAATGGTGAGCTGAGCATCATTATGAGGAATTACACTGAGAGAAAGAATAGGAGATTTTGTGGCCAAGCAAGTGAGCATGTACAGGAAACAGCTAAAATATTCTTACTGCTAGATGATGACTTTGTAAAAATCTTACAGCTTATATCAAGCACTATAGAGTAATTTCACCACTTAATAAAGGAAGGGATGGAGATCAGGAACTTGACTTGAACTCAGCCAGCACCCAGGACAGGACAGCATAGTAATTCTATCTAACTTGAAGGGGGGGGGGGAGTCCTGTGGCACTTAAAGACTAACAAATATATTTATTGCATGAGTTTTCATGGGAGAAAATCCCACTTCATCAGACGCTTTGAAGAGAACTTACAGAAAGGAAGGAAATAAATGTTCATGAAATAAACATATTTTTTAGTCTTTAAGTGTCACAGAATTTATTGTTTGTTTTACTGAACTAGACTAACATGGTTGCCCCTTTGGATCTTGGCAAAAAACAAATGAATCTCTTCATCAATTACACCTGCAAATGAGTGCATCTTTGTACATTCACATGGCAGCAGATGTAGATGAGCTCTAATACTTTAAATTGCTTGGTTAATAATTCTCTTTCCTCCCTACAGGAAAAGATTAATATCACTGGATATGTCTACACTTAAGAAGTTAGTTCAAATTACCTTAGTTTGAATTAATTAATTCAAACTAATAATGGTTAAATAGAATTAAGTTAATTCAAACTAAAATGCCCCCACTAGAAACCCAAATTAAACTAGCATGTCCATGCTCAGGAGTTGTTAGTTCAACTTAGGAAATGACAGCATGGGAAGTGTGGCCACATGGCCCCCTAAAAGGGACAATTCCCCTGTCAATCCCATAAAAACAGGAACTGACCTCAGACCTCTGCCCATTCTGGCTGACAAGAAGCAGAGCAAGCAAGTCACGGATCAAGCCCAACTCGCTCAACTTACCCCGAAGGTGACCAGTACCTGTGTGATCCTGCACAGTGCCCTTGTATCCTGGAGCATGCTCTTCTTTGAGCCGAGCAGCACAGAGGTAGACACCAGTACCACCACCATGCTGGCCCTGCCTGCTCCTATAGCCACCCTGCTGCCCTCCATGCCCCATCTAGTCTCGGCATGCAAATCCAGCAGCAGCTGGTGAGAACAGATAATCCTCACCACATGGGATGATGACCAATGGCTGCAGAACCTCGGGATGTGTAAGCAGACCTTCCTTGAGCTAGTTTATGAGTTCATCCTGGTCCTGCAGCAGTGCATGGACACCCACCTTCCCCACTGACAAGAGAGCATCCATTGCCCTGTGGATGATGGACACCCCAGAGTCCTACTGCACCATCACACACCACTTTGGGATCAGGAAGGTCACCGTGGTGACCACCCTCCTGCAGGTCAGCAGGGCCATCAACCAGGACCTGCTAGCCCACCTAATCACCCGCAAGCAACCTGCAGGACACCCTGGATGGCCTTGACACCCTCAGCTTCCCAACTATGCAGGCATCCTGGAAGTGATGCACATCCCTGTCTGAGCCCCAGAAACCAAGCCATGGAGTACAGGAACTGCAAGGGCTACTACTCTGTTCTCCTGTAGGCACTCATCGACCACCGGGGCATATTTACCAACACACATGATATCACCCTTGGGGACATGCAGGTACCCCTCCTCCTTGTTGGGGAAGCCGCCTACCTACTGCTCCTATGGCTTATGAAGACATACACTGTCCACCTGGATACCAGAAGGGAGCTATTTAATAGGAGACTAAACAGGTGTTGCCAGGTGGTGGAATGGGCCTTTGGGCAGCTCAAAGCCCAGTGGAGGTCTCTTCTGAGGCACCTCCACCACACCGAGGAGATCATCCCTGAGGTCATCTGCACCTGTGTCATGCTGCACAACTGTGTGAACTGTGGAGGGAGATGGTCCCCCACATCTCTATAACCCAAAGAATTTATCTGTTTTCAAATTCACAATGGGTGTACAATTCCCGCACAGAGTTCCTTCCTTGTTCGGGTAAAAATGGTAAACATTTTCCAGTTGGTCACCTATTAAATGTACAGAGCTATGGAAATGCATTTATTGGTTATCAGTAAAAATCATTGTTCCAGGTTGCCCCATGAAAGTGAAAAAAGGTGTAGACTTACTGGAAGTTAAATCAGTTCTCTACAGAGAATGGGAAATCTGACAAATTGAGCCAAAAAGAAGCTTGAACCAAGGTATAGTGGGAAGAAAAGGACTGGGAATATTCATTCAATATCCATGTTCCATGTGTTCAATTGGGGCAGCTAAGCCTGAGAGTCATGATATAACTGATTTAAAAGAGACGCGGCAAATGGATCAGGACATAGTAAGGGTAATCTGAGAGCTTTTCTAAGTGAATGAAACTGGAATATAACAAGTTTTAGATCATTTGCGGCAAGTTGTTGGGAAAAAAAGGGGGGGGCATGGAATTTATTGCAGCCACTCAATTTGTTTAAAAAAATAAAAATAAACACTATAATCTTGTTTCTATGAATAGTAAAACCTTCCCAATGCTCGTATTCACCAACTACTTGTTTTTATGTAATAAAAGCAATCCTTGATATAAATTACCTTTTTTTTGTTTCTATCAGTACCAATGGACAGAGATCATAACTTGATCACAAATATTTTCTGTTAATTTCCAGTTCATTTTTCCTTCAGCCAATCCTTACTTTGATTTCAAGCACAGACTCTTTATGCTGGATATTAGGGTTTTTTGTATATATGGCTCATCAACAGATTTTCTTGTGTTATTCTGTTATTATCTGAATGAGATCCATCCACAACTGTGTCATGTTAAACTGGCGTTTAATACTTCAAAAACACAATTCTTAGTTGGAAACACATGACCACAAAACCATGTACTTCTCTTTTGTTTACCCTATCAAATTTCAAAGCAGTACATTCTGCTATTTCAGATGTTCTCTCAAGAGATGACACACCCCTAAATAGCTATATCTGAATAATGCATTACAACAAATGCTATGAATCCCAAATACCCTTTAGTTTCATTTGCAGACTATGAATTAAAATCACTCTGGTAGACTTTGGAAATACAGCTGTGTAGTCTATCATTATAGCTGGTTTTCAAAGAATTTTGGGGTCATCAACATATTATAACACAGAGTCCACAAGTAGCACTACCCACACAATAAGGCTTCATCCCCATTCAAACTGGAATTGGTAAGGGGGCCCCATATTTCAACAAGACAGGCAGAAGCAATGGCAATAATTTGTTGATCAAAAATCCAGGTTTTGGTTAACAGAAATTTCAATAATCATTTCAATGACATTTTCATTCAAAAAAATATTTTTTTTAAAAAACCCAGATCATTTATGTATGTATGTATGTATGTATGTGAAAATCAGTTCTAGTTTTGTGCACTTATGACTGAATAGTGGTGTACCTTTGCATCAGACTCTGAGTTTCGTAGCTCTTTCAGAGGCAAAGGTTATAATTATGTGCCAGTTTGAGATGATCAGCCTTTGCCTTGCACTTTATTTTATGTGAAGTTCCTAGAGTCACAGCACTAACATAGCTAAATAAGGAAGGGCAATAAAAGTCTGATTTTTAGGCCCATTTGCAAAAATATTAATGCAACTGCACAGTTAATTTAGAATCACAATAATGGTACATGCAAATTTGCACAGCCCTTGGGATTGTGACCTTTAAAAATCTGTCTCCTAGGGTATGTCTACACTACAATTTAGTATCTGACTTATATTTGCAGAACTTGGACTAAATCCTTTTAAATTCTTGTTCCAGTTGAAACCTTGCGCTCTGGAACCCTGTTATGGGGGAGGTTCCTAAGGCCTGAACTGTAGACTGAGCTCTAACATACACATTTACATGTCAGTTGAAACAGTTCCCTAGCCTGAGCTCGGTGAACTACAGACAGATGACATGGACTAATTCTTAATATAGGTATTTCCCCCACATCTGCACATAATAAGAGCATGCCCTTATTATGTGTTGATGTGTAGGAAATACCTCTGTTAAGAATTCATGCATATTAAATTATTGTCCTTGATGCAACTGCCTTTCACTTCATCCTGTTCATAAGCTTTGCTCTACTGATATTTATACTCCTGAAGAATAGTGACTATATAGTGAATTTGTGTTAGATATTTGCTCTGCTGTATCTGCTCTGAAGAAACCTCCTTACCAGATAACATAACCAAAATTATAATAGGAGAGTTATTCAAAGAAAGCAACCATTGTGTTTCATTGGCTTTGCTTAATGCACTTCTGACTCATAAAAGAAGTAGCGGCAGTATTATGTCAAGAAGGCTATTTTAGCAGTAAGTACCCAATTGATTAAATAAATAAATTAGTTAACTCAACAATAAAATAAAATAAAATAAAATAAGCCCTCTTGGCTACATGTTAGAGGCAGCCTTCTAATAAATACTAATAAAGAGAATTAAAGAACAGCTAGAGCTAGTCAAATTTTCTTAATAACATATATTTTCCTTGAAAATTAGGACTAAGGAAAATTCATTTAACATGTTTATATATTTATTTGTTTCTGGAATAGATTAAAAACTATTTATTATCATGGGAAATCTGGTAGCAAAATGTATAGTTAGATTGCCTACCCACTTCCATTTTTTCTGATATGTGTAACCTTTTATTATAAAATTCAACACCTCATTGTTTGCAAAAGAGTTATTAAATGGCCGTAAGAAGGTTCTCATGGTACAGAAGTGCCTTTTCCATTCATGTTCATCTGATTCATGAACTGTTAAAAGGACCAATTTCCCAATTCAGCTCACATGTCTCAGGAAAACTTTGGGAACTTGTGAAAAGATTAACTGAATGCAAACATTCTGAACAGTCAGGCATGTGATAGCTTTAATGCCACATCTACATCAAAAATCTTAGTTCACACTTAGTCTGAGCTAAGTAGTTCAAAAGTTAGTTCAAACTAAGCATGTCTTTCTAGTTCAAGCTAACTTTTATTTCAAACTCGCTGTACTTTTTTTAGTTCAAACTAAAAAAAAAGTGCAACTAGTTCAAGCTAAAAGTTAGTTTGAACTAAAACAAACAAACAAACAAACAAACAAACAAACAAAAACAAATGTTTTGCTTGAACTAGCCACTAGTTTGAACTTATTTATTTAGAACTAGCATGTCTCCATTGGGCTAGTTCAAACTAAAAATGCAAATGAGTTTGAACTAAGCAGTTAGTTCGGACTAACCAGCCAAACTAACTAGTTCAAAATAACCTTTGATTAGTTCAAACTTTTTTTTTTTTTAGTTGAAACTAGCCAAAGGCTAGTGTAGAGAGGGTTCAAATTAGTCCAGACAAAGCTTGCTTAGTCTGGACTAATCTGCTAGTGTAGACGTAGCCTAAAAGAGCAGTAGGAGATAGGTTGTGGTGCCATCATCATCATCATCATTGTCAGCAGCAGCAGCAATATACTGCACTGGGAACACTTAAGAATGTTTTTAGCAGGTGCAGTGAGTGATATAAAGTCAAGCTAGGCTCACTCACCCAAAGCATATCTATTAGCCTTGGCACATGGTGCCACTGTTCCATTCCTTTTTTTCTGGTATGTAAGAAGATAAATAGATGAAGACCCATACCTTTTCTGAGGTCTAGGAGGAGACAGAGCTGAACTTTGCAGACCTTGTAATGAATACATCCTGATCCCAAAACATGATGCTAAAAGCCTATTTTTGCTCAGGAATAACAACAGTCTTCTTCTGTAATCAGCTAATGTACTTATTCTAGTAGCTTTGGTGTTGAAAGTCTGTGCTGCACTGCTGAACGTTCAGGCTTCAAATCCTGCTAGGAGATAAAAGGGAGATACTACAATTTTATATACTGCATTTTTTCTTCTTTTGAAAACCCAGGAAATGCCAGATTTATGTTTACCTGTACAACTGTAATTTGAGTCTTTTGTACATCTGCATTGTTCTATTGTCTTTAAATACATGATGCCATACATTCCCCCCGGCCACAACAACTCAGTCACTTCACAGAAGGGTCACACAAAAGGGAACAAAAAGATACCATGCTCAAGTGTGAATTTGAAATTTCCTAATTTTCAAATGCTTGACATTGAGTCTAAATAGCTTTGGTTAAAGGTGGGAGTTTTGTTAAAATACTTTGGGATCAACATTGTCAGATGAAACTAAAAGGAAGTAGTATAGATTTGAATGCATTACTATTGGTACATGAGTCTCATAGCAATTTATAAATAAATGCAGCCAACTGTGATCCCACAAAGGGCTGATCTTGTGTGGTCATGCACACTTATTCACTCATGCTTAATCATATACATTACTGAATGTTTTCTGTTATGAAGAAAATATAAATGGAGGTATGTGAAACAAACTTTAGAAGTCTGACAAAACCAAGGACATTAGATTTAAAGCTTATTGTACACAGTATTGTACCGTACAAAATACATTTGTACATTCGTTCAAGGCCTTTTCAGTATTTTCTGTAACAATACATGTTTTGTTTTGCCAGAACTCTGCCAATATGGTAATATAATTTCATGTCAATATGTTCTTACCAGTCAGCAAGGTTAAGGGCAAGGAGAAGGATTTTTTAAATATATTGGAACAAAAGAAATCCTACTAATGTCCCATTATTAGTAAAGATGTAGAAAAAGCAGAAAGTGGTCAGTGAAAATGAAACAATTTCCTCCCATTCTGTACATTCTGCTATCTTCAAAGCATCTGATGAAGTACTTGTGATAAATAAACTTGTTAGTTTTTAAGTACCACAGGACTCCTCTTTTGTTTTACTGACCTAGGCTAACATGGCTACCCCTTTGGAATATGATAATGAAGACTGTGCTATTCCAACAGAAAAAAGAACTAACTAAACTAAAGCTACAAAACATAATTGCTTTTAAAAGCATTCCCATGGAGCTTTCTGTAGCACTTTTAACAAATCTTGAAATTCTGCGGAAATTTCATAAGGCTAGGAAAAACAATCTGATATTGCAGCAATGATTTAAAAGGATGAACACAATGTCATGGGTAATAATAAAACAGATAGTTCAACATCAGTTCCAAGCAAAATCATGGAAAGGCAGATAAAATTTGAAATAAATAATTAAAGAATGTTAAAATAATTAATCCAAAAAGTACTTAGAGGATATGGTGGGTTACAGGGTTATGGAGAATAACCAATGGGATATGGTGGATAACCAGCTGGCCATGAGTTCCCAGTGTTATGTTATTGTTAAGAAGGTTAATATCAGTTATACATATAGGCAAAGGAATATTCAGTAAGAGTAGGAAGTTGTCATTGACATTACACACAACATCAGTAAGAGCACTACTGAAATGTCATGTCAAATTCTTGGTTCCACACATTGAAAAGGATGCTGAAAAATTTCAAAGGGTTTAGAAGCTACAAAAATCCGAACTGCAATAAGAGAATAAAGCTTCTCAGTGTGTTTAGTTTAATCAAGAGAAAACTAAGGAGCAACTTGATCAAACTTTGTAAGCACCTCCACAGAGAAGAAGTCTGAGTAAAGGAATCTATCTTAGAAAAGACACAAAAAGACGTAATCAGTGAAACAGAATAATCTGAGACTAGAAATAAGGCCCACATTTTAAATAATGCTGGTAACTAACTATTGGAATAACTGGCTTTGGGACATTGTGGATTCTGCATCACTTAGGCTGTGTTCACACACACAGGGTTATTTCGAAACAAGTTGTGTCAAAACAACTTGTTTCGAAACAACACCTTATTTCGAAATATCTTATTTCGAATTAACAAAATGTTAATTCGAAATAAGAAAAAAAGCGGGAAATGAAATAGCAAGTTCACAGTGTGAACATGCTATTTCGTTACCCCTGGGGGTGAGCCGCTGCAGTGTTTGGGGGCAGCTCTGGCGGGGGGCTGAGCCGCCCTGCAGCAGCTCACCCCCCCCCCGCTGGGGGCTGCAGCCCCCTTTCTGGGGCTGAGGGACAGCCCTCAGCACCCTGGCCAAGGTCCTGAGGGGTCCCTGGCCAGGGTGCTGAGGATCCACTGGTGTTTCGGAACACTTTGTTCCAAAGCAACATGTTCACACGTCTTGTTTCGAAACAAGGGTTTTGAAACAAGTTTGTTTCATCCCCAAATGGGGTTTAACTTGTTTCGAAACAACTGTGCGTCGTGTGAACATGTTTTTTTTTGTTTTGAAACAACGAGGTTGTTTCGAAACAAAAGTGCTGTGTGAACACAGCCTTAGAGTATGTCCACACAGGACTTTTATTTCGAAACAACCAGTGTTGTTTCGAAATAAAAGTCCCTATGTCCGCACAACATTTTCTTGTTTCAAAAAGAGGTAGCTCCTTGTTTCGAAACAAAAGCTCTCCTTTTGAAACAGCTTAAACCACTTTGCTTTTGAAAGGAAGGTTGTTTCGAAACCAGTTGTTTCAAAATAAGCCACTTGGACATGTTATTTAGAAACAAGGATTGTTTCGAAATAGCAAGGACCTTCCTCCGAGGGTGCATAGCACCCTGGGGGAAGTTCCCTCCCCCAGCACCCTGGCCAAGGATCAGCACCCTGGCCAGGGTGCTGAGTGGAGTGCAGGGGGTCCAAGGGTGCCCCAGCGGGCTTCCCCCTACTTCCCCTTGCTAGGAGCAGGGGGGACAGGTGCCTCAGTTCCCTTTGCCCCCTCTTCCCCCAGCAAGGGGAAGTGGGGGAAAGCCGGCTGGGGCACCCCCAGGGCTCTGCCCCCCACCCGGGCTGTGGGGGAGCTGCAGGGGCCACAGCCCAGTCAGGGGGACTGCAGACCCCATGGGGTGGCCACTCCAGGGGTGGCTTCCCCTGCCACTGGGGCTGCCCCCAAACCCGGGGCACCCCACCTCCAGGGTTCCCTGGTACCCACCTACCCCCCTGCTGCTCCTGGTGGGGGTGGGGGGCTCCCCCTGCCACTTCTACAGGGGGTGGGGGTCTTCCCCTGCCCCCCCCCGCTGCTTCAGCTGCAGGCTGGGGGCTTCCTCGGCGCCCACTGCCGCTTCTGCCATGGGCGGGGCCGGGGCCGCATCCCACCCGGGATTCCATGGTGACCCCCCAACAATGGAGGGGCGCCAGGGAACCTCAGATGGGAGGCAGCCCTGGCCTGGACAGGCCTGTGCCAGAAGTGGTGGTAAGGCGCCGGGGAAGTCCCCCACCCGTGGCAGGAGCAATGGGGGGCAGGGGAAGCCCCCCCACCCCCAGCAGGAGCAGCAGGGGGGCAGGGGAATTCCGGGGGTGGGGCATCCCCAGCCTAGCACAGGCCTCCCTGCTCCTCCCCTCCCCTATTTCAAAATAGCATGTCACAGTGGACATGCAATTTCAATTCCCTCTTTTTTCCTTATTTCGAAATAGCTTTTTGTTATTTCGAAATAAGGCATTTCAAAATAAGGCCTTTAGTTTGAAAGAGCTTGTTTTGAAATGGCTTGTTTCGAAACAAGGGCTTGTGTGTGGACATAGCCTTAAAGTCTTTCAGTAAAAATTGGATGTCTTCTTTAAGATACACTATAGCTCAAACAGAAATTACGGACTTGATGCACTGACTAGGTGATGAAATTCCTATCTTGTGTTATGACCATCTAGTTTAGGGGTGGGCAATAATATTCAGAAGGTGGATGGACGTGGGGTGGAGGGCAGGAGGGAGGACCTAGTGGTGGATGGACCAGGGGCAAGCTGGGGATAGAGCTGGTGGGAGGGAGCTGGAGGGGGAGGAAATGAGAGGAGCTGGCTGTGTGGGAGAGTTGACTCCAGGGGTGAGGGAAAGCCAGCAGGAGGCAGAAGGGGACAGCATAGAGCTGGCCCTGGTTCTGGGGCACTGAAGTGCTGGTCCCAGCACTGGCCCAAAAGCAGTACAGTATTGGCCTGAGGGGAGGTGGCAGAGCAGTGCAGGCCATGACCCCAGAGTGGCTCAGTGCCAGCCCCAGAGTGACACAGCACCAGCCCTGACCATAGTCCCACAAAAATTAAGGGCCATCTGGGAGGGAGGAAGGAGGCAGCACAGTGGAAGTGCTAGCCCAAGCCCTGGAGTTATGCAGCACCAACCAGGTGGGGGAGAAAGAGGTAAGGGTGTCAAAGAAAACAGCTGAACCCAACTTGAGTGCAATTCAAGAGCTAATTTATTCACACTGCAGTGGGGAGAGAAGATAAGATGCTGGTCTCTACCCCTGAGATGTGTTACAGAAACTTTTATAGCTTAACAGCTACATTAACATACATGCATATACATAGGTAGATGTAACAAGACTTAACATTCTCTAATTGGTACAAACTAATATCAGTTCCCTAAAAGGAATCAGGGTCAAAAGGGAAAAATCTCGTACAACAGTCAAGAGAAACAGTATTACAAGTTAGCACAATCTAGGTAGGTTTAATAAACAATAAGTCAAGGATGTCAGCACAACATGTGGAGAGGGAAAAACGGGGACATGGTAGGCTGGCACAGAGAGGTATTGATTACATTCTTTAGGTCTGCAGTTCTTCACCATATCTTTAATAGCACTGTTATTTGTCTTAGAGTGCATTCCTTCTAAATCCTCTCTTTCAAGCCTGTTAAGCCATTCATGCTTCAGCCTGGTCAGTTCTCAGTTAAGGGATTCTTTCACAAGGCAGAGAAGGCTAGGGGCAGTGGGTGAAACAGAGTCCTCAAGAGGACTGGATCCAGCCCATGGGCTGTATTTTTCACATCCCTGATTTAGTCTAACTTCCTGTAAAACATGTACAAGGAAAGAATGAGAATGAAGGAAGTTGATTGCCTTAGTTTCCTTTTAAGTTGAAGAAAACAGTATTTAATCCATTTTAGAATGCAATTTTTAAAATTTTCTTTCAAATTAGAATTTATATCTATCTACACACAAAGCACCTCTACATAAATACAAGTACTTAAGCAATTGAGTAGAACTATGTAGAGAACCAAAATTCCATTGTGTCAATTATTTTGAGATTTTGACATTTGGTTTTGTTTTTAATTGGAAAAATCACTGACCATTTCATAATTCTGCATGGTGGAAAATTCTGAGCACAAAAGGATTGATTTTGATTTTAAAAAATCTTAGTTTATTTTATAATTATATGCTAATATACAACAAAAAATAAAAATAGTTGTTCCAAAATGAAAAATGTAATTGTTTTCTTCCAAAAAAAATGCAACAAGATGTTATGGCATTGTCAGAACTTTTTATTGTTTGTTTGCTTCTTTATTTGTTTGTTTTTCTGCTAAACAAAATTTTGCCCCAAAATGAACACATTAAAAACATCAGTTTATACTCTAATCTTCCCATGTGCTCCTCCATCTCTCCTCAGATGTGAGATGAAACAGATGAATCACAGTTCATCTCAGTGAAATCCTCACACTTTGAAGTGACATCTATTGTCAGTATTATATTTAATTACAATAACTAATTTGACTCACCAAATTCCTTTTGTATAGTGAATGTTGATAGTGACAATCACCATAATATTTAGATCTGATATAGTTTCCCACAAATGGCAAGATTTTTCAAATTGGGGGCATCTGAGGCTAGACTCCTACACTGGTAGTTAAGCACCCAAATAAGTAACCTGGTTTTCAAAACTACTGAGCACTCACCCCACCCCGAGTTGGTTTCTACCCCGCTCTCTGCCACGCTCACACACTGTGTGTGGTCTCAGTAAATTGTAGAAGGAGGGGAGAAGACCAGAAGAATTGAAATTAAGATTGTTTAGAGTGCCTGGCAGCTTATTGAAAAGGTCTAGGAAGTGGATGTTTATGTTTAAATATTCCATATACAGACTACAACGTTTTATGGAAACTTATACACCACTATACCCCACCCCTCCAAAAAACAAAACAAAACAAACAAACAAACAAAAAAACACAACCAAACGAAAACCAAAAAAAGAAACCAAACCAAACCATCAATCAATCAATCAATCCATCCCACATTCCTAGCATAGGGTCTTTGTATAAAAAAACTTTTTATTCCTGTACTTGTAACTTAGCGTTCCTGATTTATAGTTTCTTCCTTTAAAAGACCTGTCAGTGATGTTAATGAAGTATTTTTTCCTGAATACATAATCTTTATAATGTAGAATTATACCTACGCAGACATTTTCTGTCAGGTCACAGGCTATGTATGCATTGGCTTAATAGTGTGGCTATTAAAACCATGCTAACTTTGGAGCATTTGCTGTTGAAGTTTAGAACAAATTCTTAGTCCTGTAAATTTCTATTAGAAAATTCAAGTAACTAATTATGAACTGGCTAACCAAACTAGTGTGTTGAAATGCATATCTTCATAATAGCAAACAGATGCTATTAAATCCTCAGGGATGTTATAGTCAGTCCCTAGAGCTAACATAGCTAGACAGTGTATGTATATATTAATGTCATGTTCATTCAAATTGGAAACAAGTACTGGTATGCCAAAGGGATCACCCTAGGCAGAAGATTACTTCATCTATATGTCTCTTCTTTTATAAGTGACAGAGGTCTCTTACCTTACACATAAGAATTCATATCACAAAGGAGAAGTAAAATGTTATTAAGCTATAATGATTCACTTTCAGAAAGCAAACAGAATTTGGACTTACAAATCATTTCATATCATCAGTATGGGACCAGGTTATTTGTAAAAATAGATTAAGAGATGGTCTCGTTTATTCTTCTGTCTTAGAAATCTACTCTAGCAAGAAATTTGGATCTTAACATTGTCTTCATTTTTTTTTTGGTAAGTTGAATAACAAATGTAAACACTTGAAGGTGGGGAAGGACCATAATATTTAGATAAAAAAGTGACTGTAGACATTCAACCTTAAAATGAGTCATCCTCTGTCTTGACTGGCACACCCCAAAGTGAAAAAAGTTGCTCGTCCAACCCACTCAAGACTTGTACAAGTGACTTGCATGAAACCAAACTTTGCTTGCACATGGACAAGCCACCAAAGTGACAGACTCCAGGTGATTTCTGCCAGTGAGTCAGTAGGCTCCAGCTACACGTGAATTCTAATATGTTGGAAGAGACATATCCCTCCTATCCTGGCCCAAACACCTGAATAAACTGACCCTCCTGAGAAAGACTATGTCTATTCCAAAGCTCTGACACAACACAGTGAAACATGTGGAAACCCAATGCAATGGTTAGTTAGCTTAAGATAAGATTGACACTATTGTATTTAAAAAATACAGGACTTTCCTCAGATGTCCCCAGTCTTGGTTTATGGTGCAAGTCCTGAGAATGGGAGGTTGGTTTCCCCTGTCGACAGAGGGAGAAGTGGGCAGTACCCAGGGTAGCTGATTTATCTATCCCACCAAAGATCAGGAATCAATGCCCAGAGGTTAGGGTCACATTCTCCAAGCAGGAAGGCTATGTCTACACTTACACTATAAGTCAAATTAATGATGATTAATTCAATTTAAAGTATTGCATGGCTATACTAGCTTTCCTTAGTTTGAAATAAGGACCTCCCTCAATCTGAAATAAGGAAAGGTCATTTTGAAATTATAAAACCTCCCTTAAATTCAAAACAACTGTTAAATCAAATGTCTTAGTTCAATGTAACCCAGTGTAGCCATGCTAATTCAAACTAACCATTAGTCTGAATTAACACTTTTTGTCCTTCTTCCTGCTAGGGTGCATTCGTCTTTCTTTGTATTGGGAGGTGGTATGGCCCCTTTGGGGGGCCATGTTACCATACGTCCCATGGTGCCCTTCTCCTAAATCAAACTATCAAGTCCAGTCCACGGACATGCTAGTTTGATTTGGGTTTCTAGTAGAGACATGTTAGTTTGATTTATGGATTATTATTTCAATTTAATTAGCTCAACTGAAGTGAATTGATTTAACAATTTAAGTGTAGATATAGCTGAAGGAACTTATTTTCAGTACCAAGGTCAAACAAGTTGCTTGGTGGTGGTGGTGTGAGGAACAGGACACTGGGGTGACATTTGTCAATCTGTTATCCTCCTAGCTGGGTCCTGTTCTTTCCTGATCCTGCAGTCAGGGCCATAGCTTCCTCTCTTGGGTTCAGGGAGGATTGCTGGAGTAAAGTGACTGGTGTAAATATAACATTGATTTACATTTTAGAAGTTAAGAGTTAGATTTATTCAAACCTGCAGTTTTCGGTGACACGCTGACATATGATGCCCAGTGTTTTTGTTTGCATATTGGTTTTGTTTTCAGATAAAAACAAAAGATAAAGATAGTGGAACTATACATTCACTTACTCCCCAGAGATGGTGAGAGTACATAGATTGTAGCAACACAACCACCCTCAGTAAATCTTGGTCTAAGTCAGTGGTTCCCAACTTTTTTTAGTATGAGGTCCCCTTTTTAACGTAAAAAAATTCCATGGACACTCAAATGATAATAGTTGTTATCAGGGTCTGACCACAGGCAGCAGCATTTGCAGAAGGGCAATGAAGGACCTGGCACCAGCCTGCTCCCAAAGGGGAGGGGGGCATGTCCAGAGAGTGACTGCCCACAGCAGGGAAATACAATTCATTTTGAGCCCTCTCCAACATGGATCACTGGCTAGCAGAAGCAGGGGCCAGATTGGGCCCAGACTGCCTGCTGCTGGCCAGCAGTAATTGGGGCTGGATGTATTCACAGACCCCTTGCATTAATTTTGTGGAGCCCCAGGGACCCTTTAACCACAGATTGGGAACCACTGGTCTAACTAATAGACATTGAGTAGCTCTCACCCTGACTCTGTGTGCCAGAACTTCTCAGGCACAGATCGTTGATTTTGTTTGTTTGTTACAGTGGGACAAAACGTAGAACTTTACTACTGGCTAGTTTTTCCCTGAATCAAGGTTTAATGCACATTTCTTCTTCTTCTACTTCATGGGAGGCAGCTGGACAGTTTGCTGCTAGCCACCTGTACGATGAGTGGATTTGGAAAACTAAAAGCTGAGAAACCAGTGAATCATGGAGCTGGGAAATCCAGCCACTTTCCATTCATTCAAGGATCCAGAAAACTTAAAACAAAAAGAAGAAAGAGGAAGGTGATAATAATTAACATCAATCACATGTTAGGGATTGTAGAAGATTGATAAGGGAAACAAAGGATAACAAGGCAAAATATATAGTTCACAGGATTCAGGCCAATAAGAAGGAGGGGATTTGTTTAAAGAATAAATATAATTTTAACTATTGAATTTGTCCATTAGTAGATGGAAGTGGTAGAATTGTGAATAATAAATTCAGAAAAGGCAGAAATGTTTAATGAATCTTTCTATTCTGTATTTGGGAAAAATAGATGATGTAACCATATTATGTGTAGATAACATACATTCAATTCCACTAGTATCTCAAGAGGATATCAAAGAGAAGTTACTTAAGTTAAGACATTTTTACTTCAGCAGATCTGGAAAATGTAAGGAGTCATGTGGCACTTTAAGACTAACAGATTTATTTTTCACATGAGCTTTCATGGGAGAAAATCCCACATTGTCAGATGCTTCGAAGATAGGTGAACTTACAGCATGGAATGAAAATAAAAGAAATACAGTCCATTAGTGAGCTTCCAAAAAACTCCATTCTGGCCACTATGGATGTAGAAGCTCTTTACACCAACATCCCTTACAAGGATGGATTACAAGCTATTAGAAGAACCATCCCAGATGATGCCACAGCGCAGCTTGTGACTGATCTTTGTGACTTTGTGCTCATCCACAACCATTTGAGATTTGAGGATAATTTATACCTCCAAACCAGTGGCATTGATATGGGCACCCACATGGCCCCACAATATGCTAACATCTTTTATGGGCAACTTAGAACAACGTTTCCTCAAGTCTCATCCCAAAAAAACATCTTTTCTACCAATGCTACATTGATGATATCTTCATCATCTGGATGCATGACAGGGATGCTCTTGAAGATTTTCACAGAGATTTCAACAATTTCCCCTCTACCATCAAACTGAGCCTGGAACACTCCACATAGGAGATCCACTTTCTCAACACTACAGTACAAATTAGGGATAGACATATCACCACCACCCGGTACCGAAAACCTACTGATCAGTATACTTACCTACATCCCTCGAGCTTCCATCCTAAACATACCACACAATCCATTGTCTACAGCCAAGCCCTAAGATATAACCGCATCTGATCTGATCCCTCAGACAGAGACAGACATCTTGAGGATCTCTATCAAGCATTCTTGAAACTACAGTACCCACCTGGGGAAGTAAGAAAACAGATTGACAGAGCTAGATGGGTTCCCCAAAGTCATCTACTACAGGAGAGGCCCAAGAAAAAACAACAGAACACTACTAGTCACCACATACAATCCTCAAGTCAGACCTCTGCAACAGATCATTAAGGACCTCCAGCCTATTTGAAAAGATGATCCCTCACTCCTTCAAGTGTTGGGAGATGGACCTCTCCTTGCCTACAGACAGCAACCCAATCTTAAACAGATACTCACCAGCAACTACAGATCTAACAACAGAACCATTAAAGCAGGCACACTCCCCTGCAACAAACCATGCTGCCAAGTCTGCCCACATATCTGCACAATAGATACCATCATAGGACCTAATCAAGCCTGCTACTCCATCAAAGGCTCATTTACCTGCTCATCTACTAATGTGATCTATGCCATCATGTGCTAGAAATGCCCCAACACCTTCTACATTGGACAAACAGGACAGTCGCTGCACAAAAGAATAAATAAACATAGAGCTGATATCAGAAATCACAAAACAAAAACAAACAAAGAAAAAAAACAGTTGCTGAGCACTTCCATCTCTCTAATCACTCGATAAATGATTCGTTAATGACTGTCATCAGAGATGTGACTGGGACATCAAGACTTTAAAGAGAAACAGCTGAACTCAAATTAACATGCAAATTAAATTCTGTGAAAGCAGGATTGAATAGAGACTATGGGTTATTTTCCCATTACAAAAGGTAATTTGACTTCAGGCTTCCCATGGTTGGAACCTAACAACTGCTCTGATTTGCTGTTACTGTATGACCTGATCCTATGTTTTACACCCCCTTGCATTTATTTTCATTCCAGTCTGTAAATTCACCCATCTTCGAAGCATCTGACAAAGTGCGATTTTCTCCCACAAAAGCTCATGTGAAAAATAAATCTGTTAGTCTTAAAGTGCCACACGACTCCTTGGTTTTTTTTGTTTGTTTGTTTTTTCCTGGACTAGACTAATACGGCTATCTCTTTGGAATCTGGAAAATATACCTCCAATAGTTTAAAAAAAAAAAAAAGCAACCTAGCATTCATTGGGTAGTTATCATTGATTTTATATATATTTGGTGTTACTTCCCTTGCAATCCCTTTCTTTTTAAACAATACAACCCTCTTTCTCATTAAGTTTATATTAAATTTAAAACTATAGTCTGATTAATTTGATCACATACCCTTCCTATTCTATTTGTTATTTTAAATTAATTTTATTGTTCTTTGTATACTTTGCCAAAGTAAAATTGTTCTTATCCTTCTCATCATACCAAAAATCACCTAAAATTTATTTTGAGTGTACAGATAATACAAAAGGTGAAAAAACCCATATACACAAATATACAAAGGCCTCCGTCTTAAATTAAATATGTATTTTGTTGTTTTCTAGAGTCTCTTAAGTTATCAGTAATGTCCAAAAAAATGTACATATTTGGGGCTGTTCCTATATATTCCTGCAATAGTCTTCAAGACAGTGCAGAGGACTGCAGCAAAGAGCACCAGTTTCCTGTAGAGTTTGAGCTGGGCTGTTTGTCTTCACATTTCTTTGTGGAATTTTTATCTTGTTTGGGGGATATTTGCTAAGAAAGAATATATATTTTTAATGTAAAATATGGGCCATTTGTGTTGTGCATCTGGATTTTTCCTTCTGTTTATAAAGTTGCTGTAATTTTCAATATTGTATGGAGAGGTCCTGACCAAGGAAAATATGACTATATTCTCTAAAAACAAGGGGGGGAGGGAGTGTCACAGGGTACACCCCTTTAGTGCCCCCGTGTGGGGATATAGAATGGGTGCACAATTAGCAGGTAGGGTACCTATGCAACACTGTTTAATCTACTGTGCCAAGATAGTACAGCCTAACAGTTGGGTCCATGTAAGTCCCTAGGTTCAGGGCAGTGTGGCCTAGCAGCCAGAGTCAGTACAAGGCCCTCAGGCACAGTGAACTTTGGCTTACCAGCCAGAGTGAATAGAATAGTTTATGATGGGGAACAGTGCCCAGGTAAGTGGGACTCAGGCCCACCCACTCCACTGAGCCCCAGGCCTAGGCCCTATGGGTGACAGGGGTATAGCCCCAAGTCAGCAGGGATGCAGACTGAAACATGTTGACTGAGTTTTCACTACACCCTAAACTCACCCTCCGGGCCGCCTGAGTTAATTCCTACCTGGGAAGAGCAAAGTCCTCTTTGAGCACTGCACTGTGGCTTTCTGAGAATTGGAAGAACTGTTGTTGGCTTTCTTACAGGTCCTGGGTTTCAGTTATGAGGTGCCCCTTGCAGGGTAATCACTCTGTAGAATCCCCTCTGGTCACTGAGTCTCCCTCAGGTTGGGACTGATGCAGCTCTGGTTCAGGAGCTCCCAGCAGATGTCCTTCCTCTCTGCTGGTCAGCCCAGACTGAACGGAGTTGCTTCCTTTTATACTGGGGCAGCAGGGTGAGTGTGCCCAGCAGAGTCTAGGGGGGCGCATCTTCCACCACCCATAGTGTGTACTGGGCTTTTAAAGTGCAGGGTGTGGCTACCCCCTACAGGTGGGAACAGAATAGTGTCTTTGAAAATGAAATAATAAAGCCCTTGTCTACACTAGCACCTCTACCAGCAAATATGTTGTGACCCAGGGATGTGAAGAAAACACACCACTGAGCACCATAATTTTCAACAGCATAAACAGCTGTATGGACAGTGCTACATCATGATGCAACAGTCACCTGCTAACACAGCTACCTCCAGTTGTTTAAGTGATTTTAATACATCAGTGGGAGAGCTCCTTTCTATTGATATAACATGGCCCTACAGTCACTCTTACAGAAGCACAGCTGTGTGCTTTAAGTTTAGACTACCCCCACGTTTTGTAATTTATCCTAAATTATGTTTTCCCTGTTGAGAACAATGGCTCAATTATACAGGTAAACTAACATTATTTCTGCAGACAAAAAGCATCCCCTCTCCCCCCAGTCTTTCAGGTTCAAATTCAGATGAGTTAGTCCATAAACTCATACAGAAAAACAATAGCTTAGACTAATTAGTTGGGTTAGCATGGCCTTGAATCAGAACTGGCTTTAGGAGATAGGAAGTAGAGCAATGATTCAAAGCCCCACATCACAAGAGCTTTGTTTTTAGCTTCAGACTTGTAAAGAGGCTTTTGGGCACTAACTTTGAAATGTTGCAGAAATCTAATATGCTGGTAAGGGAGTTGAGATGGAGCCCATTCTTTACTTTCTGCCCTGGGCCCTACAGAGTCTAAAACTATCTCTGCCTAGTATGTAAGAGGTAATGTGTTCACGGGGCTTAATTCTACAACTACAGAATACTCTTGCAGATTGCTGAGTGCTCTCACCTCTACAGGACTTCACTTACTGCATCTTGCTGGAAAGTTAAGCACTTTTCAACATTGAACCCGAAGGCCCTGAGTCAGGAAAACACTTAAAATATGTCCTCATGTCTATCCCTATTCTGGAAAACATTTAATAGATTCATAGAATTGGCGGGCACTTTGAGAGTTCATCTAGTGAGACAGTTCATCTAGGCCTCGTTTTTTTTGAGTTTCAGATCATTGAAGATCTGCTTGATATGCCATAATTTTCTTTTGCCATACTTCATATCTTTCCAATACAGGGAGATACTTTGCTCTTGTACCCTTAAAATGCCTCATTGAGAAACTACCAATTCTTTTGAACTATTTTGCCCCTTAGACTTGCTTCCCATGGCATCTAACCTAAAATCTACCTTAGCCTGCTGAAGGCTGCCTTCTTGATATCCATTATCTTTATTCTGCTGTTTTCCCTTCTATCATTCCTTAGTGTCATAAACTTTATAATTTCATAATCATTTTCACCCAAGCTGTCTTCCACTTTTAATTTCTCAGCCAATTCCTATTTCTCAAAATTAAATCTAGAAGAATTCTTTCTTAATAGATTTTTTCCACCTTCTAAAATAATAATCATCATCATCACTTCAATACATTCCAAGAACTTTGAATAAGCTGTGCCCTTTAGTGTTATTTTCAAAAGAAATGTCGGGGTATTTGAAGTTCCCCATCAAATCAAGTTCTTCAAATGATTTTGTCAGCAGTGAAAACATAAATAAATAAACAAAACAAAAAACCAAAGCCAACCAACCAACCAACCAAAACCCTCATCCACCTCTTCTTCCTGGTTAGCCTATCTATAGTAGACTCTACCATGATGTCACCCTTGCTTTTTATCCCTTTTATCATTACCCAGAGTCTTCCAACAAGCTCATCTCCTATTTCTATTTCAACCTCTGTCAAAGTGTATACATTTTTTAAATATAAGGCAACTCCTCCTTGCTTTGTCTCTTTCTATCCTTTCTTGTGCATATAGTCACACCAAGACTACCAGCTGTTATAGCTGTGTTTATTAATTAGCATTTCAGTGTCGTCCTCCTAATTCCCCAAAAGTCTCACACTTGTATACAGACCTCTAAGATTCTAATGTGATTTCCACCATAAGTTCTCTCTTATCTCTGATATTATGTTCCAAGATTTTGATACTGTTTCTAGGTATCCATGTTTTTGTCTTAGCTTGGGCTTTGATCACTTGGCATTGTATATCTAGTTCAAATAGTTCCTCTCTCTATCCAAATATGCTCTTCACCTTCCTCAGCAGGTAAAGCCCATGCTGCATAGCAGTCCTTCTTCCAAAAACAACATCCTATGTTCAAGGAAACCGAAGCCTCCTGGAGACACCATACTTATAGCTAGGCAATGTCTCTGCTTAGGCCTCCTGCCCTTGACTGGAAGGACTGAACAGAATGCAATCTGTGCCCCTAAGTTCTTCACCAAATTGCTGCAGATTTATAGTTCCCTCTCATCTACTCAGGATCATACACTGCAGTATTATTACTTAGTGCCCTCATAGATGAAGAGCATGGGGTACTTGTCAGATGGACAGATGAGTTTGAGAGAAAGATGAGAAGGAGATCCCCTTGCTGATAGAGCAAGGTAGAGAGCAAACTTTGGGGTCAGCAGAAGCATCGCTGACTCTGGGCACAGAGGACTGGTGCCCCGATTCTCCCTAGCAGGGCCCCAAATGAAATTTCTCTGGTAGCAGATGCACAGAAGCATGTCTGCCTGGGAGGGTGGAGCTAAGCTGCTCCTGCTCAGCCCATGAATGCTGGAGCATGCTGCATGCAACCAAAGAGTCGGCTGGCATGCACACAGACTGTCTACTACACAGAGTGGGAATTTGAAACCAGATTGGGAAGAGGTGTGTTGAGACATTGTCCTATGCAGAGAAGTCATGGGGGAGGGGGAACTGCTCCAGCGGTTCTGGTGAGGACTGAGGTCAACCTAGGTCTTGGAGAGCCAGCCTTGCCCACAGCCCCTCCTTGCTTGGTTTCTGCTCCTGGGAGTCCTGGATCTGCAGCTCCCAAGCATGGACAGGCTTGAGCCAGCCCCAGGAATGGGGGGGTGGGGGGACTGAGTCTTGCTGGGAGGGGAGAGGAGATATTGGAAGGGGCTGTTGGGATGATAAGGGGAAAGGAGAGTCTCGGCACCCACCCCCTTTCCCTGCAGCCTCCCAGGCAGACTGACTATGTTGGGACCGAGGAAGAGAAAAGGGAAGAGAAGCAGGTTCTTGCCCTTGCCTGGCCACTGTGCTGCTGGAGGAACACACTGTAGCTGTCTGCTGTCTCCTTGGCTGCCCCCAGGCACAGACGCAGCCAGACAACATTCAGCTAAGCATCTGAAGGTACTGAGCCAGTCCCAAGAATGGCCTGGGGCTGAGTCTCATTGGGAGGGGGGAGGAGATCCTGGAAGGGCCCGCTGAGGCAATAAGAGAGAAGGAGGGAGGATCCTGGTTCCTAGCCCCTTCCCCTGGGCAGACTGACTCTGCTGGGACCAGAGGAGGAGCAGAAGGAGGAAAAGCCACTTCCCACTCCTGCCTGGCCCCCGTACTGCTAAGGGAAAGTTCTGGGGCTGGTTGCTGTCTTGTTGGAAGGCAGTCAGCAGAGGATTAAAATTTGCAGTGATCCTTGTCCCTACTATCATTGCAGCAGAGGCCCACAGTTCACAGCAGATCCCTACAGACAGGGCAGATACAGGTGCCTGAGGAGTACTCCTTAGTGGAAACCACAGGGTGCATTCCTACCATTTATTTCCATTCAAATAAAAAGAGCTCACTCCTGTTGTTAGAAAAAGCCATAGTCTCTGAGCCCTGAGTTGATGGTGGCAAACCTACATATGACTTCTTCTAACTCTAGTTTCTCTTTGAAGCTGTTTGAATCCAAACTACTGCTTTGATTTACTGTAACAGTCTGACCTGATTCTATGGCTTACACTCCCCTGCATTTATTTTGCTCCTGTTCTGTAGTTTCCCATCTTCAAACGTCAGACGAAGTGGAATTTTCTTCCATGAAAGCTCATGCGAGAAATAAATTTGTTAGCCTTTAAAAGTGCCACCAGACTCTTTGTTTCTTTTGCTGAAATAGACTAACACAGCTACCCCTTTAGAATTTGTCACTAGGCAGGAGGTTCAGATGCCAGATTGAATCTCATTTGAGAGAGAGGACGTGGGGGGAGAGGGGACAGGTGTTTGAACTGAGGGTGTAGACTCTAGCCAAAAGTTACAAGGATTAGTAATCATCTCTATCTTTTTAACAAGGATTGAGCTTTTCAAATAGTGCTTGAACACTATTTCAGTTTCAAAATTTTTATTAAAGGTCAAAAGAAAAGACAACATCTGTGCATTGCTTTCCAATAATGGTAAGTAGACACATTCATGCTTCCACCACCAAAATATGTTGCCCATGCTTCACAAACTGCTGCTCAGCAGGCACTATAACTTGGCTCCTGGTGCAGTACCTGTCATTGCCTCGACCTCTGTCCCTCTCCTGCCTGGCAATTAATTCTGTCCCCTTTTCCCTCATAGGACTGTCCCTGACCAAACCCTTTAATTCAACCACCACTCAGTTCAGCCCCCATCCTCCACCATCTCCTCTGTCAGTTCAGCCCCTCTACTCATCAACTCTCACCACATTGACTATGTCTACATTCACAAATTAGTCCGGACTAAGGAAGCTTAGTCTGGGCTAATTTAGTCCATGTCTACACTAGACTTTGCATAGTTCGAACTAAGCAATTGCTTAATTAAAACTAGGCAAAACTTAGTTCAAACTAGTTAGTTTGAATGGTTAGTTTGATCTGACTACTTACTTTGAATGTTAGTTTGAACTGAGCAAATGTAGACATTTTAGTTTGAACTTTTTAACCCTGTGGTTAGTTTGAACCACCAGGAATTGCTTAGTTCAGACCGAGGAAGTCCAAACTAAGCTTCCTCGTGTAGGCATAGCCATTCAATTCACTCTCCCAGAACTCACCCCACCCACTTACTGAATTAGACTAACACGGCTACCCCTCTGAAACTTGTCAGTAAGGGAAAGGGTAACTGTGGCATGCTGCCTGGTAGGTGTACTTACGCAGTGCACAATTCATAGGAGGGCAAAACTGAAGAGCAGAATAACTACATAGTATTTCCAGTCTGAAGAAGGGCCATGTAACAATGGCACTCAGTCATCAAAGGGGTCTGCTCTTTCAGGGTATTCATTTTCTTTAGTGCCAAAAGTAAGTTTTTCTCTTTGTACTCCTGTTTTCTCTGCAGAGGAAACTCTGACTGGATAGAGGGTGTTGGATCCTTTTCTCTCTTGGTCATCATTGACAGAAATAGTCACTACAAACATTCTTTATGCAACTGAATGCAATGAGACTGCTTGTTTAAAGCCCCCTACTTACCCTTCGCCCCCACCTCACCCGGCTCCCAAACCCTTCCTGGCCCTGTTATTTTTCCTTCCCAATTTGACAGGCTATCCACAGTGTGCACACACCTCACTTGGCTCCCAATACAAGCCTCTGCCCTTGAGCTATTTCTCCTTCTTGCTCACTACTCACAAGGGGTCTTGTGGTACTTTTAAAGAGTAACACATTTATTTATTACATGAATGAAACATCATTTTGGAAACCATTTTCAAGTGTCTGACAAAGTGGGATTTCCCACAAAAGCTCTAGCCATAAATAAATTTGTTACTCTTTGAAAGTGCCACTAGACTCTTTGCTTCTTCTACTTTATCTTTTTGCAGTACTTCATTTTGAATTCCTGTAATGTTGTCAGTCTTGCATTGGATACTGTGGTCCCAGTAATGCTGTATTTTTGTTTTGGACTCTGTCTTTCCTGTAAGAGTGGGCTTATTCAATTTTTGCTAAGTCCTCTCTGCTTTATTTCCCCTGGAGGGGGACTGGGAGTCTGGCAGGAGGTAAGGACGGGGGGGGGGGATGGGACAGTGAAGGAGCCTTCTCTGCCTTGTTTTCAGTTCACTCTATTGTCCTCTCTTTGGCTATTTGCAAGGGTGATGTTATGGTAAGAGTCTACTACAGGACAGGGCACATAACCAGGAAGAAGAGGTGGATGAGGCTAATTTTCAACAATTAAAATAGTCCAAAGCACAGGACTCGGTGCTGATGGGGGACTTCAACCAACCAAATGTCTGCTGAGAAAATAACACAGCAAGGCACAGATTGTCTAATACATTTTTGGAATGTATTGGAGACTTTTATTTTTTATTTTTTTTAATTAAAAAATGTAGAGAAGGCTAGTAGGGGAGAGGCCATTTACAATTTGATTATGACAAACAGAGAGGAACCGGTTGAGAATTTGGAAGTGGAAGATAACTCAAGGGAAAGTGATCAAGATATGTTAGAGTACATGATTCTAAGGAATGATAGGAGAGAGAACAGCAAAATAAAGATAATGTATTTCAAGAAAGCAGACTTTAGCATGCTTGGGGAGGTGGCAGGTAGGATCCCATGGGAGGAATTTTTAGACAAAAAATGACTGAAGACATTTGTCAGTTTTTCAAAAAGACATTTTTAAGGGTCCAAGAGCAAATTATTCCACTGTGTAGGAAGAATAGATGGTATGGCAAGAGACCACACTGGACTACCCAGGGGTATGTCTACACACACATTTTAAATCAACCTAATAAATATTAAGATGACTTAAAAAAAAACATATCCACAGATTTTTTTTTCCAATTCACCCTAAGGCTCTCCTTAGGTCAAATTGAAGACACAATGCTTCAAAATTATAAAACTTCATTTAACTTCAAAGTGATCATCAATTTGAACACTCCAGTTCAAACTGATGCTGCATAGCTGCATTAATTCAAACTAAAGTTAGTTCAAATTAACATGTGTTGACTCTTCTCCCAGGGTGCATGGCAACCTGGAAGGAAGACCAGCTCTCCAGCATCTGGAGCAAGCAGCCGCAAAGGTGCCACCCGACCAGCCAGGCAGAGGGAATAAGCCCTGTGTGAGGCTCCAGCTGCTTCCCAGGTGCGAGGATAGGATCCACAGTCTGGCAGGAGCCCAGCTTACCCAGCACCAGGAAGGGATCTAACCACTGTTCCCTCTACGCTGTGCACATATGTGCACACACACAGGTCATGAAACCCACACACACAAAATAAAGTGCCCAGAAAAAATTCAATAGCGCTAATATTGGTGCCCACAAAGAATACTTTTTGTGCTCACAAAGAATTTTTTTGTGCTCACAGCCTATAAATAATTAGAGGGAGCACTGGATCTGACCCCATTTTCCTGGTGGAGAGAAAATATTCCCCTGCCAGGCTATAGCCACACTCCCTTGGCGAGGAGAAGGGATCCCTCTGCGGGGTGTCAGCGGAGGTGGCAGCCATGATGGCCACCCCGCCCCACACGTAGCCCCCTGGATTATGCTGCTCTCAAGGAGAAATGTTAAGTATCGATCTCCCTGATGGGCCTCCATCTCCGGGCCATCCAGCACAAGGGGGAAGAACGTTAAGTATCAATCTCCCCTGATGGCTCTCAATCTCCTGTGTGAGTTTCTTCCTCCCTAGCTCTGTGTCAACAGGAAGGGGGGGTGAGTTCCTCTCCCCCCTGAACAATTTCTCGGCACCCCCGTCACCACGAAGGAAGGGTCATTGTCTGGGGTCCCAGTTTTACCATTGGTCCTGACCAGGATCCCACTCCTAATTGGCTATTTTTACTCTGGCTGGGCAAAATTCTATTAAAACCCCCTGTCTCAGCTAGCTTGTTGTTCTCCCACCCTCAGATGCTAAAGGGCATGTCGCGACCCGGTCGGACTGATCCCCCGACTGAGACAGGGAGTACCCACCCCCGAGACCCTCTTTTTTTTGGGGGTGTACACGGATTGCTGGCCGAACGATTAAGTGCTGAGATGCTGCAGCTGGTCTGCCTCCTCGCTTTGGGTTCTACTGCAGTCCTAGGACAGGTATTATAAATCGATATAGGCCTCCTACCTTCTCTTAATCATTCTACTTGGTACCATTTACATATAGTCTGTGATTGTAGCTTCTTCACCTGAGTTTTGCATAGTTTGTGTAGTTGTTATTATTTTCTCTGTATCCTGCATAATCTTTTTATGATATTGTTGTTTAAGGTCTAGCATAGTTTTGTGTTGTTAATTTGCCAGGTATTTTGTTAGTCATTTGTATTTTGCATCCTTCTTACTGTATAATTGTTCATTACTCTGCTTCTGCTCTAAACTGCTGGCCCCAAACTCCCCCAGTGTACACGGGGGGAGTGTGGGGGTTTATTTTTCTCTCATCTGACTTTTTTCATTCTGCCGCCTACCCTTCTTGGCTAGCAAGGAGGAATGGCTTCCAGCCATTGGTAAATACGCGTCGGGTGGGCTGGTCAGTGCCTATACCGATGTTGAGGCAGTAAAAGGCCAGAAAAGTCCTTGACTTATTATGGCCACCCTCTTGTAGGTTATTAATCCATACTGTTATTTAACTGTAAGTACTTTTGTAGGTTGTAAGTGTTTTGCATAGACTTACATGCTTTATCCTGTTGTTTGGCTGGAGGTGTTATACAGGTGCTTTATATAGACTTTCTTGCACCACACTGTTACTTGGTTATAGGTGCTTTGCATAGGTTTTTAGCTTTATATTGTCATTAGTTATAAGGGTTTATTTAGATTTTGCTTTATGCTATTAGTTGGTTATAAGTGTCCTATATAGATTTCTGCTTCATATTGTTAGTTGATTGCAAGTGTTTTTGTATAGATCTCCTTGTTTTACACTGTTAAGTGGTTAAAGGTGTTTAAGGTGTCACTATAAAAGTAGCTTTTTTTGTTTACTTGAACTGGTGTCTGTCTCATTGGTGGGTGTCGCCGGTCCATCCCAGTCACATCGCGAACCCGGGGTTCAACACGGGGCTGCAGTTGCACTCCCTGGGAGGGGAGAAGGGATTCCTCAGGGAGCGTGGCTGCAGCCCTGTGCAGTAATCCCTTCTCCCCCACTAGGGGAGCATGGCTGCAGTCTGGTGGGGGAATCCGTTCTTCCCACCTGGTGAGCATGTCTGCAGTCTGTGCGGGGATCCCTTCTCCCTGCTTGGGGAGCAGGGCTGAAGTCCAGTGGGGGAAATCTCTTCTCCCCACCTGGAGGCCAGGGCTGGAGCCTCGCAGGGGGATCCCTTCTCCACCCAGCCAGCCAGCTCTGGGAGTGCCCTGGCCACAGAGAGCCAAGAGAGGGGAAAACATCCCCTGCCAGGCTCTAGCCTTTTGAGCCCAGTG
>ML681993.1:18285529-18320778 GCA_007922195.1 Podocnemis expansa | reverse complement strand
CACAAATGATCAGAGGTCTGGAACACTTGACTTATATACACTTGACTCTATAACTCCTCTGTTTGTGCTCCCCGATTTGCTAGCATTTAAGTATGTACTGAATATACACTTGACTCTATAACACTTGACTCTATAACTGCTGATATTAGTACAAGAAGAAATGGGCTTCAATTATGGCAAGAGAGGTTTAGATTGGACTTTAAGGGGAAAAATCATAACTGTTGCTGCAGTAAGTTGTCTCGGCAGGTTGTGGAATTTTCAACTTTGGAAATTTTCAAGAGCAGGTTAGACAAACGTCTGTCAGAGATGAATTAAGAGGGCATTTGGTCCTGCTGTGATTGCAGGGGATGGACTCAATGACCTCTTATGGTCACTTCCAGTTTCTACGATTTTATGAATCTTGAGAATCCCTCTGTAGTGTCTCAGATATGGGCCCCTGGCAAGCAGCATACATCTAGGAAGCTATGTCAGGATGACAAAGACAGGCCTACTCAGAAGACAATCATCAACCACTAACTATATTGCCTCCTGGGAGTGATAGATGTGATTCTCCCAGCTTTTGGGGGAGGGTACCACGCTCATCTACCTCCATCTATCTCCTCTTCCCTCATTGCGAGGGCAGCATAATGGTTCTTCATCACTATTGTGAAGGGTTGGGAGAAGGAGTAGGAGACAAGAGCAGGGTTGGCACTGGGGATGCAACCTTTCCTAATCATAGTGTGAATCCCTTTCAAAATCCTCTGTTTGTGCTCCCCGATTTGCTAGCATTTAAGTATGTACTGAAGTGCTTTCCTGAATCCCTAAATAAATTTGAGTCTAGGATCTGGGTTCTTCCTTATCCCCACCTGTGAAAAATTGCTGGGTAGCCTTGGACAAATTCCTTAAAACAGATTAATTGTTATCTCACAGTCTTGTTGGGAGCTTTAATTAGGTAATGTTTGTATAGTAATTTGAAAATGTTAGTGAGGATCATTTATTATTATTATTATTATTATTATTATTATTATTATGACTCAGGCCTCCTGGTATAATCTTCTGAATGTGCCAAAATCAGGGCATCCTGCAAAACCTGGGGCCAGGTGCCCAAACCACTGATGGGTGGTATTTAACTAGTCTCCCAGTCAGTACGAAAACATGCTTTTGACTCCCAACTCTGGTCATCACCAAGCATAACAAAATAGAAACAGCCACCTTTATAACACATCAGTTTCTCTGGTTCCCCCCTAGCCACAGGGTCTCTTAAAGAAATAGGTTCTCCTGACCCTACACCCCTGCCACATCACCCAGAACAATATAGGCTTGTATCTTACCCAAAATACCATGCTGCCAGCCAATCCTTTAGTAACTACAACTAAATGTTTAATATAAAAAGAAAACAAACAAAATATGAGAGATGTTAAAGTGTCAAATATACAAATACATACAAATATACATACAAATAATTTAGAGTCCATATAAAGCAAATCTTTGAAGAATCTGTAGTTTGTAGGTTAGTCCAATTCCTCTGGTATGCACCCAGCACCTGGATGGGTATCAATCTTTTGTTCAGTCCCAGAAGAATAGTGCCAGAGGAGCGTGTTGGTTGCAGACAGACTGAAGACAAAATGCAGATGGGGCCACTACCTTTTATCACTTTTAGCATTCCTATGCTCTCAGACTCCTTGCCAAATCTAAAGGTAGTTGAGTCACATGGTCAGTATGGGTGACTGATCAAACAGGTTATTTCCTAGGCCCACTGTACCTCGGAGTTCCCTTGATGGGCCATCAAGAGGACCGTGTGTTTGCAGACACCCACTCTGGGATTGCCTTTGAATGAAATCACTTGGAACATACACAAAACACATCAATTTCTAATTTCTAATACAGATGTGATACTTACATATAAACCATGTAATCATTCCCAGCAGATTACAGCCTTTCTACTGATAGCAAACATGGTATGTCACATATGGACTATTGTGAATATGAAACATTAATATGGAAAATAATCATAAACCATCCCCTAGACCCAGACAGCACCACACATAATAACAATAATAACAATAATAAAATTATTATTATTATTATTATTATTATTATTATTATTATTAAGTGTGATGGAGTGCTTTGCCAGCAAAATGTATACAACTTTTTTTTTCCTCCATGAATGCTTGGAGAATCCTTGAAGTAAACTGTTCTACATTTTGAATACGGAATTAAAGGTTAGCATTCAGAATGATGAAATGGGTATGGTAAAATCTGAATTTCTCATATAATCTTCATAATTATCTTTCCAAGGCAACGTTTAATTTTCAATATGCTGTTGTGACAGATTAAGAGAGGGCTAAAAATCAGACACAAGCCTTTGGGGATTCTTTGATCAACATAATTGCTTCCAGTTTGAAAGGCACGCCAGAAAGTTACCAAATTAGGATCTGCATCATATTTAATGTGCCAGTTCTTGTTTAGGGAGGCTAAACAGACCTTTAAAAACTCTTGCATCTCTTTAGACCCTTTAAAAGTACTTTTGATGACATCATTAAAAAGAGAATAGGATTTTCAAGGAGGTGGATCCACAGCAGAATTCTTGACAATGCATAGAATATACTTTTCTATACTAAACTCTTTTTAGCTGGAGCAGGAGACTCTTTTCCACTATCACATACATTGGCTATTTGAGGCAGGCATTACTGTCCAGTTGTGGGATTTTCACTTTTTTTTATTAGCAGCTTAATCTGGGTCTCAAACCCGGCTCCTATAAAATAATCACTTTAGGGATCTGACCCAAAGTCCACAAAAAGAACATATTCCTCCCCAGAAGCTTTGGAATGGATAATTTATAAATTTATCATGTTCTCACTTATCATATTATTAGCAAAAAGTCAGTAATCTTTGCCTGGTCAACAGTACAAACTGGTGAACCAGAACAGAGTAAGGAACCCATTAATAGATTCCAGTAAATCAGGGATGTTCATACACTGGGTAGGAATATTATGGGTCTGATCAAAATCTAAGAATGCAAGGTTGTTGAAAGCCCCTGTGTCTACCAGCATCCTTGGCTTGACTTCAGAAATCATAGCTGAAGAGGAAGTTTGAGGGTGGCATTTCACTGATACTAGAAGATTTCCCCAATTAAGGCATGAATATAGTCTGCCTGTTGAGATTGAAAACTGAACTTCCTTTCTAGTGATTGTTGATGCTGACGTACAATTTTATCAGAGCATCTAAGTCGAATGGTGGTGTGACCCTTCCATCCTGGGGTAGTCACCTTAAAAAGCTAAGACCAGGGAAGGCTGCTAATGGAGAACAGATTCTCCTAGTAGTGTGGGTGATACTGAAATCAGAATGCTTCTGATTTCCCACACTGGAGATCAAGAAGCAAAACCAAAATATAAACATGCCCCTTTACTGAATTCCAGCCACTGACTCTCAATCAGGCACTAGGTTTAGTAAATAGATAAGTTACTTAAAACTGCATGCTGTTTACCAAAAGGGTTCTTCTGATCCCAAAAGGATCAGCCACATTACCAGATCAATATAAGTTGGATCTAACCAAAAAATATGACACTGCTAGTCAATCTTGTTACTAACTAACTAAAGATTTATTATACAAAGACAAAAAATATGAGAACTGTCAAAGGGTTTAAGTAATTAATGCAAGTGAATTAAGAAGTTCATATATATCAAGTGTCCAGCAGAATTTGGAGTTTGCAGACTTAGGTAGATCCTCTGGTATATATCCAGTACCTGGATGGGTCTCAGTCAGTGGCTAAAGTATAATTTGACAGGCCCTGGAACCTTCCTAATCTCTGGGGCCCCTTTCTGTATTGTCCAGGCCCCCGTCATGCATATGTGGTCCCCAGCCCAAATAGACATTTGCAATTACTTCTCAGGACCAGATGCATCGGTTATCACTCCATAAAAATATGTATAAATATATATGGTGCTTATGTCTGTATCAATTATTGTCACAAACTAGCAGGCACTGCATAACACAATAAGTATAGTGATTAACAACATGATAATTAAAAAAAAATGTGATATGCAATTGAATGAACACAATGCAAGGCATAAGCAAAAATAATTGAGAAATACATACATTTTTGATTGAAGCTAACTTCAACCAAATCAGTTTATAGTCTTCCATGGTCTGTGACATTGATTTTATTGCTGTACCTTCATCTTGAATGTCAGTCTTTCATGAGAGACCCTGAGTTCTAGTTGCTGCTCTCTGGTTTAAAAGTAACCATGATCTGACATACTTTAAAGGTTCCCATAATGCAAATGGAGCCTGTCAGACTTGTGGGGCCCAGGCATGGTGTTCCTAGGTGTCACCACATACTTTAACCCCTGGTCTCAGTTCTTTTTTGCACAGCTTCAGTTGCAGATAAATAGATTCAGAAATAGGTGTTGGCTGAAGGTCGTACAGGCTACAAGACAAAAGGGGAGGTGGCGCTGCTGACTTTTTATGTCCTCTGTCCCTTTCTATGCTGTTTGTGGAATTTTACAAGAATGAAATGGGAACCATAGTTGCATAGACAAGTCTTATTAAGTCCCCTGAAAATCGTGTAGGGGCTAACACCTCTGCTTAACCTGCAGAAAGTCCTGGGTTCAATTCCCAGGGGGTTGGACTTGATGATCTCATAAGGTCCCTTCCAGCCCTATGGTTTGGTTTGATTTGATTTGATCAGGTCTCTCCCTGGGCCAAGTGTACCTCTGAGTTTCCTTAATGGGTCACCCCGGCAGACAATTGCTACAGCCGTCCTGTCTGAGCTGTCTCCCAGAAACAGATCACACACTGAAATACAGATAGATTGAAGATATGCATAACTTCCAGTACAAATAAGGCACATGCACCTAAATTATGTAATCATTCTTAGCAAATTATTACCTTTCTATTTGTATATAACATGCCATATCTTATACAGATTGTGGTAATTGTGAAATATTGACATGAAATAATACCAGACTAGTCCCCTAAATCCAGGCAGCATCACAGGTGGCTCTGCCTGCACCAGCTAACTCCTTGATTTCATTGTTCAGTCTGTGCCAGAAGTGAAAGCATTGCGTTGCCTCAATCCAGCAAGTGTCAGCCACTAAGCACCAGAATTATTCAGTGAATATGGCAACTGGTTTATTCCTCTGGTATAGGTTATGAAGTGTTCTTTCAGTGAAGCAGAAATTGGATGAATTCCTCAAGCTGCCCTAGCAAGGAGGTATATGTCTCCAGAAGAAGGGATACTGAAGTCAGGGCCTCCTGATTTAATACACTGATGATGAGCCAAAATTTCCCTTGCTCACTGTCAAACTGGGCCAGCAACAGAACAGCTGATTTCCAAGTGACCAAGGACCCCAGGGAGCAAGACATGCACCTTCAAGGCCTCACTCTGTATCTGCAACCTCTGCAAGTCATCCCTTACCTTTACCTGAGTCCTTAACAGGAATGACCATCAGAGCCGTGAACAATCTCTGGTCTTTCTTTGACTGTCCAAAATGACAATATCACAACTGAAATACATGGAGTCTGATTCAGTGGTTAGAATCATGCAGGTGGCTAGAAGTGGACGTTAGAGTAGAGCAGTGTTTCCCAACCAGTTTGCTGTGACACACTGGTGCGGTGTCAGGCCTGAGCAAGTGTGCCATGGAATTAAAAAAAAAAAAAAAAAAAAAAAAAACTTCTTCAAGGGTTCTGGATTGGCTCACCAATATTCATGAGTTCATTTGGCAACTATATGGGTGTTCCTCAAAATAATTAAAGGTATCAAGGTGTGCCATGGCAGAGAAAAGGTTGGGAACCACTGAGGTAGAGCCAACCTGGAAATCAAGACTACGGGACTTCCAGGGGCTTTTCTGAGAGTGGACAAGGATCAGAGCCATGCGTACAAATAATCCTGATAGGGAATGAGTTCCTGATAGTTGGAATGGCAAAACAAGCTACTACCTGGCCCAGCAGCAACTGCCAGATCTCACTGGATACTTAACAATTTCTACGCCTGCACCTTTGCTTGATCCTGTTCCTGCTTCACCTGATTTTGTTCCTGCTTTAGGTCATACCTTATCCATCCTCAATATCCCTGGCTCTGACCCTCAGCTCCACGTTGTTTACTCATTGACTCTTTCAGCTTCTACTCCCTGACTCTGACCTTTGGCTCTGTGCTCAGCTACATCTAGTATCCTAGTTTGAGTGGGGGGGCAGGGCAGTGTCACAGCTACCACATCTCCAGCAGGAAGACAGAGAAGGCCTGACAAATCTTGTCACACCCAACACCTATTATTATATGAATGGTGCATGCAGAAGTCCCCACCCCCTCTCTCTCCCCACTCAGCTGGAGGGGGAAAATAAAAACTGGAAAATAATGTAACAAGACTAACTAATGCTAATATTTTCTTTTGTATTTGCTTAAGTTTGGGTATCATCTGCTGATACTATAAAATAAGAACCTTCAGCCTGATGAAAACTGTGAAAAGAAGTAGAATCCTCTTAAAAACAAGTACTACACAAAAAGTGGCAATAAGAAAAATAGTGGTTTTAATTCTTTTGACTTGAATAAAATATTCCATACTGAGTTAAGGAACACCTGCTCAAGAAATGATAATGCTGCTTTTCCTGAGTTACAAGGGAAACTGCATATTTCTATCATTTTCCTCTTAGGATTATCTACATCACTCTTTACATTTCTTGATGCACAGAACAGATGATTTTCAGATTGGTTTGAGATTATTATACTATTATATCCTTTGCCAGTGGAAATAAAGTACCTTTTTCATCTCTCTGAAAGCAAACCTAATAACTCGAAAAGCTAGTATCATAAGAAACCCTTTTGTGTGTCATCTCCCCCAAGTTTGTAGGGATGCTTTATTTTTGCTAATCCGTTTAAGGAAACACAAACAAAAATTCCCCCACAATTTATCATAACAAGAGGTCATTTGAGTACCTATTTGATGAATATAGAATGGGATTATTAATCTAGCACCAATAACAACCTTCAGAACTAAATAACTAATGAGCAAATTCTAGCTTTGCAAGCTGAGAAATAACAACTGAGCATAGAGCTCCTGAGCCTAAGTGGCCTAGTAGGATGGGATGAGTTAGGGTGAACAGATAGCAAATTGTATGTTGAGGACTATGTCCTGGTGCTTCAAGAAGTAATAGCATGTGCTGCTGACCACTGAAGGCTGAGGTGGTGGACTTCAGATTACATGCTCCCTTTTATAGCCCTGGGCCATATCTGAGACAGTTCAGATTCACTGCTTATCATAGAAGGAAGCACAGTTCCCTATTATTTCCCTATCGGGATTCTTCACCCCTTTACCCACCCTATCATATTCACAAAGCACAGTTTGGTCCTACATTTGAATTAACAAATATTCTTTTATACATTATTCTGATTATTCTGATTCTCATACAAATTTTAGATTTTTTTTATATCCTTCCTATTAACAACAGCAAATTCAGCAAAGTACTTAAACGTGAATACTCTCAGTGACTGAAATCCTGGCTCCTTTGAAGTAGATAGCAAAAATACATTAAACCCATAAAATACCTTACAATGGAGTAGCCGTGTTAGCCAAGTTCAGCAAAACAAACAAGTTGTCCTGTGGCACATTTAAAAATTAACATTTTTCTGGTATCAAAATATCTGAAGAAGTGGGTTTTTATCCCATGAAAAGCTCATGAAATAAATTTGTTAGTCTTTAAGGCTATGTCTACACTTAAAAAGTTAGTTCAACTTTTAAAGTTGAATTAGTTAATTTGACTTTAAGTCAAATTAGAGAGTTTTCACAAGACTCCAAAGTCAAATTAAAGCAGTTTTTAGTAATTTGACTTAGAGAGACTACACTTGACTGGGAGAGCTGCAACTCCAAAGAGAGCTGCAGATCCAAGGAACAAGGGGACCACCAGCTCCCTTCTCCCTAGTACCTGTGGCTTCCTGGCAAGAAGGGAGCTGTGGCTCCGAGGGAGAAGTGAGCCACCAGGGCTCCACATCGACAAGGGAGCCCCAGGAAGCAGCTGGTGGGTATCCCTGGAGAGGGCAGCCTCCAGGGCTCCCAGGAAAAAGAGACCCTGGTGCTCTCTTCCCCAGGGCTCCCCATCCCCACAGCTGCTGACACTCTCTTCCCCGGCCCCCCGTCCGGGCAGCCACCGGGGAAGAGAGCACCAATTGCTGCTGGAACAGGGGAGCCCCGGGGAAGAGAGCACCAGTGGTTCTCTTCCCTGGGTGCCCCAGAGGCTCCCCTGTCCAGGGAGACCTTACAGCTCCTTTGTAGGGTTCCCTTGTCTCCATGGAGCCCCAGCAGCTTCCTTCTCCTCAGACCTGCAGCTTCCCGGCAGAAGGGAGCTGGGGCTCACTTTTCCCTTGGACTGCAGCTTTGCAGCAAAAAGGGAGCATGGATCCCTTCTTGCCAGGAGCCACGGGTCTGGGGAGAAGGGAGCTGCAGGAACCATGTGTGGCTCTCCAGCAAAAGGGAGCCAGTCAGCTCCCCATCGTGGCTCCCTTGTCCCCAGCCCTAGGTCAACTAATGTCAGTTTAGGGCATCTACACTGGGTTAATTCAACTTAGTAAAACTAAATTAACTAGTAATTTAAAGTTAAGGGAGGTTTTATTAAATCAAATTAACATTTTCTTCATTCAAGTTAAGGAAAGGCTTATTTTGACTTAATAAATGCCCAGTGTGGACAGGGAGTAGTTTAGGTCAAATTAAGCCTCCTTAATTCAACCTAACCTCTAAGTATAGACACACCTTAAACGTTCCATAGGACTCCTCATTTGTGTTGATAAAATAACTTATGTATTTCCCAATGACTTACTAACTAGTCCTTACACACTTTGCTAAAGCAGCCAGAAATTGTCTTCTGGTTGCCTTAGTGATATACCACTTCCAGGCCTGAAGTTACTAGGGTGAACTCCAGAGTGACTGAGAAGTGTTGATAGATCACTCAGTCATATCCAGAAAAACACACTGACATTGCCGTTGTCAGTATAGACATAGCCTGACATCAGCTAGGTCAGTATTTTTCACATTGATTTTAATGCGCTACTCATCTAGTCTGGGCAGAAAACAATTTTTCAAATAGAACTAAGTACATGGTTGTTTTTGTTCATTTGAATGGCAATTCCTATACAGCACAGGGAGACCAAGGGATTCACACTCTAAATAATTTATAGTGAAACTTCAGATTTCTCTAAATTGATCTATAACTCCTACAACAGCAGGGACAGAGTTAAAAAAAAAAAGAACTATATTACAATCATAGTGAATACCTATAATTAAATATTTGTTTAACTCGCTAGGAACTCAAAAACTGATGAATAATTTTAGATTGAATTAAAAAACAAACAAACCTGGACTGAGACCAGGAATGGAAAGGTTCCATCCTGAAGGGAATGTTTCAGAGGACTATGAGGATGCAACATGGGCCATCAGTGGGTTTATAATTAAAACAGCAAACCAATGTAAGCTATCACTTTTCTATTCCCAGAGTTATAAGTGATACACTACATAGGAGCAGGAATTTCAATTCTCTTTTATTTAGCATTTCACTTTCAAATTATAGACCAAGCAACGTGAGAATAAGAACCACTACAAAAGCTGAGACAGAATGCTTAGCAGAAGTGCCTAGCATTGTGTGTGTGGAAAAAAGGTAAAATGGGTAGAGAGAAATTAGCAAGAGAATGGCTTTCTATAGTTCTTAATCAGTGCCAAAGCATTAGAACTGGGTTAAAGCACAATATAAATAATAATAAATAATGTTACTGAGAAAATACAGTAAAAATCTTTGGGATTAGTTAGGTCTGGCATGTTTTGACTTCATAAAGAAGGTGTATTTTATATATTAATACATGCACAAAAATATAATCTCTTATGATTCCAAGCATAAACTGGAACTTTGCTTTTTTTTTAGAATGGATTATTACATTAATTTGGGTGGATAGTCTTTTAATCAATATATCTATTGATTTTTTTTTTCAACAGTGGGAAATAATTTGTTTTAAAATTAACTTGTCTACTTGGATTGCAGCTGCCCTCCTGATAATCAGGTATATTTCTGTTCTATGAAAAAAGTGCTCCAAATCCAGATTTGGGATTTTTTATTTGTGTTTGTAAGGGACTGTATCCTTTGTGTTGATACCTTTAATCAATTTCAAAACAAGACAGAACAGGAAACCAGAAGGAAAGTTGCACATATAATGCAATTTTTTTTCTTTTAATATTATTTTCAAATCACAGGCCACAATCTCATCTCTCTACAAGTGTTGCTTGAGTATCATGTGTGAGGTGGGGGCACATTTTATGGAAATAGTTATAGTTTACTAATCCAGTTCTGGCCAGATCCAGAAGCACCACTGACTGGGAAAAGACCCAGGGCTCAGTGCACTGGGACTCGGGGCTCATGTGCCACCACTGTAGCTTCCACCACAGGCGGCCCAGCATCAGAGCTAGGGCTCAGGCACTGGGACTTGGGGCTTGAGCCCCATAAGCCCATCACCAGCGATGCCCCTGGCCAGGTCCAAGGTAAAATTAGACTAGTCATGGGTCTGCTCTCATTCACACCATTGTCATGGTTCAGTGTTGTATTATATTTCCTTCCCATCTCACTATGTACCAACAAGCCTGATATTCTGCAGAAGACTTATGCCACCAGGGAATATTTCTGCACAAAGTAAATTCTCTTTTGGCCAATTCCACTTAGAATCTATCTACTGTCTCTGCAGGAGTATGTAAAGTAGCAACTTACTGAAATGCTGTAACTGTAGACTTCTTTTGCATTATCTTCAACAGAATTTCCTAACTTCTTTTTAAAATTATTCTGATCTTTTTAGAGATTTGGGGATACATATTTTATTAATTCTTAGATTTGAAGGCCAGAAAAAATCATTGTGATCATCTAGTCAAGTGTTTTTCTCACTTTTTGATACCAAAGTCTGGCTTCCAACACTGTGTCAAGGAGATCTCAGGCTTCCTATACTTTGTCACAAAGATCTCAGGTACCCATGCCAGTCTGTGGGCTGGTTGTTGAGAAATACTGACTTAGTCTGACTTCCTGGATAACACAGACCATAGAGCTTCTTCCCCTTAACAATTCCTAGAGCAGATCTTTTAGAAAAAAACATTTAATCGTGATTTAAAAATTAGCAGTGATTGAGAATCCAGCATTGTTCCAGGTTTTTGTTCTTTTGCCCCCCCCCCATCAAGAACTATTTATTTTCAAACTGTGGTTGTCTAGCTTGAATGTCCAAATAATTGGATTGTCTTGTTTCTCTGCTAGATGGAAGAACTTCTTTTTAATTATTCACAATGGTGATATTATGGATTGTAAGCAAGTCATTCCATTTCATGGTCTTTGCTAAGATAGATAGATTCAAAGAGCACAATCAGTATGAGGTATGTTTGCTAATTCTCTAGTCTTCTCTTGACCCTTCTCTGAATCATTTCCAGTGGATAAAAATCTTTCTTGAATTGTTGGCACAAGATTGCTCTGAACTTGTGAATTGTCCCTTTCATTATTTACTACTCCCCCAACTGCAAATTCTATCAGCGACAATGTTTTTTTTTTGTTTGTCTGTTTTTTTAAATGGATCATTGACAAAAATGTTAGTTAATACAGTACTAAGTACCAGTCTTTACAACATTCTGCTAGAAACCTACCCACTCGATATGATTCCCCATTTACACTCATTTTGGCTATGTCTACACATAGAGGGTCAATTTGAATTACTAAATTTGAACTAGTCAATTTGAACTAATAATTATTAGTTCAAATTCAGTCCATTTGAATTGACATGGCCATACAAGAAACTCCAATTCAAATTAGCATGTCCATGAACTGGATTTGCTAATTTGAATTGGAGGAAGGGCACCATGGGAGGTGTGGCAACATGGCCCCCTGGAAGGGCCATACCACCACCCAATCCTTTGCCAGACTTTAGCACTCTGAGCCTGGCATAGGGAAAAGCACGCCCTGCCTAGCTTTAGCTGCAGTGTGGCTAGAGGTGCATGGGGGATGTTTTTTCCCATGCCAGGCTCAGAAGGCAGGAGACTGGCAGGGGATATTTTCCCCTCCCAGGGCTCCCTGGGGTCAGGGCACTCCCACTGCCCCACACAGAACAGTGGGGGCAGAGGAAAAGGGATTCCTCCACCCTGTGCTGTCAGCGTGGCAGGGGTAATCCCTTCTCCCCCGCCCTGTCAGCAGTCAGGCGGGGAAATCCTTCCCACCCCCCATGATGTCAGCGCAGGCTGGGGGAATCTGTTCTCCCCTGCCCTGGCTACGCTGTCAGCACAGCAGGGGTGGGAGAAAAGGGAAACCAGCACAGGGCAGGAGCCTCCGCCATGGGGAAGGCACGCTTGTGTGCGGATCCTGCCCAGCTGGCCGTACACGGGGAAGGCAGCCGCATGCTGGGTGCTTTCCCCAGGGGCGGCCAGCTGGGCAGGAGCCACGTGTGGGGGTGCCTTTCCTGCGAGCAGCCAGCCAGGAAGAAGTCTCATGTGGGGGTGCCTTCCCTGCACATGGGGAGCAGGACTGGAGTTGGGGCTGGGGTCTCTGTCCCCAGCCAGGGACAGGAACCACATTGCATCCCCAGCCCAATCTAGCTGGGGTGGGAGGCACCTTTGAGGCTGCTGGCTCCAGGTGCTACAGGGCTGGTCTTCCTTTCAGGGTGCATGGCACCCTTGTAAGAAGGTAAACCCTTTTCAGTTCAAACTCAAGTGTTCAAATTGACCTGGCCAAACTAGGTCAATTTGAACTACTGGGTTCGAATTGACCAGGACTTTGATGTCAAGCGAGGTTTGACCAATTCAAAGTCAGCTTTTATCAATTTGAACTAAGGAGTTCCTCAGTTCGAAATGAGGAAAGCAAGTGTGGCCATGCACTTAAGTGAATTTGAATTGATTGTCATCAATTCAAATTCAAGTCTAAGTGTAAGCATACCCATTGAGACCTATCAGTTAGCCATTTTTAATTCATATTATTCATACAGTTTAATATCTTTTGATTAATCAAAACATCACTCACTACTAAATCAAACACATTACAGAAGTCTAGATATATTAAATCAATACTACTATATTTATCAACCAAACCTGTAATTTTATGAAAAAGAAATAGCAAGTTAGTTTGACAGGATTTATTTTCTATAAAACCATGTTGATTTGCATTAATAAACCTTCTTAACTCCTTGTTTGTTTTATTTGTTTTATTATTCAAGTTTTGTATCAGCTGTTCTGTTATGTTGCCAGAGATAAAGATATTCACCAAAATCTCCAACCATAACTTATTGTTCCCCATTTTCTAGAGATCATCAGTATAATGGATTACACAGTGTGTACTTTCTGTATTATATGGGCATGTAAAGTGATAAACATCCAAGTAATATTTTTTTTTTGTCTTACAATGAAGTAGTGTTTTGAATATGACTAGGTGGAGAAAGTGAAATGAACTAAGCAGAAACAATCTTGAGGGGATAAAAGTAAGAAAAGCAGTACAGCTGATAACCTGTCCCATTGTTGCTAATGTTGCTAGAGAACAGAAACCCTGGTAAGATAATGTAGTTCAGCTTTGGGGAATTTCTAACTGTCAGTTAGAAATACTTTAATCCAAGATGTAACATATTCAGTGGCACGTGTTTTGAGGGGCTTAGTCATATATATATATATGCATGGGTTTTTATATTGTTCCTGAAAATCTACATTATTTCAAAGAAAAAATAGTCAAAACATAAAGGAAGAAAAATACTTTAACATGTACTCATTGAGATATCTCCAGCTAGAGGATTTAAGTGAATTCAGTTTTATTTTGGCTCTCTGGGAGTGATTCATAACTTTAGAGTTCTAAAGAAACCAAGGTTTATTAATTTCATCTGAGAAACTCTAAAGATCTAAATTAATGAGCATAAACTCATCCTGACCAAGTTGTCCCTGTGGGGATAAGGCGGACTGATATTTGATAAAATATTCTAGCCACAAATTAGTGTCCCATTATATTCTGTATCTAGGATTAAGAGACTTACTTAAAGATATGCAAACACTATTATTTATAGTACTGATGTTTCCTATCTTAAGGAAATATTTAGTTATCAGACCTCAAAAGATTTATTTTTTCATCAACTGATGGCTTGTTAAACTGTCCAATGGCAATTTATTACAGTAATAATTATAAATTCTCACTGCAAAAGGCATGGTGTATGTGTTGGGCATAGCTTTCCTTATAACTTAGGTTATTATTACACAAGACACACATTTAGTAAACAGTTAATGCATTCTTCAGAATCTCTGGCTTTCGTAGATAAAGTTTAATGCCAGAAGGTCCATCTGATAATAAAGTATGCAGTCCATCACTAACAGCACCTGCAGACTAAACCCAGTAAACAAAAATTATTGCAGCCCACAGAATACTAAACAATTATGTGCTACAGGTAGAGAATAGGAGGGACAGAGTTGCACCAGTGGTTGAGGTCTCTGCAACAGCCAGAAAATGAATTAGATAAACACTGACAATCCTCCCAAATGACTGATACCCACAGTCTTCAGAGGTAGGGTGTTATACGGAACTTTGCAGAAGATGTTTGTAATGGCAGTGTAGTGATGTTCGCAGCCTTTCCCATGGGAACAACCTTTTCATGAACTGTTTCCTGAGCTGTCTGCCCAGAAAGATTGTACCAGGGTCCACCCCCCCACACACACTTTAACAGGTGTTTAGTACTGTTTTTGCTTATTGTATGTTATTTTGTGCTTTTGCAATTTTGTGCCCTTCAGAGCCAGCTTCGCTGGTTCAAGCCTGTGCAGGGAGGACGGGCCTGATCCCCCCACCCCCTCTGAATTGTGCTATATGTTAGCACAGCCCCTATGATTGTTGGACCTTGCTAAATGGGCCTTATGAGAAAGGTGCCTAAGAAACCTCCTCGGGGTCGTCTGCAGCTGTGCAAGGGGTCCTTGGCTGTTGAATGGACGTAAACTCTCGCCACTTTATATTTTGCTTTGCTTAGGGTGACTTACTCAGTATACTACCCTGGCATTTAATAAATATCAACCTTATTTTAAATGGTCTTTGTCGGTGTCCAGTGAATCCACAAATGAACCTCCCCTTTTGGAACACAAAGGGAAAACCATCAAGGTGATTGCAAATCTCACTTGGAGGAAATCCCTCCCTATCCTTGAATATGGGAGTCAGTTAAACCCTGACAATATAAGCAAGAACCTGTCAGCCAAGCAGCTAGGAGAGAGACTCATTGGTGCTACCCCAGAACTCTGTCCCATCTCTCACAAGATACCATCTCCAGCTGTGCTCATTCCTAAAGGAGGAAAGACATTGAACAACTCCCTCACCAGAACAACCAGCAGAAGCACTGAAGCATGAACTGAAAAAGTGGCAGTAGGTAAGTCAGTCATGAAAGTGAATTTCCAGTTATATCAGTTAAAGGTACTTACTGAGAAGCAAAACTACCATATAATCACACTAACTACTGTAGCCTTATGTAACAGGGGGCACCCACTTCACATAAGTACTCCCTGCTGTGTGTCTGCATTCTCTTTCCATCCATGGTGGCTCTTTGGTGACTCAGCCCTCTAACCGAGAAAATCTGTATGTGAAATAAAAATCCAAACTCTTCTAAACTACAAGTCCAGCAGGGGTATCTCTCAGTGCCCCCTGTTACTTCTCTATCTACAGCACTATCTCTAGGCTAACTCCAGAATCAGCTTAACAGGGTCTATCACAGTACCCTGTTATCCTGGTTCAAGCTCTCAACCCCCTTTGGACTCTATTCTGGTAGAGAGCAGTGCCTCAGGCCCCCTCTCTGGAGGCAATACCTTCACCTTGTCAGGGTCCTTCTGGTCATGACTCTCCTGCTGGGCCAGTAAGAGGGTTCAAAGTCCCAGCACCTATCCTGGTGGCTGGCAAAAGGAAGCTGGGCCTGCCCTCTATTCTAGGTCACAACACAAGGACCCTAAAGATTACTATCACCCACCATATCTGTCCCTTTAACTACACCGTTAGGATTCCTTGGAACACTTACCCAGCATGTTCTTCAGTCTTTCCTGAAGGTCATGTACTGGTTGAGTTTCAGCAGTCAGTCCAGAGTTCTTTCTCATTCCCACCAGTTCCTGCCAGCAATGCTCTGCCAAGGTACTGTAGCTCCCTCGGACAGACACACCATCCACATTTCTACAGCTCCAGCAAAGAGCTGATCTTTTGTCACCCCTGAAGCTCTTTCTATACTTGCCTCCTGAGCCCTGATTGATGCTCCTTGCAGCCCTTTTCTGATTGGTTGCATCCCACCCTCTCCACCAGGAGACCTGCTGGCCTGGAGAAAGAGCCAGGGCTTGACGCGCTGGGACTTGGGGCTTGCGCATTGCTGCTGCAGCTGCTGCTGCAGGCAGCCCACTGGCTGACCCAGGGGCTCGGGCATTGGAGCTTGGGGCTGGAGCCCTGTAAGCCTGGTGCCAGCAACGCCCCTGCTCTCCACTGCCCTTTTCTGGTGCTGGGTGCGTCAGGGTCATGAGGATCCTAACAGAGGGCCTCAGTGACTGGTCCACCCTGTCATACCTTGTCTGAAAATATCCTAATTTTGGCATAAGAATTCAGGACCAGAATGCTGTAAAAATTGGTGATGTTAGTCCAAAATTCATAACACTCTCTTTCTGAGATTTCATCCACAAACAATAGACCTGTGATGGGGCAATGGCATGAAGCATGTACCTTAAAGACACAACATGGCCTTACAGGCCTTCTGCCTTCTTTTTACATCTTCTGGTCAAGCAATGATTTGCTGAGACCCAGGAACTGAGATTAAGCAACACCCTTTGTGAAGTTTCACTTTTTAACTCCTTTAACAGAGTATTAGAAAAACCTTCCACCTTAGGCCTCAACTTCAGTCCTTCTTCAGCCCTGGGGACAATGCCAGTAGTCATCTTTTCCAAAGTCCAGCAGTCCCTACTCCTCCTCCAGAAGATGAGTTATGCTTTGGGCCAGTTGTAACCCCCAATCAATTTCTTCCCAGCTGAGTTCTTTTTGCTTACTCTTTTCAGACATCTGTTTGAAATAGATCACAGGCAATACTGGTGGTCATCCTAGAACTTTGGGGAACTCATCCCTCCAGCAGGTCTCTTGTAGCCTTTTACTAGGTCCAGGTGCTAGTTTGTCAGTGAGCTGCAAACTACCAAACTGGTTAATTGCTTATCGGTGAGCTGAGTTGGGCTTGTTCTCCTTAAAGAAGCCCACCACAGGTAGACTGGACCCTGACTCCCCTCAAAGGGCCCAGCCAGCCCAGTGACAAGACCTTTTTCATTTTTGGCTCCAGTCTAATACAAAAACAATAACAGTTTTATTTTGTCAAATTGATTCTGAATCAAATAACTTGGATTCACTATAAATAAATTTAATTTTGGCCCACCTCTACTTAACATTATCAAAGCTGAAATATCAAGTCTGCTACACCCAAATGATATTAATGCGGGTAATAGATTAGTGTCTTAAAACAGGAAGTATTTTCATGCGTACTATCTGCTATAGATGTGGAAGAAAGAAAATGTTATTCATGTATGTTTTTTGCTACCTCATCACACAACATCTATTACACCCCCCCCCAAAAAAAAAGGCTTACTGGTAGCCATCATATTTTTCTAGCACCCAAAGTTAATTACATACACCATACTTAATGGGTCCTAATTTAGACTTCTTATGTGCATGTATTCAGCCTGAACTCTGATAAATCTAATGACTCTTTTTTCCTTATCTCCTTACTGCCATTCTGAGATTTTTCTCATTAAAAAAAAACAAAAAAAAAAAACAAAAAAAAACCCTTCTTAAAAGAAATCCTATGTTATAGTTCCCAGAAATCTAAAAGTATCCAACTCTTTCTGCAAAATGATGACATCTTCATGAGCAATCTCTGCATTCATGGCTAGTGATATAACAGGCACAGTGAATCACTAAAGAAAGTTCAGAGCGTTATATCCTAGTGTGACATTTGAAAAAGGCACCTATATTAATTAAAACTGTCATCTATTTTATCTAATATTTTTAGCGATCCATTATCTGATATCTATGACTTGGAGGTATCTTCATGGAACATGATCTGAAGATATTGTTAAGCGGATATTACACCAGACATTCAATCTGAAAAAAGACATCTAGGGAGGCAGGCACTGAGAAGAATAATGATCTCTATAGAGGCTCTGAAAATTGATAAAGGGAGGGAACATGAAATCATGCCATGGATCTTCATAGCCTCCTGTTGTTAAGACTGCTGAACTTACCAAAAAATTGCCAATTCTTTCCCAAGCAATATCTATATATAAAATAATAGTGTGACAGTTTAACTTAAAGACTTCACCCACCAGTGCTGTTTGTGATTAACTTCTACAGAAATGCCAATTAACTGCATTAATTTCTCACTTCTATTTAATACACATAATTTCTGCCATCTACAACCCCATTGCTTTACATATTTAGGTGTTATTTCAAGGTAAAGATTTTGCTTTAGTTGGTTCCTGTTGTGCAGGTATAATCAATATCCCATGGATAGTCAGGAAGTTATCATTTAAAGTAAATTACATATCAAATATGCAGTCAATGTAGTTGTATTGAATGCTGTTTATTTTCTTGATGTTATCTCTTAAGCAGCAGGAATTCAAATAGAACACACAGAATTGCCAAGAATGAGCCTATACTTGCTCCCAGCATCGTGGCAGGCTGGCTTCCAAGGTTTATAGGGAGTTGAACCCAGAAAGGACTTGTGCTTTTGAGTCTACCTTTAAGATTTCAGTTCCTAGTTAAACTTTCTAAGGAGCAGAGCATTGGAAATAGCTGTAATGTTAAGTGAGAAATACTTACGTCAAAGAGAGAAAATTAATGCACAGTACTTTTCCCTATGTTCTGATTTGTGCAATTTCAAATACAGCCTTCATCTTTTGTTTTGTTTTATTTTATTTTATTTTTAAACCCTCCTTTTAAAACATAAAATTTGTATTTGAAATTGTATAAATCAGAGGTTAGGTAAAATAATGTAGGTGAAGTTTACATATAAAGTAAATATCTTCAAGCTACAAAGCCTCACCAAAACTGACAAACAAACAGATGAATGCTGGGGGGAAAATGTTGCTATGGAATATGCCTTCATTGTTTTTAATGAGTTTGTTTATCCTTGTTTGTGAACTCATTGTGTTTGCTTTCTGCAAATATTTACTAAAATTTCATTTTATTGGAAGGAATGTTCACAGAACCAGATAGTTTTTGATCATTACTAGCGAATATTCATTGACACAGTAAATTTTGAATTTGTAAACTTGAATTGGAAACCTGATTCTGAGATTTAGCCATCAAAAGTAGAAAGAAAAATATACCATGAGACTTTTGTCCACTCTAAACAACTCACCTCAGATTTTTTATATCAGATGGTGAAAATATTGCTCCAAAAAGCACATATCTAAATAAACAGAAGGCAAACAAAGGATGAAGTAATGGGAGGGGGAAAAAAGGGAAAGGACACAGTGAAGTCAAACCTTTGTCTACACTGCTGGCAGAATTCAGTGACAGTTAACTGGAGTTATGGAAGATACACAGAGTAGCTTGTATAATGTCCATCACCTTTGTAACTTCCTTTCTATGTGCCATCTTCACTGCGCTATACAAGTAAGAAATGTGTCTCTGTTAGATTCTACACCGAGTGTGATTTTACTTTCTTTCAATCTAACTGGTTAAATTGATCTGATGCCAGTGAATTTGCCACAGTCAGTGTAGACATAGCCATAACATATCCTCTGTAAAACACATATTCTCCCATTTTTCACCTTGAAGTTGTGTAGGAGTTTCTATTAAAGATTAGCTATGCAATTTGTTTGATGAAAACACAACACATTCCTTCATCTAAGTAAATGTAATTTTCATACAAATGATGATCTATAAAAGAATGTCTCTTTGTGTGATTTACTGATAAGTCATGTCTCTTCTGGCAGAAAGCGTATGAATAGTCTGTACACAGGGAGTCTATGCTTAATTTCTGTCTCCAACCACACTTCCTACCTAGTGCTGCCTTTTCAGAAGCTTGTCAAAGAGTGGCACTCAATGTTAGAAATAAGACTGACCTGCAGCAAAGTCCTGATATGCTGACCTGTCAGTGTCACATATTAATATAGAGACATATTGGCTCAAATCCACTTTAATTTGCTTCTTTTATTTTTACCTTCCTGTGAAGGATACATTTCTGACTAGGGTGCTAAAAATAAACTCTTTGTTAATTACAATGGTTGTAATTTTCAGCAAAACTAGCAAAGACAAAATTGCATTTTTTTTAATATAAAGTTGGATCTAAACCATAACGTAATGCTGTTAGGTTGCTGTCTTGATGAGCTACAAACTTATCATTTCACATGGGAAAGAGAAAAATTTTGTTCAAATGATCACCTGAATCATGCATATTCTAATTCTAATCCTAATTTTGTCGAAGCCTCCTGACTTCTTAAAGAGTAGATGAGAAAGCCCATTACATCTACCAGTCAATATCAATTTGTTCATCAGATGTATTCAGATCAGTTGGAAAGGATCAAATAGCTGAATACAATCACTGGCTAAAATTATATTTGCATAGTATTTGAGCAAAATATATTATAATGTAGATAGCAAAATATTGTTTAATCAACACCCTGGATTAGAACAGGATTTAATTATGTGGATTAGTTTAGGATTAAGACTAACTAATGATGAATATTCATTACCAAAAATAACACCAAATAAATCATTTTATTAGGTGACACTAATTAAAGTAAAATTACAACATACTAAATTCTCTCTTAAAACAAAATATTAATCAATAATGAATTATTTATAACTTTAAAGGAAGAGCAGAATTGTAAAAAGGATGATGCAACTTATAGTATTCAAATCAAGACTTTTAATGAGTCCTTTCTTGCCTATATTTCATTTGATATTTTTAGTTTTTTACTAAGTTGTAAGCAGTTTCTATATATTTTAAGAGATATCTACTACACTAAGAAAAATGTAGTAAGAAAAAAAAATGTTTCTGTTTATGTTCTCCAGGAATATCTTCCTCCTAATGCTTATCATTTGGGGTAATTAACTACTTTATAGAATGATGCATTGGATGTCAAAAAAGGAGATAACAAATATGTGTCAGCAGGAATCTTGACTTCTTTGCTCTTTCCCTATTGCTAAGTGAAAGAGAATGTCAGCTGGACCCTAAGTAAATAAGAGAGGTTTGGGGATTTAGAAGGTGGAAAACAATTGTCTAAAAAACCCCACTAATCTCAGTCTTTTCTTGATACTGGAAGCCTTTAAACCTGTAATATTCAAACTTCAGTGGTTTAGGAGCCAAATTAACAATTCTACATTACCCAAAAGACCCACAGTAATGGGAAGAACCCAACATGCATGACTCAGATCCTCCCACAGTGACTACAGATACACTTACCCTTACCAGATTGAGTTAGAGCACACTGTTTTTCCTGGCTTGCCTATGAGCCTTAGCCTTGACTCGCTGATGACTCTCATCAACCTTGACACAGCTTCTCCAGAGTAAATGCTTGTGGCCAGGGCTCTCCCAATTGTCAGTAGGAATACCACATTTCCTGAGACCCTCTTGACTTTTATTTTTGTATTGGAGCTGTGTTTCTCTCTCAGAAGTTCCTCTGCATTCCAGGTATTCTTGAGTTGATCATAGTCCAAAATTTTCAGCAGATGTTGTTGAGGCTTGCGAGCATCCAACAGTGATAAGATTAGATTGTATGTCAGCTCTAACAAGGATCTTGTTGTTAATGATTTGTTATTCCCAAGTGATTATGAGGATTTTTCTGAGACAGTGAAAGTTGAAGTTGTTCAATCCCCACTGCTGCTTAGAGTATATGAGCACAGCTGTAAAGGAGGGTACAATTGGTTAATAACATGATAGAATAATTCTGGCTGGTTAATAAATTAGACTCAGACTGTGCTTCAATATCATTTGCTGCAAAGGGCTGCAGCAGACAAGTAAAAAGCCACTTGTGGCTGCTGAATGTGAGACTACAGCATTGATGCATCATACAGTGAAGAACCCTTCTTGACGTTAATATCTTGATCTCACAGCATATATCTTTTTAAAAGCTAGCCAGCTGCCACTCTTCCTTGTGACAATATGGAGCTCACCAACTCAAGTCTCACCTGTTCCACTGCACAGCCCTAACTTGGTACCCAAGAGGATTAAACAATTACCCTTCCCATCTGTACCCTGTTACATATAAATAAGGCCACAAGACAACACTTTTAATTCATGATCCCAATAGTAACAGGAAGAAACAAGGACAGGAAACAATGAATAATACCAGTCAGACATTTACAACCACTCTCAGACACAAAGTCTACAGTCACCCTTCACACTATAAATCAAATCAAATCAAATCAAATCATAGGGCTGGAAGGGACCTCATGAGATCATCAAGTCCAACCCCCTGGGAATTGAACCCAGGACCTTCTGCATAATGTTGGTTACAGCCTCATCTACTAATCTCAGTGTCAGGTTATGTTATATAACCTTATGGCTAATGAGACCATACACTGAGCTTTTTCATCCAAATCGTTATTTGTTTGGTTTTTACACTGTGGGCTCAATGCTGACATCTCTTATTCTCATTTGCCCCACCCCCTGTCAAGCTTATTATGTATATCTTAAATTTCACCCAGCCTCAAAGTCTAAAAATTTTATTGGAAAACCAAAATAATTTGATGTGTAAGTAGGGGTTATCAAGTTTATTGTACTGACTGCAGAATCATTGGGCTGGTGGTATATGTGTGCATTTCCTGCAAGAATTCCTGGCCATCTGTATGCACTTTGGAGACCAGAGTGGCTGAACTGGAGGAGCTAAAGGAGATAGAAAGGTACACGGATAAGGCTTTCCAGGGCATAGTAAGACAATCCCACCCCCAGTCTGACAGCCTCTGAACTATTGAGGAGGATGAAAGTCACAAGGAATGAGACCATCAAGCTTGATCAGAAGGAAATGATCCCACAGTTGAGATTCTCCTGGATGATGTCATGGTGTTCCCTCACTTTTAGGATATTTCTTCAGAAGAGGAAACTCCAGTTACTATTAATAGACAGGTAAAGGGAGATTCAATCATTAGAAACATAGGTAGCTGTGTTTGGGAAGACTAGGGAAACCATATGATGAGTTGCCTGCCAGTTCTGAAGATTGTGGATCTCTTGAGATATCCAGAAAGATGCATGGGTAGTCCCGGGGAAGTTGTGGTAGTAACCAATCACCCCTTTGACTTGAAATTTTAGCTAGGGAAGCAGGAAACATAAATCTTATCCTCTTCTTTGGTCAGATTACTATATCCTAGAAAAGTAGATTTCAGAAAGCTACTTCTTTAGCAGTAAGAAACCACTATCATCATGGGTCACCAAGCAAATTCATGCCTCCAGTTAAATTTCAAAGTTCACAAAAGGTATCCTCTTCTATAACTATTTGTCCTGATAGGGATATGTGTATATGGGAAATCAGTGGAATAGTCATTCCTTCTCCCAGGCCATGTTTCTGTTTCATATGATATTTGCATATGGTATTTGAAATGTTTTTGAAATATTTGTTGTGACTTCTTGTTGTCTTCCTGTAAAGCCAGGGACTTTCATTAGTATCAGTCCAACTATGAAGAGTTCAAAAGATAAGGAAACCTGTAACTAAGATATCCAAAAATTCCTTTACAATGTGTATGATAGAGCACAGAAACATCACACCAGTTAAAGAGGGTTTGTGGTCCCAACTAGCCCCAGTCCCTTATACCTGCAACCAATGTCAGGCCTCGAAGGAAAGAAATGAAGAAAACTTGACTCAACTGAGGGCAGAGTAATGCAGAGAAAGGAAGTGTCTCTTCCTCTCCGAATGAGGGGAACATAAGTACAAGCTTAACAGTCTCTAGGAGAACAAAACACTATATCTGTAACTGAGAAAGGATGTTAAGGAAATGGGGTAGCATCCAAAAGAGAGTCAGCTTTACTATTTGAGTTAAAGGATATTGTGGGGGTAGGACCTCCTCCAGCCTTATATATGTCCCCTCACAGAGAGACCTAAGGCTGCAACATAATGCTGCAAAAGATCCACAAGGAAGAGATGGTGCAGCTGAGCCCTTACAGACTGTTAAAACTATTCAGGACATGCTCCACACTGAAAAGCTAAAGGTTGAAAACAAGAACAGTGGACTTAGACTCTGCTGAGACAAACCTTCCATTGTTGTTTCACACAAGGCAGAGACCTGGTAGAGAGGGAGAGCTCAGGTCCTTCTACCATACTCTCTTAAGGGCTGAGGCTCAGGTGTGAATGAAGGCCAGACTATGCCCAGCCTATGCTCAGGAACTAGTCATCTCTGCTGTCCAGCAGAAGCAAGATAACAGAAGTCTGTTGTCCTAACTTTTAGGCTGGTTTGCCTTCCAAATCCACTATCACAATGCAATTAAAGTAGCTTTTTCTGTAAATAAAAAGGTCATTCCTTTAAAGTTGTTTTCAATCTAGTTGTAGATACATTGATTAAAGACCAATATCTTAAGCTTTTTCATGATTAAAAGCAAATGGTTGGTGTCCTGTTGGAAAGTTAAGTATCTATTTTTAGTCAAGATATTAGATTTTTCCAGCCTCACTAATATTCTTCCTTGGGGTTGATTTGTTTCCAGACCATGGTAAAAATCGCACAAAATGTAAGTCCCAGCATGAATTCTATTTATCACCCCAGTAGCGTATATTCCTTAAGATCCCAGGATGACTAATTTCTGATGCCTCATGTACTTCCTGTTGGTGTCTTCTACCAGATCTGATACATCGTCAGTCCCCTTCTCCCCTTCTGTCTGTATAGCCATCCCAATTCTTAAATGAAGTGAAACTCTTATCTGCTAGCTGGGAAGCCCCACAACCTCTCTGCTGTGAGATCATCCTCACCAAGACAGGTTCCACCACTCCCCCTCATCCTCATTGTTCTCTATGAAGGGATATACCTTCATGCTGACAGCATATGTCTACACTATGAGCTTAAGCTGACTTAAGCAAAGCCCTGGCATTTGGAGTCCATTAAGTTGACTTAAGGACTTCCCTTCAGTCAACTTAATAACTCTCACTCTAAGTTGACTTAGGCTTTAAATCGACTTTATTAAGTTGACTTAATGCAGCGTGGCCATCTAACTCAACTTAAGAAACCCTACATAATAGCATGTGGCTGCTTAAGTTGACCTAGTAAAGTCAACTTAAGCAAACACATGTTTTATTAAGACACTTTAAATTAACTTAGCCAACTTTAAGTCAACTTCAGAGAAGGGTTGACTCACTTAGGTGGCGTAGTAGAGTCAACTTTAAGTAGACTTTATTAAGTCAACTAAACAAAGTCAGCTTAGCTTTTGTAGTGTAGACATAACCACAGAGAGGAGCCTAGCAAGCTCTTCTGTGTCCATCTGATAGCAGTAAGGATTACCTCCAGGGCTTGCTTTGCCTGGAGATGGGGAGCTTAAAAGGGAAAACCTACCACAGGAAAGGTTGTTGAATAGGAAGTGAGCTGTCCTGCTTCAAACATCTGAAACAGGTTTGCTGATGGAGTGTAGAGGAGACTAGAGATATCCCTGTTCCCTGACACCCTGGGTCCAGCTGTCTGGCATGGATGAATCAGTTATTGCTCTCTGCTGTTTACAGATGGTGCTCTCTGGCCTTTCTTTCTCTTTATCCCTCTGACCCTGACTCTCTGGCCTAGGAAAGACAGCCAGCAAACCCCTCTTGCTGCTCTCCTGATCTTAGCCTTCTCCCAGAGGCATATTAGAGCTTTCTTTAGGAATTCTCTCCTTTGGAATTGTCCCTTGGTGTCTGTCGGATCATCCCCTATTCTTTCTTTTACTGACTCTGGTAACCCTCATTCACTACAACTCACTTCCTTGGTGCCCAAGTGTCTTCTTTTAAGTCCAATTGGGATGAGATGTTAGTCACATGTTCACAGGCTCTATCCTCTCTCTCTCTCTCAGTATATATAACCCTATGACACTAGCAGACTTTTTTGTCAATTCAGTTAATTGATGGAATAATCACAAATTTGTTATTCACCTGGTTCAAATCTCCTGGTGAATTAATTAAATAAATCTCATCCCATTTCCATGATGAAAACATCCTCAGTAAAAGTGGCTTGCTATCCTTTCAGATTAGATTGTTACTAAGAACAGCTGAAGGGCAGGGGAAGAAGAAAGGGTGAACTAATTTGTATTCCTCAAAATGCAGCTGGGAGCCTTTCTAGAGGCAAGTCAAAAAAAGAATATCTGCATTCTGTACTTGGGAGTGATTGGATCACTGACTTGTCACTGACTATCTTCTGGTTTGAGATAGATGAGTACCAGCAAAATTTGGGTTAGGACTGAAATGAGAAGAAATTCTCCTTTGTCCTTCTCATTTTTCATTTTATCTAGCTGTCATATGTGCTGCTGACCAGAGCAGGCCACTCCATGAGTGAGATATCAGTAAGTGCAAAAAAGGAAGCTTCAATATGGTGATAACCTCCAGCTATGGCTGCACTAGTGATGCTAAACTGAAACAAGCATGCTAAAATACTGTGCGAATAATCTGGATGGATGATCATAAGCATGTGACAACAGTGAAGCAACATTATAAAACTGTGTAGGACATCTTTTTTCCTCAAAAATATATTCAATATTACAACTGAATGGAAAGAGAAGACTGACTCTAATGAGCTTGCAACTGCAGAAAAAATATACATTCTGCTCCTTTATGTCTATCTACTGACGTACTATATTTGACAACAGAAATCAGCAAAAAAAACAATTGTGTGATTTTGAGAAAAAAATGAATCCTTTACATTTTCTTAAGATTTTTTTTTTTTATTCTTGATTACAGGTTTGAAGGCTCATGAGCTAGATGAGTTATTTATTTAAAGAAGTGATCCTGAGAGCAAAGCTGGTCTTCCAAAACTTTAATAATCTCCTTGTACTTTTTAATATAGTTTGCAAAAACAAAGACATCAGCTAATGGTTTAGAAGATAATTGTTTCCTAAATGTATGTATCCCACTGACTCTTTAATCACTTACACAATATCAGTCTCACTATCAGCATTTTTTATTCTAGGTCAGCTTCACTCAAAGTCATTCTGGGCTTCATTCTGAATTGCTCTTTACCTTACTCAGTCCTTTACAAGAGCATAAAGTATTCTGATGTAGTGTTTTACATCCAGATGGAAATGTTTAGTGATACAAAAGGAAGTCTGGTCCCTGACCTTCTGGAAGTCAAAGGAGATTGCTGCCTCACTCCCAGATGTGTCTTTGAAAATCATTTCCCATATAGAACTGACTACATAACATGTTTTGAGCATCCTTAATTTCCACTGAATCTAATTATGCTTCCAAGCATCTCTGAAATATCTATAATGGGATTTACAAACCCCATATGGAGTGGAGGCAGAAGGGAATGGAGAGTCTTTCCCAATGGCAGGCAGCAAGACTAAGCACACCTCAGCACTACTGCCAGAACTGTCAGTCATGAAAGCATACATTCACAGCTGGGAACAATAAGGAAAACAAGTCCAGCTATGCAGGAAGGAGGGCAGGAAGAGATCGGGAAGCAGAAAGATTTTGTATAATAGAAGGCCAGAATGGAGCCTCATGCTAGGATGCCTGTAACGGTATGTATACGTTGGGATAAAAGATCTGTTTCAAATCCATAGCTGGCCTGAGACAGCTGATTTAGACTGATGGGACTTGTATAGTCAGGGGATAAAACTGACATGTAGACACATAGTCCAGGGCTGGAGACCAAGTGCTGAGACCCTCCCCCTTCTGGAGTCTGTGAGAAGATCCGCCCTGCCTCATCCAAGGGTGGGCTATCCATCTGTCACAGGTGGACCACAAGAGTTCTGAGTTTTAGTCCCTTCCAGAGAGAGAAAGGAATTGGGTGGGGTGGGAGGAGAACAGTACACACCAACAAACAATCTATACTGTGGAAATAAGGCACTCCATCAATAGTCCATATGGCTTTCACGCTAGATGCACAGTCCACAAGTTGTTAGGTATAAGGGGGCAAGCAACCCAAGGTATCAGACAGGGTTGCCATCTAGGAGAAAGGGATACAGGTCCACCCTACTCCACTGTGTCCCAACCCAGGGCCCTAATAGTGGCCATTGGTTCAATCACAGGGTCAGTGGGGATCCAGCCACAACATGCCAACCCTGGTATGGGGTTCAGTCTTGGGTATTCGGGGCACTATTCCCCTGGGCTACTGCCTTCCCCCTCTCCCTTTAGTAGCTGTTCAGCCTCTTTGACTGGGTCCTCCAGGTATTCATTTAGGGGCAAGGAGCCATCCATTTCATCTGACAGAGGTAGGTTGGAAAGCTCCGGTGGAACCTCCATCCCCTCTGGTGGGGGCAGCTCTGCAAGCTCCATTTGGTCTGGTGCAAGGAGCAGCTCCTCAAGGTCCTGCCCTGCAAGGAGGTTAGCTTCCTGCGTAGCAAGTGGCAGTTCATGAACATCACAGAAAGACAGCAGTGGGGCTAGGTCATGGCAGTCTGGGTCTTCCAGGGTAAAGTCAGGGTTCCCGGACTCTGGCTGTACCCTCAGTCCATCATCCCTGAGTGGAGTTGGCTCCTCTTCAGGGGCACCTGCCATGGGAGGCCCAAGCCAGCCATCCTACTACTGGGAGGGAAGCCCATGGGTGGGTGAGTGTTCCCTCTGATGGAGGAATGGCCAGGGTTGAGGAGCCAGGAGGGAGCCATCCTTTCTCTTCATCAGCCAGGGCTGGACTGAGCTCCCTGGCCTGGCTTTTACACTTCCTGCCCCACCTCTTGAGCTCCGCTTTGATGGACAGCTGCCTGGCATCCATGTTGCCTCTCCTGGGGGCAGCCATTCTACCTCTCCTGGGGGTGGCCATGTTGCCCCTTCACACAGTCCAAGGGCTGAAGCTCTAGCACAAACCCAAATGTCTAAAAAGCAACTGTAGAACCTTGCTTCCTTGGCATCTCCAGCTTGAATCAGCTGACTGAGGTCAACTATAGGTGTTTAATTGATGTGTATATGTATCTTAAGAAATTGACAGAAAGCTGTAGGCAGACTACAGTATCTGGAATTCAAGGTCTTCTTGACTCATTTTAGGTCATGTTGATGAACTGGGATAATATGAGATGAAAAGAGAAAGACTAGTTAGGAGAAAGCTAGAATTTTCAGAGAGACTACCCCAAGAGCATTTAACAGTGTGGCACCAGAACTGGGGCTGACTTTCAAGATCCCTGAATAAAAGGAAAGCCCAAATCCTCCTCCTTTCACCCCATAATTAGTCCCCCCCCTTTATGATACATTTAAAATAGATTTATGGATGTGAATCAGCTTGTGAAATTGCTGGGTGATTTACTAACATAACAAAACAGAAGCAGCAATTACTGCTCAAAATATAGCATCACACCAACAGTTTTAATTATGGATGACAGTTCTGGGACAATTTGCTAATTCTCAATGTTCTACCACACACAGAATGTATCCCTTGCACTTCAGGAAACCATTTTATACCTGCTGTTTCCCAGGATGAAAACAGATTGTGACTCCGAAAACCAGATGACCATTCCTGGTAACTTTTGAAAAGGTAGCCCAGCCTCCCAATGGTCCTCAGCTCAGAGGGCAAGTGAGGTTGCTCCATTCGTCATAGAGGGAGCCCAGAAAGCATATTGGGAACTTGATGACACAGTGGCACAAGACAATGAACATGTGAAGGTGGCTGTATTAGACTGAGTACATCTACATGAAGAAACCTACTTGCACTCTTTCTGCAATCAGTGCTATGCTCCCTCCACCCCCAACCTCCTAGCACAGCCACAAATGGTCACCAAAAGCTAATGAACTTATGCTCATGTTCCTTAAAGACAGAGTCTCAAATGGGATCCACAATATGGTGCTGGTTTGGAAACAGAGACCTACAGCTGATGCAATCTGCCTTATAGAAGAGGACCACATGGCTGCTCAAACTATTCAGAGGCACTGTGCTACAAAAAAGTACCCATTTCATAAATCTAGAGAAGAAAATAAACTGAATATCCAAGAGGGAAATATCTCATACTGGATAAACTCAAAAAAAAAAAAAAAGACTCCTGACCTGTTGTCAGGCAGTGTAAGAAACAGGTCCCTTTCCAGGGGTCCCTGGGTAACATTACCCCAAGATTGCAGGTACATGATTTTCAGTGGTCCATGAGTCCCTTAAGCCATGCTAACACATGAACAGGGCCCAATGAAGCAAGGGGCAGACTTGATAGTCTGTTACTCCTGTGCACAACAAGGATACAGGATTCCCAAGTGTCCTGTCAGTGACAAGGTTGTTCACCACTGAGTCAAAGGGGAACGCAGCCACAAGACACTGATTCTTCCAAAGTTTTACAGCTGTCTTCCTTCCCCTCCCTCTCCAGACTGCCTCCTAGCCTGCCTCCTGTTGTGGTGACCCAGGTTGTCATACTCTTCTGACCACAGTCAGGAGTATGGACACACCAAGTATCCTGTTGGATTCTCTGGGTTTCTGGCAGCCTCTGGCAATAGCTGTAGATGCTTTTGGGCTGAAGTTTCTAGTGTACATCATTTCTCTTTAGTCATCAACCTAGATGAGCTGAACTGCTCTGTTTAACCTGGGGCATCAATTGAAGCATGTTCAAGGTGGCCTGGGGTGGGGGAAATCCATGGACCACAGTGAGTGGTTAAACTTTCTAGGATACCATTGGGTACATCCACCCCATCAGAGGTGTTTATAGGCAAATTTGGGACTACAGACTCCATAGTTAATCTGGAAACTGCAGAAGATGCTAGAGGCCCAGACAAGATGCTTGTAAGCACTTCTTCTGCATTTGAACCTTAAGAAATGAATAGGCTTCTTTGGCTTCTACATGGAAAATGGAGACAATGAGACTATGAGCTGAGCTTTCAAAGAAGTAGCAGTGATAGATATTAAGGAAGTAGGCATGTTGAGGGCATGGAAGTACCTTCATTTTGCCCTTAACACAGACCAGGCCATGTATTATGGAGACCAGCACAAGCATATGTAGATGATACAGATGCAATTACTACTGCCTCAGTATATTGTTGCAGACTCCTACATCTAGCATATTAGATCCCATATGTGGGAAATATTGGAAAAGATAAGTCACAGTTGACCATTCTGACCTGATACTCTTGGCACAGTGGGTCCTTAAAGCCATTGATATTTTCCGTGTGTTGTGCCCCAAATGCCAATTAGTGGACCCCAAGGGAGTTCCAATGGTTCCTTTTACCAATTCCCTAGGTGAAGAAACCCATTTTAATAAATCATATACTCCCACTAGACATGTGCGCCTCCATACACCACCACATAAGTTATCGTGGACTATGTCACACAATAGTCAGAAGCTATAACACTCCAGTTAATAAATGCTAAGATTATCATTAGTGAGCTACTGAGCTCAAAGTCATGTTAGAACTTGTGATAATAAGGGAATTCCTTAATGACTGTAAGGCTATGTCTACACTGGCAAATTAATCTGGACTAAGGATTCTTCATCTGGACTAATTTAGCCCTAACTTAACTAACTACACTTTCCCTAGTTCAAACTAAGACATTTCTTAGTTTGAGCTAAGGAACACTTAGGCTGTGTTCACACACAGGCACTATTTCGATACAAGTTGTGTCGAAACAACTTGTATTGAAATAATGCCTTATTTCAAAATAACTTAATTCGAATTAACAGTTTGTTAATTCGAATTAAGGAAAAAAGCTCAAAGCGAAATAGCAGTTTCAGGCAACAGTTATTTCAAAACAAGTCACTGTTGTTTTGAAACAACATGTTTGGACGGCATTGTTTCAAAACAATCGTTTCGAAACAACATTGTTTCGTCCCCACATGGGGTTTAAGTTGTTTTGAAACAATGGGTGCCATTGTTTCGAAACAACTGTGTGTTGTGTGAACAGGGTATTTCTTATTTTGAAACAACCTCTGTTGTTTTGAAATAAGAGTGCTGTGTGAACACAGCCTTAGTTCAAACTTTTTCAAACTGGAGGTTAGTCCTGACTTAAGCTCTTAGTTTGAACTTTAGTTGGACCTAGGAGCAATGTGGCCACAGACTAACGCTTAAGTTCAAACTAAACTGGTTAGCTCAAACTAACCACACATTCTAGTTCAAAATAAGTGTTAGTTCAAACTAGAACTCATGGTTAGTTTGTACTTATAAAAGTGAGGTTAGTTTGCACTAACCCAAGGTTAGTTTGCACTAACCTTGAACTTCTTAGTTTGAACTAACAAGTTTGAACTAAGTTTCGCATATGTAGATGTAGTTGAAGAATCTGATTGCTCTAGCTTCAAATTCATAAGGTACACAGCATTTTTGTATAGACTTCAGAAAGGTGCATGAAATTTCAAAATGTGATCCCAATACCATTCCATAGCTGGGCAAACTCTTATGCTGCTTGAAAGAATCCTGTTAAAATACCACTTTGGATTTGCCGAAGACTTACTGGCAGATACCCTTAAAGCCTGACTACCAGTGCTGGATTTCCCATTAGGCACTGTAGGCACAGTGCCTAGGACCTATGAAATTTTTAGGGCCTACGAAGGAGGGAAAACATTAAAAAAGCAGAAAAAAATAAGAAAAAATAAGAAAAATTACATGGTTTAACATTAGAATGTTTTAAAGTGCATCACATCAGTCAATGTAATAGAATAGAATAGAATAGAATAGAATAGAATAGAATAGATCTGGAAGGGACCTCATGAGATCATCTTGACATTTACCCTCTTTTTGCACATTTCGGAATGAAAGTGCCTAGGGCCTACAGACACCAAAATCTGGCCCTGCTGCCTATCAGGACAAGATAGCTCTTTCTTCACTACTTGGCCTGTTCCATTTAAAGGCTAAGAGTTAAGAGTTACACAGGCAGTGACTACTTTTCAACTTCTGAAGAACTGATTACTCCAACAATGTAATCAATATGCAGTGGCATACTTGGATGACAGTGATTTATATCAGAAAATGGGATTACCATCTGGGCAGAGTAGTTGCTGTTCTTCAATCATTGAGGAAAGTCAATTACTAACCTCATCTTGTGTATTATAGGAAAAAAAGGAAGGCCATTACCCAGAATACATAGTTGGTGGGGAGCAATTCACCCCCACCCCCACTTTATAGGTAAGGCTCATACCTTACAGGCATACAAAACTCCTACCACTTTGCTTTTGCATCATTTTTTCCCCCATTAGAATTCAGCCAATTTTACTATGGCTGTGTCTACACTCGTAATTTAGTTCAAATTAATGAGGATTAATTCGAACTAAATTAATGCATGGGCATGCTGGCATTCATTAGTTTGAAGTAAGGAAGTTAACTCTGAAGTGACATGGTTTGAAGTAACATTACTTTGAGGTAACATGGTTTGTCTTCTTCCTGTCCAGGGCAAGCAGCCCCACAGGCATCCCCCCAGCCCAGGCCCTGATCCGGCCCATACCCTGAACCGACCCCCATTCCCTGGCTGGGGGGGGGGTGCCTTCCCTGTTGTATAAAGCCAAGACTAAGCAGGGGTGCCCTGCGCTGCTCTGGCTGAATAGTGGGGAAGGCACCTTGTGCCTGAATGTAGCCCTGTGTGCTCAGCTGGGCAGCAGGGAAGGGACCCCCATGCTCAGCAGGAGCCATGCACACTAAGCTGGGTGGCTGGAAAAAGCATCCTTCTCCTTCTGGAGCCAGTGCTGCCAGAGCCAGGCAGGGGGATGCCCTCTCCCCTGCCCATCCAATGGTGCCAGAGCTAGGTAAGGGTATGCTTTTCCCTGCCACCTGGCTCCTGGGACTAGAGCCAGCTGCGAGATTGGGTGGGGGACTGGTTCTCCTCAGGCTCCATCTTGGCACACTTCCCATGCTGTCCATTTCCTAAATCAAACTAGCAAGTCCCTTCCATGGATATGCTAGCTTGATTTGGGTTTTTAGTGGGGCTATGGTACTTTGAATTAATTTACTTTGAATTAACCATTATTAGTTCAATTTAACTAGTTCAAAGTAAGTTAATGTGAAGTAACATTCTAGGTGTACACATGCGCTACATGAATGAAAATAATATACTTATAAATTATGACTTACCTAGGATAACTAATCAAGATGAGGGTCTCTTAATAGGCACCAGGTGACAGCAGAAAGACAGTGGCTGGCTAGACAACCGTACTTGCATAGTCCAGTGGAAGGATGTATAGTATGCTCTCATTATCTTAACCATTTGTTTCTTTGACACTCTTCAGATGAATCATTTTGTCATATTGAAAAATATCTTGGTGATAGTAAGGTTTTCTCATTGTATGTACATGGTGTGACTGAAGGTATTTCCAGTAATATTTAATATGGCTTTACAAAAAAAAAGTATTGACTGCTATTATAACTTTATTTCTTTGTAATGTCCCCTATAGCCTATCTTGAAATTGAATTTTTAACTCCTTGTAATATTTATCAGCCACAAAGAGGTATACATTAAAACAAAAAAGATGTACTGACTATACTGAATACTGTATTACTTACTTTAGATAACATTTTGATTTTTCTTTTTACAAAATGTAACCTGTGCAAGTTCATCTTGGTACAGACTAGCTACAAGATAAAATCAGCTCCCATAATGTAGTTTTATCTTCATATCTTTTAGTTGTTTGGGGGTACCAAAATGACAGAGCTCACATTCTTATTCCAATTTTGTAGCCAAAACAAACAAACAAACAAACAAAGAATTATAGAAAACCACAGAAGGTGCAGTGGCTGTCTATATATGACATGCTGTTGGACACAGATGATTTGAATCCTTAGGTGTAATAAGTGCATGTGCTATACAGGAAGAGCTCTTGAGAAAAATGACAATGGGAGAAAACTGCTTGAGCTAGATAGAGTACATAATCAGAAACAACTTGAACTTTGTAAGATGTACTGCCAGCAGGGGGAAAAAAATCATTTACTCTTCCTGGACTGCTCCAGATTGGTTGGTTGAAAGGAATAGTAAATGTTCCAAACAGAGAGAGAGAGAACAAGAGATATATGAAGAGTACATGTTGGGTTGTTGGTAAAGAAAATTGTATGGGAGCAGGGGAGAATATAAAAGAGGGTATTATCAGTGCTGAAGGAAGGAATTCACAGATAAAACAAAACAAAAGAAATCAGGCCTATCTTTTCAAGGAGGAAATAAAACTATTTTTGTTTGATTTGTTTTCCTCCAAAATATTATTGTTGTTGTTTTTCTGGGTTGGTTTGTTTGTTTGTTTGTTTGTTTGTTTGTTTGTTTGTTTGTTTGTTTGTTT
>ML681993.1:18271479-18285519 GCA_007922195.1 Podocnemis expansa | reverse complement strand
TTTGTTTGTTTGTTTGTTTGTTTGTTTGTTTGTTTGTTTGTTTGTTTTTCCCCACCTGGAAAAGAAAGGTTTTCACTCAAAAAGAAAATAAACATATGTTTCATAATAATGTGGGGGCATCAGGGTCAAAAGGTAAATTCTGCTTGCTGCAGCTTGCATTCATTCTTAACTCCAGCAGGGAAGTCAATGGTAGTTTTGGCTCAAAAGGGCTTTTATCCAGCGATATGCAGTGCTCTCACTCCTGACTAGTGATGAACATGTCTTCACTCCATCCATGAATAGATTTGGACCTAAAAATAGAAATGTCTGGAAGTAAAAAATCCCTAAAATTCAATATATTTATCCAAAACACATTGATCAAAGCCAAACTTCTTTGCATTAGACAATGGGCTGAAAATCTAAGACAAGTTTCCTCAAAAGGTTTCCAGTACTTACTGAGTAGGGTATGCCATGAAATAGATTTATTTCATGGTATTTTGATAAGTCCACTTTTAATCCTTGATGAAATCACGAAGCAGAAGAAAACAAATAATGTAAAGAAGTGCTAACAAAGTATCATGGATTTTATTTTCAAAACCACAGTAAACGTTCAAAGTGATTCGAAGTTTGGGCAAAGATTTGGGATAATTCAGAAAAGAAGGAAAGCAACTAGTGGATAGAAAAAGACTGAGATATACTCTTACATCTTACAAGTGACTAATTTAGTGATTTTCAGCAAGCAATTTAACTAAATCTCTCTCTCTCTCTCTCTCTCTCCCCCTCTCTCTTTTAATAGGATTGGTAGCACAAGTGTGCATCTGCAGTTAGTTTGAACAATCATACTCAGCATTTATCTCATGATTTACATCTTTAAGGCTCTGTTCACCCATTATTGTCTGTAAAGCACTTTCAGATCTTCAGATGAGATTTGTTAGAAGTGCAAATGTAACCAATGTCTGCTTGGTGTGGTACTCTGTCCTTCTCTAGTGGCACCTGTATAAATGAGAGCATGGTGGGTCTTCTATAGCATTGGCTAAGAGGGATGTATGTATTAACTCATGCAATAGCTGCTATGCATTAAGCTCTAGAGGTTGCAGTCTTGATCCTAGCTATTGAGGATAGGGGTGTGGTGGTGTTATTGGGGTGAGGGGGCAGGACTAGTCCAGGCTATCAACTGGGGAAGTCTCCGAAGCTCAGGATTGGCTTACTCAGCAAGGAAGAAATATGTAACCCATACCTGCTTTGTGTAGCATTCTATCCCTCTCTAGTGACTAGAGATTGATTAAACTGATGCAGCCTTGGCTAAGAAAGATGTGTTTTTACCTCACACATTAAACTTCAGAAGTCTCAAGTTTAATCCATGGCTTTGGCAACCACAGTCCATCAGCATTACACAAAGCCTAATTATTATTTTCTTTTTTGGCTTACTTATCTTTGCTTAAAGACTGAAAACGTTATTTATTGCATGAGCTTTCATGGGAGAAAATTGAAGTGGGATTTTCTCCCATGAAAGTTCTTGCAATAAGTAAATTTGTTAGTCTTTAAGTGCCACAAGACTCATTTGTTTTCCTGAACTAGACTGTACTGCTCCCCTTTTGGAACTTATCTTTGTTGTTGTTGTTGTTGTTGTAAGAGACTGGAAATAAAACTTCGCAGTAGCCTATGTTCCACTCTGATCCTTTTGCCACTATGACTAATAAAGCCTTCAATATGAATTCCTGTCTCACCTGATGTGGCAGACAACTAGCACTGGCCATGTCTACACTGTGGCTTTAAATTGACTTAGGGGCCTTAAGTCAACTAAAATAAAGCCCAGGCCACACTGCAAGCCAGGAAAGTCAACTTTCCTGGTCACTAAAGTCAACTTTATAACTTCTACTTATAAAGTCTACTTTATTAAGTCAACTTAAGGCAATGTGGCCCGGGAGTTACCTTAAGTCAACTTAACTGGCCTCCTAACTATAGAAAATATGGGGCTGGGGGCTGGAGAGAAGGCACAACACAGCTGGGAGCATTCCCAGCAGCGTGCACCACATCCAAATTCCTCATGTTCCCTGACCTGACCCGGCACCTCCCCGCTTCTCAGCCCGACCTGACATCTCCCCCAACTTCTCAGCCTTAGCCGGAATCTCTCCCATTCTCAGCTCAACCTGGCATCTCTCCCACTTCCTAGCCCAATACGTCAGGTCTCAATCTTCTCCAGCCTGACCCTGCATCTCTCTCCCCCGACCCGATGCCAACGTCTTTCCCCTTCTCAGCCCGACCCATCATTTCTCCTGTTCTCTAGCCCGACCCCATCTGTCTCTCTCCCCTTTTCCTTCTCCATCATCTCTGTCTCCCATTCTGCAGCCCAACTTCCTGTGTCTCTCCCCTTGACTTCTGCAGCCTGGCCCCATGTGTCTCCCCTTCTCAACCCAACTCCGTGTGTCTCCCCATCTCTGCCCAACCCTGTGTGTCTCCCCTTCTCTGTCTGACCCTTCCTCTCTCCCCCCTTGCCCTTCTCCAGCACGACCCTGAGTGTCTCTGTCCCCTTCTCCAGACTGATCCCCTGTGTCTCCCCCCTTGCCCTTCTCTGCCCAACCCTGTGTGTCTCTCCCATTATCCAGCTTGACCCCGTGTGTCTCCGCTTCTCAGCCCATGTCTCCCCTTCTCAGCCTGACCCCCCTGATATTGTTGTAAAAGAAACAAGTAGTCATAGATTCATACAACCATAGGGTTTGAAGGGACCTCAAAAGGTCATCTAGTCCAACCCCCCCGCCAAAAAACGCAGGACCACTCCCACTAAATTATCCCAGCCAGAGTTTTGTCCAGCCGGGCCTTAAACAGCTCTAAAGGCAGAGATTCCACCACCTCCCTAGGAAGCCCATTACAATGCTTTCCACTCACTTAGTAAGAAAGTTTTTCCCAATAACCAGGCTCGACCTCCCCAGCTGCAACTTGAAACCATTGCTCCTTGTTCTGTCCTCTGTTACTACTGAGAACAGCTGAGCGCCATCCTCCTTGGAGCATCCCTTCAGGTAGTTGAAGGTTGCTGTCAAATCCCCCCTCAGTCTTCTCTTCTCCAGGCTAAATAAACCTAATTCCTTCAGTCTTTCTTCATAGGTCTTCTGCTCCAGCCCATTGACCATTTTTTTTTGCCTTCCACTGGACTCTTTCTAATTTGTCCACGCCATTTTTGTAGTGGGGAGCCCAAAACTGGACACATGTGGCCTCACCAGTACCGAATAGAGGGGAATGATCACATCCCTCGCTCTGCTAAAGACAAGTCTTCTGATGCAGCCCAGTATGCCATTGGCCTTTTTTGGCGGCAAGAACACACTGCTGACTCATATTCAGTTTCCCATCCACCATGACCCCCAGGTACTTTTTGACAGCGCTACTACTTAGCTGATCACTGCCCAGCCTATAGTAGTGCACAGGGTTTTTCCATCCCAAGTGCAGGACTTTGCACTTGTCCTTGTTGAACCTCATGAGATTTCTATTGGCCCACTGCTCCAATTTGTCAAGGTCTCCCTGAAGCCTGTCCCTGCCTTCCAGCGTGTCTACCATTCCCCCCCAGCTTGGTATCATCTGCAAACTTACTGAGTGTGCAGTCTATCCCATCATTCAGCTCATTAATGAAAATGTTGAACAGAACTGGCGCCAGGAGTAACCCCTGGGTCACACCACTCGTTACTGGTTGCCAACTTGACATGGAGCCATTGATTCCTACTCACTGAAACCATTGATCTAGCCAGTTCTCTATCCACCTTACAGCCCACACATGTAACCCATACTTGCTTAAGTTTCCAACAAGAATGTTGTGGAAAACAGTATCAAAAGCTTTGGTAAAGTCGAGGTATATCACCTCAATGGCTTTTCCCACATCCACAAATCCAGTCATTTCATCATAGAAGGCGATGAGGGTGGTCAGGCCTGATTTACCCTTGGTGAATCCATGCTGACTGTTCCTGATCACTCTATTTTCCTCCAAGTGTTTCAGGATGGATTCTTTGAGAACCTGCTCCATGATTTTTCCAGGGATTGAGACGAGGCTGACAGGTCTGTAATTCCCTGGATCCTCCTTTTTGCCTTGCTTGAAGATAGGCACTATATTTGCTTTTTTCCATTCCTCCAGCACCTCCCCAGTTCGCCATGGGTTTTCAAAGATGATGGCCAGCGCTATAGCTATCTCATCAGCCAACTCCCTCAGCACCCTCGGGAGTCTGGAGGCACTGTTTAAGATTAACAAATTTATTTATTGCGCGAGCTTTCATGGGAGAAAATCCCACTTTGTCAGATGGTTTGAAGATGGGGAAACTTACAAAATGATAGGAAATAAATGCAGGGGAGTGTGAGACATAGGATCAGGTCACACTGTAACAGCAAATCAAAGAAGTTGTTAAGATTCAGACACTGGGAAAGAAAGAAAGAAAGAAAGAAAGAGAAAGAAAGAAAGAAAGCTGCTAGTTCTTTCAAATTAGATGGTGTGAAAGCAGGATTAAATGATAACTATGGATTTCTTTCTCTTTACAACAGGTGATTTGACATCACCTTCCTCTATGTTCTGTTTTCCTGTGTTTGTGTCTTGACAACTGCTGCATCCTGCCACTCCACTGGCAGTTGCCTTGCAGCACCTGGTCCAGAGCAGGAGCCCAGATAATGCAGAGTGGTAGTGGTGTGCTGTGCTGGCACATTGCTGGGCCATTTCAGGCCCCTTGACCTCCCTGGGCTTCCTGTTGCCACACAGAGTATAGAGTTTGGTGTGGACAGTCACTTCCTGCAGTAAAGGGGTGACTGGGGGAGAAGGGCACTTCTGCTGTGGTACGCTGTGGGCCAGGTACCCACAATGCACCACTTCTAGGGAAACCTAGCAGCTGCCAGTGTGGACGTGGGCAGTCTCCTGGCATTTTGAGTGTAGATGCTCTAAGCCAATTTAATAAGGTATAGTTTAAGCCAGTTTAAAGTACGCCTTATTACGTCAGTTTAATAAAACCCTGTAGAGTAGACATAGCCACTGAGATACAAGATCAGTGGTAAAAGGCTGTTTGCTGAGCACTTACCCTGAATTCAGCACAGGAGTTAAGCACATGCTTCAGGCCAGTTGACTCCAATCAAACTCAACCACATGCTTAAGCGATTTGCTTAGTCAGAATCACATGGACCCTCCATACACAGGGTGGAATTATGGGCAATGAAATAATGATGAAAAGCAGTTCAGTTTCCAGAATGGGTTGTTCTTTGCAGAAATTAAATTTTCTCTGTAAAAGGCCCAGAACCACCTCAAGATTTATGTATCCATTTTTACTTTCTGCACACAATTTCCCATGAAACAAAGAAAGACCTGTCAGTAGCCTTTGTAGCAATAATGTCCTATCTAAGATTAGAAGCAACAGGAGTTGAGAAGGACTACATTTGCTAGGGCTGGGGAATAGGCAGTCTAAGTATAAAGAAACGACCAGAGGAGTACTGCAAATAGGTTGATATTTATTCTCCGGGCTTAGGAACCTGGCAATGGTCAAAGTTACATAAACTTCATTCTCGTAAGAGATGAGAATGATCACTTTGTAATCCCTTTGGTGGCTGCTGGTACAGTGGAAGGTTCTATTTTTGACTGAATCACTTTTCTGTTGCAAAATCCAGACTTACAACAAAGTTAAACATTTTATAAGAGCATATTTAGGTTGATGGAGCTGTGTCAAAACAAATTATTTTGACTGTTCTTTTTTGTCTCAAGAATGTAAAAAAATGTTTTATTTTGTTATGGTGAAAACATTTTTAACTTTACAATATTGAATCATTTCAACTTTTACAGTATATTGAAATATTAATTATGTGTTTATATATAATATGAGAGTAGAATATTTACAATTATTTTTTAAAAATCAGTGTTTCCAAGCCTTCATTTTTTTCAGACTTTCTTGTCTGTGGGTTATCTGCCACTTAATCTTTTCATTTGATTCAGAACAAAAAAAAGTCAGATCAGAAATTTCATTTACTAGCCAGCACTGAACCCCACACTGATTCCATGACAGAAGTGATACATCCTAGTGCGGAACAAACAAGAAGTTCTGTGTCACTTTTAAAGACAGAAATTTATTTGTCTCGTGAGCTTTCATGGGCACAATCCCACCTCTTTAGCTGAATAAAATGGAAAATATAGCATGTAGGCTGTAAAAATACAGATATAGAGAAGGACAAGTATCTATATATTTACAGCCTACATGCTATATTTTCCTTTTCATTCATCTGCTGAACTGGGATTGTGCCCACAAAAGCTCATGTGGCAAATAAATTTCTTTGTCTTTAAAAGTGCCTCAGAACTCTTCATTTGTTTTGCTGAACTAAACTAACACAGCAACCCCTCTGATTTTAGTACTGTATTTACCTTTTGTCTGGTACATTCTTCATGGAGAGGTATAAGAAAAATAGCTATTTTGTGTTACGGAGAGATTTTGCCATTAAATGGGATCACAGGATAGTTCCTTTTTTGGAGTTACATAACCAAAGAATGAATGAAGTAAGGGCTGCTCAGGAGCCAGAACCAGTGATGAAGCTGAGGGCCTGTCCATAGATTTCTCAAGCCTCCTGTAATTTTCCAGGGCTTTTCATGGATCTCACAGACTGAACAGGTTTGGGCAAGCCATAACGTCCGGATATGATGACTGGAGAGAAAGTTTATATAGAATTTGGCTAACTCCTGCATCCATGCTGTTAATTGGGGTGTTATGGCTTAATAACTTCATAAAGATTAGCACTCCTTAAACATATGTGATCTTCAAAAACCTCACAACTTTGCTTGGAATATACATTCAGAAATGAGACATATTTTCTTGACCTTCTGGAATTTATGTGAGCAGGGCATTCCATACTCTAAAAACACACATAGGATTATCTCATACACTACTCTAAGATAGCTACATTTCTGCAAACCCTCTACAACCATGTGACCCAGCTTATTATTAAAGGTAAAACTTGCATTATTCTACTTATATTTACCTATAGAATGATTGATTGGTAATACACATAACAAAGCTACTGATAATCAAAAACACATAGCAGGATTCATTTCAGATGGAAGTAATTCTCAATTCCCTACTGAATATAAAAGCTTGCAAGCTATAACCATTTCAACAATCACAAAGATTCTACAGTCTTCACAAATACCCCTAGGTAGACAATATCTACAGCTGGTGGAATAGTGCCAAATATATTCATCATTTATATTATCTAATAAATGAGGCCAAAGTGACTGAACTGTATTTGATGTTTGAGGCCTCAAAGCTGCAAATGTTTAAGCATATGCTTACCTTCAGAGTGTTTGATGGATAATGATCCACTGTTTGAGCGGTTCTAATGAAACTATCTGGTTCCATTATGAGATGTTGAAGATAAGACTATGGGATGCAGTTGTATGAAACATACAATTTTACTGGACTCAGTCTTTACTTATCAAGCAGCCAAATCAGCTAGCTAAATGAATTTTAAATCATCTACATCAGTGGTTCCCAATCTGTGGCCCTGGGGACAAAAGTGGCCTGCAGCTCCCTTCCTGCTGGATGCAGAAGGGAGCCGCTGACTAAGGACCCAAATTGAGCACATTTCCATGGGGCTAAAAGACTGGTACAGACTCCTTGCTGCATGCAGCCAAGAGGACAGGAGATCAGCACTCCCCTCCCACTGGGCTCTATTAGGGAGCACAGTAAAACACTCCACCCAGGTCCATAAGCTCTGCAGTCCCTTCTTGAGCCAGAAGGAGGAAAGCAATGATCTTTTGTCTTCCTGGATGCAGATGGAAGCTACTGCTTAGGGACCCAGGCGGAGGTCACAGGATTACAGGATGTGAGGTTTCCCTGCCGCAGCCAGGATCAGTGAGGAGGTAGCCTCCTTGCTGAACTCTTTTTTTCTGACTGCAGAGTTGGGAGGACCTGCAGGCAGAGACTAGTAGCCCTGCAGGGTTGTAAAAATGACCCCAATGACAAAATAGTTGGAAACCACTGACCTAGAATGAGTGAGAAAGGGAATTTAATGACAGCTACAAACTAGTTAACTTTGTGTCAACTTAAAATCTGCAGTTGTCAAAGTATACTAGCCATCATTAACACCATCAAAGCTAGCATCACCATTTTCAGCACTGTTGCTTATCTTCATTTAGTATTTATCTCTGCTAGTATGTCATCTCTTTTTTTGTATTTATTTTATTTTAATTACTTTGATTTACTTCCTGATTATCACTTGTCTTCTAATTTGCTTACTGTCAGCTGTTTCTTTTTTGTATTTATTTCATTTTTTTGTTCTATGGACTTACCTTTATATCGCTATTTCTCTTCTTATTGACATTTACCTTATAATACCATTTAAAAGGGGTGGGTCTTATTGCCAGCATTTTTACTGTTTGCTTATACTGATTTGCATATGTTGCATGCTGTTTATTTGAGGCATGACCATTTTTCTAATCAAGTTTGTGGATGGCTGCAAAATGTACGTATAAGATGAGGGCCTGAAAATTGGCTTCAAAATAGGCACTCGGCTTATACATGGGTGAATACAATAAACAGCCCCAGCCCAGCACTTTCGCTGACCACGCTGTTGGCTGGAGCTGCAGTGTGGCCAGGGCAGCAATCTTGAGCATTCTGCCTGGGCTAGGGTTACAGTTAGGAGGGGACCCCAGCATCTGGAGAGGCCAGGGAAGGGGGCCCCAGGGGACATCTGTCTGGGCATCAAGGGGGGTTCAGGGAGGCCAGGGAAAATGGCGGCAGTGTGCAGGAGCTAGGGAGGGGGTTGGGGAGTCTAGGGAAAGCAGCAGGAGGGCCTGGGGGTTTTGGGGAGCCCAGGGAAGCAGGGACAGGGCCTTGGGATTTGGGGGGATGTGCCTAGGAGGCCAGGAAAATTGGCAGCAGGGGTTGGGGGTGAGAGGGAAAGGGGTGAAAAGGATGTTGGGGAATAGCATGGAACAGAGAAGCGAGCAGGTGGGCAGCAGTGAGGAATGGAGAGTAGGGGGGCAGCAAGAGGAGTAGAGAGAGCAGGGGGGCAGGACTGAGGAACAGAGAGAACATGGGTCAGCAGTGACGAATGGACAGAACAGGGGGGCAGCAGGAGGAACAGAGAGAGCAGGAGAGTGACAGGAGGAACAGAGAGAGCAGGGGGCAGCAGGAGGGGCAGAGAGAGTGGGGGGCAGGAGAGGGAGCAGGGGGCAGCAGTGAGGAATGGATGGAGCATGGAGGCAGCAGGAGGAGCAGAGAGAGCAGTGGGAAGGAGTGAGGAATGGACAGAGTAGTGGGAAGGAGTGAGGAGTGGAGAGAGCAAGAGGTCAGGGAAAAAGCTGCAGCAGGAGTTTGGGGATTAGGGATGGCATCAGGAACTCCAGGGGAAGCCAGCTGGGGGGGGGGGTTGGGGCCAAGGTCAAAAAGGGGGTCTCAGCTTATACACGAGCCACCCATTTTTGCCCCTTTTTGGCTCAGAATTGGGGGGTCGGCTTATGTATGAATCAACTTATACCTGAGTATAAATAGTATGCATGCATAACACAGACAATATAAAAGTTTGGAATGATAATACCAAAGCTTTGCAAAGTGACTGCCCATTAATTGACCTGTCAGTACTGTATATCTGTCAAACAGTACAATCATGCAGAATTTGTTCACACAAGACGTGTAGTCAATGTAGATATATTACTTGTAATGGCTGGATTTTTTTTAAAATAAATAAATAAAAAAGATGTTCCAGATATTTTACATTTATTTTATGTTTTCCATCTGAGTTTCAATACTTGCTCACACATATCAGAAATGTTGGGGGCTATACAATTTCCAGAGGCCAAAGCCCACCTAAAATTTAACATGATATTTTTCTTGAAATTAATCTAACTGGCTGATGAAGATTCTGGGTGAAAATATTAATTGACTTGCCCAACATCACAACTGAGTCAAGAGTAGAGCCAGGATTAGGATGTCCTAACTCCAGTCCATTGCTGTTAAACTATATCATGTTCTTTTTAGAAGACAGTACAGGTGAGAATATATGAGGGAGCGTTATAACAACAGCACCATGAATAATTCATAGTAAATTATTTAACGAATACATCCATTGGTCCTGTCTGCAAATTGTCCATGAGCAGCTTACAATGTTATCAACTTCATTTGAAATATTAAAGATATGAAAAATAAATGAAGAGGCTCTGCAAATAATTGTTTGTCTTTCAATTGTTCAAATTTTCAAAATTCAGTTCTCAATGCCCATAAATTTGATAGCTAGAGTACTTAGTAAAGATAAACACAAAAAGGGTGAGATAAAAATGTCAACCTATTTGTGTAAGTAATAGACTTTTTCTGAAACCTCTGCCCAGAATGCTACATGAAACTGTAAAGCCTTGTCCACACTATATGATTTTGTTGAGAAAAGACAGCTTTTCTCAACAAAACAGTGGAGGTACTCACATTGCAATAATACTCCCACCAATTCAACCCTCCCATTATGCTAACAACATAAAACCACCTCACTGAGAGGTATATGGCTTTTTGCAACTCATCCGCAGGAGTGTCCCACAAAGGCTACCAAGACCTCTTGGGGAACTTTTTTGAACTCTCCTGCCCTGCATCCAGATACATAGGCATGTACTGCTCACCTTTAAAAGCCACCAGGAGGTTTAGAAATTGCTTTTCCCATTTTCTCTCTGTGAAGAACTCCTATAGGTACTGCCCAGCTGAGCAGTTTGGTGCCAAACAACAAACAAATCCCTGCCCAGACTACAGGGGAGGACTAGGATTCCTGGGTTTGAGAGTCAGTGGCTGCATCTGTATGAGAAATCACTGCAGAGAATCACAAGAACCTCCTTACACTTCTCCCCACTTCCGTGTGTCATTCAGGCTAACAGAAGTAGACTAAACATAATGACAATCACACATACATAGCACCCTATGAAATCCATGTTAAAGAGAACTTGGACAGAATCACTGAATCAAAACATTAACCTGGTATCCTGCTGTCCCTGGTCTGAGCCTTGGTTTTAGGGCTGTGCTATCAGGGTTAAAGTTGGCCGGAACAGCATGGAACGCCATTCTGGGGCCAAATATTTTTAGGGGCTCAGTGTTCTGGGCCCTCTAATAACAGAAAATGGTGCCAGAATGCTGTGTCCTGGGGCCCACCATTGAAAAAATAGTGTGCCCCAGAACACAGCATTCTGACACCATTTTCTATTTCTAGGGGCCTGAACGCTGGCCCCCTAAATATAGCAGGCCCCAGAGTGGTGCTCTGCCATGCTCCGGCAGGCAGGGGAGGGGGGCAGGGCTCCTCTGCAGATGTGCAGGCTGTAGTATCCTGGCCCAATGCACTGCCAGTGAGTACCAAGGTGGCCCAGCTTGCACTGGGGGGAGGTATTGGGGGCACCGGAGCTGGGGGTGGGTATTGGGGATGGGTATTGGGGGTAGGGGTGGATTTTGGGGACAGGGGAATAGATACTGGGGGGCAGTAGCTGGGGTGCAGGAGGGGGCCTGGCTGTGTAGGAGGAGGGCCTGCTCAATTAGGTTGTTCTAAGATCTGCCAAATTATACTTTAACCCCTGTGTGCTACCCGAGAACTCAATCAAGCGAAGATCAGTCATATTGCATGCATTCAGTACCAATGAATTAATAAAAGAGAACACTACAGAATTAAGGTTTAATCTTAACTAGCTGGGATTCTGGAGAAAGGCCAAAACCAAGTTTTCCATTTTTGCTAGTCAGAATGGGAGGAGGGGAGAAAAGAGTCCACTTTAATCATCCAATGAAGTGAGATTTTCTCTCATGAAAGCTCATGTGATGAATAAAATTGTTAGTCTTTAAAAGTGGCACCAATCTTCTTTGTTTTTTTGCTGAATTAAACTTATACAGTTACCCTTTGGAACACGCAGATATATATAAACCATTTTATTTATCCAAAACCCCCTTCTTTGTCTGCAGAGAAACTGGTTTCAATTAGTATTGTTCAAAGTATAATTTACTACAATGGCCCCCAAAGATGTAGAACTTAGTAATATAGGACCGTAAAGCAGAAGTACATATATGTATCTGACACTGACAAACTGACAATATCTTGAATGAACATACATATCTATCTATCTGCTTTCTCAACACTTAAGAAAGATGAATCCTGCTCTGAGGATCTCACAACCTCTTCTGCTTTGCTACCCTTCCCCTACCACTTCAGCATGTACTGAAGGAGCAGTCTTCCCTCAGCATGTTCTATAGGCAGCAAAGCCCTTTCGCCCCTCAACCCTACAGCACAGAGTAAAGTGCTCCAGAAATTCCCCAACATGGATTTCTCACTTCTCCACTAGTAATGGAATTGCTGCTGCTACTCACTGCAGGCCTAACAAGGGTGGAGAAGAGTATCTTCATACTCTTCTAAGGTAGATGTTGAAGAGGCTTCTTTTTTTTTCTTTCCTGAAACAGCTGTGCAATATGCAAAGTTTCCTTTGTTCAGGAATCCATTTAATTATGCAATTGCTTTGTTTGTGTTCTAGCATTTTTAAGGATTCCTTATAAGAATTCATTTTTATAGAATAAACAAATTAAAGAAAACTAAAATAAAGAAAGCAGACATTAATTTCTAGTGTAAGTGTATGAATTTCCATTATTACATGTGAAATAGGAAGTTTTCCCTAGCTTAATATATTATTGACATGGGGGAACCAAACATATTTTGATATCTACTGCTTTGATTTTGGAAATTGGCTTCTGAAATATTTCAATGTAGGCTGAAGATTTATCATTCATGATTTTACACATTGTGCACCTAAGATGCCTCATTTACAACTATTCATCCTCACTGAATTGCATTTTTTTCAGTATGCTTCTCATGTTATCACTTTCCTTCTTCACTCTCCAATGTGGACCATGCTTTGCTGTTACATAACTTCACTGTGTCAAACACAGTCATTTCTTACTTTAAAAGATAAGTACTTACTGTATCTCAGCTGTCTATTGAGGTTGAGCTAGCAGTTAGAAAGAAGAAAAATAAATCAACACAATGTTACATGTTCACTTGTAAGTGCTCCATAGACTGTGGAATGAGAACTCCAGCTGCAGGACATCAGATTAAGAAAGCCTAGATTTAAAATATTTTTAGTTTTTTTTCAAGGGTAAAGTTTGTCAATAACAGATCAATTAAAGAAGTGGTAAATAATGGAGAGGGAAGGTCAGTGTCAGAACAAACTGGATCATTTGGTCAACTGGGTGAAAGTGCACAACGTATTTCAATACTAAATGTAAACATATATGTTAAGGAGCAAATAATGTTAGTTATACTAACAGGACTAGCATCATCCCCTGAAAGAGTGGCTTAAAAAAAAAAGGAGTTTGTGGTGGGTAATAGTTGAACACAAACTCCCAATGTGCTGCTGTGGTCATAAGAGCTAATTTGATCCTGTAATGCCTAAATAGGGGAATTTTCTGTAGAAGAAAACAGGTTATTTTACTTCTATATTTGACACTGGTGCAGCAAGTGATGGAATACTGTGTCCAGTTGCTGACCAAAATTCAGGAAGGATGTTGATCAATTAAAGAGACAAGAAACACCACAAGAATGATTAAAGAACTAGAAACAAGCCTTATATTAATAGTACACTCACAAAGCTTAATCTATTTAGCTGTGGCAACTCTGGGCATGGACACATGGGGCATGGACACATGGGGCATGGGCCCTATAGGCCCTGAATGTGCCAGAGATCTCCTGAGCTGTGCTTGGGAGAAGGGGCAGGCAGGGACTTTTAAAACCCCCGATCCTGCTGTGTTCTCAGGCATGTGACCCAGGGCAGAGAAGGGCAAGAAATGTAAACCAATGATGGTTTAGCATCTGAAGGCTCCCACTTGAGTTCCAGCAAAGGTAAATACTGTGCTGGGCTGAGGGATGAGAGGGGGCTTTGCAGCTTGGCACAAACTCATGGGGTATGTCCACACACACTCCTTATTTCGAAACAACAGAAGTTGTTTCGAAATAAGGAGTGCCATGGCCACATGACGCACGGCCATTTCGAAAGAAGCAAACCGCTTCTTTCGAAATGGCCGTGATCTTTGCGAAATAACTTAAACCTGGTTACCTGTCGAA
>ML681993.1:18253797-18271079 GCA_007922195.1 Podocnemis expansa | reverse complement strand
AAACAGCTTGTTTCGAAACGTGTTGTTTCGAAACAAGCACTCCCCGTGTAGACATAGCCATGGAGCCAAAGAAAGGGGCTCAGGACAGAGAAAGGTGCACATGGCTTGGCACTCTTTGTGCATGGCCAGGGGAAGAGCTCGGGAGCTGGGGAAAAGAAGAGGGCCAAGGGAAGAGTTTTGAGAGAGAGCTGGGCAAAGAGTTTGGGTCCCAGGTTGTATTGGGTTGGGGGGCTGGAAAGGCTGGGACTTGGGGGCAGGGTATGGTGCATTTGGCAGGAGGAAGAGTTTGGGTGCCAAAGCCACGGGAATGGGGGTGGAAGGGGAAGAGGCCTAGATCCAGGGAGAAGAGATTGGGAGCTTGTGCTCTGAATCGCTTTTCTGCATAGCAGTGTCCCAGTTATTTAGTTGGACAAAGAAGGAAAAAATAAAACTCTTTAAAAAAATTGCAGTTTCTTTGGCGATAAATGTGTGGGTCTGCCAATCTTTTAACTAACAAAATGTGGCAAGGCCTTCTGCAAGTACTATCACAGGAAGATAACATTTATTAAAATGATCTCGCTACCCCAGTGCTGTTGATTCGTGAAAAGTTTATTTAGAAAACAAAGATAGAACTTACAGAAATGAAAGTAACCCTTTTACCCCCTATAATACCCAGTAAAATTATATGCCTCTTGCACAAGTCTCACAATAATTCTATACAGTTATCTTATGTTTTTTTGTGGACTTATGCAGGATTATTCATAGGTATTCTAAGGGATGCAAATCTCTTCTAGTCAGCTTTAACTCTTCCAGAGCTCTACTGATATCTTCAATATCAGCCTAACAAGCCATGTATGGTATTTCTTTATTTTTTTTTCTCGCTCTCTCTTCACCCTCCCCCTCCCGATTTTCTGTGGAGTACACAGTATCTGAAAAGCCTTGGGATTTTCCATGAAGCTAACACAAGGATCTTACCTGATAGAAAAGGCCTTGAAAATTCAACAAAAAAGAAAAGTGGGATTTTCAAAAGAGCCTAAGGGATTTATCAGCAGAAGTGTCTTTCTAAAAATCACTGTAATTGTGTTCCTAAATCCTTTAGAATACTTGTGAAAACTGCATCATAAACGAATCGATTCCTGTGGATATTCCCCCCACACCCAAATTTATACAAATCAACAACAGGTAAATGTCAGCATGCGTGCCAAGAGTGGAATAAAAGCTCATTCAGCGCGGCACATGGCACAATCTGGTGCTTTACAGAAACTGCTGTTTCTACCATTGAAAGTCAGTCTGGGCAGCTCCTTGTGGGGTCAGCTGAAGTACAAGGGATCCCCACCATGGCTATGCCCCAGGCATACTGCAGAAAGAAGCCATCCAGAGTGGCTCCTCTCCTCAACATCCTGACACCAAATGGAGCCACTACGGGAAGCTTCTATCTATGAGAAGACTGGAAAACTCTGAGAGATGCTGCTCCAGGTACCTTCTGTATGCGTCTCCAACTGGCTTTTTTCCATGAGCAGCTTCTCTCAGCTGCATGCCTGGGAAGCGCGCGCGCGCGCGCGCGCACACACACTTACCGCCATTTAGAGCTATGGCCACTGCAAAATTTTCAGGTGGCTGCCATTTTTCTTAGCAGAGGGGGCCACTAGCACTGTCCAAAAGTTGGGGAGGAGGGACAACATGGTGGTCAGCAAAAGTTTCTGACTCCTGCAATAGTGGATGCTGTATTCCTGCAATATGCTTTTATTTTGCAAAACTACCAAATTCTATATGGGGAAACAGTGTCTATTTAATGTTAAAGGATGCAAAACTTTTAATGTTAAAGGATGCAAAACTCCAAAAACTTTGTAAAAAAAAAAAAGTTTTAATCTATTTAAACTGGCAGGAGGTATTTTTCTTCAGGTTTGGAACTGGTAATCAAGGTATTTATATTCATTTATTAAGCTGCTCAATGAAGATTTGTTATTTTCTATATTGTTAATAATACAAAGAGATTAAAAACATATAAGGATGTTTATTATCATAGCAAGAACAAATATGCTCTTAATTATTTTAGAATAATATGGGGAAAATATTTTCTGCTCCATTTACTAAGTCTTCATTTTGCAGAAATATTCTAAATTGCTAGCCAGCAAATATCTTCTTGACACAAAGTAATTATAATAAACAAATTAATTAAAAAAATCATACTCATTTGATGATCCCATATTTCAGATAAACTGAATAAAGAACCATTATTAGCCTCTAATTGAACTTCTTATGGCAGATCCCTGTATTTCTAATTTTTCTTATGAGCTATTTTGACATTAGTTTTTAACAGCTTATCATTAATTAATCATGAAATCAACCGATACTGGAACGGAAGTCACCAATGGATACATTATCAATAAATGACCACTTCCTGACTCATTAAAAATAACACTAAACCTAATCTAGTGGGTGGACAATGTTATTTCACTGTGATTATAGTACTTCATAACTCATATATTCTAAAAAAAAATCCAGCTATTTAGTTCATAATCAAAAAGTCAAATAAAAATGAAACTGCTATGGGCACAGTAACATTAAAAATTAATGGGATGTGAAATTCAGAAATCACTGTTTGAAAAAGAAAAGCTGATTAAGGCTCTGACAAAATGTATAAATAACATTATTTTACCAAACACAATCCTAAAGTTCCTTGTGGAGGAGGGGGGAGGTTTAAGTAATATTTTGTATACAAGTGTCTGTACAAACAAGAAAATACAGTTACAGTTTCTCCTGACCCTATTTTTTCTGTTTTATGATTGTATTTTTCAATGTCAGTGAAGCAATGATTGTATCTACACAGGAAAGATATACCACTTCTGTAAAAGGGGACAAAGATAGGCTGTGCCCACACGAGAGTTTTCTTTCGAACCAACAGCTATTGTTTTGAAAGAAAACTTGCCAGGTCCACATGACATTTTATTATTTCGAAACGACAGGACTCTGTCATTTCAAAATAATGACTGTTGTTTTGAAACTGTTAAACCTCATCTGCTATCGAAATAGCTGTTGTTTTGAAACCGCTGTTTCTAAACAACGGTGTTCAGGCACGTTTCAAAATGCCTGTTTCAAAACAATGGGGCCAAACCAGTTGTTTCGAAACAACGTGTCCAAAAGCCGTTGTTTTGAAACAACCGCTATTTTGATGGCGTGATTTTGCTCTTCTTTGTCCCAGGGTGCTCAGGGGCCAGGAAGTGCCCTGCAGCTTGGTCCCTCAAGCTGCCAGCCTGAGTACAGCAAGAATGGCAGATATCAGAGGTGCTTGCATGCAGGGGCGATGCCGGGGTCCATATGGACCACTGAGGAGATCCTCGCCCTCCTCAGAATATGGTCTGGGGAGGACATCAGGGCACGGTTATAGGCGCGCCACCGGAACGTTGATGTGTATGCTGACATCGCCCAGGCCCTGGCACAGGAGGGCTTTGAGCGCACCACTGAGCAGGTGCACTCAAAAGTCAAGGTCCTGCACCAGGACTATGTGCAGGCTAGGGATGCCAGGATCCTCCACGGAGAAGCAGCTGCCACCAGCTGCCCTTTTTTTTGAGGAGTTGGACGTGTTCCTAGGCCAGGAGCCCAGTGGCCCGCCCCACCATGTCAGGGACTCTGGGGAGCCTTGCACCAGTGCCACATCCCCGGAGCTGGAGTGGACCCCCTCAGACCATGAGGAACCTCTGGATGTTGGAGACACCAGCAAACCCAGCACTGCTCCACCTGTGAGCCCAGAGCTGATCCCAGAAGGGAAACCCCAGCCCACCAGCCCTGAGGAGGAACCGCAGGAGGAGGAGGAGGCAGCCACCGAGCAGGGAACAACGCGCTTGACATCAGGCTTCCCAGTCAGTGAGTGCCCCCCCAGGCAGGGAGGCCCAAGAGTGCATGAAATGGGTACTGGGGGGGCATGGCCCTAGGATTGTGGGGCTTGGGTCCAGGAGGGTGGGATGCACAGGCTCTCCCATGGATGTAGTTTGCAGAGAGCATGTGGAGACAGGGTCCCATGCCCAAGCAGGATGGGGGATCCTTCAACACAGGGGGAGGCAATAGGCAGACATGGCAGAATGCAGGACAGAGAGCCTGCAGCCAGCATTGCTGTCACATGGCCTCGGGAGACTGCCTGACCACATGCTGCCAAGAACAGCTCAGTACTGTGGGCCACGAGGCCACGTGCTCCCTGCGTGCAGTGTACACAGCACACAATTGGGAATCCTGCTGGCAGTCAGGGCAGGGGTTTGCAGCTTACAGGCTGCACACACCAAGGCCAGTAAGCTGACACTTAACTGTTCTCCCTTCTGCCCTGCAACTTGTCCGCCCACGTGCCAGCCTTCTGCTGCGAGCCGGCCAAGCACCAGAAGTCCGAGGAGAAGAGCCCGCCTGACCCGGAATGACATACTGGCCAGCATCCTCAAGCTCACCCAGCAGGCCAAAGAGTTGACCCGTACCTGACGACTGCATTGTGGTGGCCCTGGAGCGCAGGCAGCAGCAATGGAGCACCAGGTGACAGCGCTCAAATGGCAGGGGACCGCCTTTGGCAGCCAGGCGATCACCCTTGTCCTCCAGGCAACGGCCCCGGAAGCTATCCAGACTGTGGTCCAGTGCATTGGGGCACACCTTGCCCCCCAGCAGGAGACTGACCCTGCTCCTCCCAGGGACCCAGCTGCCCTTCGCTGCCAGCACCCGCAGACCCAGGGTGGCCTAGGAGAAGGCCGTAGGGCTGTGGGCCATGCCCCAGGGGTGGCTCCACCCTAATATGCCCCCCCAGTTGTCCCCAAACCACCACCACACTTTCCCTGTCCCAGTTCTGTGCCCTCAGTTGTGCCCCTAATCGACCCATCCTGTCTCCCCAGCTCCACCTTCCCCAACCCCCTTGTTTGTTTAAATAAAAACAGTTCACGCAGGTTCAAAGTGTATTGCATGTTTTATTGGTTTGGGGTCAGGGTTTGGATGGGTTGTGTGGAGGCTGGCTGAGGCCAAATGGAGGAGCAGGCGGTGTGGTGGGGTTCAAATGGCAATGTGGGTGCCATTGAGTATTCCCCCCACACTTTGGAAAGCCCAGGGTAGAGAGACCGGCAATGATGTCCTGCAGTGCTCCCAGGGTGATAAGGCATAGCAGCAGGACCATGCTGATGGTGTGGGCGAGCTGCAGTGGCACTTCCCTGATGGTGGATCTCCCAATGCTGAAGAGTTCGGCAACAGACCTGTGGGACTTGGGAGTGGCCATCTTCCAGAGAGCAATGGCCACGCTGTTGTCCATGGGGATGCCTTCCCTCATCCCCATGTCCCTTCGGCCCAGGACTGGGGTGAGCTCGGCAATGAGGTGAGTGAAGGTCTTGTTGCTAACCTGGAGGTTCCTCCTCCAGCACTTGTTGCTCCAGTGTTGCTTGAGAGCCTGCTCCCACCATCCTGTGCTGGTGCCCAGTTCCCAGATTGGCTGTGGCACAGAACGGGGATGGGGAGATATCAGTGCTGTGAGGGCCACTGAGACAATGGTCCAGGACACAGCTCCAGAATCATCGGGCTCAGGGAAGGTGTGCCCCACAGCAGGGCAGCGCCCTGCAGCCTGGCAGAGGGTCTACCAAGTGCTTGAGGATGGTATGGGAGCTGGGAGCATCCCTAGCCATCTCTCTCACAACCTCTTAGGAGTCATAGGGAGGGGAGGCCAGTTTGTGATTTTCGGTGATTGGCTGGCAACCTGGCTGGCAACATGGGCACCGACATGGCCCAGTGAGCTGGCCATGTTGCCACATCTCCAATGCTGCCCATCTCCTAAAATCGAAATAGCATGTCCACACACAGGGCATGCTATTTCGATTGGAGAGGACTGCCTTATTTTGAATTAAGGTTTGTTTTTTTTTTTAATTTGAAATAAGTTTGTTTCAAAATAAAGTTTTTATTTTGAAATAAGTCATTTCAAAATGACATATTTTGAAATAAACTCTTCTGTGTGGGCGTAACCATAGAGGGTGTGTTCACACAGCATTCTTATTTCGAAGCAACGAGGTTGTTTCGAAATAAGAAATGCCATGGCCAGATGACGCGTGGCCATTTCGAAACAAGGAAACCCCTTGTTTCGAAATGGGAGCCATTCTGTCGAAATGGCTTAAACCTCATTTCCTAAGCACCCTGGGAGGAAGGGCTACCCCCTCAGCACCCTGGCCAGGGAACCCTCAGCACCCTGGCCAGGGTGCTGAGGGCTGTGCTCTGGCCGGCAGAGTGGGGCTGCAGGAATCCGCGAGGTGAAGCACAGCAGGGTGAGGCGTGCAGCTGCACTTCACCCCGCGGGTGCCTGCAGCCCCCTCCCCAAGCGAGATAGCATGTCTGCGCTGTGGGCATGCTATTTTGCTCCCTTATTTCAAGGACAGTTTTTGTCCTTTAAAATAAGGTGTTTCGAAATAACTCTTTATTTCTAAACAGCTTGTTTCGAAATGTCTTGTTTCAAAACAAGCCCTCTATGTGTGAACATAGCCAGAGTGTAAACCATATGCCTAATTAAGGGGTCTCTGTCTAAGAGATATATTGGGTTGGGCTGCTGTTGTTGGGCAGATTTAGCTGTCCAGATCCATACATTTCTGGAAATTGTCATGATAGCTATGAGCACACTCCAGAAGTTTTCTCCTGCTGGTGTGGTCAGACAGGGTCATCCCTAGGTATGGGAGGGGCCAAGACCAATCAGCCTGTGGGGCAGGGCAAGAACCATGCTCCCACCCCTCCCCTGGCCATGCCACCCCTGGGCTGGCTGTTGTGATTTGAGAGCACGGAGGGTCAGCCCAGAGGCCAGGTTTTGTCCTCCCTTCACGCTGAAGGCAGTGGGTTGGAGACTGGAAACAGAGCAGTAGTTTGGTGGGCAGTGGTGTGGACCTCATGCTGCCTTCCTTGCAGCAGGACAGCAAGAAGCCCACAGAATGACTCCGTTATCAGATGCCATGAAAGATGTGACCACAGAAGTTGCAGTGAGAAGGGCCCATGTGCTCAGTGTGTGACTGGGAAAAGCTAAGCCAGAAGTGGACAAGATGTTTTCTCCCTTCTATGAAACATTTTTGCAGCAGTTTCTTCATGTGTATATGTGACTGAGTGATGATTAATCAGTGTCCTGAGCGGATGCTGGTTCCAGCAAAGGAAAGATTTCTACTGAAGCTTCCTGCAACCTAAGGAGGAAGAGCTGCTTCTTTCAACTCAAGCCTTTGGACTTGGTAAACAAAGGCCAGAGTGGAGATCTGTGTGAATTCCACGTAAACTTTGGGACCTCTTGGGTTCTTTCTCACAGTGTTTTCATGGGGACTGTCCTTTTTAAATACAAATTGGTTTCTTGTTTGTGTTGTGCAAAAAGGAAGCTGTGAAAATAGTGTATGTGGATTTACAAAATAGACACATCATGCTATAGATCTATATAATAATTATTTTGTTTCTTTCATCATAAAGAATTAGAGTTAGTAGTTAATAAAGTTCATTATTACTTTTGTTCTTAGTTCCATTTGAATGTGGGGAGGGTAACAATAATCTTTGCTGTGAGTCTGTTAAAAGACTGAATCCTGATTCTCGAGAGGCTTCTCTATAGAAGTTGGGGAATATTTCTTTTAGGGCACTAGAGAAGGACAATTATTTGAATTCTAGCCCACCTGAAGGTTACAACAGCACAAAAAAGTGTCTTGTAGTCATAAGGATACCAAATGTTCCATCTTTTTTTTATCTGTTCTTACTTAGGAATTTAGGTTTTTTTATCTTAATTTTCTGATCTTAATTCATAATTGCAATTTTGGACTCTCTAATCATACATAAAGAATTCCCAAGGTGTATCCAGTTCTACAATGGCCCATGCCTGAAAGGATAAGAATGCCTCATTGTCCAGGGTTGCAAAGCAGTCTGGGGAGAGGAAACTGGTATGGGGTTGGGATTGGGTGTTAGTACTGTAAAAAGGTAGAACAACCCAAGATTCCCACTTCTCTGTAGCTGTGTCTACATTGGAGAGCATTTAAAAAAAATTCAAAAAAACTATTTTGAAGTATATTCAAAATCATTATCTTGAAATAACTTCTTTCAAAAATGATATTTTGGGAGAACGATCGATGGAGAGCTTGTTGTTCCAAAATGCCATGGCTTTTTTCTTCCTGAAAGTGAAAGTCTGCACCAGAGTTTCTTTATCGGGGGAGGGGGGGCAATGGAAGAGATAGGCAGGCTTTTTTTGAAAAAGCTATCTCAAAAAAGGCTTTTTCTTTTGAAAAAGCTGTCAGGTTTAGCTTTTTTGAAAAAGCGTGCCTGTATCTCGAAATACCAGAGTGTTTTTTCACCAACACTAAACCTAGTTACATTATTAAAAAAAAAAAAAAAAAAAAAATTTGAGATAGCTTTTTTGAAAAAAAAGCCATCGCTGGATGCGGCAAAGGCCTTTTTTTGAAAAAGCCTGCCTATCTGTTCCATTGGTTTCCTTTTTTTTTTGAGAAACAAAGTCCGGTGTAGACTTTAACTTTCAGGGAAAAAAAAAAAAGCTGTGGTATTTTGTGACAATGAGTCATCCTTGGACCATTCTCCTCAAATAACATTTCTGAAAAAAGTTATTTTGAGATATTATTTCTAATATATTTTGAAATAATTTTTCAAAAAAAGTTTTATTTTTAATGTTCTCCAATGTAGACATACCTTATAATTCTTCTGTCCCAGTTCTCAGTTATGTTTTCTAAAATAGTAATAGACTCCCATATGCTACACAATAATTCCATCTGGTCTGGTTTGTTCTTCAGCCTCTGCTGTCTTTTCCTCATGATCTAAATAGTTGATGCTTCAAGTCTATGAAAATTGTTGAACTCCTTCAACTGGGAGGTACTTGAGTGCTACAGTTCTAACATCATATGATCTGATGTTTTGTTTTGGTTTTTAAACGGATTGAATTAAGGATTTACTAACTTTACTTGAAGGGTTCAGACTTTTTTTTTTTCCTGAGGAGTTGTATATATTTATATTCTATACTTATCTAAACATTTAAGATTGAGAGAGGCCAATCTTTTGCTATTTTTTAAGCTCCTTCCTTAAAGAGATTTTATAAGGTTCTTCCAGAGTTTAGTCTGGTAATATCCCTCCTTTACACTTTTTCTGCCACTGTCAGATTTTTTTTTCCAGAGGGAGCAGGATGATAAAAGTTAGTGTTACAGCATTTTAAAGATGTAGTTGATATCTCAATCCATTCAGAGATCAGGTATTATACAGACAGTGGTAAGGATGAAGTCCCAAAGAATTTGACAGTTCTACCTTGGAAGCATTACCTCTGGAATTGAAAAGGTAGTTCACTTTCCCTGCCAATTCCATCCTCTGGTTTTCTGCTGGGACTCCCAACCTAATTGCCAGCTGTGATGTGGATACCAAGTCCAGCATGAACTGTACTGCAACCACCAATAAATTTCATACACAGCACCACAACCCTGCACTGGCTTTAGATAACAGGAAAGTCTTCAAATACTGTCTCATTTGTAGCATTTGAAAGCATAGAAATGCAGGGCTGGAAGGAACCTCAAGAAATCATCAAATACAGGCTCCTACATTCAAACCCCCTAAAGGCATCCAATCTGTTCTTTCACTATTTGCTTTTGACACTTTTAAATCATTCTTAAATCGTGCCATTCTTTGAAAAATATGCACTATTAAAATGCATCTCCTTGCCCTGGATTCTGAAAGGAGGTTTTAGTTATATAGAAATGAAGATGTCTCCTTTCATATACACCATTATTTTATTCTAGAATTTAGAATAACTTTATTTTAGTATCTTGGGGGGGGGGTTGTTTGTTTGTAATCCACAGAGCATTTTGAGAACTCTTTATAGAAAACATCTATCATTTCACAACAATGTAATGAATGGAAAGTCATAAGACCCACAAGTAGGGAGCATTACGGGCAAAGCACTATAAACACTAGTGATCTATCAATAAAAATTGCAATCACAAAAGACTGATGAGTCTTCAATGTATATGATTTTTACATGGATTTTCTTAATGTATTACACCTCAAATTTTTAAAATATAGCTATGATTATGGAGTAGACATAAAGGATGTGAAGCAGTGAGTATATACAATTCCAGGCCTAGGAAACATTGTAACTGTCTCCATTTTTTTTAAAGAAGTTTTTGATTTGCCGGACATGTGTAAAACTAACAGGTGGATGTATTTTTAAAAATGATATTCTGAAGCCTTGGAGGAAAATAACTCTGGATGCTTTATGTATGTATAGATATGTTGAAAATGAAAAAGAAATTAGAATAGTCATTATTTTATTCCTGTTTATAGTATAAACCTTCATCAAAATAAAATTAAAACAATAGTACAGACATGGTCAAACTGCAGCTCGCAAGCTGCATGCGGCTCTTTAGAGAAAAATTGCAGCTCCCGGAAGAGCATGGCAGGGAAGGGCAGCATGGTGGGAGACAGGGGCAAGAAATGTGTGATGGTCAGGGACAGCAGAGAGCCGGTGGCATTGTAAGAGCCAGCAGGGGAGGGGCAGCATTGTGAGAGCTGGCAGGGGATGGGGCAGTGTGGTCAGAGCTGGCAGGAAAAAGCAGCTTGGTCAGAGCCTCCAGGGGAGGGGCAGCATTGCGAGAGTTGGCAGGGAAAAGCAACATCGTCAGTTAGGTGCAAAGACAAGCACTCTAAGTAAATATCAGATTCTACAGTTTACCCACACAATATTAATTCTACCCTCCTTGTCTGTATGAATGATGATACAGTCTTTAATTACATCATCACAGGCTACATTCATTGCACAAACTGGATGCACAAAGAGGTAGAATTAAAGTAGCACCAGCAAGAAGTCTGACCTTCTGAGTGCATGATTTTTTAAATACTTTTCTTTTTTTATATTGTTTTCTGGGTAAATATTTTTAAAACTGGCAACATAAATTGATCAAGAGCAAGTCTACAATGAACTACAGATAAGTGATGATAATCTAGCAATTCCAACTGGAAAAGCAATTGTAAATTAATTTTCTTTTTTAAAAAATCACCTGGCATTTCCAGACATCATAATATAATGCAAAATTATTTCTCTTGTATTTCTGTTTTGAGAATTAAATAAGAATCATCAGAAATGACTAAACATTGACACAAGTGTTAAATCCAAAACCACTGACTACTGTCAAAAGGTTATTTAAAAAAAAACCTCTATTAATTTAAAGAATTTTACAAGTACTTATTATGGATAATGGTTCATTTTCAGCATACAAAATGATTTAGACTTAGGATAGACCCCCACTACTAAAAACTGGCTTTAGAAAAAAATCCCTTAAGTCCATTGAACAAGTGTGCCTGAGACATCAGTATGTCATCTGTTTGCAGAAGGAACTGCTAGTACATTTATTTTATAAGAAAAAAAAATTAATATAACTAAGTCAATTACCAAGATAATTTACATTCACTGCAAAGTTCAATAGCAGCACTATACTTACGCTGATTAAATACCATTCAACATGTATTAACTTTTCTTTGTTGTGTAATCAAAATCCATTTATATTTCAGTGCACTCTTCATGAATGACTCTATGGGTATCTGAGTCCATTAGACAAGAGAGTAATTGTTGTGAAGGGCTGAGGATGGAAAACTGTTTTGTAAACTTTCTGAAAAAAAATCTCTCACCAATAAAGATTTTACCTTGTATTATAAAAAAACAAATAATGATATTTAGAATTTATATAGGGCCTGACCCCAAACTGAATAAACTCAATGGGATTTTTTTCCATAATATCTTCTGTGCGTGGACTCCAAAGCACTTACTGAAATAGGCTCTGATCTTGCACTTTATGTCCCCATAAACTCTCATTCATCTGTTGTGATTCTGAACAGTGTAAAAGGTGTCCCTGTGTGCATCTCTTCACAGGATTAAGATGAGAGCAGTGTTTTCCCTTACTATTACTCTCATTTTAAAATTAATTGTGTCTGATTGAGTCCTCAGACCTTTTGTCTTCACTGTCCATGAGTATTTTAGTGAACAAGTTTACTGGGAGAAATGTTGGCAGGGAAGCGGGGGCATGGTCGGGCTGGGGTGGGGGGCAGAATTGCAGCATGGTTGGGGAGAGCAGAGAAGGAGCAGCATGGTAAGAGATGGCAGGGAAGTGGCAACGGGGGTGGGGGAGGGAAGTGTGACATGGTCAGAGAAGCCATAGCATGTTTAGATTTTCTTAGAGGGCCTAATGCAGTTTACTCATGGTTAAAATAAAATCATGTTTGACAAGTCCTAAACATGATCTGGAATACTAAGAAATGAAAATACAAAGGAGAAAAGTTTAAAACTGAATGTAGATTACTTTCACTTTTTGGCACAACTTACTGCATTATATTCCAAAATGAAATTCAAAGCATTGTGCAATATTTAGAGATCAGCATCTGAGAGAGCTTTTACTTACTGCTTTGACAAGTTACTTCCCAGATTTAAAAAAAAAAAAAAAAAGTGCCACAAGCCTGTAGTGTTCTACATGTAGCAACAGCTAAGTTTTTACTGTATAGGCCTAGTTTCATGGTAACCATAAATAATTATTAGAATCTGACATTAGTAGGATCAATATTTGCCCTATTTTTACAATAAAATTAAAGTGAGAATTAATTTTAAGCTTAATAATTTTGGAGTAGGTAAAAATATGCAGTTATACGCCTCAGCGTGGCTCTGGAAGATTTCATAATGGACTTGTGTGGCTCTTGAGTTCTGTAAATTTGGCCACCCCTGCAATAGTACAATAGAAATGGGAAGTGTTGCCATTCCTGCCACACCTCTGTCTGGGTTGAGAATAGTACAAAACATTAAAGTCACATTTGATTATACTAACAAGGAGTTTGGTGGCACTTAAATACTAACAAATTTATTTATTGAACGAGCTTTTCTGGGAGAAAATCCCACTTTGTCAGCTGCTTTGAACATGGGATCAATTACAGAATGAGACAAAATAAATATAGGGAAATGTAAATCATGGGATCAGGTCATACTGTAACAGCAAATCAAAGTAATTGTAAAGACTGAAACACTGGGGCACAGCATACAGAGGGAGATGAGTTCAAATCATCTGTCGTAATGAGAGAAAAATCCAATGTCCTTATTAAGTCTTGAGGCAATGCAACCAAATTTGCAAATAAATTCAATCTCATTACAACAGGTGATTTGACCTCATCTTCCTCTATATGCTGTTCCCCAGTGTTTGAATCTTTACAACTGTTTTGATTTGCTGTTACAACGTTACCTGTTCCCATGACTCCCCTGCATTCATTTCCTCCCATTCCATAGGTTCTCCCATCTTCAAAGTGTCTGTTGAAGTAGGATTTTTAAGTGTCCCAGGACTCATTTTGTGTTTTACTGAACTAGACTAACACAGCAGCCCCTTTGATAGGGGTGTTTCTGGATTACAAAAAAGTTTCATTTAAATGTGTGAATGAAGGGTCTGTGTGACAGGATCAGTTGACACCAGCCTGTCCTAATGAAATTCAAGTAGCACCTTAATGAATGAACAATTCAAACTAATCCCTCAAAAAGAAGAAGAATCCACCCCAGAAAGAAGACAACAAAATACAAGATCAAAGTTAAGTCTGCAAATGACTGGTGATGAATGATCATCACACAGGAGCGCTGAGGCAGCAAGAGACAGCAAGTCCCATACACTTACATGAGACTCAGCAAGTATAAAAGATTGGTTAAAAACATGAAAATGTTGTGTTTCACTCTGCAACTGTCATCTTGGAGCACCAGATTCATAACCTATAGAGACCTGGCTCCCAACTTGTGCCGAGCCTAGCTGGCTACTGGGCTAGCTCAAGCAACACATAAAGGAACTGGTAATTATATCATGCCAGCTTCCAGAATTTCATGGGTATCAATGTATGTATCTTTTTTCCTATTTTTACATTTACAAATACATTTGGCATATTGCCTTGCCCCTGAAAAGATCCTGCTAGTCTTTTCTTTTTAAGTATAACAACTCCATCTCCTCCAGTCATTCTCTGCTTCATTTAAAACAATCCAACACATATAAAAAAACCCAACAGTTTCAAGCACAGAATAATTTCTGGGTGCAGCATATGGTGGTGTTCATCAGAATACAAATTTATAAATAATATCACTGCTGCTGAAGCTATTCCCAAGTCCACCTGCTGTGCAGCCTCACAACAAAGCAAGGGCAGGAGCCCCTGTGGTTGGGCCAGGCTGGCCCCACCACTAAGGGAGACCTTGTGGTTAGGCCATGCAGTGCCACTACCTGGTGTGAGGCAAGGGCCAGAGACACCAGGCCAGACTGGCCCCACAGTCTGAGTGTGGGGTGAGGGTGGGAGACCCCAGGTCAGCTCCCCCACCTCACCTACTGGGATATGGTGGGGCTTGCTGGCCAGGGCTGCCTCACAGCAGCCTGGCCACCAGCCTGATCCCCAGAGCCCCAAAGCTGAGAAATGATTCCTGGCTCACCTGCCTTCTGGCAGCTTGACCATGGCCAGTCAGAGGCTGAGGAACACCCCTCAGCCCATCCCAGGGCTAAGGCAGGGGGCTCCATTCCCAGGCCACCTGCCCCTGAGGCCCATAGGCCATGAGAGAATCCCCCCTGAAGGCAGTTGGGAGGCACTCCTGGCCCCAGATTGGACCTGGAGGCCATGGAAGGAATGTTCCGGCCTGGAACACTAGCAGCACCACCCCCAGCCACACCTGGGGCCCAGAGGCCTAGGGGGCACCCCCCAGCTCCACTTGGGGCCCAGAGGCCTGGGGGGAATCCCCCCCCCACCTGATCTGGAGCTTGGAGGCCTAGGAAGGAATCCCCCAGTTCTACCAGGGGCCTGGAAAGCATGCGGGGAAGTCTCCACCCTGCCCCAGCAAGCCCTCCTCTCCCCACCCACCTGACCTAACTATAGCAAGTTACTTGTACATTTTAGCAATATGGAAGCTTGTAGAAACCTTTATTTAGAAGTAAGTTGATCATCTATGCTGTAAATTAGAAACTGTCTCCTCCCAATGGATGGCAACTGTAATGTGTTTTTTCTCACTGACTCATTGCTTTCCTTTTAATTTCTTAAACAGAGAGAAATTTTTCTTTCATCAAGTGCCCCCCCCCCCAAGTACCTCAACCTCAAAAATCTGTAACAAATAAAAGTAGTCCAGTTTGGAATGGAAAACTTTTCTTACCCTGAAGGGGAAAAAAAAAAGTTAGAATTGCTAAAATTAAGTGACAAACGTTTTTTTTTTCTTTTTTTTTTAATTGACTTAGCTTCCATTTATGCTGTTTAATAATGGTAGAATATGTTGTTATGATTAATAATAAAGAAGATCATATAGCTCCAACAGGTATGTTTCTCAAGTAGATTTAGAAGAAAGGAAAACTTTTAGGATCTTATAGATGTGGTCAAACCAACTGGTTAGCATTTTTGTGGCTCCACTATGATGCACACAAGGTTAAAGAGGGCCTGTGTGTGGTTGCCAATCAGAGGGCAGGTTGACAGTATAAAAAGAGAGCAGCAGAGCAAGCTGCTCAGTTTGCTGTGAGGAGCTAAGTGGAGAAGGTCCTCGTCCTAGCAAGCTGGCTGTGGGAACCAGCACCTCAGTGAGCTCTGAGTGGAGGGAGCTGAGGGTCCTGATGGAGCAGACTATAGGAGAAGAGGTAGGGAGCCAGGAGCAGATGGTGCCTGGACTCTGGTATGGTAAGAGATTGTGTGTGACTGGGGGCTATAGGGAAGTGGCCCAGGGAATCAGCGTGGACTGTTGTGGAGGGACTAGAATGAGGTATTTAGGGTCCCTGGGCCAGGCCCAGGAGAAGTAGGTGGGCCTGGGTCCCACCCCACTTTCCCAGTGTGCCAGGTGGTGTTAGAACATGGGTCTCAAACACATGGCCTGTGGGCTGCATTTGGCCCCTAAAGCTATTTCCTGCAGCCTGTGGCAACACTATTGTTAAGAACATTTGCAATATTGTTATATGAAAAGGTTTCAGCGGTGCAGCCCTTGGGCAAACACACTTGTCCTTATGTAGCCCTGTACTAGTCCTCATGAGGCCCTCATGGTGATTTGAGTTTGAATCCACTGTGCTGAAAACAGCACAGGCTTGCTAATCATCAACTTTTTAAATTAATAACTGAGAAAGGAGCAAGCCGGATTCCACTCAGAGGGGGTAGACTTATGGGCTTGGCCAGAGGGCTAAGACCAGAGAAAAGGGACTCAGGAGAGGAGTCCAGCATGGACAGAGGGCAGAGCACAGGCCACCAGATGGGACCACTTGATCATTCCCCAGTACAAACACCAAGAGGTGACCTCCAAGTGGGTCCTGTGCTGCAGAAGCCCTACATGACCCAACCAATCAAGATGTACAGTGCCAGAGTACTAGGAGATTTTTTCAAGTTTCCAAATATAGTTTTCACCCTTTCTAACCCCTGCCATTACTGTCCCAAACACAGACTATGTGATGTGTGCTTATTGTTGTCAAAAATGAAATTAAGCCAATTCCACCTGGACCCCAAATCAAATATGAGCTAATGTCTTTTGAATTAGAGTGATAGCCAGCTGTGCCAGCTAACTCAGGCATTTTAAACCATTTTATGGAGCATGTTCATTGTGATTGATCATGCATATTTTACAATCATAAAGAGCTACACACCAACTCAAACCAGCACCAAACCATGTCAGATCAACAGATGCAAAGCTTGTAAACTTATCTCTAATAGTCTGGTGATGAATATCCCCCACAACAAACTTTTCAAAATCCATGGACCCTACATACTTCTGAAAATGCAGTGTTCCTTAATCAGTGTATAAAATGCCAGAACTGGATGGGCGAAAGCAGATAAACAGTATATTCTCAATTAATTCACACAGAAAAACAATAAAGAGAAAACACACTATCACTCATGGGCAAATGCTTTTTATAAAACCCAAAAACTCCATATCTGACAACTCAGCTTTGCACAAGAGTACAGAAGATGAACTGGGACCTTAAATTCATAATGTAGATGAACCACAGAAATCAGGGAGCCCATAGAGACATGGTTTTGCATCAGATTACTACAAGATTTACATATTACAACAATCTGTAATCCACCAACCCTCATTTATCCCTTGACTGCAGTGTTATTAATTGCCTACTTCCTCTTTGGTGGTCTCTTGCAAAATATCTTAATTCCTTAAGCTTAACAGTGCATTTCACTTTCTATTTTGCTGTTTCCCTTTCATTACATTTCCCAGACCTAAGGAGCTTTCTGTAGCTTGAAGACTTTTCTGTTCCACTAAAAGAATTTGGTCTAAACAGTTACTTCAGTCACCTTTTCTCTCTCACATCCTTGAACTGACACAGCAATATTACAAA